>OY728136.1:392587815-393310921 GCA_963277665.1 Viscum album | reverse complement strand
AAACGTGTTTCCGGCCGCCGCGGTCACACCGGCACCTCCGAATGAGGTGCCGTCTGGCCGAATATTTCACAATTCACGCCCCGGATATTTTCGTACGGTTTCATGGCATTCGGAGGTCGGTCGGGTGGTTTTGACCCCCCAACGCGCCATTTCAGCGCGCGCCGCGCTGCTGAAAAGGACACAATCGGACGTGCCGCGCGCACCGCACGTCCAATGGACGTGCGGCCTCCTCCTGCATCTCAGGAATAATATTTCTATCGTTCCCGTGTGGTTTCAGGTCGTTCGGAGCCCTTTTCTCCGAATTGGCCCGCTGCACGCCGTTTTGGTGTTTAATGGCGCCGGAAACGCGTTTCCGGCCGCCGCGGTCACACGGCACCTCCGAATGAGGTGCCGTCTGGCCGACCATTTTATAATTCACGCCCCGGATGTTGTCGTACAGTTTCGTGGCATTCGGAGGTTGTTCGGGTGGTTTTGACCCCCCAACGCGTCATTTCAGCGCGCGCCGCGCTGCTGAAAAGACACAATCGGACGTGCCGCGCGCACCGCACGTCCGATGGACGTGCGGCCTCCTCCTGCATCTCAGGAATAATATTTCAATCGTTCCCATGCGGTTTCAGGTCGTTCGGAGCACGTTTGCTCCGAATTGGACCGCCACACGCCGTTTTGGTGTTTTATGGCGCCGGAAACGCGTTTCCGGCCGCCGCGGTCACACGGCACCTCCGAATGCGGTGTCGTCTGGCCCGACCATTTCACAATTCACGCCCCGGATGTTGTCGTACGGTTTCGTGGCATTTGGAGGTCGTTCGGGTGGGGGGGGGGCTGTACGGGGGTGCGGGGGGGCTGTACGGGGGGGAGGGGGGGGGGGGGCTGTACGGGGGTGGCGGGGGCAGTACGGGGTTGCGGGGGGGTTGTACGGGGGTGCGGGGGGGGGGGGGGGGGGCTGTACGGGGGTGCGGGGGGATGTACGGGGGTGAGGGGGGGCTGTACGGGGGTGCGGGGGGCTGTACGGGGGTGCGGGGGGCTGTACGGGGGTGCGGGGGCTGTACGGGGGGTGCGGGGGGCTGTACGGGGGTGCGGGGGCTGTACGGGGGTGCGGGGGGGCTGTACGGGGGTGCGGGGGGGGGGGGGGGGGGGGGGGGCTGTACGTGGGTACGGGGGGCTGTACGGGGGTTCGGGGGGCTGTACGGGGGTGCGGGGGGGCTGTACGGGGGTGCGGGGGGGCTGTACGGGGGTGCGGGGGGGGGGGGGGGGGGGGGGGCTGTACGGGGGTCCGGGGGGGCTGTACGGGGGTGCGGGGGCTGTACGTGGGTGCAGGGGGGCTGTACGGGAGTGCGGGGGGGGCTGTATGGGGGGCTGTACGGGGGTGCGGGGGGGGGGGGGGGGGGGGGGCTGTACGGGGGTGCGGGGGGCTGTATGGGGGTGCGGGGGGTTGTACGGGGGTGCGGGGGGGCTGTACGGGGGGTGCGGGGGGCTGTACGGGGGTGTAGGGGGCTCTCCGGGGGTGCAAAGGCCATCCCATTGATTACAAAAGTGAAAAAAAAGTGATAACATCTAATTAATACATATTTCTTTTATCAATACCATACAGAAATTTATAAAAAATATATTGGATAATACATAATCTATAATATCAGATTTATTGATCTGTTGGAATTAGTTCGACTTTTTCAAATGTAGAATCATTCAAGATTATCTGATCAAAAACTCAATATGTGTATAAAAATATTTAAAAGACCACCATGGATGGTAATAATGCATTACTTAAATGAATAAATATAGTACATCAATGTCAACCCTACCAGTAAAAACCAAAAACATATCTCGTGAATATATGGTGCGTCACGCGTTGTCATCACTGCTACCTCCTTCTGGTGGGCCAGGTGCCTACAACAAATAAACATTATAAATATTTTAATAACAAAAATAATTTAAATTAAATAAATAAATACAGTATATACCTGCGTCGTATGATCCCCTGTACCATCATCTCGACGCACATATTCCCGCAGTGCTCTAACCTTAGCTGTCAATTGCACATTTGTCTCCTCGGAAGCGCGCAGCCGTGCCTCAAAATCTGACATCTGCTGTGTCATATGAGAAACAATAGGACCGACAACCGCAGCGCGTGACACTACAGAACGAGGAATCCCTGCTCCATAGGTCAAACTATAGCCATGCCCGTCCCAACCAATAATGCGATGAAAGATCTCATCCCGTCGCATGGGAAGCTGTCGCTGGTCCTCTGGCAGATGTTCTAACTCAGCTTCAAATTGAGCCTGTGAAATATTTAAATATATATAAATATATATGTTAATATATAGATTTATGTAATTATTTGTAAGTACAGACACTTACTATCAATGCTGCAACCTCTGGATCATTGCGATCATGAGTCCTTATCCACACCGACATTTTATCAGTTGCTGCACCTTGCCCTCGCAACTGTATATTAAAAGAATATAAACACAAAACCATATTAATTAATAAATTAAAAAATGAATAATATATACCTCATGTCGGATCTGAGACAGGTGACGAGTCCCGAGCCTGTGAGCTGGTCCCTACAACGCTCGATTCTCCGAATGGCGTGTTGACACCTCCTACATTCAATTCATTCAAATTTCAAACAAATCACATATTCTTGAAAATATATATACAGCAAAATAATTAATATACAAACCTCAACACCCTCAGTAGACCAATATGCAACCAAGTCACGCCACTGAGCCGGGAGGACACCTCTCGGGACTTTTTCCAAAATGTCAAGGGCACCCACATTTGGTACCCAGTGGTCCCTCTTCACTTTGCCTTTATAATCTTTCCACATCTTACGGCATTTGCTCATACACACGGGCCGAAACTCTTCAGGGCATACTTTCAAATTTTGCTATAAAGAAAATAATCAAACATATTAGTATTCTTTATAAATAGAAAATAAAGTAAAATTATTTTCTTACCTGAACCTCCCTCCATAGACGATCTAATGTGTCCTGAGGGATAGAAGCCCAATCACGCGTGGTCAATGGAAATCGATGTGGGTCACGTATGATATGACCTAGATGATGAATAAATGTCGGGGCATTCGGTCCCACGGGATGAAATACCTCATCAAATGAAACATCTATCGTCGTGTCGGAATTACATGATAATATGCCACGACCAGGGCCTCTCCTGCGAGAGGAAGAAGCAGCCGAGTCTGATCCTGTTGAAAACAATTTTATATATAAATTGAAAATGTTATATATATATATATATATATATATGTCAATTACATAAAAAAATATAGATAATGACATTCAAACATACCTCGACCTTGAGACGTAGATGCCTCAGATGGATGATGTGGATCTTCTGCCTCTTCCCCTGACATGTCTTCAGTCATAGAAAATATCAGTAATGAGTCCAAAGTGTTTAAAAGATAAATTGGATTGTTCTTAATAAATAAAACTTGTACAACTGTTAATCAAAAAAAAAATGGATTGAATAATTAGTTGTGAATGAATTTTAAAAAATCAGAAAGTTAATCAACCTAAATATTTATGACTGAATTAACTTACAAAAGTGAGGATTAAAACTTATAAGGATTTATAAAATGATTAGATAATTTATGATATCCTAGGACATTCTACTGAATAGCGGGAAAACAATTATACCTTTCATTAAGCATGAAAATCGACCGTTTCTCCTTCAACAGCCGCTCTGACCCAATAAATATCTTCTTCATGTTGAACTAAGGTATGTTGATCAAGTTGTTGGTAAACAAACGGAACAGTCTCGGGTTCATCTTCTTCAAATAAAAACACTCCTCGCCGAGACATTTTGACAACAACTTGCCAACTTGGATCCGAAGGCAAATTAACGAAGAATACTTGTTCCGCTTGTGATGTCAAAATGAATGGTTCATTCTCAACTCGTTCATTATTTCTGTATAACATATAGTTAAAATTCACCAATGAAAACTGATATTGATCGACTTTACATCCACGCATTGGATCAACCCAATTACACTTTAACAATATGTACTTCAAACCGTGTGTCTATACAACTTCAATGATGTCTATCAATTGACCATAGTAATAACCAGAATCGACAAAGGGACAACCGATGCCACTGTTTTGTGTTGTTCGTTTGTCATCAACATCTTTAATGCGAAATCGAAAACCATTAGCATCAATAGCTTTATAACGACGAGTCGTTATAGATGGACCCTCATCCAGTTGGATAAATACTTCAGGTAGCGTGGGGTCCCCTAACTCCCTCAGCTTACGAACCTACATAATTTATAAAAATCAATACTGGTATATGCAGAAAGAATTAGTTTAATACTTCACTCATAATTAAAATCAATTTATACATACATAATCCTTGAACCAATCATGAAATGCCGCATAATGAGATTGTTGAATTTGCAACTCAGTCGCACGATGCATCTCTTCTTTTATCTCATTAATGTGTTTCCTGCAAATGATTACGCGATGTTTAAAAGATCAACTTATGCAAACAAAACATGTAAAAGTTATACAAGCACATTGATAAGATACTTACTGCATTAATGGTGCAACTGATGGAGTATTGAACAAGATATATCGATGTGCTTGTATCCACTCGATTTTGTCCATATCAAATGTGGTTCCTTCTCCAACTAGACCATCATGAATCCGAGAGGGCTTATCTAATTTTGTTTCAACATCCGTAAGATATTCTGCACAAAAGGTAGTACACTCATCCATCAAATAACCATTGGCTATTGATGCCTCTGGACGAGCTCTGTTGCGTACAAATCTTTTCAATGTACTCAAATACCGTTCAATAGGATACATCCCCCTGAATTGAAATGGACCAGAAGCCCATTACTTCATCAGTTAGGTGCACTGTCAAGTGGACCATAACATCGAAAAATGAGGGGGGGGAAAGTTTCTCAAAGTGACAAAGCGTAAGTACAATTCGGTCCTGCAAACTTTTTAAATCACTCATTCGTTAATTTCTTAAACAAAGCTGTCTAAAAAAATTACTCATCTCAATCAAGGGCTGAACAACATTGGGGGATAAAAAATCACAAATTGCGATTGGAATCAACTGCTGAAGTAATATGTGATTGTCATGACTTTTCAACCCTTGCAATGTCTTGCTTGTCAGATTCACACACTTTGAAATATTAGAAGAGTAACCATCAGGCACCTTGACCATCTTCAAAATGGAAAAAAATGTCTCTTTCTCCTCTGTAGTCATCGAATACTGTGCAGCAGGCATATATGCCTTGTTTCCCTCAGCTAACTGTAAATGCAACTGTTTCCTTAAACCCATTCCTTCCAAATCATGGCGTGCATTAACATGGTCCTTTGACTTTCCACTGACACCTAAAATGGTCCACAATATGTCATGACAAACATTTTTTTCAATGTGAATGACATCCAAATTATGCCTCAACATGTTAGTTTTCCAATACGGAAGACTATAAAAAATACTTTTCTTTTTCCAATTGTGACTGTGCTGCCTACCCGCAACACGAATATTACGTACTGGAGGAGCCACCAAATCCGGAATTTCATATACCGTGCGGATGTTTTCTTCCTCAATCTGCGATAACATTTCGACTCCTGTCATGATCTTTGGTGCTAGGCTGAACTCTCTAGAACCATCAAATGCCACTCTGTCCTTTCTAAACCTGTGCTGGGGAGGGAGAAAACGCCTGTGACCCATGTATGCCCATTTTTTGGAATGTTTAAGCCATACAGATTTTTTACTTTTATTGCAACAAGGGCAAGAAAATTCCCCTTTCGTACTCCAGCCTGATAAATTTACATAAGCTGGGAAGTCATTGATTTTCCACAATAAAGCAGCATGTAGTTTGAACATTTCATTCGTTTTGCAGTCATAAGTCATCACACCATCGCCCCAAAATTCATTCAACTCATCAATCAATGGCTGAAGGTAAACATCAATCTTATCCCCCAGACTTTTAGGTCCATCAATAAGAGTGGAAAGTAATATAAATTGTTGCTTCATACAAAGCCACGGAGGAAGATTATATGGAACCAACACCACGGGCCAGGTGCTATGAGTTGCACCAACCATAGACTTGAATGGATTGAAACCATCTGCTGCCAATCCCAATCGGACATTACGAACATATTTAGAAAATTCGGGATGTCTCTTATCAAAATCCTTCCATGCATGAGAGTCTGCCGGGTGGGTTAACATGTCACTTTCATGAACTCTTTCTGCATGCCATCTCATTAAATTAGAAACTTTAGATGACATAAAAAATCTTTTCAACCTCGGTTTAAGGGGAAAGTAACGCATTTGCTTTACAGAAATCGGTTTCCCCTGTATCGCAATCTGACTTTGATGAGTCTTATTTCCCCTGTTCTCTTTCCACCTGGAAGCGCCACAAACCGTACAAATATCTAAATGAGCAGTTTCATTTCTAAACAACATACAGATGTTTGCACATGCATCTATAGTCTCATATGTAAAACCTAAGTTCTCTGTCAACTTACGAGCATAGTAATACGAATCAGGAATCTTAGCGTCGACAGGAAGAACTTTTTTCAATAAAACCAAAAGCATGTCGAATGATGTGTCTGACCAATTATTCAAAGTCTTCAAATGCAACAACTCCACGATAAACGACAGTTTATTGTAATAAGTACATCCAGGATATAATTCTGTTTTCGCGTCATCAAGTACTTCATAAAACCTCCTCGAATCACGATCTGCACCAGAGCGAAGATTTATCTCACCGGTTTCAAGATTCTGGATGTCAATGCCTTCAGGATCAAACCCACGTACCATTTCAGTAAGCATTTCATGCATTGGATCAGTCATCCTTGCATCAACATCCATCTGAGCTGCATCTGTATTTTGACAACGAACATATTCTTCTCCATGACGAGTCCAACTCTTATAATTTTTTAGAAATCCATTAAAGAAAAGGTGCTCCCTCACAGTATCTCGTGTGAATTGATATCTGTTAGCACATTTTCTACATGGACAACTAATATAGTCACTTTCAAATCCTCTCGTGAAGTCAATAAACTGCATAATGCCATCGAAATATTCTCTAGACGTTCGATTTGGAAGATCAATCCAACTCTTATCCATAATAATATCTGTATAACAAACATTTACACAATACTTATTACATTTACATTTTTCAAATCAAATATATTCAAAATAAATATTAACCATTTGTTTATGAACCATTGATAAAATAATAATGTAACTGAAAGCTCATGTTACCTGATTGAGCTACAAACCTGAAAGGGAGGGGAGCCAAAGACGGTGCTGCGAGGAAGAGGAGGCAGCGAAGGGGAGCCGGAGCCAAAGGCGGTGCGGCAAGGGAGGGGACGGGCGGCAGCGGCGGCGGGGAGCTGGAGGAGAGGAGGCGGTGATGGGACGGGGGATGGGCAGTGAGGGTGGGGGGGGGGGGGGGTTGTCCGGGGTCGGGGGGGGGGGGGGGGGGGTTGTCCGAGGTGTGGGGAGGGGTGTCCGGGGTGTCGGGGGCCTGTCAGGGGTGCGGGCAGGGGTGTTCGGGGTGCGGGGGTGTCCGGGGTGTGGGAGGGGGGGGGGCTGTCTGGGGTGCAGGGGGGCTGTCGGGGTGCGGGGAGGCGTCCGGGGTGCGGGGGGCGGTCCGGAGTGCGTAGGGGGGGGGGGGGGCTGTTCGGGGTGCGGGGAGGCATCCAGGGTGCGGGGGGCAGTCCGGAGTGCGCGGGGGGGGGGGGGGGGGGGCTTTCCGGGGTGCGGGGAGGCGTCTGGGGTGCGGGGGGCGGTCCGGAGTGCGCGGCGGGGGCTGTCCGGGGTGCGGGTGCCGTCCGGGGTGGGGGGGGGGCGAGAGGCCGGAGGGCGGCGGCCGGAGGGCAGGCGGCGAGGGAGGGCGGGCGGCGGGGGAGGACGGGCGGCGGGGGAGGGCGGGCGGCGGGGGAGGGCGGGCGGCGGGGGAGGGCGGCGAGGGAGGGAGGGGGTTAGGGCGGCGATCGGGGGATCGGGGTCGAGGGGCGCGGGGGGGGGGGGGGGGGCAGAAGTCCCCCGTTTTTTTTTGTAGGTTAGAGACTGCCATTGGTGGTCGCTATTGGTTAGCTATAGCGACCGCCAATGGCGGTCGCCCGAGTCTAGGGGGCTTCAATGCCCCCTTTTCTAGTAGTGGTTGCCTCATGAAATGCTCCACTACTGATATGTTCCTCTATGGTTGAACTAGCATATCTCATGCATGGATACCCCCTCTGTTTATAGCATGAGTCAACTATGCCATCACTGCAACAAATTGTTCAGTTCTGATTCTAACCATCTTAGGGTATTGATTTGGAAGGTTGTCTTCCTGCTGATGTCGTCCCATCATAGCTGTCATGTTTCCTCTGTGAAAAACCATGCTGAACACAAAAATATCTTAAGTGAAGAAACATGGTAATCTTTAAATTATATATCAATTCAATATTAACATAAATTAATTTATGGATATTAATTTAACAATATCCAAACTCCTAAATTTGTCTAAATTGTCCTCTAATGCCAACTTTAACGACCCAACCTTAAACATTACATATTATTGAATTAAGTTAATAATAAACATCGAGTATCTTTTAATGTTTATAGATTTATTAAATTAGGTCATAACATATACATAATAACTTGAATATTACATTAGACACTTCTACTCAGCATCAATTTTTTCATAAAATTAAAACCTCTTGAAAAAAAGAGTCATGTCTAGTTCCACTATTTAGACAGTATGACTTTTCCATGATTTCATCCTTGACCTTATTCATCTTTAATTTCTGTGAAATTTTTTTTTAAAAACATGGGATGAGTATAAAAATCTCATTAAGGATTCACTAATACAAACATGGTTTTTATCAGTGCTAGAAAAGTGCATTAACAGTGCTAAAAAATGCTGTTAATCGAGCTGAATATAAAGGGGGGTCCCTTTTATCAGTGCTCAGAAAAGCTCTTATAAAGACCCCTTTTATCAGTGCTAAAAGAATCACTGATAAAAAAACCTTTTATCGGGGCTAAAAAAAAGCGCTGATAAAACTAAAAATAAATAAAAATCGAAAATAATTTATATTTGGGGGTATATTTTAACAGCGGTTGACCCCCCCTATCAGCGCTAGGTGGCCCCATCCCACTCCAGTGCGCTGCCCTTGCCTGTGCATCCTATACTTTCCCATGCACCCCCTCCTTGCTTCCACCTGGATTCGAACACGTGACCTCCCCCTTGCGCGCTTTCACCTTTACCACTAAGCCATTTTGTTGTTTTATCTATTTAATGATACATCTATTTATTTATATATATATAGTTATATTTATTTGTATATTAATATAGATTCATATTAATATAAATATATTTAGTTATATTAATACATATATATTCATTCTTATAGTAATATATATATATAGATTTATTTGTATATTAATATATATATATATAGTTATATTTATTCGTATATTAATATAGATTCATATTAATATAAATATATTTACTTATATTAATACATATATGTTTATTCTTATATTAGTATATATACATTCATTCGTATATTAATATATATTTGTATCTATTTATATATATATATTAGTAGTTATAATTTTTTATCTGTATATTTATTTGTATATTAATATATATTTTTAAGATTAGTTTTAATTACATTTATAAAAAAATTTATGTGTGTTTATAAATAAATAAATACATGTATACATATATTCAACACACACACACATAGAAACATATATATATTTATGAATAAATACATATATATGTGTCTTTGAAAAGCCATAAAATGTTAAAACGACCATTACGTATAATCCAGAAGACCGTTTCAACTCTAAAACTAGTCAAATTGAAGAAAATGAAACAATATTAGATATGATATGTTTTTACAGGTCTAACTGGCACCTGGATCAGATGTTATACATGTTTGAATGTTAAAAAATCGGGGTATGCCGAAAAAAACTCAGTTTTGGAGGACTTCTGGGCTTTTTTGGCCTTGAAAAATGTGACAGAGTCTTTTCCTGGGTCACCAGCATGTAGAGATCATTGTATGCTTCGATTTGATATGCTGTAGATCTCAAACGGACACACAGATCAAAAATTATGGCCATTTGAAGTTTAACATACATTTTCAATGTATTTTAGATCTTTTATTAATTTTTTTGATTTTTTGTGTGTTAAAATTTTTATTAAATGATTATTAATCATTGATAATTAGTAAATTATTAAATAATAATATTTAAAAAAACAAATTAATTCCATTTTCACAAAATTTGTTATATATTAAATGTAGTAGTCTATTTATACTTTTCTAAAACATATTTAAAAAATATATATTATATTTATATAAATATTAATAAACTTGTATAACGATATATTATTTTTCACGAATTGTTTTTGAAATATACAATTTATTAGCATAAGGAAAAAGTGCTGATAAATTATCCTTTATCAGCACTAATAAAAAAAGTGCTGATAAAGGGATCCACTTTATCAGCGCTATAAAAAACACTGATAAAGGGTGGCACTTCAGAAACCCAGTTTTGTGGTAGTGATTATAAAATAAATAAAGAAAAAATTAGTCCAACAATACAAACCAAGAAGATTCTCTTTTAAATACCTCATGAAATCAAAGGATTTATGAATAACTCATAGAAATCATTACTCATAAAGGCATATTATGGCATCCATATCATACTTACATTGTAGCTATCACAACTACATATAGTGTTACGTTGGAATACCCGTCACAGTATATTACCTAAATCACTTAAGAGAAACATTAAAATTTAGCACCATCACATGACCCAATGCATTGGAGAGCTATATCGGTCTCACCCACCCTAGGTTTATCACAGAACCACCCGTATATGTAATCAATTCTCAAGAACCATGACATATTCATAATACCTAAAACTAGCCTAAAGGAAAGATAACATTTACACATTTCAATCATAATATATAATTTCAATATATTTAAATAATCATTTTTTTATCAAAAACATTTTCAATACCAAAATACATAAAAATGGTATATGGTATTTATTTTTCTTTTAAATACATTACAACTTGTTGATGAAGCCAAAAATCAAATAATGCTCACGGCAGCAGAAAGGTCATTGTCACCACGTACGTTAAAAAGAAACATTCCCTTTTTTGTTTAGTAAAATGCAAAGTAGAAAAATATTCCCTTTTAATGAAATGAAAATTCAAAGGGGTTTATACACCGTATAAAAGAAATTCGTGTGTAAATAAAAATAAGTCTCAATGAAAGGAGATTGAGACGAAGTCCCCTACCTCGTGTCTGAATTGACTAGTTCGTTCATTAATATCCTAAATAATAAACTAAAGTTAATTTATACTTGATTCATAACCTTTTTTCAATTTTATTATTTATTTTATATCACTTATTACCAAATTATAAACATTACATAATTGTTTGAGTAAATAACGGTTATTTTGTCGATATTTGGTTCTTGAGTAAGAAATGAACTTCTTATAATTACAAGTTTTCCATGTGGTTAAAAGTCCATTATCTCCAGAATTATATTCATGATTTATATATCATATATATCATTAATATCTAGTATATATATGTATTTATAATAGTAAATAAAAATGGGAGATAATAAATGAAATGCACCATTCATGGAGACGGTAAGCCATACGCACGCATGAACACTACATTCATTTCTATTCTATATTTAATGGAATTAAAAATTAATAATACATAGGTATATTATAATTCTAGTATAATATCATATATATTTTTAGTAACTCCATCCTTTTTATTTCCACGTATGGCATGAATGAGTCATATCACTTTGAGGGTGCGGTAGTACACACTTCCTCAAATAAAATTATCATATTTACCCATTATGGAAACCTTAATGGTATACTATAAATGAAAAATATAGAATAATAGAGACAATATAAATATAATATATATCACATATAAATATAGTTCCATCATAATGGCTACCATGAGAGGCGATATGATATAATTGAACGATCATCGTTTCGAGAGGCAGTAGTTCGCCGTCCAAAGAAATAGTACATTCATATCAATTTGATGGAGGTGTGTGGATGTGTATTTAAAATCCACATAAAAACATCCTTGTATATTGAGGATAGTAGTGTTTTTATGTAAACAAGTAATAATAATAGAATAGGTAGTGGAGAAGTAAAATAAATGAAGAGAACTTGAGGGAAGTCTTTGCCTTTAAATTGGGTAACTCCCTTTGGTTTGAACCAAAAGGCTTTTTTGAAACGCCTTGTGCCTTATGTAAGGATTCTAGGATGAATAGAGAGATGTTGTGAGATTATTTCGGCAGAGTTTTGATGATCCAAGAGGGCTTGAGAGGTGTGAGTAAGGGCTAGAGGTGATGTCCTTTTATAAGAGGGAGGAGGGGCTCTTTAGGAAAGTTTGAAAGTATTATTTTATTATAAAATGATTTTCCGTTTAAAAAGGTCCAAAAATTATTTAATTCCAAGATAAGGTGACTATAAGTAAAAATTAAATTTTCTAACTAGAATTGGATAGGTTTTTGATTTTTTTTAATCATTATCTTTTTTATTTATCCCTTTGTTAACTTATTTAACATTTACCATGTCCTCTTAAATATTTATACTATATAGTTAATATATATACTATAAAAGGCCAAGAGACCGAAAATGGATCCTTAATTACATTTGTAATATTATATATATCATTTTGAAGAATATTAGATTTTTAGGACTATTTTATCATTGAATAAAATATTAATTTTTTTAAAAATTCATTTTTGTCAATTTATAAACTATTCATATCAAGACTTTTAAAAAAATCTATAAAAAATTTATTATTTCCAAAAACCTTCATTAATTCAAATATAACAAGTGATTATTATCCTTAATATTCTTGTATGGAATAAAAAGTTTCAAAATAAATTTATTTTAATAGTTATAATATCATTTATTTGAATCCTTTATTAATGAAGCAATTACTGCATCACCATTTCATCATAATATAATTTATTAATTTAAAGTTTAAAATTTATAAATAAAATACCATGATATAGGAAATATTTTTATATTTAAAATTAATATTTATAGTTGAATATATCACTTAAATCACCCCATATAAAAATTGTTTTACCAAAAGATATATGTTTATGTTACTTTTGTCTTTAATTTAAATTAATTTATATAAAGTGTCATTATCACTCTAATGTGGATCCATGGGGTCCCAAAATATACCCAAGGATACCCTTAGTCGTAAATATCTCATCCAATAGGGTTAAGACAAGTTTAAGGGTAATTTACTATTATTATAACATTATTTTTTACCCTTATTTACCAAATTTACTATTTAACCTTGATAAATAAAATATTTACTGAAGTAAATGTTCATAATGTCTAAAAATAAAAGTTACCTATTTACACAATTTTGATCTCCTGATTCAAAATTTGGAATCTATTTTTACAAATTCAAAAGAAATAAGTCACATAAATTAATTTAAATTTAATTCCTTCCGTCCAAACAAAAAAACATGTTTTTAAGAGATAATAACTACCAAATGATTGACACCTATTTATGTCCAATTTCAAAGTGAATTTACTTAAATTACCAACATTGGATTAAATGGTAATAATAAAATCTAATTACACTTTACAACCAATTAAAAAGATAATCTAATCACCTAAATAAATTAGATTAAAAGGATGTTTTGAATTAAAATACAATATTTTTCATAATCATTAAAAAAATGGACATTTAAAAAAAACATGTATAATCATATTTTAGATAGTTATATCCATTCCCTCCAATAAAATCTCTAGAAATTAACTACCATTTAAAATAATATTATATTTTTATTTTTGAGTATGACTCAGCCTTATGTGCAACATGAGATTATCAGAGAAACCCATTGTTGCGTGTCGGGTATGCCATTGAATATAATATCCCCTTTGAATTAAAATTAATATTTAATTGAAAAATATTAATAAATATGAAAATATCATATTCTTTATTTAATTGGGATGTTACACCTAGTCAATCGTACATACACTAACAATTTATTGAAAAATACATGTTAGGGAAATTCAAGAGAGAATTATTATGAAAGTCACATGGCATAAATCTCTCCAAGAAGATATGCATGGACATAAGTAGATATTAATTTTATGAGTTTATCTCTATATTATTTTGTGATGGATTAATCACATATTCCATGATATTTATAAGAAACGATATTTCTAATATATACTTTATGATATAAAAATATCAATTATATCTATGAGAAATTCAAGAGAAGTAGTAAAAACTATCCAATAGTCCTAAGAAAGTATAAAAGGGGTATGTACCTAGATAGTGGAGAATAATGGATACTTGTTTTTAGGGGACAAAAACTAATCATCCTTGGATCAATGTGATCTTATATCACAACCGAGCTAAGGGAATGAGGGGGAAAATCCATTACAAGCTTGAAATATTTGTACCTACAAATACTGAGTACTTTTAAGCTTCTGAGGCATCTAACAAGAAATTAATAAATGATAAAATTTTGATCCAATTCTTAGTATTTCACCAAGTAAAATTTTATCATAATGAAAATTATATTACTCGTACTAGCCAATATTTCTTTTTTTTACAGTGTAAAATGGATATAATCGTGGATTACATCTCTTGAGAAGTTTTCCTAAAGGAGGTTAGGTTACACATAGCAGAATATCGACGTAGTAGAGACATGGAATACCTATTAGCTAAATATGTGACTCAATAGAAACATGATTTTAATCATGCGAGAGATAATTAGGATGGTTAAAAAGATGGATCTAGTACAAGTGATGGTGTTGTAAAAGTGTGAACCCTAAACTCAAAATTATCAGTAATCTATGATTACCATAAAATGAATAAAGTGATATATTCATGATGTTCATTTACTATTATAGTGTATATTTTTCTATGTATACTATTTAAATGGTAATTTCCATATATTAATTATCATATCAAATGGTTATTTCATATCCCATGCTATAATGAGAACCCCGAGATACTGTGAAATTAATCTTAAGCATATGTTCTATGATCTAGATACATCCTACTAACTGGGTACATTAGATGTATTACAATCAGGTGTTGGGCAATGATAAGCATTGAGATTTCTTCTCATGAATTTTTCAATTGGTGTTCTATGGTAGGTGAGATCATGAAAAAATACCTGCCAATAGAAACACCACATGTTTTGTGTGTGATCGTTTGTTCCTATCTATGGACATGTGTATTGGTCTACTTACGTGATATCATTATCAATGTGTTCCATTTGATCACATACATTCAAGGAAAAAACCACGATAATGAAATTGTGATAAGGTAGCTTATGTTGGGTGCGTCATTGATGGTATGACATTGGTTGAATGATCAAGATAGAATTTTTATCTTCCGAGTTAAGGGAATAATATAACTCGGTCTTGGTTCATCAGGATTGTAGTACCTTCATATAATAATGGTCATGGAATTTGAGGTTATATATGTCTAGTTAGATTAAAAAATGATAAAGAAAGAATAGGAGATGACACAAGTATGCATCCTGTTTTTGAGATAAATAATGTCAAAGGGATTATCTTACTCAATGCATGTTCCTATGTTGGTTTTAATTTCTATGACTACCCCTTATATATTTAGGGGACATATTCAGTTTCTAGATTACTCTATAGGTCTATGAATAATAATCACTAATGTTGAGATAAGTTAATAGAGATTCACACACAAAAACATATACAAGAATCTTCCATATTCTGGTGAATAGGTGTATAGGAGATGGTGGTCCCTAAGATAGGAGTCTAATATTTTTCCAAGTATGTATGATAACCAATGTAATAAATAAATTCATATTATTTTAGTTAAGAACAATTGGTATTGAATTTATTTATTAAATGTAATTATAATTATTAATGTAAAAACAAGGAAAATGTTATATGAAGGAATATTAGTTTAAAATATTCATGGTTCATTTATTATTTGTGGGAACAATGAGTCGATTAAAAGGATTGGGTTTATCATGTAATATATTTGTTATATTATAGGATATTCATAAAAATAGAAATGATATTTTTGACTTAGTAAAGTATTAATATATCATTTATATAGTGTGTAAAAATATTCAGGGATCGACAATATTTTTCGGTATAATTTCATAAAAAACTATAAAGAGGAGGAGAGTGTCTCTAACCTAGTGAAGATTGGTAGTGAGCTATTTATATTTTCTATCTCCTATCCCACTTCCTAGAAAGAGTAGATCTTGATCCAAGTGATCTGATCAAGGTGATCTCCACGCATTGAAGGAACATTGTTGCAGTGATCATTGGGATGCCAATGGTATTATTAGATTGTCTCAATAGCACCCAGAATTCCACGAGTGATGCTCTAAATTTTTTTTAAGATCATATGGATTATTTAGAGAGATTATTCTTTGGATCCTTCAAACATCTATCATTAGCAACATGAATATGACGAGAACCACTTCCTTATTTGAAATGAGGTACACATTTCAATTTATTTTTTCTCTCTATTTAATTCATGTGAGATTCTCATGAACATGATGGGGCTCAGATCTCTTGAGGTGAAGTGTTATGTCATCCCTATGATGAAAAATTTTAAATACCAATACCGAAAAATTCCACCATTCACCCCTATACCATCACAATCTAGGCCCTAAAATAAGGAATCCAACCTTCAAACATAAATAAGCTCTCATGGAACCAACCTCAAGGAACCATGCCTTCTTAGGTGGACGAGCAATTAATACCATAGAAATTATCATTATATAACAAATAGTTCTTATTCCAACTTTAATTAAACGATTCATTAATTACAGGTTCCAACTACATGCATCCTAAGGAATCAAGAAATCATAAGGTATCAAAAGAAAAACATGATTTTAGAATTTAAACTAGTTTTAACAATCTATGATACATACCATTCTCAATTAAAATGCCTTTTAATTTATTATCAACTAGAAGAAAATGATATAAATTATTTATCAATTCCATTAATGCATGAATGATCATTACCAATTAAACATGAACATTGCGTCAATTTGACCATCATCAAATTACACCAACCCTCATATTACAAGCATGCTTCTTCTTTAATTAATCTTAATCTAATTAATTATCCATTAATTCCTACTTTACATTCTTTACCAATTTTAACATGAAACTCAAAACATAATAACACACTAAAAAAGCATAGAATATATATCTTACCTTCTATAAAATAAAGAGGCAAACTACTATCATTGTATAAAGCACATCAATAGGAGATTTCTAACCAATTATTTATTAATATGGTCTAATAATTACTTGGTTAATTAATGTTCCATACAAGGGGATAAACTATGCTATCTTTACGATAGTATGTAAAAAATAAGAGAATAAATAAATATCCTACTTCAAAGGTATCAATGTTTTTCAAATGATATCAGACCAATTTCAAAGATCTTGATCACCTCTCCCATAAAAAGCTTCATCCATCCAAGCATGCTGTAGCAAAAACACATAAACACAAAACCAAGAAAAAATTCATTACAAACATGGAGATGATTTTCCATATCATGGAGGGCAGAAATAGGAGGAAAAAAGGAAGATCATGGAGAATCCACTATAAAAGAAGAAAAAATGCACCATGGATCACCACATATCAATGTTGGATTACAAAAATAGATCCCTGTCAAAGGAATTTCCAAACACCTCTAAAGAGTGTCACTTTCCACTTAGTAAATGAGAGATGATATAAAATTTGGGGAAATATAGAGCCATTATAGCATTTATAGGTGTGATTGACATAGAATTTACATGAAGTGTAACCCTTACACATTATTTAATCATCAAGTTATATGTTTTTCCAAAAAAATATTTTCCTCAAAATTTTTATCCCAAAATAAATACATGCCTTTTAGAACCACGTCAACTAGCCCTAATAAGTTGGGAATTTCATCCATGTTGTGCTTGGTTCTCACATAATCCATGAACTAAGGATACACGGTGTGAAATATTTATATTCTCTTAATTCTCCCTACATCCACCCTTTTCGCTGGTGAACCCCTCCAAACTCACAATAGGACTCCTCCAAGAAACAGAAGCTTCAGAAACATGCAAAGGATCTAATTATCAGTATTCGAGTCTTTACCTTAGATACCTCTCAAATAATTCTCATCCTCAAGAATCAAATCCAATATAGAGAGAAAATTTAAAGGGGTAATATGCAAAATAACCTTGTGACATACCTTTCAAGGATCTGTCTATCTCAGAAGCTCTTCCACCTCAATAGAGGAACAATGTGAAACTACACAACAACAACAAAAAGCTCTTATACACTCTCCCAGGGGACATACCTATCAAAAGATAGTAAATCCACAACATGTAATAAGATGAAACCATTCATAAACCAGAAATGTAAACAACCAAAAGAGAACAATGTTACAAGAGAAGAGTTAAAAATCAAACAGCTGGGAGTACCAGGTGCATTCATAAGACTCATATTCCCAAGTAATCGGCTTCATGCCAACATGCCATTGTAAGACACACAAAAATGTAATTGAACACCAATGTAACACCTTCTTATGGTGAACCTGAATCACTAAAAGCCACTCCTCGAAGGTTGTATCATCTTCAACATCGATCTCACCCAAATCATTGACAAAAGTGTTCTCATAATGATAATAAGAGAGATGTGACATGTGAAAACATCATGCATCTAGATCATCTTCAGGGGAATTTCTATCTGATACACCTTAACTCCAACATGAGCCAACACCACGAAAGGACCAACAGACTATGAGAAAGATCACTCCCATGGCCAAAACTTCACTGCCCATAATGAGGAGTCACCTTCAAGAAAAGATGTCCTCCAATGTTAAACTCTTGAGGTTTCTTTCTTTGATCAATATAGGATTTCTGATGATCTTGCGCTGCCTTCAACCTCCCACAAATTTCCCTAACCATCTCTATCGTATTCTATCCTAATTTTACCCCAATAATTGGAGCCTCTCTAAACCTAGTCCATCACAACAAATAATAGAATGATTGGTCAAAAAAGATTCAAATGAAACCATACCGATAGTGTAGTGGAAACAATTATTTTAAGAAAATTTGACCTAGGGTAGGCACCACTTCCATAAACCTCCAAAATCATAGACACAATAATGCAACATATCGTCAAAAGTCTAGATGGTCCACTATCTATTTTTTAAAAGGTTGGGGCTAAAGGCTCATTTATTATTTAATGAAAATACCACTTTCTAACTGGGTAAAGGAAGACCCATTAAATAGCCCGAATTCCCAAGACCATGTGGTATGAATACAAGTCCCGAAAGCCCATTTTTTGGCCCAAATATCCCTTCGGTGAATAGTACATCTACAGTTCCTAGGGTGCTATAGTACCTGCTACAGTATCACCGCTACAATGCCTTCGCCGCTACAGTTACACCACTACTACAACTCATTGCTACAGTACCAGCTATAGTACACCCATAAATTTTTCCCATCCCAGATTCGATCCTTGGTCTTATGGATGCCAAGGAAGAGCCTTTACCACTTGGGTACAAGCTCCTTGGAAGATGGTCCACTCTATATGTCTATCTCTATTTAGATGAAATGTATTGATAAGGTGTAACTGATATCTAAAAAATTTAAGGATTCATTTCCACACCTTGAAGGTAAAACAAGGATCCCGGACATATGTGATCAACCTTGGGACTCTGTGGAGTTGTTCCACCTCATACGGATAATGCCTCGATAAAACCTCTACTAAGCTTGACTCCATTATCAAAATAAATTAGGAGGATTTTTTTCGAAAAAATTAAATATTTCCCATAAAGAATCATAGACTCGATGGGATCATGGTAAAATAGTAAAAAAGTCCATGAATATTTAAATCCACTTTAACTAGGGAACAACTAATGGCTGGAAAAAACCACCATGAACATGGTGCTTGACTTTCACCTTTTAGAAAATAATACATTGAGAAATAGACTCTACAACTACATGATTCTACCCATTCCAAAAAAACTGACCACTCAAATCAAGATGCAACTTTTTTTATGCTGGGGTATAACACAAAAGAAGAGATATGGAACTCAGAGAAAATCATCTCACTCATATCTGAAGTAACAAAAATCCTTCCATGGAACAACATACGATGATGTCCATACTCAGAACTACCATTAGAGGAATCTTCAAAAACAACTCACTCTTTCTAGTCCTCCAACTCATAATACCCTATCCCAATACTTCTCAACCCACTTCATCAATGGAGACAACAGTATCATTTAGAAAATACAACCTCTTCCTCCAACCACTCCCATACCTAGATTCATTATTGAGAGTTCGGCCATCGCTCACCAGGAATCTCTAGATTCACATACAACATCACTACATGAATTCCAGCTCAACTCATCTACTACAAAATTTCCTTTTCAAGGCTTATATAAAATCTCAAAGTCATAATTCTATAAGAATTCCATCCACTGATGATGATGAAAGTTTAATTCTTATTGGGAGAAGACATACCATCGAATCTTATTATCACACCCGTCATCATTAAATAAATTATTGTATTAATTTTTTGTGTATCGGGTAATTCGGGTTGAAGTCTGACTTAAAATTTTTGATTTCCTATCTAAAAATGTATATTTTGTCCTTGATAGCATCCAACATACCATGGTCGAAGCCGTGCGGCCTCATCCGGGTCACCGCATGACCACGCCCGGTTAACCGCACGATATGCTCATTGTTAAAGGAAGAAATATAATGTGTAATAAATAATGAAATTAAAATAAATTAAAAATATGAAGTTTTAATAAAATTTAAGAAATTTTTTAAATGATAAAAATAATAACATTGTTTGAGAATATTATCATTATTATTATCATAGTTTTAGGAATATTTTTTTAATTAATCCATTATTAATATTTGAATAATAATCATTATAGTTATGATTAAATTATGTTAATATATTTTATTTTATTTTATTTGGATTCAAAATTTTCAATCATGGTGCGGGTAGAGTTTCGGTTGAATTTAGTGTTTTTGTCAATAAACAAGTTTTTACTTCGGGGCATGACAACAAGTGATGCTTGGGCGAATCATAATTGCGAATCCATGTGGCTTCGCTAACACCGATGTGTGACCCTCCTATTGTTCAATTAACCAAATAAAATGAATCAATAATAATGAAATAAAATTAAATATGCGGATAAATGAAAATAAAAAAATAAAAAAATAAGAAAGATTTGTTAATTATTTAATAAATTCTGTTTTTAATTATAGTAATAATTTTATTATTATTTGGGGATATTACTATTGTTATTATTATTATTATTATTATTATTCATATATTATTTTTATTTTTTTTAATTTTTTACTTCTATTTCTTTGGTTCCGTTAGGCTGGCAGCACCTCCCCCCATTTTTTTCCCTTCCCCATCGAAGCCCCGCCCCCCTCTCCTCACCTAGATCACGCCGCACCCCCCTGTCGGCCTCCTCACCGTGACTCCTGCTTCCCCCCCCCCCCCGCCAGAGCTGTTCGCTGGCCTCCCTGGATCACGTCGTTGCGCGACATTCCCCGAAGACCTGGCACCACACCCCTACTCTCGGCCTGCCGGCTCGCACAGCTGCCCGGACCTCTGTGCCCGCCTCCTACGCTGGTCGGACTTTTGGCGACCGGACCTCCTGTCCGAGCTCATGTAGCGCCTCCGCATCCTCTCCCTTATGGTTGTTTTCTCCCTCTTAGTTTGCGGTTGTTCCTCTTCTTCCTTAGGGATTAGAGTTTCTGAAGCGTATGAGGTTTGTTTTAGGGTTCGATCTAGAATAATTTTGGTTTGTTTGTTTGACTTAGGGTTCAATTTGATCTTCGGGTGGTGCATTCATTGTGTCATTGGATTTTTGCAACAATTTGTGGGAAATTTGACATAAAAGGTAGGTGGTTCCCTGCCTGGGAATCTATTAGATAATTTAATTTGGTTGTTTATATAGAGACCCGAATCTTAACATACAAGGACATTACATTACTTTTCGAAATACTTATTACATAACAAAAACACACACACAAGGACTGTAATAGTTTTGTGTCTTTGGAAACTCAGAACGTAATCTTCTAATCATGGTGAAAGATCTTCAACATCGACCATAAAGATCTTCCCTTCTTTTTTTTCTTACCTAAAACCTTTATTTATATCCTGGGGAAAAGAAAACATAAAAAGGTGAGCTCAAATGCTCAGTAAGTGTAAACAAAAGAATAATCAATCACATCATATACATAAGAACATAACTTTTCGGAAATCTTAACCTGCAAAAGAGATCATAATATCATAACATGGGAAAAATCATAGTACTGAAATGAAATCCAAATAATCATAACTTAAAACATGAAACATTGTGGCATACACACATAATCATAGAGAATCATTTCTTATTAGTCAGGACTCATTTCCAAGACTATCTTAGTTGGCAAAGTCCATTTCTGAACCGAGTTCACTCCTCTTTTCAGTCATGTTTCACTGAACCGGTATAACCTACCGTTCCAGCCATGTCTATCTAATGAGATATAAAATATTTACCCAATGCATTGGAGGGAGATATATGTACCACCAATCTCATAATGATAACATTATTATGTGTTCCACAAAATCATAAATCATACATCATTGCATAACCCATGTAATAAAAATGGGAATCTTAAACATCGTGACATCATCAAACAATTCATATAAGATAAAAGAATTCATAAAAATATTTCCATCACAACATAATAATATCAATGTGATAATAGGGATAGAAACAGAACCCTATATTATCATAGATGGAAGATAACTTTGATAAAACACTTGAACTCCATTCTTGAGGAAAATATCCTTTCTACTTCAAAAACATTTTCCTTTATTAACATGTCATACAATTTTAAACTAAAAGAAGTTGATTAAAAATAAACTTGAAAACTTGTAAAGGAATCTTCTTGGAAATAATGTTTTAAAAATCCATTCATTCCATATAAGTTAAAAAAACATTCTTCTCGTACTTTTGTCGGAAAAGTTAAAAATTACCTCGTACGAAAAACGACAAAAGATTCCTTTCATATCTTTTACTAAAAACTCACCAAAGGGTAAAATAGGATTTAAACAATTGTAGGTGGATGGAAATAATATTACATATTGAGGAAACATGGATGTGGATGATAAAACACACCCCAATAAATACCAAAGTATAAACAATCTCAGATAAAAATGAGATTGTGATATTTTCCCTTACCTTAGGTCCAATTTGCTTCATAAGTGTCTGAACCTCCTCTTCTTTGAAGCACCTCTTTGAGACCTCCTCTTAGGGCACTAAAATTGGTCTTTGAGGAAGACCATAACCTCTAAGATTTTTCTATGGAAGTGTAGAAGAGAATTTGGTAGGGGTTGGCCGAGCTTGAAGGCTCAAAGTTGTGTGAGGAAGAGGGGGCGGAGGTGCCCTTTTATAAGGGAGGAGAGGGGTACCTTTGGAATAACTAAAACTATTATTTTATTATAAAGTCAAATTCGGTTTTAAATAGCTCCAAATTGATTTATTTCGAAGATAAGGTGGGTATGGGTCGAAATACTCTCATCCAATATAATTTAGACAAGTTTAGGTTCCTATTTTAACCTTATCATTTAGATTTAACATTAAGTTAAATAATTTTACTTTTACCGTGTCTTCTTGTGTTCTTACACTATAAGGTTAATAAAGTTACTATAAGAAGCCAAACGAACCCCAAGTTGTTTATTATTAATATATATAACCTTATCTAAGTCATTTGGCCGAACCTTAGATTTTTAGGAATAAAATAACAATTAATAATATAATATTTGTTTTAAAAACTATTTTATGTCAATTTTGACACTATTTAGTAATTTATTTTTGTGAAAATAATAACAGAATGATTAGTTCTAAAAAAGTTAATTAAATCAATACTAACATGTCATATTAACCTAGAAAATTAGTGTAATTCATTAAAAGTCTGAAATTATATTTATTTGGGTATTTATAATATCAATTATTATAATTTTTCACTATTATGGTAATTACTGCATCATCATTGAGTCATAAATAAATTAAATTATTTAATGTCTAAAAATTATAAATAAAATAGAATTATGTAGGAAATATTTTTATCTTTCTAATTAGTATTGATAGTCGAATTTATCTTATGTATTACCCTATATTAAAAATGATTAGCTTATTAAACATTGATTTTATCTATTTTAACCTTTCTTTAAATAAATTAATAATAAATGTCCTAATCGAATCCACGTGGGCCTAAGTGATCATATTTTATTACTAATGTTGTTTTTGGTCGAATTACACTTATCCAATAGAATTATGACATTTTTTAGGGTAATAATAATAACATTTTTACCCTTAATTACCCTATTTACTTTTAACCGTGGTAAAAAAAGTAAAAAGTTACTATTCACCAAAAATTATTTTCATCTCATTGAACTACATTTTACTTACTAACATCAACCGTGTCTCTCGGATTTTTGAAATTCCACTCACAGAAGCGTTAAAATTAAGTTTTATGAAAAATTCATTTTTTTAACTTCCACTTAGTGGTTTCACTATTCATCAAAAAATGAAAGTTTCCAGAAAAATACAAAAAAATAAGACTAAGCTATATTTGATATTATGAACTCAAAAATGATGTCTATTTTACCAAATTCATAACATATTAGTTGAATTAATTAATTTAAAAATTAATTCCCGTCATCAAAACAAATGGCTTGTTTTTTAAGAGATAATAACTATCAAAAGATTGACACTTGTTTATAACTGGTTTAAATGTGAAATTACATCCAATGACCAACATTGTATTAAATTGTAAAAATATATTCTAAATATACTTTAAATCCACTCAAATTATTAATTTATCACTATTAATTATTTCGATTAAAAAAGTTGTTTTTAATTAAAATTTAGTGATTTTCACTATTTATCAGAATATGAATGTTATCCGAAAAGTACCAAAATTTCACCTTAGCCTATATTCGATACTCCGAATACAAAAATGAAGTCCATTTTGAGAGATAAAATTTCTAAAATTTTAGAAGGTGGTTATTACAATTCATAACGGCTAGTTTTAATAATATTTGAATAGCATATCGTTGTTTAGTGAAACTCGGTATGGCGTACAACAGACACTATCGAGGAAGGTCGCGATTGCGTGTAATGAAAGGCAAGTCAAGGATGCATGTTGAACAAGCTCCTTTTGGTGTAGTGTACAACACAAGACATTAATGAAATTAAAAAGAATATTTTTCATAAAATCTAGGGGTGTTACATTCTACCCCCCTTAAAATGAATTTCGCCCTCGAAATTCATCAGGGTTATAAATGGTTTACTATTCAAAAGATTCTTTAATAGAAACCCAAATCGTAAAAAGGAATACCAAAACCATGCTTTAAAAACAAATGTATGAAACATAACGGTTACCCAAATAAACTAATCACTGGGTTTCCACATAGGTGAAAATATGGATATGGAAGAGAAATCAAACCATCATGTTCTGAGGGAGAGTGGTAGAGAACATGGCTATGGAAAAGCTAGCAATCACAAAGCCATAAATTTGTGATGATCTAAGGTACCATCTGATTCATCAGATATAAGATCACTAGGACAACATTTTTGGTTTTCAAGATCTCTTCCTTAAATTTGATGAAATTGAAATTAGAAGAAATACTTTCGTGATTTCGGTATAGTCTCACCGTTGGTCGTTCTATGGACAATTTCCACTTCATCTCTTAAAGAAATGAAGTTGAATTTTTCATTTGTGATGTGTTAGCAGATCATGTGATAGAATGATGGGTCATTCCATCTGTCTCAAAAAAAATGTTAGAAAAGTTATCAAAAAATACATAAGTCCATCTATAGTGAGATTAATGATATATGGTTCCTAAAATGGAATTATACTTCATATATCATACTGATTAATATAATAAAACTAGTTTCTACTAAACAGGGACTTCCTGTTGGCCAGTGGTAGGCGATAAAGGCCAGTCGCACTTCGGTTGTGGGTTCGATTCCCACGGCCATGTCCGACACGATGGGCTGTCGCTCGTCCTGCAGGTTGTCCTTTTTCTAAAACTATATAATATCAAAAGTTCTATCCTTAAATAATACTAACTTATGTCTAACATAATCCATTCCAATCTTTAGGCTTATCTTAAATACTTCGGTCCAATCTCATAATATAAAGAAAATGATTACATGAAATGTCATCAACCAAGCATGTGAATACCATCATTTATCCCCCATATATCTTGTTGGTCACATTCCAATCATGTGAATACCTTAATCATGTATTCTCTTGAAAAATGAATACCCATTAAACCATAGTGAAAACATGAATGCTGTAAAAAGTTAACTCTTTCCACATAACAAAATCCAAAAATTCTATATACTCAAACCATGATATAACCTTCTCCTTATATCAGTCATGAGCTCATGAATGCTATCAAACATTTAATTTTCTCCTTATCCCTTCATTATGCGCATATCATCTACATTCCAAAAATATCTGAATAACCTTTCATGGATACTGGTACCATTAATCATACACTTTCAATACTCAAGGAAAGACAACAGTGTAACAATCCTTAGATGTCTCATTATTCCATAGTACCATGAGATTACTTATACAGCATTACACATGATAAACATGTAATCATTCCACTACATTCTTAAACCATTGACCGAGCTTCAACAATTCTTTCATCTCTCATATCATTTGTAGTCTCTTCATCATCATCAACATAAATACTACCCATACGACCATACTAATTCTCTTCATGAGACTTTACCTTAGGGAATTGGTTTACATAATGCCCGTACATTCCACATTTAAAACATTTAACCATTGTTGATGTCATAGCAATACCATTATCCTCATCCCTGGTGTTAACTGAACCTTTTCCTTTGCACTTACTGGCTTTGTGTCCTTCTTTTCCACACCCAAAGCATCTTCCAGTTCCTTTGAAACATTCTTCTTGATGCCTCTTCCCACATGATTTACATAGGGGAAATTGAACTTTCTTTCCTCTATGATCATCATGAAACTCCATATTTCTATTCTTAGCCGAGTCAGGAAACTTACCAAATTTGAGTTTATTGATCATATTATGAGATTGCTGAATTGGTATAATAACGATGGTTGGACTTCCAAATCCCATTTAATTTCGTTTCTCATGAATAATATCATTCCATTGTCCATCATATCATCCATTATCGTGAATCATCTTGTTTCCATCCATTTTCTAAAACCCAAAAAGAATAGTGTTAGAGGCAAAAATCATAATAAAGGGGGAGTAACTTTAATATCTAACATCTTAGGTTAAATTCTAAGATCGTTACCATAGTTATAGGACTATATCCTATATGTATACTTATCCTTAGGGGCATCCCTATATATACCATAGAAGTATCTCTAGGGATCTCACTATCGTTTTCGCATCCTAGTTTCCAAAGGATGACTAATCCTTTCCTATGATACCAACTATAGAGACCCGAAGCTTAATGTACAAGGACATTACATTACGTTTGCGTAATACTTATTACATAACAAAAACACACACACAAGGACCGTAATAGTTTAGTGTCTTTGGAAACTCGTAACGTAATCTTCTAATCATGGTGAATGATCTTCAACATCTCCTATAAAGATATTCTCTTCTTTTTTTTCTTACCTAAAACCTTTCTTTATATCCTGGGGAAAAGAAAACATAAAAGGATGAGCTCAAATGCTCAGTAAGGGTAAACAAAAGAAAAATCAATCACATCATATACATAAGAACATAACATTTTGGAAATCTTAACCTGCAAAAGAGATCATAATATCATAACATGGGATAAATCATAGTAGTGAAATGAAATCCCAATAATCATAACTTAAAACATGAAACATTGTGGAATACACACATAATCATAGAGAATCATTTCTTATTAGTCAAGACACATTTCCAAGACTATCTTAGTGGACAATGTCCATTTCTGAACTGAGTTCACTCCTCGTTTCAGTCCTGTTTCACTGAACCGGTTTAAACTACCGTTCCAGCCATGTCTATCTCATGAGATATAAAATCTTTACCCAATGCATTGGAGGGAGATATAGGTACCACCAATCTCATAATCATACCATTCTTATGTGTGCCACAAAATTATAAATCATACATCATTGCATAACCCATGTAATAAAAATGGGAATCTTAAACATCGTGACATCATCAAACAATTCATATAAGATAAAGGAATTCATAAAAATATTTCCACCACAACATAATCATATCAATGTAATAATAGGGATAGAAACAGAACCCTATATTATCTTAGATGGAAAATAACTTTGATAAAACACTTGATCTCCATTCTTGAGGAAAATATCCTTTCTACTTCAAAAACATTTTCCTTTCTTAACATGTCATACAATTTTAAACTAAAAGAAGTTGATTAAAAATAAACATGAAAACTTGTAAAGAAAGCTTGTTGTAAATAATGCATTAAAAACCCATTCATTCCGTATAAGTTAAAAAAACATTATTCTCGTACTTTTGTCGGAAAAGTCAAAAAGTACCTCGTATGAAAAATGACAAAAGATTCCTTTCATATCTTTTACTAAAAACAAAGCGAAGGGTAAAATAGGATTTAAACAATTTTAGGAGGATGGAAATACTATTAAATATTTAGAAAACATATATGTGGATGATAAAATACACCCCAATAAATACCAAAGTATAAACAATCTCGGATAAAAATGAGATTGTGATATTATCCCTTACCTTAGGTCTGATTTGCTTCGTAAGTGTCTGAACCTCCTCTTCTTTGAAGCACCTCATTGAGACCACCTCTTAGGGCACTAAAATTGGTCTTTGAGGAAGACCAGAACCTCTACGATGTTGCTATGGAAGTGGAGAAGAGAATTTGGTAGGGTTTGGCCGAGCTTGAAGGCTCAAAGTGGTGTGAGGAAGAGGGGGAGGAGGTGCCCTTTTATAAGGGAGGAGAGGGGTACCTTTGGAATAACTAAAACTATTATTTTATTATAAAGTCAAATTCGGTTTTAAATAGCTCCAAATTGATTTATTTCGAAGCTAAGGTGGGGATGGGTCGAAATACTCTCATACAATATAATTTATACAAGTTTAGGTTCCTATTTTAACCTTATCATTTAGATTTAACATTAAGTTAAATAATTTTACTTTTATCGTGTCTTCTTGTGTTCGAACACTATAAGGTTAATAAACTTACAATAAGAAGCCAAACGAACACCAAGTTGTTTATTATTAATATAAATTACCTTATCTAAGTCATTTGGCTGAACCTTAGATTTTTAGGAATAAAATAACAATTAATAATATAATATTTTTTTTAAAAACTATTTAATGTCAATTTTGACACTATTTAGTAATTGATTTTTGTGAAAATCATAACAGAATGATTAGTTCGAAAAAAGTTAATTAAATCAATAAAAACATGTCATATTAACCTAGAAAATTAGTGGAATTCATAAAAAGTCTACAATTATATTTATTTGGGTATTTATAATATCAATTATTATAATTTTTCACTATTATGGTAATTACTGGATCATCATTGTGTCATAGATAAATTAATTTATTTAATGTCTAAAAATTATAAATAAAATATCATTATGTAGGAAAACATTTTATCTTTCTAATGAGTATTTATATTAGAATTTATCTTATGTATAACCCTATATTATAAATGATTTACTTATTAAACATTGATTTTAACTATTTTAACCCTTCTTTAAATAAATTAATAATAAATGTCCTAATCTAATCCAAGTGGGCCTAAATGATCATATTTTATTACTAAGGTTGTTTTTGGTCGAATTACACTTATCAAATAGAATTAGGACATGTGTTAGGGTAATAATAATAACATTTTTACCCTTAATTACCCTATTTACTTTTAATCGTGGTAAAAAAAGTAAAAAGTTACTATTCACCAAAAATTATTTTCATCTCATTGAACCACATTTTACTTACTAACATCAACCGTGTCTCTCGGATTTTTGAAATTCCACTCATAGAAGCGGTAAAATTATGTTTTATGAAAAATTCATTTTTTTAACTACCACTTAGTGGTTTCACTATTCATCAAAAAATGAATGTTTTCAGAAAAAAACAAAAAATTAGGCCTAAGCTATATTTGATATTATGAACTCCAAAATGATGTCTATTTTACCAAATTCAAAACATATCAGTTGAATTAATTAATTTAAAAATTAATTCTCATCGTTAAAACAAATGGCGTGTTTTTTAAGAGATAATAACTATCAAAAGATTGACACTTGTTTATAACGGGTTTAAATGTGAAATTACATCCAATGACCAACATTGTATTATCTTGTAAAAATATATTCCAAATATACTTTAAAACCACTCAAATTAATAATTTATCACTATTAATTATTTCGATTAAAAAAGTTGTTTTTAATTAAAATTTAGTAATTTTCACTATTCATCAGTATATGAAAGTTATCTGAAAAGTACCGAAATTTCACCTTAGGCTAAATTCGATACTCCGAATCCAAAAATAAAGTCCATTTTGAGAGATAGAATTTCAAAAAATTTAAAAGTTGGTTATTACTATTCATAACGACTCGTTTTAATAATATTTTAATAGCATATCGTTGTTTAGTGAAACTCGGTATTGCGTACTACACACGCTATCGAGGAAGGTCGTGATTGCGTGTAATGCAAGGCAAGTAAAGGATGTGTGTTGAGCAAGCTCCTTTTGGTGTAGCGTAGAACACAAGACAATAATGAAATTAAAAAGAATATTTTTCATAAAATCTCGGGGTGTTACAGTTTAGTTAATTTAATATGTTCAATGATTTATTTTCATGGTGCAATATATGTTTAGAATGTTTTGACATGCTAGTTTGATGATATTGGATTTTCAAAACAGTATATTCTTGTTGTGTATATGTGTGTTGTTGTGTAAATTATTGGTTGTGCTTTATAGGTTGTGTGAAATGCATTTTAATTTTGTTGGCATGCATGCGTGAGGAAAATTTCACTTTCTTTAGAAATGATCATGTTTTTCATTTTGACCTTGTTGTGATAAATTCTAAAAGTGTTTAATCAATTGTTTATATGGTGAAAATGAGTTTTTAGAATAGTTGAGTGTGCGATTGATTTTAAAATGGTCTTTCCATGTAAAAATTTGTGTTGTTTTGGTGCAATGTTTTCAAGATAGGTTCTAGGAGTTGTTTGGTTGGTGAAAACGTAGTCTTCATGGGTAATTGAGTTGTGTATGATTAAATGTGGATTTTTAATGTGTAGCGAATCATTTTGGGCATGTTTTCCTCGTTTTGTATTTGTGAAAAAAAGAGGAAAATCATGTTTTATAAATGGTTTTAAAGTATGGGTGATCTTATAAAGGGGTTTGGACATTGTCTTGGTTTTCTTAGGCATGTGTGAAATGAAAAAAATGGTTTATTGTAAATAATGGTGGTTTCTTCAAAGTTGTTTGTCTTTTATATGAAAGATTAAGTGTGTATTTTAATGGGAATTTTCATTCGAAATGGATTTTTTGACATGTTGGATTTGTGGTTCTCTTTTGGATTAAAATCATTTGGGGGTGTTATTGATGTTTTTTATAAGTTGTTATAATGGTGTATTTATTTGTGGAAGAGGTAAAAACCATGTCTGGAAAAAGATAAAGAATGTTTTGAGTCACCTTTGAATTTAAGAGAGAGAAATTGATTATGTCTTTAGGGTAAAACCTTTTTGTGCATTTTAGAAAATTATTGTTAATTATTTAGATGATTTATTAATTTTTGAGTGTTATGCGAATTATACTTTGAAATTGTTTTTGTGTGCGCTTGGTTTAAAAAGTGTAATTTATGTGTGTTTTTGGTGTAAATCCTTGTGACGACTCATGGAATTGTTTTATTATGTTTTTAAATGATATATATATTAAATTGTGAAAGTGTTGCAAATTATATTTGAAATGGTCTTGGTGTGCATTTGATCTTTAAAGATGAGTTTGGTTGTGCAATGTGTGACTTATGAGGGAATGCCTTGTTTGGTTTGTGATACGTGAAATTGATACACTATGGTAATGTGGAAATTTATTTAGAACAAGGGAAAACCCCAAATACCTATTTGGGAATATTAGGAATAGAACTCTAGATGACACGTGAGCGGTTCGTCCTAGTTTCATCTTGCAGGATTGACGTTACAACACTAACTAAAATGTTGTGATGATTGGAGACCACCAGGTTATGGATGTGTTTCTATACTAGTGTCTCATACACAAGTGTGTTGATTATTTTGGTTCTTATGCCACGTTTACACCAAGGAACGAAGTCTCTAGCCAACAACACATACTAGTTGCCTTAGGGTATTTACCCACAGTTCTCTACTATTAATGTCGTGGTGCGTTCCATCGGTATACAAAGTATCACTGGGCTATGTGCATCTTCTTTATAAATATTCCATTCCATTTTAATGTAGTATTTGTGAAATGTTTTTTCTTTTAGAACCCATTTATTTTCACTTTTAGTTTCTAATTTTTTTCTTTAAAAGTGTTTTAAAAGTATGGTTTTGAAAAAGCATGCTAAATTATCTTTTTGATGTTGTGGCATGGAACCTTTTTATCGGGTAGTATCGCACTGGGAATTTGGCTCACACACTATATACACCTTTGGGTGTATGTAGATCTTGTCCTTTCTTTTTTCCATTTCGGGGCATCATGCTTAGTGATGGTGGTTCTAGTTGGTGATGGTCTTCGCTTGGAGGTTTGTAATGGAATTTTAGTTCTCTATCGTTGTTGTTGTTCACATTGGGTTTTTAGTTGAATTGTAGACTGTAAACCAGTTTATAGTTTAAAGGAGTTTTTTATTGTCTATTTTTAGTTTTAGTTTATTTATCTTGTCAGTTGTTTCGTGGTTACTACTTCGGGTAAACTGTTCTCATGTGTTATTTTTGATACTCGGGAACTTGGGGCAGTCTGTGGGGATTGGGAACGCCCTTCCGGCCATGTCATGGACCAGGTCGGGTGTCGGGTCAGATGGTGACCCAACCTGGTTCATGAAAAAATTGTATCAAATGAGGTTTTCTCTTTTGGGTAGTGTTCTTTTGAGATAATGTCAGGGTAGGACAAAGTCAAGGGTGTCATAACTCGACGTTCTAGCTACAAGCAAGGTGTCTGACCAGCAAACTTCATGGCGGGACTCGAGTTACCAGGGTATGTAATGGTTTGCCTAAATTTTTGGTCCATGTGGTTAATGTTGTTTAGGGGAAATGAAAAGGGAGTAGTATCAGTGGTCCCAGTGATCTCACAGGGTCTCGTAAGCTATGTATCGATGGGGACATTTTCCTAGAATACCATCTATGGTGGTGGCGTGATTGACGTATGGCCACCAACCATATCTCCGAGTCACCTACTGAAACTTGTTCCCTCTTACATCATTCCTCATCTATTTTTTGGATTCATGGAAATATATCTTTTAAGTAAAAAATGATTTGTGTTGTGAGTTTGAATTCTTATTTGATAGTTGGTGTGAAAGCGTGTGGTTAATGGTTTCTTTTGAAAAGTGCTTCGGGATGCTCTTGCAGCGGTTCTTGCTGTACATTTAGTGTTTTATTGTAGTATGTCTTGGACATTGGACCAGTTTGATTGGGTCCATGGTTTTCTTTATTGACTATTGCAGACCCCCACCATAAAGCATTAACATGTAATTGATGTGCGGCTACGGGTAATTCAACATTGGATGACCCTCCAGTTGATTTATGAAATCAATCTCCCTTTTGAGTGATACCGCTAATTTTATTACTTTTTCTTTTCGTTCAACCAGATCCTCTCACAGCGGGATGACATACGTGAGGGAAATTGATAGGAGTTTTGGTCTCTATGAGTTGTCTGAGTCGTCGGGTATGAAGTTTTACACTGTTGCATCATAAGGTTTCCCCTTGAAACGGTGAAAGGAATTCCAACGAGGAAGGGTGAAGGTAGTTCTGAATTATCATTGTTGACAAGTGTCTTGAAGGGATTTGCAGTACTTTCATTGGCCGTAAGGATCATGTTTGGTGACGTCGTGCAGTGTGAGTTCTCTTTGAAGATCAAGGGTGGATTTTGTAGGATCCTTCAAGAATCCCTGTTTTCATAGGAGTGTGTCCTCTCAGGGAGTTCTAATTTTTCTATTCAAATGGTAGTGTTTGACATGCATCCTTCCTTCATATGTTTCTTGGTTAAGGTGAAAGGTAATGCATGCGCATCGTCTAAACCACTATTTTGGTGGATTTTCTGTGAGCAAGTTGTTGGATATCATGGTGTGTTGTGTTTTATGGTGTTTCCTCAGTTGTGGTATGGATCCACGTGACACAAAAAGTAGAAGCTCTATTTGGGAGTCTTCAATACTTGACTGTGACGTAGGAAATTCTTCAAACATCAGGGCTCCAGCTATAGGCCTTGGAGTGAAGCTCGCGAATGGTTATGAACCTCGGGAGTGTATGGGAACCCAACCTTATTCCTGTCATCATCACTAAAGGTGAAGAAGTTTTAAATTGTTTACTGTGGTTCCATTTAAAATGACCCTTTTGGGTGTGTGGGGTTTCATGTGTCTATGAGGAGGTGTGGTCGCCTCAGTACCTTAATGTTGTGGGGGTTGCATCCCACTGAATATAATTGTTTTTGGTGGTCTGTATGGCTGTCAGTTGGGTAAATCAGCTTCAAATTTGAATAATGCTCATCTAGGGATGTAGAGATGTTGTTCTTGTTGCATTTGTGGTTTTGACACCCCGATTGTTGGCCCCCTCCCTCCCCGCCACTTGTGGTGGGTTGTTTGGTCATTGTCGTGAAATATTTTAAAATATTTGTATCTTCTGTTAGTTCCAATAGAGGGGAGACCCACGATGGGTCTCACAAATATTTATCTTGAATGAATCAGTGTCGGCTGTCTTCATAATGGTGGGTAGTATGCTAGTGTAGTGACTCGATTTTGGACCAGTCAGACTTTGGAAAATTCCTACAAATGATTCCAGAGTTATGCGCAAAGATGGCATGTGATTCTGAGGCCCAGTGTGCCCGAAATAAAGTTTACAAAAATATTAAGTATTTTTATACTATGCACATGTAAGGGTTCTGTTATCTCTTATACGTTAGCTCACAACAGGAATCCTAGTGCATGGTTGTGTCCAGAGCGTGTCATTTACCCTAGGCGGGGTGTAAACTTTTCGGGCGCGGGTCTGCTGTGATAAAAGCAACCAGGGGCATTTTTGTTAATAAATTGAAAAGTTTATTTATGAGTGTCAGCTTGAATAACCCCTGAACGGAGTCTTAGATCGCAATATTGAGTGTTCCGTTGTGTTCAGAATTCCGTGATTACCCTAGGTGTGACATAATTTTAGTCAGCGTCGGGTGCCGGGTTGGACGCGGGTGGGCGGGGAGATAAGATGATGTTTTTGTAAAAAAAACATAAATATCAATCCCCTTCCCCCTCCTTACTCTATTCACAAGAAAACCCTCCCACCTACTTCCTCCATTCGTCACCGACGATCCTTCAAATCGATCAAACGAAGCGTCGTCGGTCTCAGATCTTGACGGCGGATGCTCCCGGATCGAGCAGCAGTAGCAGAGGTTCGTGCAATGCGTCGGTGATCCGCTGAAAGGTAGAAAATTTGAGTATTAAAATCACAGACCTTTTTATGTGTTTTTTTTCTTCCAATAGTCATAAGGGTAGTATAGTTCGGGTCCTGAGATTTCTGAAACATGTTTCAGATCTGATTTTGGAGCAGAGGGGTGCTCCAGTGGGTTCCCGGAAGTTTTCCGGCGGAAAACCCGGATTTCGGCGGCGACCATGGAGGAATCCGGTGAGGGTGGATACGGCGGAGTGGAAGAATCCGGCAAGCGGCGTGGCAGCGCGGCTTTCCGACGAGGTCAGCATGGAGATCCGGTGAGGTCGGAGTGGCGGTCTGGTCATTTTTCTGGCGAGCCAGTGGTGGTTCGGCCAGAATATTCCAAGGGCTCTTTAAACCCCCATAAATTGCATATCGGGAGTCCAAATCACAATCCGTTTGCGGCGACGCGTTCCTTGAGTCAAGATGGACCTTTTGGGTTTACCTCGGGATTTTTGTGAGGCGGGGTTTTGGCACGGGGCCATGAAACGATAAAAATAATTATAATAATATTTTATTATTTTCAACATTGATCCGCCATAACTCCTACACGGAGTGTCCAAATGACTTGATGTTAGTGGCATTGAGACCCTGATGGTACGGAAAAATTTTCATGATATTTTTTGGGTGTTGGTACTGAGAATAGGGTGTGGACCCCATGAGGCCAGGTTCCAGCACTTACGGAGAAACGAGACTTTTTCACCTGGTGTCCGTTTTGGATGATCAAGTAGTCGATCATGTGTGTTTCTTCATGGGGAATGTCATGATGTGATCCTCTTGACAATTTTTGGGATCATGGTGTGGGCCCCACCCGTGCTGGCTACGGTGAATAATACCTTTTTCACCAGGTGTCTGTTTGGGACGAGCAACTAGTGGATCTCGTGTGTTTTTCTGAGGATATCGCAGTGGTATGATGTTCTTGATGAGTTTCGGGATCCTAGTGTGTGCCCCACATGGGCTAGCTATGGTGAATAGTCTCTTTTTCACTGGTTGTTCGTTTCGGGCAAGTAAATAGCCTATCCTGTGTGTTTTTCCGAGTGGATCGTGATGGTGGCTTCGGTATCTGCCTTAGAGGTGTGTGGTGTGGCGTTGTGGTAGGTCTCTTGGGCTAGTGACGTTTGGACCAACTATGGTTGAGGGTACTCCCTTGGTTCATTCCTACAAGATTTCTAACGGCATGACAACCTTAGTATAGGTTTTTAATCCTCTCAATGGGATGTTTAATCTATTAGAGTTGTGGAATCCCTTCGGTAGGCCCATAGTGAGATCCTCTAAAATCGTTTCCCTAGATCGGGTTCTTGGTATCACTATGATCGCCTATCCATATGCGGAGATCCCATATCTAGCAGGTTAACTCCATAGGGTTTGTGACATCATCGGGAATATGATCCCCTATGCGGTGGGCTGTGCTCAGTAGGGTCACCACTATAAAAACAGGCAAGCAAAGCGCCACCTTATATCAGCGTTAGCAAAAAGCGCTGATAAAGGAATTAATTATCAGCGCTAGAAAAGCGCTGAAAAGGATTCCCTATATCATTGCTTTTGTAGCGCTGATAAATACTTCCTTTATCAGTGCTAAAAAAGCACTGATAAAGAAACCATTTATCAGTGCTAAAAAATCCCTGATAAAGAAGCGATGTATGAGCGCTAAAATTTTAGCGCTGATACAGGAAGGAATAATCAGTGATTTTTGAGCGCTTATAAAGAGGACCTTTATCAGTGCTAAAAAAGCGCTGATAAAGGATACCTTTATCATAGAAAAAATTTTAGCGCTGATACAGGATACCTTTATCATAGCTAAAATTTTAGCGCTGATGAAGGTAGTCTTTATAAGTGCCTTTTTAGCGCTGATAAAACCGTAATCCCATATTTTATTAAATTGGTCGCACAATGTCCTCATTTTATTGAGACCCAATGCTCTCACGGTATTGAAACACTGCAAATTCCCTCTGCTGCCCCCTGAGCTTCACGTTGCCAGACCTCCGACGCCCCCGATCTTCGTGTTACAGGACCTCCGCTGCCCTCGATCGTCGCGTTGTCGGACCAGGTGTTCAAATATTTTTTGGTCCCCTATTACATATGCTCTTCTAGAAACTATTGTAATTGATTTATATTATACATAACAACAAAAATAATATGAATCATGGGTATTATTCCTTCAATATTCAATCATCCCTCATAAATATTATGGTTGCAACAATAAATGTGAACTCCCTTCAAAATGTTCATTGGAATAACTCTATTGTTGACATTTTGGTTCTTACGAATCTTGGAATTATAGGTAATTTATGAACTCCTTCTGAAACTTTTGTTTTTATATAGATTCCCTCATTTTCTGGATTGATCCAATGCATCTCGGAGAGGGCATGAATAGGGAATCTAAGACCATTGGGATTTAGAGTAGTCATTAGGAATCATAATGGCAATGTCATGGGATGTATTTGAAGACCATGTGGAGTTGTCTCATCTATTTATGTTGAAATTATTGGCATGCTCAATGTAGTTAAAATATATTGTAAATGAGTTTAGAATTAAATGTGGATAGAATGTGACTCTACTACCATCATGTAGTCAATCATTAATTGTTATATTCATCCTTTATGAAAAATGGATGTTAGGTTGATCGAATTCTTTGAAATTCATTCATACATGAGCAATATCAGCACACATTCATACCATGAATTATACTTCTTGGCCGATATTCTAGAAAATAATGGAGTTAATGTTAATCAATTCCTTTGGACTAATGAATTACCAAATGTTTTTTTGTCATTTATTGGAAATAGATTGTTGTAAAATTCAATATTTCAAACTTTTGAGTAAATGGATTATACAAATGTGATATTTATATAGAGTTTCTTGAACTGTTCCAAAAAAATACCATATTGACCCTAATGTTTCCCATATCTCATTCTATTTTGGAATGGAAGAAGGGGTATATATGTTGGAGGTTCTACATAGTAATATTCTTTGAAGGGTTGGTATTGGACTTGAGATTTTTTATTTTAATCTTCCTGTAGATTCATTTCATTATCAGCTTTGTGTGTGCTATCATTTCATTCTTTTTTGTTGACTGTGGAATGTGATTAAAGTTCTTATCTAGTTTTCACATTGAAAAACAACATATTTTTCATCTTCTCTTGTATGTGTCTTAGTTTTACCAGGTAGTGTTCCCAATAGTCTATCCAATAACGTCTTAGATATATTCCATACATTGTGATTGGGGATTCAGCGAGCATCCATTGGATTATGAATCTATATTTTTTATGTATTCATTATCTAGTACACTTTTTCGATGAATGAGATAAGAATATTTCCAAGATTTGACTATTGATTTGGGGATTTTTCTGGCTTCCTCATCATACCTTGTTGAAATTTTTTCTGATTAGGGGGTGGAAAATGATGAGACGTAGTGGGGAAAGGTTTTTTTGGGAATATTTTTTGTTATTGAAGAGATGGATTATGAGGTGGGAACCCAGGTGGTCTCTGATTTCATGGTGGATCTTTTCCACTCCTCTATTGATAGTAAACCTGATTGGTTTTTTTGTTTTGAATTGGTATTAGTGGGTAGAAAGGTTTCTGAAATTATTGTGGTTGTTTATTGTAATTAACATAATTACAATCACAGATTTGGGTTTCCTCAATTACATCTTGAATGTCTTGGTATGGGTGTGGTCTTCCCTTCATTTTAGATTATTTAATGGACTCTACTACCATCATGAAGTCGGTTAATGAAAACATTATGAACCATGTCATTCCATAATTTATGCCACTTAAATGCCAAACATAAGGCCATATAAGAAAACAACTAAATTACAGACTCAAGTAAAGGCTCCCATAGTCATTATAAACTGCATGATCGGTCCCCTATCTATGCTCAAAACCAAAAAAAAGGTTTTCAACAATCAAGATAAAATCCCCTTGCCCTTTTCCAGACCTATATCCATGAAGACTGCTTGGGTACCAAGTAGATGTATCATTCTTGATTATTATTGTGTTAGTACTGGGGTGATTTGATGAAAATATAATGAATCTAAAGTAATTATATTTAACGAATTCCGTATTGTAGAGATTATGAGAATCCTTTCTTTACTTATAGAGTTGGCTATTGGTTTTCATCCATATGTATTTTAGGTTGGTGAGGTATAAAGGGATGGACTAGTTTTCCCTAGAAGGTTTGACCTGCTAGAGGAGGATGATCCATAAATGATGATGTCGTGTGAGTTTTACCATCTACGAAACAAGTGATTATCCCCACGAACCCCATTTTGTTTGGAAACTGTGTTGATTTTGATAGGGGGTCTATCCAGGTTCGGTTTATTTCCAAATATTTATTGGAAATGGTAAGGCTATATTAATATCTATTTTTATATGAAATTGGTTCTATTATAATATATTTGAAAGTCTTGTTTTGTGTACTTGAAACATAAATACTAATATTTTAGATTCAAATAGCATGAATATGAATAAAGATAGGATGGATGCTAATCGTTTGAAAATAGAGTACAAGAACGTAGTGAAAGAGTTCATCAAATTTTCAAAGGATCACACAAAGGATCCTTCTCAAATCCTTTGTCCGTATTTACATTGTTGTTATTCTAGACTAATTACTCCAGAGGAGTTGTAAGAACATTTTATATGTCACGGAATAGATTTATGTTATAAATGTTGGAATAAACACGAAGAAAAAGCGAATGTAGCTACTGGCTAGGATAAAACTGCATTTTCTGGATCATCAGATATAAATAAAAATATGGATAATAAAGAAGACCATATGGAGGATGTGATTACAGATTTCAATGATGATAAAGATAGTATTGAGGAAATGACAAAGACAATTGAAGATGAACTCCGTGATTGCCCAAAATTGTTTGAGAAGTTAAAGAGTTGTGTAAAGACTTCATTGTATGCTGGTTGCACTAAGTATAAAACATTGGCAACTGTACTGAAGTTGTATAAATTGAAATCAGGCAATGGATGGAGTGATGTTAGTTCTACGTAACTATTTCTCTCCTGAATGACATGGTCATGGAAGATAATGAGCTCCCAAGGAGGACATATGAAGATAAATGAATGATGCGCTCGATGGGTATGATTTTTGAAAGAATACATGTCTGCCCGAAAGACTGTATATTATTTCTCAAAGAGATCAAATCACTTACAGAATTCCTAAAGTGTGGTGCTTCTTGATACAAGAAAGATGAATCCAATCCAATTAATTTTGTATGGTAATTTCCAATCATTCCATGGTTTAGGCGGATATATGGAAGTGAATAAACTGCAAGAAAATTTTCGGGGCATGCAGATAAAAGAAATTAAGATGGGAAATTATGTCATCCAACTGACTCTCCTCAATGGAAGAAAATAGATCATGAGTGTCTGGAATTTTGAAAATGAACCAAGAAAACTTCATCTTGCATTATCTACTGATGGAGTGAATCCTTTTGGTTTTCAAGCTTGAACTCATAGTACATGGCCTGTTATGTTGGTAAATTATAACATGCCACCCTGGTTATGCATGAAGCGGAAATTAATCAGGTTATCTATGCTTATATCAGGACCAGAACAACCGGGTAATGATATGGATGTTTATCTAGATCCTTTGATCTAGGATTTTAAGTTATTGCGGGATTCAAGTGTTGTGTTGTATAATGCTTATAAAAGTGAATACTTCACCTTGAGAGTGATGTTGTATGGGACAATAAATGACTTCCCTGCTTATGGAAATTTTTTAAGCTATAGCATTAAAGGAACTCAAGGGTGTCCGATGTGCGAAGAAGATATAGAATAAAATAGGTTGAAACATTCATCGAAATATGTGTTTCTATGAGATCATAGATTTCCACCTCGTCGGAATAAGTACTGATCTTGGACGACATCATTCAATGGAAGTTCATAATAACGCGCAACACCGTCTCCTCTAACCGGTGATCAACTGTTTGAGAAAGTAAATGATATGAACACTGTGAAGGGTGGAAAAACAAAGGATGGAATTATTGCACGGATGGAAATGGTTGATATGGGAATACGAGAAGGGTTGTCTCCCGTGAAGGGTGAAAATCGAATGTTTCGTCCTCCAGCTGCTTATACTCTTTCTAGGGAGGAGAGATGTCAGTTTTGAAACTTCCTCAATGATGTAAAGGTTCCATAGGGGTTTTCATGAAATATCAAGAACATTGTGTCAATCAATGATTTGAAGTTAAAAGGTTTTAAATCCCATGACTACCATGTTTTTATGCATGATCTAATTCCTATAGCTTTACGTTACATTTTTCCCAAGAATTTTCTTCATACGTTAACCAAATTGTGTTTCTTTTTCAATGATATATGTAGCAAAGTTTTAGACCCGGTGAAATTTCCAGCTATGGAAAAAGAAATTTTCATCATATTATGTGAATTAGAAATGTTCTTCCCGCCAAAATTCTTTGATATGATCGTTAATTTGATGATTCACTTGGTGAGAAAGATTTGACTTTGTGGTCCTGTGCACTATAGAAGGAAGTATCCTATTGAATTGTATATGAATATTTTGAAAGCGTATGTCAAAAATCGAAGTCGGCCATAGGGTTATATTGTGGATCGATATATTTTTTGAGAAAGCCATTAAATTTTGTACCGAATACCTAGCTGATGTGGAAAGAATTGGTCTCCCAAAATCTCATCACACTAGATGCATTGAGGGTGAGGGAATTTCTGGAAGAGAAGTTCTGACAATCAGTATTACAGATCGAGAATATTCCCACCATTATGTTTTTCATAACAGTTGGGAGGTTCCTCTATAAATTGAAACTCACAAAGAAATTCTTATGCAGTTGAATCCATCAAGGGATGAAAAATGGTTATCAAATATACATAATCGCCATTTTATAGGATGGTTTCTGGACCATATTTTTAAGTAGTTGGAAGAATATCCAAATTCAATTTCAGAATGACTTCTATGGCTAGACGCTGGACCAAGTGTGTATGTATTATCTTACAGTGGTTATGTAATTAATGGTTATACATTCTATACAGATGAAAATGATGAAGATAGTACCATGAAAAATAGTGGAGTTACACTAGTGGCTGAAGCGATGCATGTTTCTGGTAGTAAGGACAAAAATCCAATTTATGCAAATATGTCGTACTTTGGCATTATCAAACTAATATGGGAGTTGGGTTATCCGACATTCCAATTGCCTATTTTTCAATGGAAATGGGTTGATAACAATAGTGGTGTTAAAATAGATGAATGGGAATTTGTGAAAGATGATTTTAGTAAATAAGGGTACAAAAAAGAATATTTTATAATGGAATGACAAGCGTTACATGTTTTTTGTGTTCCAGATCCTGCAAACTGAAAGTGGTCGATTAATCTGTTATCGTCCAAAACTACTGAAGGTTCTGATGAAAATTCAGTTTATGATGATCCTTTCAGTGGTACGTCACATTCATTTCGGAGCTGTCCCAATGTAGATGATGTTATGTATGTTAGAGGAGACCAAAATGAAGGGATTTGGATAATTGATAGATGTTTCAAATCACTTCAACATTTTAAAAAAAGAAAGAGAGTTCAATAAATAGGTTACATTTTGTTACTAATATAGATCTTGTTATGTCAGGTTATTATCTTACCATAAATGAATTTTTGTAATCTAAATTAACTATTCAACCACTTTTGCAGATAATGACTTCTGCACATTCTGGTGCTCCTAACCTTGAGGCTAAACAAGTCGTTCATGCTGCTGCTATTGTGGCTACTGCTGCTCCTGCTGCAGCATCTGTTGCTCCTGCTTCTGCTCCTACTGCGGCTCCTTCTGCTCCTACTGCTATGGCTCCTAGTGTTGAAGCCAAACAACCAGCAGCATATGCTATTGATACCATTTAAAATGAACATATAGATGATGTTGATATCTATGAAATGGTCAGGAATGAAGGACCAATGTCGCAGAAAACACAAGTGCATCGTAGTTTGACGGTGTTAGCCAAAGTTCATAAGGCGAAACACAAAGGCATCAAATTTGATGTCAGATAGAATACACAAGGCCAACATGTGAATCCCAACAAGACAATGTTTAGTAGTTACATTGGAGTTTTCACATGGAAACACATGCCGATTGACATAGATTCATGGCACTATGTTATGTCCGGGCTGAAGGCTGTGATTTTTGGAAGAAATTACGGTAACATTATGAATTTATTTCATTAATTTAATGGAAAATAAAATATTGAAACAATGTCTTACTCATCTCAATCTCTTTCAGAGTACATTTATAGTAGACTATTCACATAAGGATTATGTACTAAGTCTAGTAGGAAGGATTCATCGAGGTTTTCACACCATTTTAACATGATGTCACCTGAATGATTCCAAAGGTAAAATAAACCAAAAACCACCCATTATCTACGCTCACCTAATATCCCAAGAAGCTTGGGATGCATTTATTGGCCGTCGTGGGGATGAGAAGTTTCAGGCAAATTGTGGGTGATAATATTCTGTTTGAATATATCTGTATTGATCACTTTTGTTATCAGTATTTCATTTATGAAATAGAAACGCTTTACTGATAATAAAGAACTTGCGTTAAAACCAACATACCACAATCATAATGCAAGGATGGGGTACTCTTTACTAGAAAAGAAAATGGTAGTTATTTTAAATTTACAGTAATATTGTTAGGTGACAATGAACAAAATCTTAATTATCTTTCTATATTTATATGTAGATTGATGAGTCTAAAACCAAATACACTTCCATCCCATGTAATGTGCTAGGGAAGGAGGCATGTGTGAATAAGGAAGGAAAGCTAGTAGATGAGAACACACAAAATGTGTCGGAAATATGTGTAAGTATGACAAGAAGATAAAAAGATTTGTTTTAAATTGCTATTAACTAAAAATAATTAGATATTTTCCTATATCCAACAGTCATAAGAATCAGCTACTCCTGTAGCGTATGCAGACCTATTATCGACGGATTCGAAGCAGCCAGAAAAATAAGGCCGTCTCATAGGTGTGGTGTTTGGGGTGACACCCCAAGTATATTTTGAGAAGAAAAAAACGGATGATACAAATGAAAAATTGGAACAAATGAGAAAAAAAATAACAACCCTTGAAGAACTATTGCAATGGAAGGTTGAGTTTCTAGTAACTTTTATGGGTGGGAAGCAATGATAAGACACAACTCAGTAACAACCAGTGCATGAACATCCCTCCCCACCCGCCACTTGATTTGAGGAGAGCCATTCCCCTCAAAGAAATATCTTAGCTGTGGTAATAAATATTCTAATAATTGTTCCCGTGAAATGAGAATCATACAAACACTGATACATTTTATATACTGATCTTCTATAGGGTGATAATGATTGTGATTTATATCTATCAACACCCACCTATCACCTTGTAACGAGGGCTATAGTGTTCAATATCCCAGATGCCACGATGTATAATAGAACACTTTCGAAAGATCATCTGAATGTGACGATTACGGTAGCTCATGGGCCAAATGTAAAGATACCTATTCCACTTGAGGATGATGATATTCATATGGTCGAAAAGGATATTGGGACATTCATTGCATGGCCGTCACAACATGTAAGAGTACATGCAGACAAAGAGGTATTTATTTCCTTTTTTTCATGCTAAACCTTTAACAATTAATGAAAAAGGGTCTGAACCAATGATTGTTATTATAGACGGATAAGCTGAAGGGGTGAGAAACGTTGGCTCAAAACCATCTAAAGGATCGACCAACCGATCCCAAGGAGCTACTCAAATAACAATAACACCACCTGTTCTCTATCCACATTTACTAGCATTAAAGACTCATGTGGATACGAAGATAAAAGACAGTAGTAGTCATATTATGGTTTTCGAAAAGAATATATATAGAGAGGAAAGTCAAGATTTTGTTGCTGCTAAAAATGTAAATGAGATCCTTGAAAATGGTTGGATAGGTGTAATAGTTGTAAATATATATATGAGGTATATTTTCATGAATTTATTTTCTAAAATCTGATCTAATGTAAAAATTATGACTAAATGCATTTTATATTGTTGACATATGCATTTATGAAAAATAATTGAAAGAATTTTCCCATGAGAAAAGATTTGGACTTGATAGTCCTCATACCACATCAACACACATAACAAAATTAGAGCCATCAAAAAAAGGATGAAATAGTTAATGGCTTACTGAAAACATTTGAAAGAAAGATTACAGATGACAGACTCTTCCTAATACCAACCATTCATGGGTAAAACACTACAATTAAAGCTTATCAATTAAATTTTCACTTCTTTTATTACTTTTTCCTTTTTCTGTTTTTAGGCAATATTTGTTTCTGATTGCGGTGAACTTGGATTCTCCAAAGATTTATTTTCTGGATTTAAATCAAGGATATCCATCAAACTGACCACACATGATGGAGTTTGTGAATATGTAAGACGTTACATCCTATGTGTTAGGTCTAAACATTACGTAATATAATTTATATTATCTTTTACTGAGGATTCTATTATGATAGGGAGGTGTATCATTGTCTTCTAAAAAATGGAATGAGAACTGGGGCTAAGAATAAGGTGGCGAGAAAGTACTACGTCTGGACAAATATTTTGGTATATATAATAAAATTTTACTATCCAAACACATATCAACACAAGTTACATATTCTCCTAATGATCTATTTTTTTGTAGTGTCCAAAACAAACAAACGATAATGATTGTTGTTATTATGTATGTAAATTTATGAAAGAGATCATTTTTCATCAACAAACTAGCATCCCTAAAGAGGTATTTTCAATAACATCTACTAGTTCGTTTAATATATTTATTAATTATGTATTTTTATATTTTACATTATTACTCTAACTTCCAAAAAGCCTCATACTAACAAGATGATATATATGTGTTCAGAAAGGAGTGGTCCATATACCTGATGGAAAATTGAACACAAATAAAATAAAGATCTGACTTGGGGACATGTACAATTGGTGGGCATTTTTGAGAGGGGTTAAGGGGAACAAAAGATGAAACATTGTTGTATGTAAATATTCGTAGGAAAATTGTAATTTTTATTAAAAAAACATCCTTTCTCAAATGATCCATTTTCCCATTTTAATAGATGATATTCACCAGCAACATGCAAGAATGCTGAACCACTAAAAGGGTCTCTCATATGTTTAAAATGGACATATTTTTAGGTGAAAACAACAAATGTTGCCTGAAAATCTGGCCAAATGCATTCATATTGTGTTGATAATTTAAGAGAATGATCCATGGGTGTGTTGGGGATGTGTATGATTCAACCTAACCTCAATCTGAGGCACGGTGTGGACGGTACCACTCAAAGGGTCTCTCTTTTGTTTTAAATGGACAGATTTTTAAGCGAAAACAAAAAATGACGTATGATAATATGAAAAAATGAATTAGGATTGTCTTGATCCTTTATGATATTGATCCAAAGGTCATTGTTGATGTGTATGAGTCAACCCTTCCTCAATCCGAGGCACTGTGTGGCTGGTACCACTCAAAGGGTCTCTTTTTTTTAAAAAATGGACACAATTTTAAGTGAAAACAACTGACCTACGAAAATCTGACAAAACGATTTTGGATTGTATTGATCATTTATTAGAACGATACACAGGTCCTTAGTGACGTGAAAGAGTCATCCATTCCTCAATCTGAGGCACGGTGTTGTGGGTACCACTAAAAGGGTCACTATTTTGTTTAAAATGGACACAATTGCAAGTGAAAACAAGAACTGACATACGAAAATCCAACCAAACACATTCCAATTGTGTTAATAATTTTTTAGAATGATCCATGGGTCCTTAGCGACATGAATGAGTCATACCCGCCTAAATCCAAGGCACAGTGTGGCTAGTACCACTCAAAGAGTCTCTTTTTTGTCTAAAATGGACACAATTATAAGTGAAAACAACAACTGACCTACATAAATCCGACCAAATGCATTCGTATTGTGTTAATCCTTTTGGAGAAAGATACAAAGGTCCTTAGGGACGTGTATGGGTCAACCCTACCTCAATCCAAGGCATGGTGTGGCCGATACCACTCAATGGATATCTCTTTTGTTTAAAATGGACACAATTTTAACTTAAAACAACAACTGACCTACGAAAATCCGACCAAACACATTTGAATAGTGTTGATACTATAGGAGAAGGATCCTAAAGTCCTCTGTGATGTGTACGAGTCATCCCTGCCTCAATCTGAGGCACGATGTGGCCGATATCACTCAAATGTTCTCTCTTTTGTTTAAAATGGACACAATTTTAATTGAAAACATCAACTGACCTATGAAAATCCAACCAAACACATTTGGATTGTCTTGAAATTTTATTATAATGATACATGGGTCTTTTTGGATGTGTAAAAGTAAACCCCTCCTAAATCCAAGGCATTTTGTGGACGGTACCACTAAAAGTGTCTATCTTTTGTTTAAAATGTACATATTTCTATGTGAAAACAACAACTAAAGTACGAAAATTCGACCAAAAGATTTCAGATTGTATTGATAATTTTTTATCACTATCCAGGGGTCCTTTTTGACATGTACGAGTCACTTCCGCCTCAATATGAGGCACGTTGTGGCTGGTACCACTCAAAGGGCCTCTCTTTTGTTTAAAATGGACACAATTTCAAGTGAAAACAACAACTGACCTGCGGAAATATGACAAAACTCTTTCAAATTGTGTTGATACTTTAGGAGAACAATCCAACAGTCCTTCGTGATGTGAAAAAGTGAACCCCACCTCAATCCGAGGCATGGTGTGGCCGTTACCACTCAAAAGGACTCTCTTTTGTTCCAAATGGACACAATTTTAAGTGAAAACAACAACTGACCTCTGGAAATCCAACAAAAAACATTAGGATTGTGTTTATACATGAGGATAATGATCCAAGAGTCCTTTGTGATGTGTAAAAGTCAATCCTGCTTCAATCTGAGGCCCGATGTGGTCGGTACCACTCAAAGGGTCTCTCTTTTGTTTAAAATGGACACAATTTTAATTGAAAACAACAACCGACCTATCAAAATCCAACTAAACGCATTCAGATTGTGTTGATCCTTTTGAATAACGATCCAAGGGTCCTTAGTGACCTGTATAAGTTATCCTCGCTTCAATCTGAGGCACGGTGTGGCCGGTACCACTCAAAGGGTCTCTCTATCGTTTAAAATGGACTCAATGTTAAGTGAAAACGACAACTGACCTACCGAAATCTGACCAAACATATTCATATTATGTTTATCCTTTATGATAATGATCCAAAAGTCCATTGTGACATGTATGAGTCAACCCTGCCTCAATCCGAGGCCTGATGTGGCCAGTACCACTCAAAGGGTCTCTCTTTTGTTTAAAATGGACACAATCTTAAGTGAAAAGAACAACTGACCTATGGAAATCTGACCAAACACATTCAGATTGTGTTGATACTTTAGGAGAAACAACCAAGGGTTTTTCATAACATGCACGAGTCATCCTCGCCTCAATCCGAGGAACGGTGTGGCCGGTACCACTCAAATGGTCTCTCTTTTGTTTAAAATGGACACAATTTTAATTGAAAACAACAAATGGCCTACGGAAATCTGACCAAACGCCTTAGGATTGTGTTGATCCTTTATTAGAATGATAATAGGGTCCTTGGTGACATTTAAGAGTAATACCCACCTCAATCTGAGGCACATTGTGGCCGGTACCAATCAAAGTGTCTCTCTTTTGTTTAAAATGGACACAATTTTAAGTGAAAACAACAGGTAACCTACGAAAATCCAACCAAATGCATTTGAATTGTGTTGATCATTCATTATAAAGATCCAAGATTCCTTTTAGAAGTTTAAGAGTCATTCCCACGTCAATCTGAGGCATGGTGTGGCTGGTATCACTCAAAGGGTCTCTCTTTTGATTAAAATGGACATAATTTTAAGTGAAAACAACAACTGACCTATGGAAATCCGACCAAACACATTTGGATTGTCTTGATATTTTATAAGAACGATTCTAAATCCATTCTTGACATGCAAGAGTCATCCCAATATCAATTATAGGCATATTGTGGCCGGTACCACTCAAACGGTCTCTATTTTGTTTAAAATGGACACAATTTTAAGGGAAAAGAAAAACTGACCTACGGAAATCCAAACAAAAGCATTAGGATTGCGTCGATCCTTTAGTATAACGATCCAAAGGTTCTTGGTGATGTTTATGAGTAAACCCCGCTTCAATATGAGGCACGGTGTGGCAGGTACCACTCAAAGGGTCCCTCATTTTTTTAAAATGGACACAATTTTAAGTAAAAACAACAACTGACCAACAGAAATCAGACCAAACACATTAGTATTGTGTTGATCCTTTAATATAACGATCCAATAGTCTTTTGTGACATTTATGATTCATCCCCACATCAATCTAAGGCATGGTGTGACCGATATCACTCAAAGGGTCTCTCTTTTGTATAAAATGGCCACAATTTTAATTGAAATCGTCAACTGACCAATGAAAATCCAACAAACACATTTGGATTGTCTTGAGATTTTATAAGAATGATCCATGGGTCCTTAGTGACATGTAAGAGTCAACTCTGCCTCTATTTGAGGCACAATGTGGATGGTCCCACTCAAAGGGTCTCTCTTTTGTTTAAAATGGACATATTTTTAAGTGAAAACAACAACTGAAGTACGAAAATCCAAGAAAACGGTTTAGGATTGTATTGATCTATTATGATAATGATCCATAGGTCCTTTGTGATGTGTATGAGTCATCCCCACCTCAATCTGAGGCACAGTGTGGCCGGTACCACTCAAAGGGTCTCTCATTTGTTTAAAATGGACAAAATTTTAAGTGAAAACAATAACTGACCTATGAAAATCTGACCAAACGCATTCGGATTTCACTTATCCTTTATTAGAACGATCCACGGGTAATTCGTGACGTGAAAGAGGGATCCCCGCCTCAATTTGAGGCATGTTGTGGCCGGTACCACTCAAAAGGTCTCTCTTTTGTTTAAAATGGACACAATTTTAAGGGAAAACAACAACTAACCTACAAAAATCAGACCAAACACATTTAAATTGTGATGATCTTTTAGGAGAACAATCAACAAGTCCTTTGTGACATGTATGAGTCAACCCTGCCTCAATCCAAGGAACTCTATGGCCAGTACCACTCAAAGTGTGTCTCTTTTGATTAAAATGGACACAATTTTAATTGAAAACAATAACTAACCTATAAAAATCCATCCAAACACATTCGGATTGTTTTTATCCTTTAAGATAATGATCCACGGGTCCTTCGTGACATGAACAAGTAATCCCTGCCTCAATCTGAAGCATGTTGTGGCGGGTACCACTTAAAGTGTCTTTTTTTTAATGGACACAATTTTATGTGAAAACAACAATTGACTTACCAAAATCTGAACAAACACATTTGGATTGTGGTTATCCTTTAGGAGAATGATCCAACAATCCTTTGTGATGTGTAAGAGTTAACCCTGCCTCAATCCGAGCCACGGTGTGGTTGGCCCCACTCAAAGGGTCTCTCTTTTGGTTAAAATGGACGCAATCTTAAGTGAAAACAACAATTGACCAAAGGAAATCAAAACAAATGCATTCAGATTGTATTGATATTTTATGAGGATGAAGTATGGGTCCTTCCTGATGTTCACGAGTCATCCCCGCCTCATTCCAAGGCACGATGTGGCTGGTACCACTCATAGGGTCTCTATTTTGATTAAAATGGACACAATTTTAAGTGAAAACAACAAATGACCTATGGAATTATAACAAAAAGCATTCAGATGTCTTTGATCCTTTAGGAGAACTATCCACGGGTCCTTGGAGACATGTATGAGTCAACCCCGCCTCAATCCATGTCACGGTGTGCCTGGTACCACTCAAAGGGTCTCTCTTTTGTTTAAAATGGACACAATTTTAAGTGAAAACAACAACTAACCTACTGAAATCCGACCAAACCCATTATGATTTTGTTGATCCTTTAGGAGAATTATCCACATGTACTTTTTGGCATGTAAAAGTTATCCCCACCTCAATCTGAGGCACGGTGTAGCCGGTAGCACTCAAAGGGTCTCTCTTTTGTTTAAAATGGACACAATTTTAAGTGAAAACAACAACTGACCTAAAAAAATCTGACCAAATGAATTCGGATTGTCTCAATATTTTATAAGAACGATACATGGGTCCTTTATAAAGTGTATGAGTCAACCCCGCCTCAATCCGAGGCACGGTGTGGCTGGTATCACTCAAAGGGTCTCTCTTTTGTTTAAAATGGACAAATTTTTAAGTGAAAACATCAACTAACCTTTGAAAATACAACCAAACACATTCATATTGTCCTGATCTTTTATAATAACTATCAATTGGTCATTTGTGATGTGTATGGGTCAACCTCTCCTCAATCTGAGGCATGTTGTGGTCGGTACCACTCAAAGGGTCTCTATTTTTTTAAAATGGACAGATTTTTAATTAAAAACAACAAATGACGTACACAAATCCAACCAAATTCATTTATATTGTCTCGATCCTTTATTAGAACGATCCTAGGGTCCTTTTTTGCATGTAAAAGTAAACCCTTACTCAATATGAGGCACGGTGTGACCGGTACCACTCAAAGGATCTCTTTTTGTTTAAAATGGTCACAATTTTAAGTGAAAACAACAACTGACCTACAGAAGTCCGATTAAATGCATTATGATTGTACTGATCATTTATGAGAATGATCCACGGGTCCATCGTGATGTGAACGAGTTAACCCTGCTTCAATATGAGGCACGGTGTGGCCGGTACCACTCAAAGGGTCTCTCTTTTGTTTAAAATGAACACAATTTTATGTGAAAACAACAACTAACCTATGGAAATCAGACCAAATGCATTCATATTGTATTTATCCTTTAGGAGAATGATCCACGGTTCCATTGTGACGTGAAAGAGTGAAACCCACTTGAATCCGAGTCACGGTGTGGCCAGTACCACTCAAAAGGTCTCTCTTATGTTTAAAATGGACAAATTTTTTAGTGAAAACAAAAAATGACCTACGGAAATCAGAACAAACACATTCAGATTGTGTTTATCCTTTAGTATAATGATCCACGAGTCCTTTTTGATGTGTTTGAGTCAACCCCGCCTCAATCCGAGGCACGGTGTGGCCGGTACAACTCAAAGGGACACTTTTTTAAAAAAAATTGACACAATTTTAATTGAAAACAACAATTGGCCTATGAAAATCTAACCAAACACATTCAAGTTGTGTTGATACCTTATTAGAATGATCCACAAGTCCTTTTTAATGTGTACAAGTCATCCTTGATTCAATAAGAGCCACGGTGTGGCCAGTACCTCTCAAATGGTCTCTCTTTTGTTTAAAATGGACACAATTTTAAGTGAAGACAATAACTGTCCTATGGAAATCCTACCAAACGCATTCGGATTTTTTTGATCCTTTAGGAGAATGATCCAAAATTCCTTTTTGACATTTACGAGTCAGCCCCACCTTAATCCGAGGAATGGTGTTTCTGGTATGACTCAAAGGGTCTCTCTTTTGATTAAAATGGACACAATTTTAATTGAAAACAACAACTAGACTATGAAAATACCACCAAATGCATTCCGATTGTGTTGATACATTAGGATAAAAATACAAGGGTTCATTGTGATGTTCAAAAGTCATCCCCACCTCTATCTGAGGCATAGTGTTTCCTGTACCACTCAAGGGGTCTCTCTTTTGTTTAAAATGGACAAAATTTTAAGTGAGAACAACAACTGACCTATAGAAATCTGACCAAACACATTTGGATTGTGTTGATCCTTTTGTATAATAATAAAATAGTAATTTTTGACATGTATGATTCATCCCCACCCCAATCTAAGGTATGGTGTGTTCGGTATCACTCAAAGAGTCTCTATTTTTTTTTAAAATGGAAATAATTTTAATTGAAAACAACAACTGACCTATGAAAATCCAACCAAACGCATTCGGATTATCCAGATAATTTGTAATAAGGAAAAATGGGTCCTTTTTGACATGTAAAAGTAATCCTTTCCTCAATCTGAGGCATGGTGTGGTCGGTACCACTCAAAGGGTCTCTCTTTTGTTTAAAATGGATACAATTTTAAGTGAAAACAACAACTGACCTAAGGAAATCTGACAAAAAACATTCATATTGTTTTTATCCATTAGGAGAATAGTACACGGTTCCTTTGTGATGTGTAATAGTCATCCCCGCCTCAATCTGAGGTACGGTGTGACCGGTATCACTCAAAGGGTCTCTCTTTTGTTTAAAATTGACACAATTTTAAGAGAGAGAAAAATGACCTAAAAAAATCTGACCAAACGAATTCATATAGTATTTATATTTTATAAGAACGATCCATGGAACCATTTTGATGTGTATGAGTCAACCCCACTTTAATCTGAGGCACGGTGTGGCCTGTACCTCTCAAAGGGTCTCTCTTTTGTTTAAAATGGACACAATTTTAAGTGAAAACAACAACTGACCTAAGGAAATATGATAAAACGCATTCATATTGTGTTGATACTTTAGGAGAATGATTCTAGAGTCTTTGGTGACATGTAAGAGTCAACTACTCCTCAATACGAGGCACAGTGTGGCTGGTAACACTCAAAGGGTCTCTCTTTTGTTTAAAATGGACGCAATTTTAAGTGAAAACAACAACTGACCTACGAAAATCTGACAAAACACATTAGGACTATTTTGATTCTTTTGAAGAATGATAAAATGGTCCTTGGAAATGTGTATGAGTCAACCCCGCCTCAATCTAGGGCATGGTGTGGCCGGTACCACACGAAGGGTCTCTCTTTTGTTTATAATGGACACAATTTTAAGTGAAAACAACAACTGACCTACAGAAATATGACCAACTGATTTGGATTGGGTTGATACTTTAGGAGGACGATACATGGGTCCTTGGTGACATGTAAAAGTCAACCCCGCCTCAATCTGAGGCACGGTGTGGCTAGTCCAACTCAAAGTGTCTCTCTTTTGTTTAAAATGGACACAATTTTAAGTGAAAACAAGAACTGACCAACCGAAATCTGACCAAACACATTCGGATTGTTTTGATCCTATAGGAGAATGATACAAGAGTCCTTTGTGACATGTATGAGTTAACCCTGTATCAATTCTAGGCACAGTGTGGCCAATACCACACAAAGGGTCTCTCTTTTGTTTAAAATGGACACAATTTTAATTGAAAAGAAAAACTGACCAATGAAAATCCAGACAAATGCATTCATATTGTCTTGATATTTTATATGAACGATCCATGGGTCAATTGTAACATGTAAGAGTCATCCCCGCCTCAATCCGATTCACTTTAGGTCCAATACCACTCAAAGGGTCTCTCTTTTGTTTAAAATGGACACAATTTTAAGTGAAAACAACAACTGACCTACGGAAATCTTACCAAACACATTTGGATTGTATTGATCCTTTAGGGGAACTATCCATGGGTCCTTAGTGACATGTACAAGTCATCCTTTCCAACCCTTGTACTGCCCCTACCCCCTGGACACCCCCACCCCATGGAATGCCCCCCCCCCCCCGACACACTGGACACTAGCTCACCCCTGGACACCCCATCGACACCCCCCACCTGGACACCCCCCTCCTTGGACACCACCCCACCTCCCTTAGACAGCCCCCAAACATCCTGGACCACCCCCACCTCCCCTGGACCGCCGCCACCCCCATGGACACCCCACCCCCTTCAACATCCCCACCAACCCCCCAGACCACCCCCACCCCCGGACACCCCCACCCCTGGAATCCCCCCCTGACACCCTGGACACTAGCCCCCCATGGACTCCCCCATGGACAACCCCCCCCCCACCTGGACACCCCCTCCTAGACACCACCCCTCCACCTGGACACCCCCACCCTCTGAACACCCCCACCCTCCTTGGACAACCCTCAACCTCCTGGATTTCCCCCACCCCCCTTGGACACCACTTTCCCCCCCGACACCCCCATCCCCCCGGACACACCAACCCCCCTGGGCAGCCACCCCAAACCCCTGAACAACCACCCCAACCCCCATAATTCTGAATTGAATTATTTATGTACTTAATAAACTTATGAATTATGTGTCAATGGTGTACGCGTATTCTTGTTGTATGTGTATACTTGGTCTAATTAGATTATGATTTATGTGTTAATTTTGAATGGGTATACATTGTCTAATTAGCTTATTGAGATGCTGAATTTTTTGCAGGTCTTTGGGTGTGCTGGTGAAGATTTTTTTGTAACAGCAGACATGGAATTTATCAGTGCATTTTTATCACTGATAAAGGAAGCTTTTATCAGCACTAACAAAGCACTGATAAACTTCAACTGTATCAGTGCTCAAAAATCATTGATAAAGGATCGGTTTATCAGTGCTAAAAAGGCGCTAATAAAACACACATTCATTAGTGCTCTTTTAGAGATGATGAAGGGTTTTTTTATCAGCACTTTTTTAGCACTGATAAATTCCCCCTTTATCATCGTGTTTTTAGCACTGATAAATATTTCTTTTATCAGTTCTTTTTAGCACTGATAAAGTACCCCTTTATCATCTTCGAGCTTTACAATCTTTTTTTAACACTGATAAATTCCATTTTGAGTGCTAATAAACGCTATTTTTGAAGTAGTGGGTTGTGTAATCTTTGGGTGTACGATCCCCTACTCAGCATGAGGATCATTGTAGGGTTTGTGTATCATTGTTTATTCGATCCCAAACTCAGCGAGTCAATTATGTAGGGTTACGGGCATCATCACTTCTATCCCCTACTGCGCAAGATGTACCAGATAGGGTTTTCGGTATCGCCGTGACCGTCGTGACATGGGTGAAAATCCTCTATCTGAGTTACATTTTCTGTCGAATTCCAGATCGGGTTGTGGTATCTTCCAATGGACCCAGGGAGTGATCTCCCTATCTGTGAGATCTTCGTATACCAGTGTGGGTTCTAGTATCCTCTAGAGGACCCTAGGAGCGATCCTCTATCCTAGGAGTTTTGTGTTTATGTAGTTTCTGTGGGGTTTCCTTAGTGAGGGTACTCGGCAAGCGTGATCTCTCGAGTGAGCGTCTGAGATGTCTGTGTGGGACCCGATGGAGTGTATCTCTCGGATGAGTGTAATCTGGGATGATAGTGATTGTGGAGTGTGCTCTTTTGGTTGTGAACCATTGCTGGTGATGAGGTCTGTACCTCATGTGTCTTGGTACATGAGATGAGTATATCTGGATGTTCGAGGTGTATGTATGGGCTTACACCAGAATTGGGCTGACTAGTGGTCTTTCTCCGTGGATGGTCATGAGATGGTGTTTCTCTCTCGTCTGGGTTCCCTCTGGCTGGGATGAGGGGACTGTTTCCTTTCAGTTTCTCTCTTTTGTTTTTGTGTTTTTGGGGTGCCTACTGAGTATTGTTTTACTCACCCATGCACGGTCTTTTCCTGCACTTGTTTCTGTCTTGTGCAGACCACATGCCTTTCGACGGTGTCCAAGGAGGACCCGTAGCAGGCAGAGCTAAGTGATTAGGACTGATAGTGGAGTCTTACCAGAGTTGTGCTGAGGAGATTTCTAGTGGTGCTTTTGGCAGTGTACCCCTTCTTCCGATTAGGTTGAACGCTTTTTTGGTTTTCTTTTGGTGGGCCATATTTTTCACTTTTATAATTTTGTTGCACTCTGGTTTGGGATAGTTGTATGCATGCATTTTCTTTTAAGTTTTATTTATCTCTGCACTGTATCATGGAGGTGTATGTGCGTGCGTGTGTACAGGTACCGTAGGCTAATGCCTCCCATGTGTGTGATAGCCTACTCGACGCTGGACACTAGCCCCTGGCCTATTGGAGGTAGGCTTGGGGAGTCACGGCTCGAGCCCCAATGGGTCATGTCGTGACATAGTGGTATCAGAGGTGGTTCCAACTTTGGGATCTCAGAGTGTAGCTGGTCTAGCTATGAGTTTGGTTTGGGTAGCATAGTGATAGTGTTATGATGTTTCGAGCATGGCTTTCAGCCCAGAGACTACAGTGTTGGTGCGGCGACCGATGTATCCATACACCAGGATGCTGATAACCTTCCTTTCGAATCAAGAAATTCATACACTGGTCTCAGGGGAAAATGGTACATGCATTATATAGGACTGGGTTTTGGGTTTTTCCTTGTCCTTCTTGATTTAGCTCCCCAGATATACTCTTTGACTATGGAGCATCTTGATTTTATTTTAGGATGGCTCCACAATGACAGCCAGTGAGACTTCCGCAACGGGATTGTGGTGATGATATGTCCCATGTAGAGGCTATAGGTCAGGGCATAGGTTCTGTGGATGGACCTAAAGGTGGTCCGCCAGTTGATCCACCACATGCCAAGTAGTTGGTTGTGCTGGTAGTGCGGGATGAGGATGCGCGCAGGCTGAGTCCACTACACGAGTTCCAAAGGCAGTGACCTCTGAGGTTTCAAGGTGATGCAGACCCTCAGGAAGCTAATGAGTGGCTCGAAGTAGTCACCTGTGTTTTCTGCCTAGTGAGGACACCTCCAGATCAGATAGTGGTCCTAGTGGAGAGCCTTATGCATGGTTCAGTCAGGCGATGGTTGAGCCTAGTGACGCAGTCCCAGGACAAGGAGACGCTCACGTGGGCAGAGTTTGAGCGACTCTTAAAGGAAGAGTTCTATCCGGTGACGCTGAGGTCAATGCGGATTCAGGAGCTCCTCCAGCTTCGGCAGGAGGGCATGACCATGTCGGAGTACTCAGAAAGGTTTACAGACTTTTCACGCTACCCCCTGGATATGGTTTGCGACCCGTTCTTTAAGGCTCGGATCTTTGAGCAGGTCCTACGCAGAGACATCTGAGCAGATGTGGTTTACATGGGTCTTCCCACCAATGTTGGTGTGCTGGAGAGGTCCCTGGTGGTGGAGAGCTTTCTAGCAACGCAGATCCCCCCTGTTAGTGCTGGGAATGCGAGATCTGAGACTTCTTCATTCGGATCAGTATCTGGTATCCAACGATAGACTCAGGGTCCTGGACTTCTGCGACATTTTAGAAGGCGACCCTAGGATGGAGGATCTAAGGCTCAGGTCTCACATGGCTCGTAGGCTAGTTTTGGTCATCTGTAGGAGAGGCAGTGTAATGCTTGCGACGGTTGGGGACATCTTGATAGAGATTGTCTGACCCGTCATGTTGCTGAGAGGGAGGCGGTTGACATACCGCCTTGGTAGAGGCAGCGTCTCGAGTATGGAGGTCTGCAGGGCGACAGATGTGGTGACGGAGCTAGTGCAACAGAAAGAGGTGGTAGGCGGTATCAGTTGCCACTACCCCCACCCCCAGGTGGTCCATGCTGAGCTCATGGAGATGGAGGGTGAGGGAGAGGAAAATTTCATGCACTAGAGGCTATTTACCCAGATGCTCTATGGATGGATATAGGTACGCCTTGTGTCCTTTCTACTTTTTGTAGTAATTTTAATAGAAACTGGTTAGCAGTACTATTTCCTTTCTGTTTCTTACATTAGTTTTGTTCCGGGCGTTGGTAAGACCATGTTTGGGTGTTGTTTAGCGTGCATCGAATGCATAAGGAAGAGGGATAATTCCCCCACCCAGACGCGTTTTTGTGATGCAATCAAAACTGTGCGGGAGAGTCAATGTCGCCCAAATCGGATAGTGTTGAGGTGTGGTCGATATAACGACCCACACTTTACATACATTGTTAATACTTCAAAATTGAATCACACTTATTACAACATATGATAAAACCACAAAGGACCGTATAGGTATAGTGTCTTTAGAAACTGGGAAACATAAACAACTGGTTCATAAAGCTTCTACAGTGTCTCCCATTTATTTCATCATATCTAGGGTCCCTTTTAGCATATTCTACTTAATATCCATCTTCCTGACCTGGGGAAAAGAAAACATAAAAGGGTGAGCTCAAATGCTCAGCAAGGGAAAATAAAGGAAATAAAAATCATATCATATCTTTTTGAAAATCAAAACCTGCAAAAGAGATCATAATATCTTAACATGGAATAAATCATAGAAGTGAAAATGAGATCCCCAAAATCATAACATAAAACTTGAAACTTTGTGGCATGCACACATAATCAGGGAAAATCATTTCTTGTTAGTCATGACTCATTGCCAAGACTATCTTAGTAGACAAAGTCCCTTTCTGAACCGAGTTCACTCCTCGTTTCAGTCCTGTATCACTGAACCGAAATAACCTTCCGTTCCAGCCATGTCTATCTCATGAGATATAAAATCATTACCCAATGCATTGGAGGGAGATATAGGTCCCACCCATCTTATAATGAATCCTTTCTTATGTGTGCCACATAATCATAAAACATGCATCATCGCATAACACATGTAACAAAAATGGGATTCTTGAAACATCATGAAATCATAAATCAATTCATATATGATAAAGGAATTCATAAACATAATTCCATCACAACATAGTCAAACCAATGTAAAAATATGGATAGAAACAGAACCCTTTATTATCTTAGATGGAAAATAATTTTGATAAAACACTTGAATTGAATTCTTGAGGAAAATATCCTTTCTTCTTCAAAAATATTTTTCCTTTCATAACATGTCATACAACTTTAAAATAAAAGAAGTTGATTAAAAATAAACTTGAAAACTTGTAAAGGAAGCTTCTTTGATGTAATGTTTTAAAAATCCATTCATGCCGTATAAGTTAAAAAAAACATTCTTCGTACTTTTGTCGGAAAAGTCAAAAAGTACCTCGTACGGAAAAACGACAAAAGATTCCTTTCATATTCTTTACTAAAAACTCACCTAAGGGTAAAATTGGATTTAAACTATTTCAAGTGGATGGAAACAATATTACATATTGAGGGAACATGGATGTGGATGATAAAATACATCCTAGTAAATACTTACGAATAAACAATCTCGGATAAAAATGAGATTGTGATATTTCCCTTACCTTAGGTCCGATTAGCTTTGTACGTGTCCGAAGCTCCTGTATAATGGTTTAAATAATGTTATTGACTTATTACAGAATCATACATATTTATATGAGATCATATATGGTCATATTATTAGCTTCTTGTTAGTAATATTTCATTGTTACTTGTTACTCGGGTCTTTATAACTTTTTGTTCTTATGCGTGTTTTGTCGAATAAATTCTTATTATTATCTTTAGGTTATAGATAATTCATTTCCAGAATGGTATTAGTGTATTATATACCATATTCATTCATTCAATTCATTTATATAATCATTATGAAATGAAGATCATGTAGAACGAGTCGCATCACATCGTGGAGACGGTATTCCGTACGTACGCACGAGTGATGATATCGTTCCTATGATCGTGGAATTGTATTGGAGTATATATATATATTCTTTCAGTATCAATATTACTTAATAATAATCATATATAGTTACTGATTACACCATTATACCCATCCTTGTAAGGTGATGGTGGAAAATAGATTACACCACGGCGTGGAGACGGTATTCCGTACGTACGCACGCGTGGTGATTTCATTTTTCCGTAGGATGGATAGAAGGTGAATTAGGGTTGTTTCATATTTATAATAACATATCAGTATGTAAGTAATACTGATGTTATTACTTTATCATGAAACAACTAAAGAAGAAGAAGTTGAAGAAGAAAGAAATTGAAAAGATCGGTAATGGATATTACCTCTTTTTTGGAACGCCTTTTTGAATCCTCCACTTAAGGAACTAAGATTGGTCTTTGGAGAAGACCAGGACCTCTAGGATTATTCTAGGGAAGTGGAGAAGGGAAAATGGCAGGGGTTGGCCGAGCTTGAGTGCTCAAATTGGTGTGAGGAGGAGGGGGAGGAGGTGCCCTTTTATAAGGGAGGAGAGGGGCACCTTAGGAATATCTCAAAATATTATTTTATATTAAAGTCAAAATCGGTTTATAATGGTTCCAAAGGGTCTTATTTCGAAGCTAAAGTGGGGATGGGTCGAAATCCTATCAACCAATAGAATTTAGACAAGTTTAGGGTATTATTTTAACCTTATCAATTAAATTTAACTCTAAGTTAAATAATTTAACTTTTACCATGTCTTTTTGTTTTCTTTCACTATATGGTTAATACACTTACTATAACATGCCAAACGAACCCCAAATTGTTTATTATTAATATATATATCCTTATCTAAGTCATTTGGCCGAACCTTAGATTTTTAGGAATAAAATAACAATTAATAATATAATATTTGATTTAAAAACTATTTTGTGTCAATTTTGACACTATTTAATATATGATTTTTTTCAAAGTCATAACAGAATTATATGTTCGAACCAGGTTTATTAAATCAATACTAATATATCATATTAACCTAGAAAATTAGTGGAATTCATAAAAAGTCTCAAATTACATTTATTTTGGTATTTATATTATCAATTTTGTCAATATTTCATTAATAAGATAATTACTGCATCATCTTTGTGTCATAAATAAATTAAATTATTTGATGTCTAAAAATTACAAATAAAATACCATCATGTAGGAAATCTTTTTAGCTTTCTAATTAATATTTACAATCGAATTTATATTATGTATAAACCTATATTAAAAATGATTTACTTATTAAACTTTGATTTTAACTATTTTAACCCTTCTTTAAATAAATTAATAATAAATGTCCTAATCTAATCCAAGTGGGCCTAAATGGTCATATTTTATTCCTAAGTTTGTTTTTGGTCGAATTACACTTGTCCAATAGAATTAGGACATGTGTTAGGGTAATATTAATATCATAATTACCCTTAGTTACCCTATTTACTATTAACCGCGGTAAAAATAGTAAAAAGTTACTATTCACCAAAAAATTATTTTCATCTCATTGAACCACATTTTAGTCCTTGATATTAACCGTGTCTCTCGGATTTTTGAAATTCCATTCACAGAAGCGGTAAAATTAAGTTTTATGCAAAATTCAGTTTTTATCCTACCACTTAGTGGTTTCACTATTCATCAAAAATTGAAAGTTTTCAGAAAAATACCAAAATTTCACCCTAGGCTAATTTCGATATTCTGAGTCCAAAAATGAAGTCCATTTTGAAAAATAAAATTTATAACCTTTCAAAAAGTGGTTATTACTATTCATAACGGCTAGTTTTAATAGCATATTGTTGTTTAGTGAAACTCGGTATTGCGTACGACGCAAGCTATCGAGGAAGGTCGCGATTGCGTGTAAAGCAAGCCAAGAAAGTGTTGTGTAGAAAAAGATTCCTTTGATGATTTATATAACATAAAAGTCTCTGGTGTTACATTCTACCCCCCTTAAAAGAATTTCGCCCTCGAAATTCGTCACTTTGCAACAAATAAATGAGGATACTTCTCCCTCATCATATCCTCAAGCTCCCATGTAGCTTCTTCAAGTTGGTGGTTTCTCCATAAAACTTTCACCAAGCGAGTGGTCTTGTTTCGTAGGACTTTTTCACTACGATCCAGAATCTCTATCGGCTGTTCTTCATAAGAAAGATCTTGCTCCAGCGGTACAACTTCTGAGCTGAGTACATGTGAAGGATCTGGTATGTACTTTCTCAGGAGAGATACATGGAACACATCGTGAACTTGAGAGAGATTCGGTGGAAGCGCCAATCGGTAAGCTACCTTCCCAACACGATCCAGTATTTCAAAAGGACCGATATATCTAGGGCTCAACTTCCCCTTCTTTCCAAATCTCATAACCCTCTTCCAGGGAGATATTCGTAAGAACACTTTATCACCCACTTCAAACTATAGGTCTTTTCTTCGGTTGCCGGCATAACTTTTCTGTCGACTCTGAGCTGCTCTTATGTGTTGTTGAATAGATCTGACCTTTTCTGCCATTTCATCAACGAGATCAGGTCCTAATAGCTTTCTTTCCCCAACTTCATCCCAGCAAGTTGGAGTCCTGCATTTCTTTCCATAGAGAGCTTCATAAGGAGCCATCTGAATACTGGAGTGAAAGCTATTATTATAAGAAAATTCCACCAAAGGTAGGTGTTGATCCCAACCTCCTTTGAAATCCATAGAGCAAGCTCTCAACATATCTTCTAGGGTTTGAATTGTTCTCTCAGACTGACCGTCTGTCTGGGGATGATAAGCAGTGCTGAAACTCAACTCTGTATCCAGAGTATGCTGAAGACTTCGCCAGAACTTCGAGGTAAATCTCGGATCCCGATCAGATATAATAGAAAGTGGTACTCCATGCAATCTTACCACTTCCTTTACATATATCTTGGCAATCTGATCTAGAGAGAAATCCTCTCTAATAGCAATGAAGTGTGCAGACTTTGTAAGACGATCAACTATGACCCAGATAGCATTATTGCCTTTGGATGTTTTAGGAAGTCCTGTGACAAAGTCCATAGTGATGTTTTCCCATTTCCATTCGGGTATGGGTAATGGTTGTAACATCCCCTTAGACTCCTGTCTCTCAGCTTTAACTTGTTGACAAACCAAGCATCGAGAGACATATTCAGCAACATCTCTTTTCATGCCATCCCACCAGAAGTACTCTTTCAGGTCCCTATACATCTTCGTGCTTCCAGGATGAATAGAGAATGAAGAACTATGAGCCTCATCCAGCAGCTCTTTCTTTAATTCGGGGATGGGAGGAACACAAACCCGATTCCTGAACTTTATTATCCCATCACAATCAAGGTTGAATTCAGGAACATTTCTCACCTTCTTTTGTAACTCGACATCTTCTTTCTGTGCCTCTTTAATCTTCACATGTATAGATGGTTGAACATTCATTTGAGAAAGATATGATTTTTCCCCTTCCATTATAATTACAAGATCCATCCTTTGTAAATCCATAAATATTGGATCTTTTGTGATCCTCATCATGGATAAACTAGCATGGTCTTGTCGACTTAATGCATCTGCCACCTTGTTTGCTTTCCCAGGGTGGTAATGGATTGAGCAGTCATAATCCTTAATCAGCTCCAACCATCTTCTTTGGCGCATATTCAGCTCCTTTTGTGTGAAAATATACTTTAAACTTTTATGATCAGTATAAATATCACACCTTTCACCATAAAGGTAATGCCTCCAAATCTTTAATGCAAAGATTACCGCAGCCAACTCCAAATCATGTGTTGGGTAATTTTGCTCATGGATTTTCAACTGTCGTGAGGCATAAGCTATCACCATATCATTTTGCATAAGAACACACCCCAATCCCTTCTTGGATACATCACTGTAGATCACAAACCTTTCTCCACTACAAGGCAGTGTGAGCACAGGTGCACTGGATAACCTTCTTTTCAACTCCTTGAAATTCTCTTCACATTCCTCTGTCCAGACAAACTTAACTCCTTTCCGAGTCAACTTGGTGAGTGGATTAGATAATCGTGAAAAATCTTTTACAAAACGTCGATAATATCCAGCCAAACCAAGAAAACTTCGGATCTCAGTTACTGTTGTTGGTCTTGACCATCTTTCGATAACCTCTGTTTTTGCTGGATCCACAGATATCCCCTCTTTTGAGATTATATGACCCAAAAATGCAACTTTTTGAAGCCAAAATTCACACTTGGTAAATTTGGCATAAAGCTTCTCTTTTCTCAGGGTCTTCAATATAATTCTCAAGTGATCTTCATGCTCTTCCTTGCTCTTTGAATAGACAAGAATATCGTCTATAAAGACTACCACAAATTGATCAAGATAGTCTCTAAAGACTCTATTCATTAGATCCATGAAGATAGCAGGGGCATTAGTAAGACCAAATGGCATCACTATAAATTCATAGTGTCCATACCTTGTACGGAAAGCCGTCTTTGGTATATCCTCCCTTTTGACCCTTAATTGATGATACCCTGAACGAAGATCAATCTTGGAAAAGTATTGAGCTCCGCGTAGTTGGTCAAATAAGTCATCAATGCGTGGGAGAGGATATTTGTTCTTGATAGTGATCTTGTTAAGTTCTCGATAATCAATGCAGAGTCTCATTGATCCATCTTTCTTCTTAACAAATAGAACAGGTGCTCCCCAAGGTGACGCACTAGGGCGTATGAATCCCTTATCAAGATTCTCTTGGAGTTGCTTCTTCAATTCCTGCAACTCAATTGGGGCCATTCTATAAGGTGTCTTTGAAATAGGCAAAGCACCCGGTACGAGTTCTATTGAAAACTCAACTTCACGATTTGGTGGAAGACCCGGCAATTCCTCCGGAAAGACATCATCAAACTCCCGTACAATGGGCATATTCTTAATCGTGAGTTTCTCACCAACCATTTGAGATAAATAACCTTCATTTAGTGGAATCAATACCCATAAGATGGAAGAAATTTCCACTGGAAGGTTATGTTCGTCCTTGCATTGATAGACGATCGTAGGTTGATCTGGAATATGAAATGTGACTTCCCTTCTTTGGCAATTGATATGAGCTCCATGTAGAGAAAGCCAATCCATGCCAAGAATCACATCAAATTCCACTAAAGAAAGGATCACAAGATTTGCAGGAAGCACTTTCCCACAAACTTCGATCGGAGAAGAATTATAAACTTTTGATGCGATTGATGTGCCATTAGGTGTTGTCACAGCTAACTCAACATCTAATTGTTGAGGTAGTACGGTGATACCCTTAGAAAAGTCTTTAGAAATAAAAGAGTGGGTGGATCCAGAATCAAATAAAACATTTGCTACTTTAGAGTGGATGGTAAGTGTACCTTTTACCACATCGTTATCGTACTCCACATCGCTGATAGAAATTGCATGTGACTTTCCTTTGTCTTTAGCCTTAAGAGTTTGTTGACGTCGACCATCATCATCAACCCTTGGATTTGGGCATTGATTGGCATAATGCCCCATCTCCTTGCACTTGAAACATTGAAGTGTAGCAGGTTCATTCTGTGTATCCCTTCCTTTGTTTGCATCATTAGACATCTTCTTCCCATTATCACGGCATTCAAATGCCCGATGACCTTCCTTTCCACATTTAAAACATTTACTTGTCCCTTTAAGACAACTCCCTCCATGTTTCTTTCGACACTTTGAGCATAAGGGAAAGTTCATCTTCTTTTCCGTGTGCTCTTTAGATTTTTCTTTGAATTCCATCTTCCTCTTCTTATCAAACCCATGTGACTGATGGGTTACTCCAATATCCATCTCGACTTTGAGAGCACATCGAATGATTTCCTCGTAGCTATTGAAGTCCCTTATGGCTAACGCCCTTCGAAGACTTGGTTTTAAGCCACTAAAGAATCGATCGATCTTACTCTCGGGTTGGATAATAATACCAGAAGCGTACCTTGCAAGTCTTGTAAAATTTGCTTCATAGGTACCAACAGATTCATCATCCCTTTGCTTCAGTTCAAGGAACTCTTTCTCCATCTTTGTTCGGAGAATACGAGGGAAGTACTTATTGAAAAATAAGTTCTTGAACTCGTCCCATTCCATAGACTCGATTTCATCCCTTTGCCTCGTATTCTTAACAAGATTCCACCATTGATCCGCATCTCCTTCCAAACGATACACTGCTAGGATGACTTTATCATGCTCAGAACAATGAAGAACTGAAAATATCTTTTCAGTAGTACTAATCCATTGTTCAGCAACTAATGGATCAGTAGACCCGTTGAAAGATGGTGGACGTTGCCTCATGAAGGATTCAACAGAATGTTGCTCCCTTCTTTGTTCGTTTGGAAATCCTGCATGATTCATAGCTTGAGAAAGTTGTGTGAGCATGGCTACAAGATTTTGCATTCCAGCTCCCATATCGTTTGGTTGCCCAGGGGGACAATCATTGCATTGCCCATCGCATTCTGCATTAACATGGTTCCTTCGGGTTGCAGCCATTGACTAAAACCAAGAAGAATAGTGTGAGCAACACTAATTATAATAGGAAACCACATAATTCAAGAATAAAATTTTCATGCTTATGGTCTTATCCTAGGTTATTCAAGGCCATTTCTAAAATTGTGTTCTATGCTTAGACTTATCCTTAGGGTTATTACTAAGGCTTTCACATCCTAGTTTCCAAAGGTTGACTATACCTTTCCTCTGATACCAACTATAACGACCCACACTTTACATACATTGTTAATACTTCAAAATTGAATCACACTTATTACAACATATGACAAAACCACAAAGGACCGTATAGGTATAGTGTCTTTAGAAACTGGGAAACATAAACAACTGGTTCATAAATATTCTACAGTGTCTCCCATTTATTTCATCATATCTAGGGTCCCTTTTAGCATATTCTACTTAATATCCATCTTCCTGACCTGGGGAAAAGAAAACATAAAAGGGTGAGCTCAAATGCTCAGCAAGGGAAAATAAAGGAAATAAAAATCATATCATATCTTTTTGAAAATCAAAACCTGCAAAAGAGATCATAATATCTTAACATGGAATAAATCATAGAAGTGAAAATGAGATCCCCAAAATCATAACATAAAACTTGAAACTTTGTGGCATGCACACATAATCATGGAAAATCATTTCTTGTTAGTCATGACTCATTGCCAAGACTATCTTAGTAGACAAAGTCCCTTTCTGAACCGAGTTCACTCCTCGTTTCAGTCCTGTATCACTGAACCGAAATAACCTTCCGTTCCAGCCATGTCTATCTCATGAGATATAAAATCATTACCCAATGCATTGGAGGGAGATATAGGTCCCACCCATCTTATAATGAATCCTTTCTTATGTGTGCCACATAATCATAAAACATGCATCATCGCATAACACATGTAACAAAAATGGGATTCTTGAAACATCATGAAATCATAAATCAATTCATATATGATAAAGGAATTCATAAACATAATTCCATCACAACATAGTCAAACCAATGTAAAAATATGGATAGAAACAGAACCCTTTATTATCTTAGATGGAAAATAATTTTGATAAAACACTTGAATTGAATTCTTGAGGAAAATATCCTTTCTTCTTCAAAAATATTTTTCCTTTCATAACATGTCATACAACTTTAAAATAAAAGAAGTTGATTAAAAATAAACTTGAAAACTTGTAAAGGAAGCTTCTTTGATGTAATGTTTTAAAAATCCATTCATGCCGTATAAGTTAAAAAAAAACATTCTTCGTACTTTTGTCGGAAAAGTCAAAAAGTACCTCGTACGGAAAAACGACAAAAGATTCCTTTCATATTCTTTACTAAAAACTCACCTAAGGGTAAAATTGGATTTAAACTATTTCAAGTGGATGGAAACAATATTACATATTGAGGGAACATGGATGTGGATGATAAAATACATCCTAGTAAATACTTATGAATAAACAATCTCGGATAAAAATGAGATTGTGATATTTCCCTTACCTTAGGTCCGATTAGCTTTGTACGTGTCCGAAGCTCCTGTATAATGGTTTAAATAATGTTATTGACTTATTCCAGAATCATACATATTTATATGAGATCATATATGGTCATATTATTAGCTTCTTGTTAGTAATATTTCATTGTTACTTGTTACTCGGGTCTTTATAACTTTTTGTTCTTATGCGTGTTTTGTCGAATAAATTCTTATTCTTATCTTTAGGTTATAGATAATTCATTTCCAGAATGGTATTAGTGTATTATATACCATATTCATTCATTCAATTCATTTATATAATCATTATGAAATGAAGATCATGTAGAACGAGTCGCATCACATCGTGGAGACGGTATTCCGTACGTACGCACGAGTGATGATATCGTTCCTATGATCGTGGAATTGTATTGGAATATATATATATATATATATTATTTCAGTATCAATATTACTTAATAATAATCATATATAGTTACTGATTACACCATTATACCCATCCTTGTAAGGTGATGGTGGAAAATAGAATACACCACGGCGTGGAGACGGTATTCCGTACGTACGCACACGTGGTGATTTCATTTTTCCGTAGGATGGATAGAAGGTGAATTAGGGTTGTTTCATATTTATAATAACATATCAGTATGTAAGTAATACTGATGTTATTACTTTATCATGAAACAACTAAAGAAGAAGAAGTTGAAGAAGAAAGAAATTGAAAAGATCGGTAATGGATATTACCTCTTTTTTGGAACGCCTTTTTGAATCCTCCACTTAAGGAACTAAGATTGGTCTTTGGAGAAGACCAGGACCTCTAGGATTATTCTAGGGAAGTGGAAAAGGGAAAATGGCAGGGGTTGGCCGAGCTTGAGTGCTCAAATTGGTGTGAGGAGGAGGGGGAGGAGGTGCCCTTTTATAAGGGAGGAGAGGGGCACCTTAGGAATATCTCAAAATATTATTTTATATTAAAGTCAAAATCGGTTTATAATGGTTCCAAAGGGTCTTATTTCAAAGCTAAAGTGCGGATGGGTCGAAATCCTATCAACCAATATAATTTAGACAAGTTTAGGGTATTATTTTAACCTTATCAATTAAATTTAACTCTAAGTTAAATAATTTAACTTTTACCATGTCTTTTTGTTTTCTTTCACTATATGGTTAATACACTTACTATAACATGCCAAAAGAACCCCAAATTGTTTATTATTAATATATATATCCTTATCTAAGTCATTTGGCCGAACCTTAGATTTTTAGGAATAAAATAACAATTAATAATATAATATTTGATTTAAAAACTATTTTGTGTCAATTTTGATACTATTTGATATATGATTTTTTTCAAAGTCATAACAGAATTATATGTTCGAACCAAGTTGATTAAATCAATACTAATATATCATAGTAACCTAGAAAATTAGTGTAATTCATAAAAAGTCTCAAATTACATTTATTTTGGTATTTATATTATCAATTTTGTCAATATTTCATTAATAAGATAATTACTGCATCATCATTGTGTCATAAATAAATTAAATTATTTGATGTCTAAAAATTACAAATAAAATACCATCATGTAGGAAATCTTTTTAGCTTTCTAATGAATATTTACAATCGAATTTATCTTATGTATAACCCTATATTAAAAATGCTTTACTTATTAAACTTTGATTTTAACTATTTTAACCCTTCTTTAAATAAATTAATAATAAATGTCCTAATCTAATCCAAGTGGGCCTAAATGGTCATATTTTATTCCTAAGTTTGTTTTTGGTCGAATTACACTTGTCCAATAGAATTAGGACATGTGTTAGGGTAATATTAATATCATAATTACCCTTAGTTACCCTATTTACTATTAACCGCGGTAAAAATAGTAAAAAGTTACTATTCACCAAAAAATTATTTTCATCTCATTGAACCAAATTTTAGTCCTTGATATTAACCGTGTCTCTCGGACTTTTGAAATTCCATTCACAGAAGCGGTAAAATTAAGTTTTATGCAAAATTCAGTTTTTAACCTACCACTTAGTGGTTTCACTATTCATCAAAAATTGAAAGTTTTCAGAAAAATACCAAAATTTCACCCTAGGCTAATTTCGATATTCTGAGTCCAAAAATGAAGTCCATTTTGAAAAATAAAATTTATAACCTTTCAAAAAGTGGTTATTACTATTCATAACGGCTAGTTTTAATAGCATATTGTTGTTTAGTGAAACTCGGTATTGCGTACGACGCAAGCTATCGAGGAAGGTCGTGATTGCGTGTAAAGCAAGCCAAGAAAGTGTTGTGTAGAAAAAGATTCCTTTGATGATTTATATAACATAAAAGTCTTGGGTGTTACAGTCGATGAGTCTCTCTTACTTATGTGTTCGGGAAGGGGTGTTTGTTAGCGAACTCACTAGCGTGGGAGACCCATTTGAGAGTTCAGTTGATTTTCTTGTGCTTATGGATTTTCGAGGACGAAAATTTCTAAGGTGCGGTGGATCTAGTGACTTGGTTTTGGACCTGTCAGACTTTGGAATATTCTTACAAATGATTCCAGAGATAGGCACAAAGACGGTGTGCGATTTGGAGGACCAGTGTGCCCAGAATAAATTTTATAATAATATTAAGTATTTTTATACTATTTACATATAGGGGGTGTGTTATCTCCTATACGGTAGCTCAGAACAGGAATATGACGGCACAATTGCATCCAGAGCATGTCGTTTACCCTAGGTGGGGTGTAAACTTTGATGGCGCGGGCCTGTTGTGAGAAAAGCCACCTAGGGCATTTCCGTAAATAAATGGAAAGGCTTATTTATGAGCATAGACTCGAATGAATCCTTAACGGACTCCTATATCACAATTATGAGTGCGCCGTTGTGTTCAGAATGCCGTCTTTACCCTAGGTGCGACAAAATTTTAGTCGGCTTCAGGTGTCGGGTCAGAGGCGGGTAGGCGGGGAAATAAAATGATGTTTTTGTTTTAAAAAAATAAAAATAAATATCAATCACCTCTCCCTCCTTCCTCTAAAGAAAAATGAACCCTCCCTCCTCCTTCCTCCATTCATCACTGGCGATCTGTCAAATCGAGGAAACAAAGCGTCGTCGGTCTCAGATCTTGATGGCAAACGCTCCTGGATTGAGGAGTAACAACAGCGGGTCGTGCAAAGCTTCGGTGATCCGCCAAAAGGTAGACGGTTTGAGTTTTAAAATCCCAGACCCCATTTATATGTTTTTTTATTCAAATATTCATATTTTTTGTTTAGTTTGGGTCCCGAGGTTTCCGAAACATATTTTGGTTCTGATTTTGGAGCATCGGGGTGCAACCAGGGGTTCTCTGAAGTTTTCCGGCGGAAAACCCAGATTCTGGCGGCAACCATGGAAGAATCCGGCAAGGGCGGTGGTGGAATGGAAGAATATGGCAGGTGGCGCGGAGGCGTGGTGGTCCGGAGAGGTCGGTGCGGTGGTCCGGTGATGTCGGCGTGACAGTCTGGTCAGTTTTTCGGCAAACCAGCGGTGGTGCGGCCTGCATATTCTGGGGGCTCTTTAATCCCCTATAAAATGCATATCGGGAGTCTAAAACATGAGCCATTTGTGGTGACACATTCCTTGTGTTGAGACAAACCATTTGAGTTTACATTGGGAATTTTGTGTGTTGAGTTTTTGGCCCGGGGCCATGAAACGTTGAAAATAATAATAATATTTTATTATTTTCAACTTCGATCCGCCATAACTCATGCATGGAGTGTCAAAATGATGTGATGTCTGTGGCGTTGAGACCCTGATAGAATGGAGTACTTTTCCAGAGAGTTTCTAGGTGTTCGTACCAAGAACAAGGTGTGAGACCCACGAGTCTAGGTTTCATAATTTGCGGAGAAATGAGACTTTTACGCCAAGTGACAGTTTTGGATGATCGAGTAGTCGATCCTGTGTGTTTCTTTATGGGGATCACAATGATGTGATCCGCTTGATGATTTTCGGGATCGTGGGGAGGGACCCACCCGGGCTGGCTACATTGAATAATACCTTTTTCACTGGGTGTCCTTTTGGGATGAGTGAGTAGTGGATCCCATGTGTATTTTTGAGGGGATCGCAGTTGTATAATCCACCTTATGAGTTTTGGGATCGTAGTGTGGGCCCCACACGAGCCTGCTACGGTGAATAGTGCCCCTTTTACTGGTTGTCCGTTTCAGGTGAGTAAATAGCCTATCCTGTGTGTGTTTTCGCATGGATCGTGACGGTGGCCTCGGTATCGGCCTTGGAGGTGTGAGGTGTGGTGTTTTGGTGGGTCACTTGGCTTAGCGACGTTTGGAACAACAGTGTTTGGGGGTACTCCCTTGGTTCATTTCTACGAGGTTCTATGAAACATCACAACCTTAGTATTGGTTTTTGATCCTCTCAATGCGATGTTTAATCTCTTAGAGTTGTGGCATCCCTATGGTGGGCCCGGAGTGAGATCCTCTAACATTGTTTCGCTAGATCGGGTTCTTGGTATCACTATGACCACTTATCCACAGGCGAAAATCCCCTATATAGAAGGTTACCTTCGTAGGGTTTGTGACATCATCGAGAATATGATCCCCTATGTGGTGGGCCATTATCATTAGGGTTGTGGCATCGTCGGATTTACAATCCCTTACTCAGAATGAGGATCATAGTAGGGTTGCAGTATTGTTGGTTATTCGATCTGCTACTAAGCACATCATTTCTGTAGGGTTTCGGGCATCGTCACTTCGATCCCCTACAGCGTGAGATGTACCAGATAGTGTTTTTGGTATCATCGTGACCATCGTGACATGGGTGAAGATCCTCTATTTGAGTGACGTTTTTATGTCGAATGTCAGATCAGGTTGTGGTATCCCCAAGTGGACCCTAGGAGTGATCCCCTATCTTTGAGGTCTTCATATACCAGTGTGGGTTCTAGTATCATCTATAGGACCTTAGGAGTGATACCTTATCTGAGGTTTTTGGTGTTTATGTTGTTTCAGTGGGGTATCCTCAGTGACGGTACCCGATGAGTGTGATCTCTCGGGTGAGCATCTGAGATGTTTGTGTGGGACCCGATGGAGTGTATCTCTTGGACGAGTGTCATCTGGGATGGTAGTGATCATGGAGTGCACTCTTCTGGATGTGAACTATTTCTGGTGATGAGGTCGGTACCTCATGTGGATTGGTGTGTGAGCTGAGTATATCTGGATGTTCAAGGTGTATGTATGAACTTACACCTATATTGGGATGACTAGTTGTGTTTTGCTAAGGATGGTCACGAGATGGTATTTCTCTCTCATCTGGGTTCCCTCTGGCTGGGATGAGCGGACTGTTTCCTTTCAGTTTCTCTCTTTTGTTTTGGTTTTTTTGGGTGCCTACATAGTATTGTTATACTCAACCCTGCATGGAATTTGCCCGCACATGTTTGTGTCTTGTGCAGACCACATGCCTTTCGACGGTGTCGTAGGAGGACCCGGAGCAGGCGGAGCTAGGTGAGAGGGACTGGTCGTGGAGTCTTACCGGAACTGTGCTGAGGATCTTTCCGGTGGTTCTTTTGGCAGCGAACTCCTTCTTCCGAGCAGGTTGGATGCTTTTGTGGTTTTCCTTTGGTGGGAGCTATTTTTTCCTTTTGTACTTTTGTTGAACTCTGGTTTGGGATAGTTTTATGCATGCATTTTCTTTTCAGTTTTATATATCTCTGCACTGTTTCATGGAGGTGTATGTGGGTGCATGTGTAAAGGTACCTTAGGCTAATGCCTTCCATGTGTGTGATAGTCTACTCGGCGCTAGACGTCGGCCCCTGACCTATTGGAGGTGGGCTTGGGGAGTCATAGCTCGAGCACCATTGGTTCGGGTCGTGACAGCTCGAGCCTCCCAGTGTCAGTTTTTCAGTCTCTCCTAGGGCGTTGGAAGGTTCTTAATGGTGGGGAGCTGCTTCGGGCTACCCCATGGTGGCCCTTTAGATATATTCATTTCTTTGATCAATCAAGTGGAGGTGTTATAGCTCTTTGGGGTGACCAACACATACCAGAAAGTCCTTTTATGAGTTTCTTGAGTTTTTCATTTTAGTCACCTTCTCTAAGAACGATGTTTTTGCCTCTCTCTTTTTTTTTCATAGGGATACTATTGAACCTTAATTGGGTGTCATTTTCTACTTTGGGTCTCTGCCTTAGTTATGGATTTTGGGGGACATAAATCTTTATGTTAGGGATAATTGTAACATCTATCATCGTTAAATAAATTATTCCATTAATTTTCTGGGTATTTTGTATTTCGAGTTGAAGCCCGACTTGAAGGTTTTGACTTCCTATATAAAAACACATTTTTTGGCCTTGATAGCATCTGGTGCACCATGGTCGAAGCCCCACGTCCTCGTTTGAGTCACTATGCAACCTCACCCGGTTAACCGCACGGTCTGCTCGGTGTTTAAGGCAGGCATATAAAGTGTAATGAATAATAAAATGGAAATAAAATAAAAATAATAAGTTTTAATAAAATTTAAGAAATTTGTTTAATGAAAATAATAGTAATATTGTTTGAGAATATTATTATTATTATTATTAGTGTTAATAATATAAAAAATTTAATTAAGTAGTTTTTAATATTGCAATAATAATTATTATTGTTAATACTAAATTAAGTTAATACCTTTTTTTATTTTCTTTGGCTTCAAAATTTTCTGTCAAGGTGTGGGATGAGTTTCAATTGAATTCAGTATTATTGTCGATAAAAAAGTTTTTCTTTCCGGGCATGACAACATACGGTGCACAAGAAAAGCATAATTGCGAAGTCGTGGGACATCGCCAGCACAACCGTGTGACCTGCATGTTGTTCAATTAACCAAATAAAATGAATTAATAGCAATGAAATAAAATTAAATGTGTAGATAAATAAAAATACTAAAAATAATAAAATGATAAAGATATGTTAATTTTTTAATAAACTTCGTTTTAAATGATAGTAATATTATTATTATTATTTGGGTATATTATTATTATTATTATTACTAATATTTTATTTTTGTTTTGTTTTTATTATTTTTCCTTTAATTTTTTGGTTCCCTTAGGATTGAAGTGCCTCTTCCCCGTTATTTTCCCTTCCCTATCGAAGCCCCCCTTCTTCTAACCTGGAACACACCACACCCCCCTACTGGCCTCCTCACTGTACCTCCTGCTAGCCCCCCTCGATTGCGCTGTCATCCGGCCTCCCCGGCTCGCACTTTCATGTGACCCCCCTCGAAGACCAAGCACGACACCCCTACTCCCGGCCAGCCGTCTCGCACAACCGCGCGGACCCCTGTGCACACCTCCTGCATTGGTCGGTCATCCGGTGACCGGTCCTCTTGACTGAGCTCATGTAGCTTCCCCACATCCTCTCCCTTATGGTAGGATTCTCCCTCTTTAGTTTGGGGTTTTACCTCTTCTTCCTTAGGGCATTGGGTTTCCAACAGTTCTGAGGTTTTTGTTTGGGTTTGAACTTGAATAATTTTGGTTCAGTTGTTTGATTTAGGGTTCAATTTGATCATTGGGTGGTGCGTCTGTGGTGTGATTGGAGTTTCTCACCAATTTTTGTTAAATTCGACATCAAAGATAGGTGGTTCCAGCGTTAGCATATTTTAGATAATTTCATTTGGTTGTTTTGAAAATTTAATATGTTCTCTGATTTAATTGCATGCTGCGATCTATGTTTAGAATGTTTTGGCATGCTCATTTGATGAAATTGGATTTCCAAAATACTATAGTCTTGTTGTTTATTTGTGTGTTGTTGTTAAAATGATTGGTTGTGCTTTATAGGTTGTGCGAAATGCGTTTTAATTTTTTTTTGACAAGCATGCGTGATGAAAATTTCAAATTATTTGAAAATGATCATGTTTTTCATTTCGACCTTATTGTGGTAAATTGTAAAATTGTTTAATCAACTGTTTATATGGTGAAAATGAGGTTTTAGAATAGTTGAGTGTGCAATTTATTTTAAAATGGTCATTGCATGTAATGTTTTTGTTTTGGTGCAATGTTTTCATGATGTGTTCTAAGAGTTGTTTGGTTGGTGTGAACTTGGTCTTCAAGGTAAATTGAGTTTTGTATGTTCAAATGTGGATTTTTAATGTGTAGAGAATCATTTTGGGGGTGTTGGCTTGGTTTTTTTTTGTGAAAAAATGGGGCAAAGATTGTTTTTGAAATGGTTTTATGGGTGATCTAATAAAGGGGCTTGGCCATTGTCTTCGTTTTCTTCGGTATGTCTGAAATGGAAAAAATGGTGTCTGGTAAATAATGTTGGTTTCTTCAAAGCAGTTGGTATTTGAATTGAAAGATGAATTGTGACAATTTTAATGGTATTTTCATTTGAAACGGATTGTTTGACATGTTAGCTTTGTGGTTCTCTATTGGTTTAAATGCCTTTGGAGGTGTTGTTGAAGTTTTTTATAAGTTGTTTTAATGGTGTATTTATTTTTGGAAGAGGTGAAAACCATGTTTGGAAAAAGAAAAAAAAAATTTTGATGCACGTTTGATTTTAAGAGAGATAAGTTGAGTATGTTTTTAGGGTAAAAACTTGTTGGGCATTTTAGAAATGTATTGTTAATTATTTAGATGTTTTATTAATTTATGAGTGTTATATGAATTATACTTTGAAAAGGTTTTGGTGTGCACTTGATTTAAAATGTGAATTTTTAATGTGTTTTTCCTGTAAATCCTTGCGGCGTCTCATGAAATTGTTTTGTTAAGTTTCTAAATGGTATATATATTAAATTGTTAAAGTGATTCAAATTATATTTGAAATGGTATTGGTGTGCATTTGATCTTTAAATAGGAGTTTGGTTACGAAAGGGGTGGATTAAGATGTAATTCCTTGTTTCTTTTTTGATATGTAAAAGTGATAAACTATGTGAATTTGGAACTTTATTGAGCACAAGGGTAAACCATGGATGCCTAGGTGGGCGGATTAGGACTAGTACACAAGATGACACGTGAAAGGTTCATCTTGTTTTCATCTTGCTGGATTGACGTTACAGCACTAACTAAACTTTTGTAATGATAGGAGACCACTAGGTTATGGATGTGTTTCCATACCAGTGGATCGTACATGAGAGCGCTGATTATTGTGGTTCCCATTCTACTTTTACACCGAGGTACGATGTCTTTCTCACACCACACATACTATCATCTTTAGAGGATTTACCAACAGTGCTCTACTATTCATGATGTGGTGTCTTTCGTCCACATATAGAGGACCACATGGGTATGTGCATGTTCTTTATAAATTTTCCATTCGATTTTAAAGTAGTATATGTGAAAAGGTTTTTCATTCAGTTCCCTTTTCCTTTCACTTTATGTTTCTAAATGTTTTCCTTATTTTTTTTAAATTATGGTTTTAACTAAGCATGTTAAATTATCTTTATTATGTTGTGGCATGGAACGTTTTTATCATGTGGTATCCTACTGAAAATTTGGATCACACCATACATACACCTTTGGGTGTATGTATATATTTTTCTTTGTCTATTCCAAGTTGGGGCATCGTTCATAGCGATGGTTGTTCTGGTTGCTGATGGTTTTCTCTTATAGGTTGGTATTAGAGTTTTAGTTCTCTATCTTTGTTGTTGTTCACTTTGGGTTTTTAGTAGAATTGTAGAATTTAAACCTATTTATTTTTTAAATGCATGTTTTGATTGTCTATTTCTAGTTTCAGTTTCTTTATAGTGTTAGTTGTTTTGTGTTTATTATTTCAGGTAAACCATTATCATGTGTTAGTTTTGATACCCGAGCACTAGTGCCACCCCGTGGGGATCGGGAACACCCTTCGAGCCATGTCGCGGACCGGGTCAGGCACTTCGTCGGATAGCGACCCAGCCTGGATCGTGAGAAAATAGTATCATAGGAGGTTTACTCTTTTGGGTCATGTTCTATTGGGATAGAGTCAGGGTAGACCAAAGTCAAGGGTGTCATAACTCGATGTTCTAGCTATGAGATAGGTGCCTGGCCAGCACACCTCCTGGAGGGACTCGAGTTACTAGGGTAAGTTGATGTTTGTCTAAATTTTTGGTTTTTGTGGTTAATCTTGTTTTGGAAAAATAAAAAGGGAGTAGGTTAAACGATCCCAGTGAGTATGCTGGGTCTAGCTAACCATGTGGAGCTGGGGTATCTATCCTAGAATACGATCTGTGGTGGTGGCATGATTGGCTTTTAGCCGCCATCCATATGTCGTAGTCACTACAGACACTGGTTCCCTATTGCATCCTTCCTCTTCTCTTTGTTTTGATTTCATAAAAATATGGGTTTTATGTAAAAATGATTTGTGTCCTATGTTTGAATTCTTAATTTTAAGTTGGTTTGCAAGCGTGGGGTTAATGGCTTGTTTTCAAAAGTTCTTCGGGAAGCCCTTGCAGTGGTTCTCTCTAGAAGATTAGTGTTTGACTATAGTATGTCTTGGACATTGGACCGGTTTGATTGGGTCTAGGATTTTCTTTATTGACCAGTGCACAACCCCCCCCCCATAAAGCATTAACATGTGATTGAAGTGTGTCTACAAGTAATTCACCATTAGCCGACCCTCCAATTTATTAATGAAATCACTCTCCCTTTTGAGTGATAGTGATAAGTCTATTACTTATTCTTTTTGGTCAAGAATATCCTCTCATAGAGGGATGACAGATGCGTGGGAAACTGATAGGGGTTTTGGTCACTTTGAGTTGTCTGAGTCTTCAGGTATGAAGTTTGAAACTGTTGTGTCGGAACGTTTCCCCCTAGAAATGGTGAAAGGAATTCCAGCGGGGAAGGGTGAAGGATGTTTAAAATTATTAGTGTTGACCAGTGTATTGAAGGGATTTTAGTACATTCATTGGATGCAAGGGTCATGTTTGGTTACATCTTGCAGTGTGAGTTCTCTTTGAAGATCAAGGGTGGATTTGGTAGGATCCTTTGGGAATCCCTATTTTCAGAGGAGTGTGTCCTGTTAGGGAGTTCTAATTTTTTTTTCAATGGGGAGTGTCTGTCATGCATCTTTCTTTCTTAAGTTTCTTGGTTAAGCTGAACGGTGATGCATGTGCATCCTCTAAACACCTATTTTGGTGGATTTCCCATAAGCAAGTAGTTGGATGTCGTGATTTGTTGTGTTTGCTAGTGTTGTCTCAGTTTTGGTATAGTTGCGTGTGACACCAAAAAGAGAAGCTCCATTTCGGAGTCTTCAATACCTGACTTTGAGGTAGGAGATGCTTCAAACATCAGGGCTCCAGCCATAGGCATCGGAGTTAAGCAGGCGCGTGGTCAAGAACCCTTGGAGTGTATGGGACCCCAAAATTATTTTTGTCATTGATAATAAAGGTGGAGGAGGTTTAAATTGTTTTCTGTGGTTCCGTTTCAAACGGCCCTTTTGGGTGCACGGGGTTTCTTCTGGCTATGAGGATGTGTGTTCGTCTCGTTACCTTATAGTTGTGGGGGTTGCATCCCACTGAATGTAATTGCTTTTGGTGGTCCGTAGGAGAGTCTATTGGGTAAATCGGTATAAAAATTGAATAATGATCATCTAGTGATGGAGAGATGTTGTTCTTAATGCAGTTGTGGTTTTGATGTCCCTGTAGTTGGGCCCCTCCCGTCTCGCCCCTTATGGTGGGATGTTTGGTCATTGTCAGGAAATGTTTTTAATGGTTTTTTATCTTCTCTCAGTTCCAATGGAAGGGAGACCTACAGTGGGACTCACACAAATGTCCTTGGAATGAATCAGTGTTGCCCGTCTTCATAATGGTGTGGAGTCTTCTTGGGCCTCCCCGTGTCAGTTTTCAAGTCTCACCTTTGGAGTTGTTAGGTTCTTATTGGTAGGGAGCCCCTTCGGGCATCCCCCTGATGTCCTTTTGGTTATGTTCCATTCCTTGATCAATCAACTAAAGGGGTTATAGCTCTTTTGGGAGGGTGGCACATATCATAACGTATTTTTACTAGTTTCTTGAGTTTGTCATTTCAGTCACCTTCTCTAAGAACAATGTGTTTCCTCTCTCTTATTGTTTTAATAGGGATCCTCTTGAATCTTAAAGGGGTGTCATTTCCTACTTTGGGTGTCATCCTTATTTGTGGCTTTACGGGGATGGAAATCATTATGGTGGGGTGAATTTTCACACCTTTTGTCTTTACATAAATTATTCTAAAAATTTTCTGGGTATTGGGTAGTTCAGGTTGAATCCCGACGTAAATTTTTTGAGTTCATATCTAAAAATGCATGTTTTGGTCTTGAAATCATCCAGCACAACACGGTCGAGGCCACGCGGCCTCGTCCTAGTCACCGCGTGACCTCGCTCGGTTAACTGCACAGTCTGCTCAGTGGTCAAGGCAGGAATATAAAATGTAATGAATAATTAAATGGAAATAAAATAAAAATAATAATTTTTAATAAAATTTAAGAAATTTCCATAATGACAATAATAATAATATTTTTTGAGAATATTATTATTATTATTATTAATAGTGTTAAGAATATAGAAAAATCAATTAATTCATTATTAATATTGAAATAATAATAATTATTTTTAATATTAAATTAAGTTAATATATTTTATTTTATTTTATTTGGATTAGAAATTATCCATCGAGGTGTGGGGTGAGATTCAGTTGAATTTATTGTTTTTGTCGATAAAAGAGTTTTTCTTTTGGGTCCTGACAACATGCGATGCACGAGGGAAGCATAATTGAAAAGACGTACAGCTTTTCCAGCACCACTGTGTATCCCGCTTGTTGTTCAATTAATCAAATAAAATGAATCAATAAAAACTAAATATAATTAAATGTGCGGATAAATAAAAATAATAAAAATTAATAAACTGAGAAATATTTGTTAATTATTTAATAAACATTGTTTTTAATGATAGAAATATTATTATTATTTGGGGATATTTCTATTTTTGTTGTTATTATTATTATTATTATTATTATTATTATTATTATTATTATTTGTTGTTTTTTATTTATTTTTTTACTTTAATTTTTGTGGTTTCCATAGGCTGGCAGCACCTCCCCCATGCTTTTTTCCCTTCACCGTCGAAGCCCCGCCTTATTCTCACCTAGATCGCGCCACACCTCCCCTACTAGACTCCTCATTGTGCCTCCTACCAGAACCCCCTCACCCGTGCTGTCCGCCGACCTCCCCAGCTTGCATCGTCACGTGACGTCCCCCAAAGACCCTGCGCCACACCCTTGCTCCCAGCTAGCCGGCTCACACAGCCGCCAGGAACCCTGCGCGTGCCTCCTGCGCTAGTCGTCCTTTCTGCGACTGGACCTCCCGACCGAGCATGTGTAGTGTTGTCGCATTCTCTACCTTATTGTAGGATTATCCCTATTAAGTTTGAGGTTTTTCCTCTTGTCCCTCGGGGCTTAGGTTTTTCGAAGAGTATGAGTTTTGTGTTAGGGTTAAATCTTGAATACTTTTGGTTCAGTTGTTTGATTTATGGTTCAATTTGAACTTCGGGTGCGGAGTGCATAGTGCGATTGCAGTTTTACACCAATTTGTGGGAAATTCGACATCAATGGTAGGTGGTTCCATGTCTTGGCATCTTTTAGATAATTTAATTTGTTTGTTTTGTTAAATTAATATGATTTAGGAGTTAATTTCATGTAGAGATATATCTTTAGAATGTTTTGGCATGCTCTTTTGATGAAATCGGATTTCCAAAATAGTATAGTCTTGTTGTTTATATGTGTGTTGTTATTTTTATGATTGGTTGTGCTTTATTGGTTGTGTGAAATGCATTTTAATTTTTTTTGACATTCATGCATGATGAAAATTACACTTTCTTTAAAAATGATCATGTTTGTCATTTCAACTATGTTGTGGTAAATTCTAAAATTAATTATTCAATTGTTTATATGGTGAAAATAAGGTTTTAGAATATTTGAGTGTGCAATTAATTTTAAAATAGTCATTGCATGTAAAAATTTGTGTTGTATTGGTGCAATGTTTTCAAGATGGGTTCTAGGAGTTGTTTAGGTGTGGCTAACTTAGTCTTCATGTGTAATTGAGTTTTTTATTTTTAAATATGGATCTTTAATGTGTAGGGAATCATTTTGGGCATGTTGGATTGGTTTTTTTTTGTTAAAAAAGGGGAAAAGCATGTTTTGGAAATGGTTTTAACGCATGGGTGATCTTATAAAGGGGATTCTCCATTGTCTTGGTTTTCTTTGGTGTGTGTGAAATGAAAAGAAATGGTGTCTTGTAAATAATGGTGGTTTATTCAAATCGGTTGGTCTTTGATATTAGAGATGAAGTGTGTCAATTTAAATGGGATTTTTCATTCGAAATAGATTGTTTGACATGTTTTCTTTGTGGTGCTCTTTTGGTTTATAAGAATTTGGGCGTGTTGTTTAAGTTGTTTTTGTATAAGTTGTTATAATGGTGTATTTATTTGTAGAAGAGGTGAAAACATTGTTTGGAAAAAGAAAATGAATGTTTTGAGGCATATTAGATTTTAAGAGGGAGAAATTGAGAATGTTTTTAGGATAATACCATGTTGTGTAGTTTAGAAATGTATTATTAATTATTTAGATGATTTATTACATTTTAAGTGTTATACGAATTATACTTTGGAAAGGTTTTGGTGTGCACTTGGTTTAAAAATTAGATTTTTGTGTGTTTTGGGTGTAAAGCCTTGCGGAATCTCATGGAATTGTTTTATTATGTTTTTAATTTGATATATATATTAAATTGTTAAAGTGATGAAAATTATTTTTGAAATGATCTTGGTTTGCATTTGATCGTTAAATAGGAGTCTGGTTGTGCAAGGGGTGTCTTATGATGTAATTCCTTGTTTGTTTTATGATTTTTGAATGTGATACACTATGTGAATGTGGAACTTGATTGAGCATAAGGGAAAACCCCGGGTACCTAGGTGGGTGGATTTGGACTAGTACGCTAGATGACACATGAGAAGTTCGTCCAGATTTCATCTGGAAGGATTGACGTTACATCACTAACTATACTTTTGTGAAGATTGGAGACCACTAGGTTATGTATGTGTTTCCCTACTAGTGGATCATACACAAGAGTGTTGATTATTATTGTTCCTTTGATAGGTTTACACCGAGGTACGATGTCTCTAGCGCACCATGCATACCAGCTGCCTTAGAGGATTTACTCACAGTGATATACTATTCATGACGTGGTTCCTTCCATTGGAATATGGAGGACCACTTGGGTATGTGCATGTTCTTTATAAATTTTCCCTTCCATTTTAAATTAGTACTTGTTAAATTGTTTTTAATTGATTACCCTTATCTTTTCACTTTCACATTTTAAATTTTTTCCTTAAAATCATTTCAAAAGTATGGTTTTAAATAAGAATGTTAAATTATCTTTTTGATGTTGTGTCATGGAACCTTTTTATCGGGTGGTATCCTTCTAGGCATTTGTCTCACACCCTACATACACCTTTGGGTGTATGGAGATCTTGTCCTTTGTGTATTCCAGGTTGGGGTATCATGCTTAGTGATGGCGATTCTGTTTGCTGATTATGGTCACATGGAGGATGGTATTGGAGTTTTAGTCCTCTATCATTTTTGTTTTTGAATTTTAGGTTTTAGTTAAATTGTATACTTTAAACATGTTTATAGTTTAAAGTCATGTTTTATTATCTGTTTCCAGTTTCAGTTTATTTATCTTGTCAGTTTTTTTTTGTGTTTACTATTTCTGGTAAACTGTTCCCGTGTGTTAGTTTTGATACCCAGGCACATTTGATAGTCCATGGGGATCAAGAATACCCTTCGGGCTATGTTGCGGACTGGGTCGGGTGTCGGGTCAGAGGGAGACCCAGCCTGGTTCGTGAAAATTACTATTAGTAAAGATGGAAAAATGATCACCAATGTGATAATGTCTCCACAACTTCATTAAAAATATAACTACTATCAACCCAAGATCATGGGTGGTATAATTATGCTCAAGGGGATGTATCATCCAACACCTATAAGTAAAAACTGATATCTACTACATCAGAACACATCCCTAGAAAATATGCGAAGTATAAACAAAAACCTCAAACTGAACTAATTATTTTATAAAATAATTATCAAAAATATTGAACAACTTATCCTTAAGATAATCAAAATCTTCTTATTAATCGTCAATCTATATGAATGGATGATCTCTACTAGTTATGGATATCAGAGGAGTCGAAACCCAAGGGGAATTAGGTACGAACCTCCTATGACAGCCTAAAATACCAAGGAACCTATGCACATTTACCACTGTCTTGGGATATTCCTAAGACACTACTTCCTCTATATTCAATGGATCCACATCTACTACCTACTAGGAAGCAACATGCACTATGAAATGGACATCATTAGCCCAAAAATCACTCTTAGAAAACATTCCAAATAGTTTACTAGGGAAATAAACTCCCAAAATGGAACAAAAATGTTCTTCATTATCCTCTGTATATAAAGAGTAATCAAATACATCATCGATGAAAACCACATTGAATGTTTCCTAGAACTCACTGAACACTTTATTCATCAACCAGATGAACATTTCAAGAGCATTTTTCACATCAAATGTCATCACAAAATAATCTTAATTTCCATCAATTAAATGTAAAATAGTGTTTGGGATATCTTCAACCTTCACCTGATATCCTAACCACAAATCAATATTTGAGAACCAATTTTCTCCATTTAGCTGATTGAATAAATCATCAATACATAGAAGAGGGTTGTGCTTCTTCATTTTCACTTGTTTCAATTGATAATGATAGATACAATGACCAAAACTACCATCATCCTTCCCCATGAACCAAACTGTTGCACCTCAAGGTACCACATTCAGTTGAAAAAACCTCACTACAATATATCATCAAGTTGTACTCAAGGATCTCACAACTCATAAGGTTCTATCATATATAGAGACATCAAGATAGAAGACACCTAGTTATAGCTTTATCCAAAAAATCATCTCCCATGGTGGGGGGAATGCCACAACCTCCTCTTTAAAGACATCATGGTACTCTTCCAAAAAAATTGAGAAACATCAATTGCAGAACCTCTGATGAGATCGACATTTACTTGCAATCAATGAATACAAGGACAGAACAATCCTCTTACCCATATGAGGGTATCACTTGAAAATAAACACTACTATCTCTCTATCATCACCATAAAACACAACCTACATTATGAATAAATCCATGATATCCTTCACCGAATTCAATGAATCTACACTAAAGAAGATGTCATATGTCAATATCCATAAACATTGGAAGTCTCCCCAAAAGTGGTGCTTCCCCAACACCAGCTTAAAGTCTCTATACACTTCATGCAAGTTAGATCGCCCACCATCTATAATAGTCAACACCAAGGGAACTGAAGTCTCTATACTTCACGTCCCAAAGCATGGATGAGGGTGGTGATATAAAGGAATGTTTCACTCCTGAAACAAACAAAACATACACCCATGTAGAAAATAGGAGAAGGGTACCTCAAACAACTTCTAGCTCACAAGGAGCTAACAACGATAAAACATGAATATGACCTACCCATGGCCATGATTACCCTACTAAAGACTACCCCCATAGCCACACTATTCTATATGAGGATGAGGAGCATCTCAGGGTTTTCCTCTACCTACCCAATTTCTACTATGTTGATCCATAATTGGATCACCCTACTACTGCTACCTTAGCTGAAACTACCTCAATGAATGATCATTAATTAGAACACCTATCATATACTATCTACATAGAAAGGTCGAGAACTCTCAAAACTTATGATCTCAACATCCACAATAAGAACACACATCTACTCCTTGGGAATGGTTTGAAATATTCCACCCCCAAAGAAAACATATTATGTGGGATGGGTCCTACACTCAACTGACTAAAACTATTTTATTCAAGAAACTAGGAACCCCCTAACAAAAAATCTACTTCATGAAGAATCCTAATAACTCACCCCTCATGAAGATCTATTTATCGCCACTATCTTCTTAATAAACTATGATCTCTGAAGCACCTCTAGATTTACATTACCATGAACAGGGTATCATGGCGTTACATCTCAGGATGTAAATAATCCTCTAAATGACTCACCATGGCCTCCTGATATAGTAGTAAGTCTGAAGCATATCACAGAAAGAACCTATAATGGATCCCATGCTCTTGCATTCTAGAGTTCCCCTTCTGAAGGGTAAGCACATCCCGACGAATGGATGACTTCAAGCTCAAATAAAGGAACTCTACTCCGAACAATTCTTAGAACATCTCCCATGAGACTAACAAACCCTCACAAACCCCAAGGAATATGTACCACTATTGCCTCATTACTCCACACATCATCATCATAGCCATATAAATCAAATGCTCCATCTGAGCATGGATCAAACGAAAGAATATCTCAATCTACTCCAACTAGTCTTCATTGACTAAATTTGAAATGGATCCCTCATAAATTGGCAAACACTTTCACTAAAAATCTTATAGTATCCTCTTCCAAGTTCCATCATCCATGACTTCCACTCTACAACAATCTTCTAGCATATCCTATTGAACATCTTCAGTGTAAACTTAATTAGGCCATAGACCTATAGATATTCATATAAAAAGAAAAAACTATTAGAATCATAAACCTAGAATGTATAATAGTTAACATTAATTAATTAATTATTTCATTATCTTGTTATGGTTTTAATCTATTCCAAGGTATACCCATTTTAAAAAAAGGGTCAACGAAGAATGATGCATGATCCTTTCCTAGGTATCTACCTTGCAACTGATATCACTTCATTTAGTAGGCACAATAATCTAATAGGTCTATGAATAATATCATAGGGGGACCTAAATACCTGTGTCTAATTTAGTCTCATATTTTTACATCGCTGACTAAACATAGATGAAACCATTGCTCTACCAATCAATGAAACCTCAACCATTCCTAACTCAAAACATCATCCAATCGCTCAACCTAATCCTTTGATACAACTCTATCATGACTCCAATCCCACAAAAATACCACAATGAGGGGAGAAATATAGTGACTCCTCGAGTCTCGTCTCCATAGGTCCAAAGTTGGAGACGAGCACTAATGGTATAACAAATATGCATATGGGAGGCATTACCCTATAAGAGAACATGCAGAGGGGAGAGATGTGAAGGATACAAAAACCAATGTCTAGTAATATATATATATATATATATAAGTCCCATATTAAGACATTCAATTTCATAAAATATTATTACAACTGAAATGAAAAATACAAGTACCAAAAAATGTAAAAGAAGGTAGTGACCAAAAATCCCAAATAACTCCTAAAAAACAAAGAGGAAGTATTATACAGCCTGATATCCAACCTTCTTTGGATGAACTAAAAATAGTTTATTTTTATGTAGGGTGGTCATCATAGAATACTCAGTAAGATCCTCCTTGGATCCTCTTGTGAAAAATATAATGAAAGCATGCTAAAGAATAATGAACAATAGTGAAACCAACTCATCACCTAAATAGGTATACTACGTTTCTTACCTCACCATGGATAACACTAACACAGTATCACATAAAAGAGAGAATATGATATAGTAATGAAACATCAAGGGTACCCCACTCCCACTTCCCCACTGGTTTTCCGCTCTGCCCCAATATTGCACGTCCTAATCCATCTCTCTCTAAAAAATAGGCTAGCCTGAAGACACCTGGGAACAGAATCATAACATGCATTTTGAGAATCACATCATCACATCATTTCTTCCACATATCTAAATATTGTAACCAGATTGTTTTTGGGATCCACCATTGATCGCATTACATGTATCATAAATTAGTTATTATACCTCAAGCCATTACAAATCATACACTAAGTAAGTACCTCAAGCTATCACAAACTATACATGTCATACATATAATAAACCTTTGGATACTATATCTGGTAATACATATTTGTGAAATAACCTCAATCCAACACATACCTTTAGAAAAATATATGGTAAAACTAACCATCATTCATACCAGCTCATGTATCTATGAAGAGAAGAGAGAGGGCCTGGAGGGGGAAGACGTCCGTCTATCCTCCCATTGGGATACTGGGGAAAACCCCTCTTAGAGTCCATTATGTTTTATTCTCCAAAACAAAAATGGGTGGGGTTGAATATCAAATCATAGAATATATATAATATAATAGATTTTAAAACAACACTATGGGCATAACATAGTCTTAGACTCAACTGCAGTTAACATCACATGGACTCTCGACTTCAACTACTAAGACCAGATATCCTATAAGCACAAAACAATTTAAATGAGCGACTTTAAGTTACTTCATTTCAATAAGAAATTAATTTTTCATTATATAATTAATTATACTTTAATAACTATTAACATTATTCTAAATTAAATTACATTAATCATTAATGTAAAGTCCATGCCCTCCCAGAATAATCCAAATCAACTCCATGATTTCTCAATATTAATATATTTTTAGCATTTTCATCCCATCATCACCAACCCCGTGGTTTATGAATTATTTATTCATTATTATAATCACTACATTATATAAGAAATATAGGAAAACCATCCTAAGGTAAGACTAAGGGAAACATGCAACCTATCACACCCAGATTTCACAAGAAACAAAGAAAAAAATTCATATAAAATAAGTAACCGAAATGTTGACCATTAAATAGATTCATACGCGATCATCTCATCTCTCAACGCCACATCAATGGGTATTCTTGACTTTAAGGCGTTCCATCACATATGGTATCATCTTTGACACACAAATTCATATCATGACTCATATCTCCATCACATGAATCAACTAATACCACATCATCTAGGACTCTCTACCCACATCACATCACCCATACTAGGATCATACCCCATCTAATCCTCTATACCCCATATCACATTAGCCATCCCAGGATTATCCATCCTTGGCTCACATAATAAAAAGAAGCAGGAAACATACAAGAATATCCAATAGGGAAATCTAGGCCCTGAAACAAGACATCCAGCCTTAATGCATAATCATTATCTCATAGATCCAAACTCAAGGGACTATACCTTCTCATGTAGATGTGAAATTAAATCCCTAAAATTTATATTTATCAAAAAACCTATTCGTATTACATATTGAATTAATTGTTTCATTAATTAATAGTCCCAAATACATGTATCCTACGACACCAAGCTATCACAATATATCAAAATCTGAACATGATTTTAGCATTATAACTAGTTTCATCAAACTGTAAGAATTATATTTCTCAATTAACATGCATACTTATTTACTATCCACACAAATAAACATTATTCACATTATTTACCAATTATATTAACACATAGAAGATAATTTCCAATTAAATAGGTTCATGTCATCCGTTTGATCATTGTAAAATTAAATCAACCACCAGATTATAACCATGAATCTTATTTAATTACTCAAAAGACAATTAATTATCAAATAATTCAATATTTATGTTTGTTACCAATTTCAACATGAAACTCTAAAAATAAGAACATAATGAAAACGCATACCATAGATATCCCACTCTCTATCAAATCCAGAGGAAAATTGTTATCATGGTATAAATCACATCAAAATGTGATCACTAACCAATTATTTTTTAATCCTGTTAAATCATGAATAGGTTAATTCCATTATCATATAAGGGGATAAACAATTCTATCTTTAAAATTTCATGTAAATAATAATAGAAGTAATGAATATCCTTCCTCAAAGGCGTCAATGTTCTTCGTTTCAGAACATACCAACGTCACATATCCAAATCTCATATTCTCTATAAAGCTGCATCCCTCCAAGGAATCCACAAAATATCCAGACTAACAACAATAAAGGGAAACATTCTTTAGAAACATGGAGATGATCCACCATAGCATGGTGAGAATAATGGAGAGGAAACATGACAAATCTGGGAAATCCCTCTACAAAATTAAGAAAGAACAATCCTTGGATCACCACAGATTAATGTTGAAAGATGGGGATTTATCCCCATTGAAAGAATATCAAAATTACAAAAAATTGGGTCATTGTATGATTGGAAAATGATAGAATCCATAGTGATTGTGGAAAACCTATGACAATGATGCATTTATAGGCACATTGCATAGGTCATTTACATGGTGTGTAACCTTTACATGTAATGTAGTCATCGAGTTTTATGTTTCACCTGAAATTACATTGCCTCAACCCTTTTAACCATGAATAAATATACAACGCATAGTATCTCATGTACCAACCCTAACGAGACATAAAATTCTTCTAGGATGTGCATTGTGTCAACCAAAATATGAATTGAGAATACATGGAATGAAATATTTACACGTTGTGAATTCTCCATGCATGTACCCTTTTAGCTACCAAACCCCTCCAAAATAACTCCTGGACTCCTCCGAGCACCAAAAGATTCAAAAACATGTAAATAGTCATAGTACATTGACCTCGACCCTTACAATTATTAAAAAAATTAATCATTGTATAAAAAACACATCATATTTTATGTAATAAAATTAAAAAATTAAATGTCACATAAAATTTTATTTAATCCATTGATCACATAAATATCTAATACTCTATTTGGAAATGATTAAATTATTTTTTAAATAAGGCCTTAATAAAGATATTTATTATTTACATTTTAGATTTATTAATAACTTAATATAAACATATTTATGCTTTACATTAATTTTTAATTTATAAAAAAATTATAAATTATCCAACCATGTAAATGCACATTAAAACAAGTTCACATTAATAAAAATATTTCTTAGTATAGTTTAAATTCTCCACTGAAAAAAATATAATATCATTAAAATTATGTTGAAAGTGGATCACACTATAGTGTAATGATTTTCATTATGGTCATTTAGAAATCTTATGATCAATGACCATTTTGGTATTTTCCATTTTATCAGCTCTTATATGGAGAAATAAATTTTATACAAGACTTCATAATCCCTAAATATATTGGTCTATGTCATGGATAATCCTTTTTTTAAAGGCCACCATGTTATAGATATTGTTTCCCCATGTCATAGATTATCTTCCTACGATGATTTAATTTTCATGATTTTTTTATTAATGCCCAAAATGAACATTTTTTTCCTCTGGGTCATGGTACTATATCATTTATAGGAAAACACCATTTTATCATTACTATTATGCAGTGGTGTAGGAATTAAAATAACAGAAATATATATTTTGGTTAACCGATTCCATGGTGTTTGGGAAACATAATCTCCAATTTTTTTTCATTAAATGTTGAAACCAAATGTCATTATAACTTCTCTAATACAACTATTTGGTTTTAATGGGATGATGGTCTTCTTAAAGGAAACATAATTAAGCTTCAAAACCCATTTAATAATATAATATATCTATATACTTATAATAACCATAAACAATAAATTTTATAAATAGTGTACATTCCACCAGTTGATATAGTCTATTGAATATTTTCACAAATATTTTTTCAATAACATTAGGAATTATTGGAATGACTCAGTCATCAAGAGGAATCCATCAATTTAAGGAATCTCCCAATTCCATAGAAGAATATATTTTACCATTATAGATTATTATATACTTATTTAAATATGATAATGAATAAATATATTTTAGTATACCTAAAGAGTCCAATAAAAGTATATAATCAAATCCATCAATACAAAACACTAAATTACATTAAGAACAAAAATAAATCAACCTATTCACCAACTTGATTGACCATATATACAGGATAACCCACCACCTAATTTGCAACCCTTCTTATAATAAAAAATTATTTATTCATATAAGAAAGGGAAAGCCTAAGAATTTCATCCATAAGAATAACAAAAAAGGAAAAGTTTATTTATAAAAAATAAGGGATTTGATCATAACATAGTTATATAAAATAGAAATTAAAAATCTAAGAAATATTTAAAAATGAAAATCAAAGAAAAAAACTAATTCCATAGCCTCAACTAAAATAATAATTTATTTTCTCATAGTATAGCTATGAACTATGTTTTTAACATGATCAAACATATCCTTAATCACAATGCTAAAAAACATTTTCTTCAAGAAAAATGTTTTTGTATCATCATTATTCAACATTAATACTAAAAAAGGAGGACACTAATTGCTAAAAAAATATTTCCAAGAAGATAATTATTCTAAAAGAACATTGCATCATCATACTTTATTAATTATTAATGAATCATAGTAAACATGAATTAGACTTAAAACTCATCTGGAAAAATAATATCCAAAAAAGACTATTTTTTCTTAATCTAAAGAAACATGTTAATAACACATGATTCATATACCAAATTCATGCGACATGGAAAAACCCACTAGAAAAAATTATCTTAATATCGATAAATTACCCCATAATATGAGATGAAATGTAACATCACTTATTCCAAAATGTATATACCTTTATAGAACCAAAAATAAATTTTGTAGTAGACTTTGCAAAGTTAAAAATTCTGGGATAATAAAAATTCATAAATTCATTCCATCTTGATAGAAAATACATCATAGAGATAAATATTTCTATAAAAATTCAATAAAAAAGTCCAACCACATGTGAAAGATTAACATTCCAAATTTAATGAAAATCTGAATATTAAAAAAATTAAAAAAATTAATAGAGAAAGAATATACAAATATGACATAGGAAAAGAGGCTTTGAATAAAAGTACATGGAATAATGCCCAATTAAAATAATAGTTATATCCTACATTTGATGAAAGATTCATTTCAATATGTTCTCTTGATTAAATTATTTTATTTGTAAAAATTATATTTATAATATGTTTCATTGTTCAAAAAATATGTTTCCCAAATATTTTATGGCCCAGATATTCTCTTGGTTATTTATTCATTAAAAAATATTTTGTGTAGTTATATGTTTTGTTTTATTTATTACACTATCAAATGTTCTACAATGAAAAAATATTTTATTTCATAAATTTTTCAATAAAATATTCTCTTTAATAAAATTTTCTATGCACTTTCATTCACAAAAAATTCTCAATTAAATTTTTTTTTGATTTTTTATACATTCAATAAAAATTTACTTACATCCTATATTATGCCAAAATATTTATATATCTAATCATGTTCTATGTTTTATATATACTATGTACAAATACTTTTCAAATAATCATTGGTAAATCAAATGTTTTATAGATCTCTAAACATGTTAAATTAATTAATATTTTTATGTTACTTTTCATTCAAATTCAGTAATCCATATCATGTTTATCTCTTCTATAAAAGGTTTTGTGTACTCATTTACACGAATATAATTTTTTCTCTCAACATAAATTTTATGTACCGAATAATCTCAAAATTTATTTACATGAAAAAGTTTCTTATTCATACGAAAACTTCTTTACAGTAGAAAATGTTCATTGAATGAATATTTATAAGTCAATAAATATTTTATATACAAATTAACATTTTGTTTATCTTTTGAAATTTTTTTTATAATGTATGTAGAATATGTCATATCATCAATCAAGATAATTATTTTGAGGTCATCATATATTTTGTATTAACATTTTATATTCTATATGAATACATTAATTTTTTTTGGACTTCATAAAGTATGATTCCACCACACATAATTTGTGGAATTAGTTTTTTCATTCCACTAAATATTCAAACTAAATCATTTAATTTATTTTATATCATAAAACATGTGTTATGTGGACATTTAAATGTTCTATCCACATCATACTCCTATAATATATCCATCTTTCTAAAAAATATATTTTAGACATCATTCAATAAAAAACTATTAATAAAATTAAAATATTTTATTATATGCCATAAGTTTTTTACTATTTATCAAAATAACAAAAAAATCTACTAAATATATATAAATGGTGTTTGAATCAGAATTTCATATAATGAAATATTGAAGCACTATTTAAATAGAATGAGTCTAGGATTTTATATCACAAATTTTAATATAAAATATTTAATTAAATTCTCAAGTTCACAATTCATGTCAATAAATTATTTTCACTCCATAATATATTATTAATAAAGGATAAAAAATTACAATTATTATCACATTTCAATGTCCATCATTAATTTTTTATCGACAGCATAAATCACCTTTCATAATAATAACTCAGTTTCTCTCATTTTAAATTAAAATATAATTATTTTCAAAAATACCCCAACTCTTTAACATTTTATAATTGTGACCTTATTTATATATTATAATTGGATTAAAGAGTGTTTAGGGTATCTCATCTCCTAGTGATAAGAGTTTTATGACTAATTATGATGTATTTTTTTCTAAACTTTTTAAAATCACTAAACCTCTGCATTTTTATTTTCCAATTTGATATCCCATTTTCTACACACATTAAATTCACTAAACCTTTGCATTTTTATTTTCTGATTTAATATCCCATTTTCTACACTCTTTTAAGTAATTCCATATTTAGCTAATTTCATAATAAATGTCATTTTATCTCCTTGCAATTTATTTCTTCCTCCTATGCAACCAAATCTAAATACACTTATAGGGAAACAATCTTTTATATACCTTAAATTTTCTGTACTGACACCTAATACTTAAACTCATATTATTTTACTATTCTTAATATTATTTTACAATAAATAAAAATTAAGAGTTGAGAGGTATATTGTATTTGGAAGATTAGACATAATAAATATATCATATTAATCATAAAAAAATTATGTATTTAAAAATCCACATAGTATTAATAATTCCTATAGATCTTCTAAAACCACATAGAATATTCTAAGGAAAAACATAAGGAAAAGGGTGACCTAGAAATCCCAATAAGATAATAAACATGGGAATAAATCATAACATGAGAGTCAAGAGGCATAACATAATATCAAAAAAAAGAATTATAATAAACATGGACAAATGGAATAAGGAAATGATGTCATAAGATCATAAACATGTTAAAAAAGATAAAACATTATATCATATATATCAGTCAAGTTCCACTCAAAAAACTATCTTCATAATGTCGAGAAAGCACCATAGTGGATTGGGTTCAATTCCGAATCCATTACATAACACTTGAGGAGGTCTATGGATTTTTCCAATGTGTTGGTGGCCTATATAATTATGGTAACACTCATCACATTAATGGAAATAAAACATATGCATTTCACATGAGGAAAATAAACCATATATAAATCATAAGCATGATCAAACCCATGAGAAGGAAGTGGGTTTCATAATTCCGATTTAAGGAATAATCAATGGTTAAATCATAAGGATACCCAAATAAAAATTAATTAAATAATTTGGGATTTTCATATTTCAAAAAGAAACACAAGTCTAGATAATGGAGTTCAAATATTGAGTATTTATGAGAAGGATCTAGGAGATTAATGAATAATAACATACCACTTGGGTGAAGCATAATGAAACAACTAAAGGATATTTTTATAGTATGAGAGACATTATTGTATTACATAAAACCAAAATTGATCAATGAGAGTTATAAATAATATAATTATGATTTTTATAATCTATTTATAATTTAAAAAGTTTTTAGGGGATGATGATCACCATGAGATAAGAAACTGGGATGTTCCCTTAAACCGAGTGTGCTTAAAAGTGTGAATTTTGAAAGGAAATAAAATCTTTTATAACCCTATTAATGAAACTTTTATTCAGATAGGTACATAAGTAAAATAAACATAAAAAATAGAATATTTAAATGAGAATAATAAGGCCTAAAACGGGAGAAAAATAATGGGGATATGTAACCAACAAGTCATGAAAGAGGTATGGAAGATCCCTTACGACCGGAGTAGAAATTTAATCAATGGCCATATAAAAGGGGAAATTGAAATTAAATGTCAAATACAATGAATAAAAAATAATTAATGATACATTATATAAAATATATATTCTACACACTAGTTAATTAATAATTTGTGCATAAATATTAATTATGTCTCAAAGAATGGTAATTGAGATGAAATCCCTTACAGTTTGAGAAACATTCTATTAAATCCACCTAAAAGAGAGAAAGATTAATGATGATGTTAAAATAACATGAATAAATACAATTCATGATATTATATAGACAATTGTCATTATAAACACCATTTAAATGACATTCAGTGCATAAAAAAATATTTCCCAAAGAAGGATTTTTTTGATAAAACCCTTATGGATTTAATAATATTTGAATCAAAAGTCATTGGATTATTTAAAATAATATGGTTTTATAAATCACACTAATTAAATCATATTTTTTTAAAAAATTAAATATTTATAATTATATACAGCATTGAAAAATAAGATTTGTATATAATATTAAAATTTGTCTCAATGAAGAGGAATTGAGACACAATCCTAACCGTGTTCCAGATTCGTTCTTCAAAAGCACCTAATATAGTGAATAATTATTATTTTTATAAAACACCTTATTAAGAACATTAATATTATTTATTTAATTTAATATGTACCATTTTTTTCATATTTCATTTATTTATTATTTATTTGTCTTGTACTTGTGAGTTACATGCGGTTATTTAGTAATTTTTTACGTACCTCCTATGCATGTTGAGCAATGTAGAAAACATCGAAAAATAGTTTCATATTATCCAAAATCATAATAGTTTTATGGAACTAAATTTATACATGAAATAAATTTTTAAATCCATCCATGATGGGTGGTGGTGACAAATAAAACTCATTTCCCGTGGAGGTGATAGTTTGCACATACACATGATTAATGTTTCAATTTCTCAATGAATTAATGGAGAATAATACAAAATATAATTTAAAATTTTAAAATAATATTTTTATCATATATTTAATATTTATTCATCAATTACATCATATTTATAATCCATTAATGGATGTGATGCAGAAAAGTCGTAGCATTGTTGAGGTGGTAGTTTGTGCAACACACTAATGATGTTTTTTATTAGTGGTTGAGAGAAATAAATAGTAGATATATCATTAATATAATAACATATCAATATAATAATGATAATTATATCATTATATTTCTTGGGAAATAATAATTTTTGAAAAGAACTATTAAGTATAAAAATTTACGAAGCAGGTAATACTTGTATTGGAGAGTTGATCTTCTCTTAGATATTTCCTTAGAAGTTAAGGCCTTATGAAAATTTACTGATTCTTGGTATTAATGACGATACATTAAATTATAAAAAGATATTTTTTGAAGTGGTTTGATTGAAATTATAATGGGATGTGTAACTATTAAATGGTGGAAGTGATCCCCTTTTATATGTGAAGAAAATGTTACTTTTGAGAATACCTTTTACACTTCCATGATATCAAAACACTATTCCATGGTCAATGACTTTAAAATTTTGAAATTATTAATTGAATTGTAATATCATTCCAGGAAAGCCTCCAAAAATACTTTTTAGAACAAGTTTTAAACATGTTTCACTACTTTTACCGTAGGTTCTTATTTTTTTTTCATTTTGTTTTTTTATCTTGGTATCTAGTTTTTAAACGTATAAATTAATATTTTATATAAAAATATTAGGTAAACCATAATAAATTTTTGATTATTTTAAAGTAAATTTAATATCCAATAATATAATTCAATTTATAAATATGATAAAATAAACATCTAGATTAATTTATAAAATATTAAAAAAATATTTTTTGTAGAAAAATTACTTTTGGCCAGTATGTGTTCTTAATATTATTTAGTATTGAATAATAATTTAATGAGTGTTAATATAGTTTATATCTAGTTAAAAATAGTATTATAGTGATAATTTAAATTACATTAATTTTATATAATAAAAAAATTACATGATATTAATAAAATAATTCATTTAGAAAAACACTCTTACAATTATCACAATAAATAACATTAATCTTACTATTATTATATTTATCTGAAAAATTAAAATTGAACTTTTTAATGAATTTTGAAATAATTTAGTAAAATAGTTAATATATTTTATTATATTTAAATTCTAGAAGTTTTAAATTCTAATTTTTAATACAAGCGCATAAAAACAGTCTGTTAGTGTGAAATATTACTTGAGTTTAAAAAATTTTAAACATGTGTTTTATAAATGAAAAATAGTAATTTTAAATTATTTATATTAATTAATAAATTTAAATTTTTTATATAAAATAGTTTAAAATATTATTTCATTCATATACTATATAAGTGATAATTTTTTGCAAATTGAGTATTTTACTATTCACTTAAAAATCAATTATTTCATAAAAATACCAAAAATATATATTTATCTAATATTTATATTATAAAATAAAATATTATGATTATTCAATCAAATTTATACTATAAAATTAATAATTTAAAATTTTAATTAAAATATAAAATATGGTGAAACATTTTTTTAGGAAAATGACTTTTGGTATATTAAGTTTTCTTTTCATTGAATTAATAATTAGTATATGGTTGATTAATTATTAGTAAAATAAATATAATATGTTATTATTAATTCATAATAATCACATTTCCTTGAAATTTAACACCAATTTTCAAAAAAAGATAAATCTAAATTATAAGGTGAACTGAGAAAAAAATGTCTTTTTGAACAGCATAAAAATTCATGATATATCTTTACATATAATTATTTTATAATGATTTAATATAAACCTAAATTATAATTATATAACCCCTAGTGATAAAGGTATAATACCTAAGAATCATATAATCACTGATTTTAGTTCTAGGTGGTGATTCATCTAGAATTGATCACGTGGAAATCTCCATGAGTTTTAACGTCTCCTGTAAATAGTATCACTGAAACCATAATTTCAGATGTCTGGATTGGGATTGGTCCAAGAAAAAATCTATTTAATATAAATTCTTTTAAATCTCATAGAAATGGGATTCTTATGGAACATTTATACTTATAGATTGCATTTTATCCTACTTTCTTTGTTGATTTTTCATAAGGGGTACTTCAATTTGATACTATCGAATTTTCCGAATAGGTTTTGATGATCATATACAATATTCAAAATATATCAAGTTTTTTTTTCATTTTAGTCTGGTATATTGTGTCAAACATATTATATTATATATTATTTATTTAAGGATGACATACAATGAAATATTGGGTTGTTACACCTGCCCTAAATAAATTGCATACTCATAATTTTAATTATTACCTTTATATGAGAATTTCTAAGTGTTTCTTATAGATAGATGCCAATCTAGGTATAATTTATAATGTGATATAAAATGTGGAAACATTACAAACATATCATTTTCCTGGTAATATTATTATCCCAAATAATGTGTTTTCTCTAATCATTTGAGTAATGAGATTATCCTTATTCTGTATCGATACTGGCATTACATAATTTTTTTATAATGGGTGTTCATAAGAATCCTTGCATAATCAATTAGAAAATTTTATAGGCTTATTCCAAATAATTTTTCTTCTAAGTGAAGATAAACAATCCATTCCAAAATCACATTATATTAATTAATGAAGGATAATATGATTATCATAAGAAAATAAACCATAAACTTAAACGTGGTATACCATAATCATGTAAATATTTTGTTTTTAATAAATCAACATCAAAAGATAAAAGAGATGATTTTCCGTTCTTAGAAAACATGCAAGGTAAAAATTAGTTGGTTGAACAAGATAGAAATATAATACTCATGGTTCTTATATGGATGATCGATGTTCCTTAGTCCACATCAATTTCAGGACTCACTTCTATAATTGTGATTGCATAGTATTTTAGGTGTTCCTTTGTCCATGTACGTTATTTATTATTATCATATTTTTTCCTTCAGATTAGGTAATTGATTTAGATTATGCTAAATTTTTAACACATAAGTTATTGGTCCATTAGGGACTGTTGTCGATTAACTCTTTCCACTCCCATCATGTTGACTAGACTCTTCATATTCTAATGGATGTTTAATGCTTGATAAACCCCTATTTGACATTTAAATAACTAATTAGTCCACTTAAGGAAATTTATTTGTTCTTATTCATAAATTTTTACATTTAGGTGTTTGAATATCCATTCTTTGAACACCTTCATTACCATAATATTTATGTCACTTTATCAATCCATTATTTGGTGAACTCAATATTTCAACAATGATTATATTTTTTTATCATGTTTTGTGATAGGTGGTTTGGAATTGTCACCAAGAGGATTCAATAACACAAAGAGGATTCAACATTAATTTTTTTTACCATTTTTCATCTTCACATTATCATATAATTAGTTTAGATGAAACTTTATAAATCTTTAACATAAGATACATTAAGTTAAGTGATCTTAAACTTCTCAATATATTTACTCAAAGTCACTAGGAATTCCTTCCTTTATAGTGGTTCATAAATTTCATTAGATTAACCAAACCATATCCCTCACGATTGTCTAGCCAGGTATGCAATTTGGAATAATTGTTATGAACTAGGTCACAGATGTGTTTATAACCAATATTCCTTATTTAGGGTCATTACCTGTCAGAAAATTATTCCAGATCCTACATTCACTTTTCGGTATCCACATAGTGATTTAATTTCCATGAAAACCACACAATCTCTACTCAACCAAAATCATAATATGTTCTCTTATATTTAGACTTATCTATTAGACTTATCCCTAGGGTTTTCACTATTGTTCTATCATCCTAATACAAAAATACTAGACCATCCTTTAATTAAAACTATTAATAACCAATACATAAACATATATTATTTCTAATTCTTAAAAATATTTTCCAATATATACAAACCATTAATTGAGAGGTCTAATGTTTTGATAAGATTATACATAAAAATAAGTCATCTTAAAAATAAAAAAACTTCTTTATATAAAACTCCACCTATTTCTCCTAACACCCATATTTTTTCTAAAACAACATAGGATATCATGGGGAAAATATACATGGAAACAATGATCTAGAAATTATAGTAAGGTAATATATATAGAAATAATTCATAACATGAGTATCAAGAAGCATAACATGATATCATAAAGAGGATAATCATAAGAATTGATATATATAATAAAAAAATAGTTTTATATGATCATAAATGTTTTCTTAAAATAAAATATGAAAGAATGAGAATAATCCAATGGTTTCTCCCTCGACCACTAATAAAAAGTGAAAAAAAATTCCATGCTAGATTAGGTTCCCCCTTTAATCCCATACATAACAGCTCATGAGATATAAATAATCACATAATGAATTATAAAGAATATATAATTCTCGTAACATCTATTATATATATTGAAATCATAAATGTGCATGCCTCATGGAGAAAATAAACTATATATAAATCGTAATCATGACCATACCCATAAAAAGGAGGTGGGTTTCATAATTCAGATTCAAATCACAACTGAAGTATAAATCATTAAGATTCAAAAAAAGAAGAAAGAATTAAATCTTTTGGGATGTCAGTATTTGAAAAATAAACATAGGTATTGATCAATGAGTCACAATATAGGAAATCGATGAGAATGATATAGGATAATAATGAATAAAAATGTACCACTTGGCTGAAGCATTATAAAACCAAAAAAGGAATTTTTAATGGAAATACCATACTGTTTACCATAAAACTAGAATTTAGCCAAGAGGGTTATACATGAAATAATGAGGTTTTACTTAATATATTCATGGTTTAAAAACATTTCATGGGGGTGAATCTCAGTATGAGACAAGGAATAATAATTTGTCTTTAAATTGTGTTTACTTTAAATTAGGAATTTTGAAGGCAACTAAAAACTTGTCTACCCCCCCCCCCCCGATGAAAAATATATTCAACTATGTATATATTTAAGGGAAATATATAAAATATATAATATACAAATGAGAATAATGTGGAATAATAATGTATAAAAACAAAGGGAATACATAACTGATAAGTCATGAAGGAGGTACCAAAGATCCCTTACGACCTATGTAAAAATACAATCAAGACCCTACAAAAGGTAGAGCATGAAATTAAACCTCAAATATAATTAATAAAAGATAATTAATGATATAGTATATCAAATATTCAGAATAATCAGAACTTAAATTTTTATTAGTGTATAAATATGAACTATGCATCAATAAAGGGAAATTGGGATGAAATCCCTTACAAATTGAGAAACTTTTTAACAAAACACTTTAAAAGAGAGAATGCTCGATGTTGATGATTAAATAACAATATTAAATATAATTAATTATATTATACATCCAATCAGTTATCTACACAACATTTAAATGAAATTATTTGAATAAAATAAAATATTTATCAATGATGTAAATTTTGAGAGGGAATCCTTACGACTTTAGTAAAATTTGAATAAAAATTCATTATATGACTGAGAATCATATGTTAATTTAAATAAAATTACATAAATTGAGTATTATTACAAAAAAAATTAAGGGAAATTATATACATCATATAAATAGGAAATTGGTGTATAACATTAAAACATTTATCAATGAAGAGAAATTGAGGTAGAACCCTTACCTTATTCAAGATTCATTCCACACAGATACTTAATATACTGAATAATTAAATTTTTCTTATTAAATACCTTATTATTAATTTTTTTATTAATTATCTAATTTAATATTTTTCATTTATTATCATATTTAATTTATTTAATATATTGTTTTCTAACCTATGTTAGTTATTTGAGGTTATTTAGTTAATATTTCTGTAACTCCCTATGTTTATAGAACATGGTAAAAAGTGTCATAAAATAGATTCATAGTATCTATAAAATTAATATTGATATTTATGTCATTTTTAAATTTTGAATATATTCTTAAATAAAACCATTATGTTTGGTGATTACAAATGAAACTCATTTCTCATGGAGGTGATAGTTTACACGTATACATGATTAATATATCAATTTCTCAACGAATAATAGGGAATGAAAGAAAATTATAATTTGAAATTTCGTATTCATATTTATAAAATATATATCATATTTATTCATACATTACATCCCTTTTTATCCATGAATTAATGTGATAAAATCAAAAGATGTTTCTCTCTGGAGGTGGTAGTCCGCGCAATGCACTAATGAAACTTTTTTTTTATTAGCGGATGAAGAGGAATAAATAATAATTAATAAGTTAATATAATTACATATAAGTATAATAATTATAATTATTTCATAATATTTTGATGGATAAAATTTATTTGGAATATAATTATTAAAGAGAAAAAGTTACGAAGAAGGTAATACTTATAATGGAGATTTGATCTTCTCTTATAGATTAGATTTTATGTGAATGTCTTAAGTTAACTTCTAGAGTACATGGGATTAACAATGATAAAATTAGTTATATTAAATTTAATTTAAAATTATTTTTAATGGAAATTAGAATGGTAAGTGTAACTATGGAGGGGTGGAATTGATCCCTTATTATAAGTAATGAAAATGGATCCTTTGGGAATACCCTTTACGCTTCCATGATATCATTACACATTTACATGGTCAAAGACTACAATATATATAAATAATGAATTTTTGGATAATATTGTGTTAATATATCCTCATACACGACTTTAAAATCTTCTTTTAAATATGTTTCAAGACTTCAACCATATGTTTTCATATCTTTACTATTTTATTTTTTACTTTGGTAGATATTTTTTTAACAAAGTAATTTATATTATATTTAAAAATATAAAGAAAAACATATTAAAAATGATTAATACATTGAACATAAATTCAATATCAATTTAATATAATTATATTTATAAATATGTGTAATATCACAACCTTTTTCTAGATGTTTCATGGGATCATTTAGAGGTATTCTCTTACCTTTCATTGTGTATAACTTGTTTGGGTCTTAACTTGGGTGAGTGTGGGTGTAAATTGAAGAATCATGTAAGGATAATAGTATTTTCATTTGTTGCACATGTTTTCTTATGATTAAACAAACTTTTCAAGAGTTTTAATGGTTTCCACATGGTTAAAACAAGGTGTCAAATCTATAGCATGGATTGCGCATGGATAAAATTATAAGGCCCAAGCCTTAAACCTTACTTAATCTTGAGTTACTTCAAGAATACATGTTGAGGATCTTTTCAGGTTTACATTTTTAGAGAATCAGATCATAAAACATGCATTACATTCCACATTTAAACAAAGTGGTTACATAAAAGATGGTATTCATTTTTTCCCATCAAAGGAACTTATTTAAAATAAAACATGGGTTTTTACATGACAATTCCTTGACACTATCATCATATCATGTACCTTTCCCTTGACCTGTGAAAAAAAATTTCAAAAACATGGGATTAGCATAAAAAGCTCAGTAAGGGATATAAAAATATGGAAGAGAAACATTAGTACATATATACATAAGAGTGAAATCATACATTACCCATAAAACATAATCACTTTAACATACTTCATCAAATCATGAATAAATCATAGAAATCTTAAGACATAAAGGTAACTTGAGGCATTCATAACATTCTTACATAGGGAGTAACCCTCTTGGTTACGGTTGAAATACCCATCATAGTATATTCCATAAATCTATTCGGAGAAACCTCAATGTTTAACCCCTTCGCGTTACCCAATGCATTGGAGAGCAATATCGGGCTCCCCCGCCCTTAGATTATCACGGAACCACCAGTCTTCATAATAATGCCCAAGAACCATAACATAATTGTATCACATAAAACATGCATAAAAGAAAACATAACATTTACACTATTCAATCACAAGATATCAATAAAACACATGGATATAAATACATTATGAAAACCATTTTCAATACCAAAATAAAAAAATGTAAAACATGGTATTTATTTTTCTTTTTTTAAAAAGGTATGGCTTGTAGAGGAAACATAAACTCAAATAATGGTCATTGCAGCGGAGAAGTCGTTATCGCCGCATACGTTTGAAAAAAACATTCCCTTTTGGCATTTAGTAAAAAGATTCGTATAAAAAATATTCCTTTTGGGTAAACATAAAAGTCAAATGGGTTTATACACCTTAAAAAGAATGTTGTGTATAAAACATAGTATGCCTCAATGAAAGGAGATTGAGACGAAGTCCCGTACATCGGGTCCGACTTGAATTGATCGTTCTTTAACCTCCAGAATAATAAACATGAGTTAATTTCTACTTTCTTAAGAACCTTTTCAAGTTCATTATTCCTTTTATATCACTTATTACCATGTCATGAACACTATGTAATTATTTAAGTTATTAACGGTCGTTTTAATGATCATTGGTACTCGAGTCAAAAATATGCTTTTTATAATTACAAGTTGTTCATGTATCCATTATATCCAGAGTTATACTCATTATTTATATATCATATATATCATATATATCCAGTATATACATGCATTTTTGATATTACATAATAATTTAGAGGTAAGAAATGAAATGCACAGTTCATGGAGACGGTAAGCCGTACGTACGAATGAACGCTACTTTCATTTCTATTTCATACTTAATGGAGTGAAATAATAATGATATAATGGTATATAATAATTCCAGTATAATATTATATATAATATCATTAAATTTATCCTTTATACCTACCACATATGGTATTAACGAATCAAATCACTTTGAGGGGGCGGTAGTCCGCACTTCCTAAAATGAAGATATCGCGTATACCCATAATGGAAGCCATAAAGGTATGCCATAAATTAAAAATACAGAAGATTAAGGAAAACATAAACATATCATATAACATATATAAATATAGTGACATCTTAATGGCCACTTTGGAAGGTGATATATGAGTGTTGAACAATCATCGTTTCGTGAGGCAGAAATTCGCCATCGACAGAAATAGTATGTTCTTTAACAATTAGATGTAGGTGTGTGTAAGTGTAGCTCGAATACTTATTATAAAAACATCCTAGTATATGGAATATACTGTTGTTGTTACAAAATAAATGAATAAAAAGAGTTTAGGGGGTTGGATAAGAAAAATGAAACATAAAAACACAAGAGAAGACACTACCTTTAAATCGGGTAACTCTTTTTGATTTGAGCTCAAAGGATTCCTTGGTAAGACTTCTGCCCAAAGTGAGGCTTATAGGAGTAATAGAGGGATGTGGAGAGACAAAATTAGCATGTTTTGGCCAAGCCAAATTCTTGAGAGGTGTGGGTAAGGTGCAAGAGGTGGGGGCCTTTTATAAGAGGAGAGGAGGGGCACTCTTGGAAAGGTATAAAAGGTTACTTTATTTTCAAATGAGTATAGGATTTTAAAGGTCCCAAATTGATTTATTTTAAGGAAAAGGTGATAAGGGTTCCAAATATACTCAAAAAATCGGTTTTTGACATGTGTAAGTTATATATTTTACATTATCTTTTCATATTATTTAAATAGTTTATTAATGAGATAATCGCTGCATCATCATGATGTCATAAATAATTTAATTTATTTAATGTCTAAAAATTATAAAAAACATACTATGATGTAGGAAATATTTTTATCTTTCCAATTAATATTTATAGTCCAAACGATCATTTATTTAGAAAAAACTAAAAATGTTTTACTCAGGTGATACATACTTTGTTATATTTAACTTTCTTTAAAAAATAAAAAGATAAAAAGTCACTTTCCCAAAAAAGTGATTCCATGGGGTCCCCATGGTTGGTACAAGGAATCCCATGGTCTGCCATGAGACAACCAGTATATTTAGGACACATGTTGGTGTCATTTTGTATTATTATGATATTATTTTATTATCCTTAACCACCCGATTACTCATTAATCAAGATAATTAAAGATAATTACCGTCGTTACTATTCATAATGTCTAAAAACAAAAGAGTCTTAATTACATAATTTTGACCTTTTGATTCCAAATATGGAATCCATTTTAACAAATTCCAAATATATAAATTGCAATAATTAATTTAAAAATAATTCCCGTTGTCAAAACAAACAGCGGGTTTTTTTGAAACAATATCTATAAAAAGTTTGGCACTTGTTTATGCCCAATTCAAAAGTGAAATTAATCTCAATGACCACCATTGGATTACATGGTAAAAATATATTATATTTTCAATTTAAAAAAATTTAAAAAGATAATCTAACAATATTATTAAATTAGATTAAAAAGTAGTTTTGATGTAAAATGCAGTATTTTTCACTATTCATTAAAAAATGAACATTGTCAGAAAAATACCAAAAAATTATCCATTGTAAATTTCAATGTCCCAATGATAAATAATTAGTTTATTTTTACAAATAGAGCTTATATAAATGTCAAATGTTTGATTTAAAAAAGGTTTTCCATCAAAAGGCAGTAAAACAATCTTTTACGAATATTAGTGTATTCAATGCTTAAGATTGGATTTATTCTCATTTTAAGCCTCTAAAACACTATATAATTCATAAATAGACATAGATAAGAATATATATTATTCATTACTTACTTGGTATGTTACATCCTTCCCCCCTTTAGAAAATTGCGTCCCCGCAGTTTATTTACTTATCGAATAAGTGGGGGTATTTAGCCCTCATTGCATTTTCAGATTCCCATGTTGCCTCTTCAATCTTGTGGTTTTTACAAAAAACCTTTACCTGATGAATAACCTTATTTCACAACACTTTCTCCCTGTGGTCAAGAATCTGGACCGGTTGTTCCTCATATAATAGGTTCTCTTCTAGCTGAACTACCTCTGGACTCAAAACATGAGATGGATCTATCATGTACTTTCTCAACATTGAAACATGAAAAACATTGTGTACCTGAGATAAAATAGGAGGTAAAGCCACTCAGTATGAAACTGATCCAACTCTCTCCAGAATTTCATATGGTCTAATGAACCTTGGAATCATCTTTCCTTTCTTACCAAATCGCATCACACTTTTCCATAGTGAAACTTTGAGAAAAACATGATCACCTACCTCGAAAGATAGATCCTTCCTCCAGTTATCTGAATAACTCTTCTGCCTGCTCTGAGCTATTCTCATGTGTTTCTGTATCAACTGAAATTTTTCTGCCAAATCTTCTACCAATTCTGGTCCCATCAACTTCCTTTCACCCACTTCATCCCTAAAAGCTGGAGTTCGACACCACTTCCCATATAACGCCTCAAATGGTGCCATCTGTATACTGTAATGAAAACTGTTATTATAAGAAAACTCAACCAAAGAAATATATTGGTCCCAAATTCCATGATAATACATCGAAGAAGCACGTAGCATATCTTCCAAAGTCTGAATTGTTCGTTCTAACTGATCATCTAATTGAGGATGAAAAGCTGTACTAAAATTTAATTCAGTACCCAACGACTTCTGAAGGCCTTTCCAAAATTTAGATGTGAATGTGGGATCACGGTCAGATACAATGGAGAGAAGAACTCCATGTAACCTGACTATCTCTTTAAGATACAAACGGGAAAGTTGATCTAGGCAAAAAGTATCTCATATGGCAAGGAAATGATTAGATTTAGTCAAGCGATCAAGAATAACCCAGATTGCATTATTACCTCAAGGTGTCTTCAGCAATCCCACAATGAAGTCCATGGACATATTCTCCCATTTCCACTCTGGTACTGGTAAAGGGTGAATCATCCCTTTGGGTAACTTCTAATCTTCTTTAACCTGTTGACAAGTCAAACACTTTATAGTAAAACCAGAAATATCCCTTTTCATTCCATCCCACCAGTAATACTCCTGAAGATCTCTATACATCTTAGTACTGCCAGGATGGACTGAAAACGGAGAACTATGAGATTCACATAACAAATCTCTCTTCAACTGTGAATCACACGGCACACACAAACTCTTCCCAAATCACAAAACAAAATCATTATCAATATTGAATTTAGGAAACTTACCCTTCTGAACCAGCTCTACCTTTTTCTACAACTCATTGTCTTGCTTCTGTGCTTGCTTGATTCTGTCTGATAGAGAAGATTTCACTGATACCTGAAACAAAACAGAAGAACATCCTTCAACAAAAAATTCTATTCCCAAGTTCATAAAATCCTTAACCAAAGGATCACGTTCCAAACACAACATTGTTAATGAAGCATTAATTTTTCGACTCAAAGCATCAGCCACTTTATCTGCTTTTTCCGGATGGTAATGAATTGTACAATCATAATCCTTGATTAATTCTAGCCATCTCCGTTGTCTCATTTTTAATTATTTCTGAGTGAATATATACTTTAAACTTTTGTGATTGGTATATATTTCACACTTTACTCCATACAAATGATGCCTCCAAATTTTTAAAGTGAAAAAAGCAGCAGCTAATCCAAATCATGTCTAGGATAATTTACCTCATGAGTTTTCAACTGATGTGAAACATAAGAAATTACTAGATCATTCTGCATTAGGATGCAACCATATCCATTCAATGAATCATCACTGTAGATAACAAACTCCCCATTCCGGGATGGTAGTGCCAAAAATGGAGCATTCTCCAATCTTCTTTTCAATTCCTGAAAACAATCATCACATTCTTTTGTCCAGAAAAACTTAACACCCTTCCGAGTTATCTTAGTCATTGGACTAGATAACCATGAAAAATATCTAACAAACCTTTGGTAATAGCCTGCCAAACCAAGGAAGCTACAAATCTCAGTTACATTTGTGGGTCTTGGCCATTCTTCAACAACCTTTTTTTTGCAGGATCATCAGTTATCCCATCTTTAGAAACAATATGATCAAGGAAAGAAATTTGTTACAACCAAAACTCACACTTGCTGAATTTCCCATACAATTTATTTTCTTTTAAGTTTCGTAAAGTAACCCTTAAATGTCTTTCATGCTCCTCTATACTTTTAGAAAACACCAAAATATCCTCAATGAAAACAACCAAAAACTTATCCATAAACTCATGGAAAATTCTATTCATTAAGTCCATGAATACAACAGGTGCATTGGTTATCCCAAAAGACATTACTACAAATTCATAATGGCCATATCTTGTACGAAACACAGTCTTCGGAACATTTGCTTCCTTTACCTTCAGCTCATGGTACCCTGATCTCAGGTCAATCTTTGAAAAATACTATGCTCCCTGGAGCTGATCAAACAAATCATCGATATGAGGAAAAGGATATTTGTTCTTAACAGTGATGTTATTCAAGGCTCTATAATCAATGCAATGTCTCATAGAACCATCTTTCTTTTTAACAAATAAAATAAGAGAACCCCATAGTGATGTGCTAGGTCGAATAAAACCATTCTCTAATAAATCTTGCAATTTCTCCTTCAACTATAAAAGTTCATTTTGAGCCATTAGATAAGGGGGTTTTGAAATTGGCTTAGCATCAGGAACTAAGTCTATAGTAAACTCAACTTCCCTATCAGGTATTATTCCAGGAAACTCATCAGTAAAAACATCAGGATACTCAATTACCACTGGCACATCATTAATCTAAACAGTTCTTTTATTTTCAACGATGTGTGCAAGGTAACATTAATTTCCATCTTTTACAAGTTTCTCAGCCTCTTGATATGTTATCAACAGTAAGGGTTCATTCTTGTACACAAACTGAAAGTCTTTCTGAAAATAAACTTCTTTAGCTCTACAGTCAATCTTAGAATGGTAAATAGAGAGCCAATCTATACCCAGGATAACATCAACCTCTACTAGAGGTAAAACAATAATGTTTTCAAGTAGGTTCTTTCCACAGATAAGGATAGGAAGATTCTTATAATTTATTTTTGCCTCAAAATTTCCCCCAGGTGTTTTCCCCAAAATTTCAGGAGTCATTTCTTGCGATGGTATTCCCATTTTACTAGAATAGTTTTTAGAGATGAAAGAATGTGTAGACCCTGAATCAAACAACACACTGGCATAATATGAAAAAACAAACAAAGTACATGATACAACCTCATTTGATGGCCCGACATCTGCTAAAGTAGTTTCAAAGGATTTCAGCACCCCTTTCTGCTTGTAGTCTAACTGCTTCCCATCACTCGAGCTCTTTGTCGGAGATTCTTTTTTATAGTGAACCATCTCATTTCACTTAAAACATTTCACTAACTGTAAATCAAATTTGGACTTACCATCACCTTGATCTTTTTCAGTGCAATCACGAGCCTTATGTCCCATCTTACCACATCGGTAGCACTTTACAGAATTCAGAAGATATTCCCCAACATGCCTTTTACCACATTTATCACAAACTGGAAACTTAGTTTTCTTACCGTCAGACCTTTTTGAAGAATTATTTCCATTCTCATGCCACCTCGGTCTCTTCTTCTATTGGTTGTTATAGACCACTTGATCATCAGCAAACTCAATTTCCACATTCTCTGCACAACGAAAAAGATTTTCATAACTTTTAAACTCATGAGAATCCAATGCCCTTCTATATTTTGGCTTTAATCCTGAGTAAAAACGATTGATTTTACTATCAAGGTCTTGGATAAAATTTGGAGCATACCTTGCCAATCGAGTGAACCATTCATCATAGGCAGCCACTGAGTCTTCCTCTTGCCTCAATTCCAAGAATTTTTTTCCATCCTAAGTCGAATAGCTTTAGGAAAATACATCTCAAGAAACATACCTTTGAATTAATCCTAGTCGAGAGCATCAATATCAGCAGCGTCCCTGATATTTTTAACCATCGACAACCAATGATCTACTTCACCCTCCAAACGGTAAATAGAAAGACTAACCATTTGATTGTCTGAACACCCCATGACATAGAAAATCTTCTCTAGTGCTTTAATCCACTATTCAACTATCACAAGGTCATATGATCCTCTGAATGATGGGGGATGTTGTCTAATGAAATGTTCCACCACTGACATGTTCCTCTATGGTTGATCTGGCTGATCTCGTGCATAGATACCACCACCATTTATCGCTTGAGTTAACTACGCCATTACTACAACAAACTGTTCATTTCCAATTCCGACCATCTCAGGATGCTGATTCGGAAGGTTCTTTCCTTCTGTGTGCCTTCCTAGCACTACTTCCCTGTTTCCTCTGCGGAAAACCATTCTGAAAAAACATGTCTTAGATGAAGCAACATGGTAATCTTCAAATGCTATATCATTTCAATTTGACCAAAAAAATATTTTTGGATAGTCATTCAATAGAATTCTAACTCCTAAAGTTATCTAAACCGACCTATGATACCAACTATAAGGCCCCAACCTTAAACTTTGCTTAATCTTGAGTTACTTAAAGAATACATGTTGAGGATATTTTCAGGTTTAGTGTTTTAGAAAATTAGATCATAAAACATGCATTACATTCCACACTTAAAAAAAGTGGTTACATAAAAGATAGTATTCATTTTTCCCATCAACGGAAACTTATTTAAAATAAAACATGGGTTCCTTCTTGAAACTTCCTTGACACTATCATCATATCATGTACCTTTCCCTTGACTTCTGAAAAACATTTCAAAAACATGGGATGAGCATAAAAAGCTCAGTAAGGGATATAAAAATATGGAAATGAAACATGAGTACATATATACATAAGAGTGAAATCATACATTACCCATAAAACATAATCACTTTAACATACCTAATAAAATCATGAATAAATCTTAGAAATCATAAGACATAAAGGTAACTTGATACATTCATAACATTCTTACATAGGGAGTAACCCTCTTGGTTACGTATGGAATACCCATCATAGTATATTCCCTAAATCTCTTCAAAGAAACCTCAACATTTAACCCATTTGTGTTACCCAATTCATTGGAGAGCAATTTCGGGCTCACCCTCCCTTAGTTTATCATGGAACCACCCATCTTCACAATAATGCCCAAGAACCATAACATAACTGTATCACATAAAACATGCATAAAGGAAACATAACATTTCCACTCCTCAATCACAAGATATCAATACAACACATTGATATTAAAAAATTATGAAAAACATTTTCAATACCAAAATAAAAGAAATGTAAAACATGTTATTTATTTTTCTTCTTTAAAAAAGGTATGGCTTGTAGAGGAAGCGGAAACTCAAATAATGGTCACGACAATGGAGAAGTCGTTGTCGCCGCATACGTACGACAAAAACATTACCTTTTTTAATTTAGTAAAATGATTCATATAAAAAAGATTCCTTTTGGATAAACATAAATGTCAAATGGGTTTATACACCATCAAAAGAAAGTTGTGTATAAAACATAATATACCTCAATGAAAGGAGATTGAGACGAAGTCCCATACCTCGGGTCCGACTTAACTCGATCGTTCTTTAACCTCCTGAATAATAATCTTGAGATAATTTATACTTTCTTAAGAACCTTTTCAAGTTCATTATTCCTTTTATATCACTTATTACCATGTCATGAACACTATGTAATTATTTAAGTTATTAACGGTCATTTTAATGATCATTGGTATTGAGTCAAAAATATGCTCTTTATAATTACAGGTTGTTCATGTATCCATTATATCCGGAGATATACTCATTATGTATATTGCATATATATCATATATATCCAGTATATACATACATTTATAATATTACAAAATAATTTAGAGGTAAGAAATGAAATGCACCGTTCATGGAGACGGTAAGCCGTACGTACGCATAAACGCTGCTTTCATTTCTATTTCTTACTTAATGGAGTGAAATCATAATAATATAAAGGTATATAATAATTACAATATAATATTATATATAATATCATTAAATTTATCCTTTATACATACAACACATGGTATTAACGAATCAAATCACTTTGAGGGGTGGTAGTCCGCACTTCCTAAAATGAAGATATCTCCTATACCCATAATGGAAGCCATAAAGGTATGCCATAAATGAAAAATACAGAAGCTTAAGAAAATAATAATAATATTATATATCATATATAAATATAGTGACATATTAATGGCCACCTTTTAAGGTGTTATATGAGTTTTGAACAATTATCGTTTCGTGAGGCAGAAATTCGCCATCCACCGAAACAGTATGTACTTTAACCATTAGATGTAGGTGTGTGTAAGTGTAGCTCGAATCCTTCTTATAACAACATACTAGTATATGGATGATACTTGTTTTGTTACAAAAGAAATGAATAAAAAGTGTTTAGGGGGTTGGATAAGAAAAATGAAACATAAGAACACAAGAGAAGACACTACCTTTAAATCGGGTAACTCTTTTTGATTCTAGCTCAAAGGCTTCCTTGGGAAGACTTATGCCCAAAGTGAGGCTTCTATGAGTAAGAGTGGGATGTGGAGAGACAAAATGAACGGGGGTTGGCCGAGCCAAAGGCTTGAGAGGTGTGGGTAAGGTGGTAGAGGTGGGGGCCTTTTATAAGAGGAGAGGAGGGGCACTCTTAGAAAGGTATAAAAGGTTTCTTTATTTTCAAATGAGTTTAGGATTTTAAAGGTCCCACATTGATGTATTTTGATACAAACAATAGCATTAGGTCAAAGAATCCCATGGTTGGACATGAGACAACCAGTATCATTAGGACACATTTTGGTGTCATTTTTTATTATTATGATATTATTTTATTATCCTTAACTACCCGATTACTCATTAATCTAGATAATTAAAGTTAATTACCGTCATTACTATTCATAATGTCCAAAAAAGAGACATAATTACATAATTTGGACCTTATGATTCCAAATAAGGAATCCATTTTATCAAATTACAAACATATAAATTTCAATAATTAATTTAAAAATAATTCCCGTTGTCAAAACAAATAGCGGGATTTTTTTTGAAACAATATCTATGAAAAGTTTGGCACTTGTTTATTCCCAATTCCAAAGTAAAATTAATACCAATGACCACCATTGGATTAACTGATAAAAATATATTCTATTTAAACTTTAAAACCATTTAAAAAGATAATCTAACCATTTAATTAAATTTAGGAAAAAGCATATTTGATGTAAAATGCAGTATTTTTCACTATTGATTAAAAAATGAACATTGTCAGAAAAATACCAAAAAACTATCCATTGTAAATTTAAATGTCCCAATCATAAATAATAAGTTTATTTTGACAAATATATCTTATATAATTCTCAAAAGTTTTATTTAAGAAGGGTTTTCCATCAAAAGGTAGTAAAACAATCTTTTAAGAATATTTGTGTATTCAATGCTTAAGATTGGATTTATTCTCATTTTAAGCCTCTAAAACACTATATAATTCATAAATTGACATAGATAAGAATATCTATTATTCAATACAAAATTGGTATGTTACAAAAAATATTGTTTGAAACCTGTTGCACTATTTGCACATGAATTGCGCATGGTTTAACAAAGTGTTCATCCAAGTCGTATAGTTTTCACAGGTTTAAACTAAGTGTGCAGACTATGTGTGCTGAATTACATGGTTTATGAACATGTTTAGTACTAACCATGTGACTTGAACTAGAAAACCGTGCACACGAAAAACAAAGTTACTAATTTTAGTATTAAAATTCCACAGACCCCTATATTAACCCAAAATCGACCCTAGATTGACCTAAATCGAATTCTATCATTTTTTGTGACTCCAAAAGTGTTTACTAAGGCTATTGACCTCCATTCATGGAGATTCCAAGTATGGTTCTAGAATTTTCATCTCTAAGTATGTGGTTTCATCCCAAATAATTTTGCGTCTCACTTTTATTATTCTTCCACTATTATCACATTCTTAAAAGGATGATTATCCTCTATTTTTTGGATCTAGATATAGTTTTGTAGGATATATATTTAGGATTTTGTTATTTAGATTTAGATCTTGGTTTATTAGATCTTGATTCATTTTAATATAGGATCTAAGAATTGAATCAAGATCTCATTCTTCATTGTAATTCTGCACAAATAGGGGATATCCGTTGGTGACTGTTCATCACCATTATTGAGGTAAGCGGTATAAAACTGAAATCCTATTGTATTTATTATCAATTAAGTGTATGTGATTATAGAATTTATAGAGTATGTTTCGTGATTGTAATTCCAAATTTAATTAATTAATGTGGTTAATTAATTAATTGAGGAATTAGGGATTTGATGGAATAATGGTTGTGAAATAAGGATAACTAATTGGTGAATTAATTATCAAATTATTGAATTGATAAATTGGGGATCGTTAATTTTATATGATATTAATAAATCGTTGAATTGAAAATTTAGAATAATTATTTTGATAATTAATTATTAGATGTTGATTTTGTGAAATATTTAATTAATTATTAAATTGATTAATGGAAGAGATGTGAATAATCAATTTTTAAATTAATTAATGGGAATGGTTGGGATCATGAAATTATGATTGATATAATTTATTGTAGAATTAATTATCAGAGATTATTATGATTATTTAATTGATTGAGATAGAACAATTAATTGAGGAATTAATTGGGGATATTAAATTGATTGAGTAATTAATTGGGGATATTTAACCTATTAAGATAGAAAAATTAACTGGTAAATTAATTGGGGTTATTGAATTTTTGAATTGAGATTAATTAATTGATGAATTAATTAATGGGAGTTAAGTGATTATTAATTATTGAATTAATTAGAGGTATTAATTATCAGATAAATTTATTAATCAGGAGAATTGTGATTATTTAATTGATGAATTAAATAAATGGAATCATGAGATTAATTAATTGGTGGATTCATTGAAAGGAGTGAATTATATTAACTAATTTATGAATTAATTAATGGGGTTTGTTATGTTAATACAATTAAATGAGTTAGATTAATTAATTAGAGAATTAATTATTGGTGATTATTGTATTAATGAAATTGAATGAGTTAGATTAATTAATTGGTGAATTAATTAATGGGGGTTGTTGGGATGGTACAACAGATTGTGAATTAATTAATGTGGATTTTTGGGATATTGATTTCATAGAATTGGAAAATTAATTATTGAATTAATTAAATTAATAATAATATTATGATTTTGACATAATTAATTGTATAATTAATTATGAGATATTGAGATTGTATATTTGAATAATTAATTTTGAATTAATTATTTGTTATAGGGTTTTAAGATATTGATTAATTAATTGATGAATTAATTAACAGTATTGATGCACTTAATTATTTTGGGAGTTAATTAAGGTTATTTATGTGATAACAAAATTTTTGAATTAGTAATGAAAGTGGCATGGTTAGTTAATTGTTGAATCGACAAATATAATTGTAGTGATTAATTAATGTTTGAATTAATAAATATAATTGATGTGATTAGTTAATTATCAAATTAACTAAGGCAATTGATGTTATTAGTTAATGGTTGAATTAAATAAGGAAATTAATGTGATTAATTAATTGATAATTTTTTTAATGTTATTGATGTGATGAGTTAATTTCTGAATTAACTAATGAAATTGATGTGATTAATTAATTGTCGAATTAATTAATGTTATTGATATGATTAGTTAATTGTTGAATTAACTAGTGGATAGACATGATTAATTAATTGTTGAATTAATTAAATAAAATTGATGTGATTAATTAATTTTTGAAATAATTAATGTACTTGGATTAATTAATTTATAAATTAATTAATCAAAGTAGTCATGGTTAATTGGGATAAGAGGATTAATGTTGGTTAATCATGCTTGTGAAATCAGGTATTAACATGACAGTCTATGCATAGTAAATAATGATATACAAATAAATGGTTGTTAAATGTGGTATTATACATGACTATCTAAGCCTAGTAAATAATGATATGAATAAATGATTGGGATTTTGGGTGCTATGCATGGAATTCTACACTAATTGGGATTTTGGGTGCTGGACATGGTGTTATACACCGATCATGATTTTTGGTGCTCAACATGGAATTATACATCGATTGGGATTTTGGGTGTTAGTTATGACATTCTATACCAATGATACAAATGAAAAAAATGATAAATGGGGTGATAGACATGTAATTATACACCAATGATAGATCTATCTATATTGTTGAGAATTGGGGCAGTAGACATAGTGATGTACACCAAAGATATTTGTGAACAATTGGGATTTTGGGTGCTATACATGGAGTTCAACACCAATTGGGATTTTAGTTTCTAGACATGGTGTTCTACATCTATTGAGATTTTGGGGTGTTATACATAGTGATACACACCCACGATATATGGACACAATTGGGATTTTGGGTACTAGACAGGGAATATTACACCGATTGGGTTTTTAGGTGCTATACATGGCATTATTCACCAATTGAGATTTTGGGGTGTTAGACATGGAATTCTACACCAATGAATAAAATAAAATGTTGTGATTTTGGGGTGTTAAACCAAGCATTCTACACTAATGAATAAAATAACTTATTGGGTTTGGGGGTGTTACACATGACATTCTACACCAATGAATAAAATAAATGATTGATATTTTGGTGGTAGACATGAAATTCTACACCAATAATAATATAAATGGTTGATAAATTATGGTACTAGACGTGGTGTTCTATAGACAAAAAATGGAATTGGATAATGGTTCCGATTAGACATAATGATGAATTAAAAAAAGGGATAATGAAAGACCTTTTACTGAAATAAATTGTGAATTGAATATGTGAAATGGTTAAAACCCTGGTCTATGGGGTTAATACAGATTTATTGATAATGTGATAACTATTTAATTATTATTTTTAATTATTTATTTATAAAATTTCATTCACCTATTATTGAATATATTTCTTTCAAACACCATTGGCGGTGGCCTACTGAGTTTACTCACACCCTACTCAGGCTTCCTGACTAGTACTCAAATAGATTACATGTTTGTAGGATAGGATAAGGGGAAAGCCCCTATGTTACATGGATTAATTGGGGACATATCATGGATGTGGGAAACATATGTGGTTCGATACCCACTTTGAAGAGTTTTTAGTGTCTATTTATTTTGGTATTTGAAAATTGACACTTAAAACATACATAGAATGGCATATCTACTATACTGTTTTGATATTTTACTTCATGATTTAGTTATCATGAGATATTTTTATTCTTTATGATCATATTTTTTCACTATTATATATTTATTTCTGCTGGTGTATTACTCTAATAATAAAAAAATGGTACAATATCCCGATGATAGATAATAGACCCTCACTTCTAGTAGGCAACCTTGGGCATATAGAGAGGTATTGTTAAGGACATTTTGTGAACTGGCTCAGGGAACTGGTGTGTGGAACCCATACTGTGTTGTTACAAAGTTGTATCATAACCCATTTTTATTTTCTTCTTCTTTTTTATTACTATTTTGGAAAGGAATAGATGAGACTAGGAAGAGTCGGTCCTTAGTTACAAGCTCGTGCATTGGAGTTGCTACCCCATGTATGTGTGAGAACCCAAGTTTCTAAGGCGGGATTATTGTTATTGATGTCTATTTTTATAGTTGAATGTTATTTCACCTTGGGTGACACACTTATTTTGTTATTTGATTAGTGTTTCTGAGATTTTTTGAGTTTGAGTCATAACCCTGAATGGTAGGAGTGTTGAGTATGTATGCTTTATTATAGGCACTTAAGATTATTTTTTGATCATGCATCATTTTAAGCACATATGGGAAAATATGTTTTGGGTATGTTTTTGAAATTAAAATGTTTTATTAGGTTGCATAATTGAATTTGAAGGTGGTGACAAATATGAAATCTGTAGTGAAAAATTTATGAAATAATGTTAATAAATGGGATTCTAAATGATAAAATTATATATTGAGAATTTTTTTACCCTTTTTAACCATGATCTAGGTACATGATGGTTAAGGGTAGTAATATATCCTCAGTTTTGACTATGTGTTGGGAAATAGGGGAAAACATGATATGGTTTTGTGTAAATCCCTCTTATCAATTGTGTTAATTTTTTTAATTAATAATTTTTTCTTATTTTTCACTTGATGTGTGTCGTTTGTGTTATGATAATGCCCTAGTTTGATAACTTGTTTGTGTGTTGTGATAGGTATCATTTAGTCATGGATCAGCATGGTGAGATGTTTGGGGGGGGGGTAGGGAAGCCTGATACCTTTGATAGATTAAGGTGTTTCCACAGTGGGAGGTAACATTACTGATGGGGTATTTTTGTAAAGGTTATCATCGATGAATTCTTAGTGTAATTCTAATTAGTGAAGATCATGTCCCCTACCCTTTCATCATCCTGAGTACGCTAAGAAATCTATGACATTTAATCAAGCTACCTAATTGTTTTGGATGGATATGGGGCCCCTTTTAGGTTGTTATTATGAAGAGGTTTATATGTGGAGTTGGATAGTGCAATGTACACCATCAACAATTTAAAGATGAAGTTCTCGGGAGGGACCTAAGGTCGATTAATACCATGGTTCATGGGCCGTGGTGGTTGAGTATCTTAAAAAATAAATTTTAAAAAAGCTCCAAATGTGGGGAGCGATGTGACAATAGTAGGTGCGTGGAGCATGATCAAGGGATGGAAGTGGTGGAATTGTAATGTAAATAAGGAACATGTAAGGAGAATGTTTAAATTCCGTAGGGAATGACTATGTGGGACTTGGAGGTGATGGATTTACATCCTTTCCAAGTGGAATTTGTTGGCAAGGTAGAGAACCAATGTTTAATTTGGAGACACTCCAGGTATGTTGATGATGTTGATCTTTAGGCTAATGCATCATTTAAGGATAATTTGATACTTTTCATCGATCATTGTGAGAAATGTTTTGGGGAAATACCGTGCTGATAGTTCATGTATTGTGGAAACATGGATTAGTTCATGTGGAAGCTTGAGATAGAGATTCAAATATGCAGGCTCAATGGACCAAACTTTTCACACTCAAAATCTTAGAGATATTTGGTAGTACAACTCAAGGATGATCTGTTATAAGATAGGGATATTGTAAGATCTTGACCTTTTTCTAGAGGTGTTCATGGATCATTTATATGTATTATTTTTTCATGAATTGAGTATAAATTGTTTTTGTCTTAACTTGGGTGAGTCTGGTGGAAATTGGAGTATTATATAAGGAGGATAATCATTGCATGGTTTGTGCATGGTTTTTACATGGATAAACGATTTATGAAATGGGTGGAATGGTTTACAAATGGTTAAATCAAAGTGTTCAACCTGTTTCATGGATTGCACCTAGATTGTGCATGGTTAAAACAAATTGTGAAACCTATTGCATAGTTTGTGCATGGTTGAACTAACTGTATAGCTTGGTAACATAGTCTGCGCATGGTTAAACTAAGTGTGCATCCTAAGTGTAAATCATTTCATGGTTTAGGTGAATGGTTAGTAATAACTATGTAACATGTCCATGAAAACTATGCATGGGAAAAATAATATTACAATTTTTATTTTTAAAATATCCCAAACCCCTATATTAACCCCAAATTGATCCTAGCTCAACCCAAATCAAATTCTCTCATTTTTGAATGCTCCTAGAGGGTTTTCTAAGGCTCCCAACCTTAGTTTGTAGCGATTTGATGCCTGGTTCTCTAATATAAATCTCTCTAGGTATGTGGTTTCTTCCTAAATGATATCTCGTCTCACTTTCGTTCTTCTCCTAATATTTTCTCATCCTCAAATGGATGGTTGTACTCTATTTTTTTGGATCTAGATCTAGTTTTTAGGATCAAGATAACAGATTATTGGTTCTAGATTTAGATCCAGGTTTATCAGATATTGATTTGTTTTAATCTTGGATCAAGGAATTGAATCAAGATCTCATTATTTTCCATTATTCCTCACAAATTGGGGATATCTGGTGGCGACCGTTCGGTGCTGTTATTGATTTAGGTCATCCAAAACTCAAATCACATAGTATTTATTATCAATTAATTGTAAGTGATTGTACAATTTACAGATTTCATTTAGGGATTGGAATTCCAAATTGAATTAATTAATGTCGTTAATTAATTAATTGGGGAATTAGGGATTTCATTTAATAATGGAAACTAAGAAATAAGGATAATTAATTGGTGAATTAATTATTCATGTATTTAATTAGGAAATCAGGGATATGTAATTGTTGAGTTAGTTATCAAATTATTGAATTATAATTTGAGAATAATTAATTAGTGATTTAATTATTATATTTTTATTTTCTAAAACGGTTAATTAAATATTATATTGATTAATGAAAGAGATGTGAATAATTAATTTTTGAATTAATTAATGGGAATGTTTGGGATCACGAAATTGTGATTGGGACAATTAATTTTAGAATTAATTATTGTAGACTTTTATGATTTTTGAATTGATTGAGATAGAACAATTATTTGAGGAATTAATTGGGGATATTTAATTGATTGAGATAAAAAAATTAATTAAGGAATTAATTAGGGATATTTAATAGATTAATATGGAAACATTAATTGGTAAATTAATTGGGGTTATCAAATTGATTAATTAAGATTAAATAATTAATTAATAAATTAATGGGAGTTATGTGATTATTTAATTGTTTAATTAATACAAGGGATTAATTAATTGATGAATTTATTAATAAGGACTAATGTGATTATTTAATTGATGAATTAAATAATTAGATTTATGGGATTAATTAATTGGTTGATTAATTAAAAGGAATGAATTATATTAATTAATTGGTGAATTAATTAATGGGGTTTGTTGTGTTAATGAAATTAAATGAGTTAGATGATTTATTTTGATAAATATTTAATGGGGATTATTTTATTAACGAAATTGAATGAGTAATATTAATTAATTGATAAATTAATTAATGGAGATTATTGTGATGCTGTAATTGAATGAATTATATTAAATAATTAGTGAATTAATTAATGTGGATTGTTGGGATATTGAATTGATAGAATTGGATAATTAATTGTTGAATTAACCATTGGATAATAATATTGTTATTTGAGATGATTAATTGTATAATTAATTATGAGATATTGAGATTTTAGATTTAAATAATTAATTTTTGAATTAATTACATGATATTGGGTTTGAGGATATTTATTATTTAATGAATTAATTAATCAATGGGATTAATATACTTAATTAATTAGGGAATTAATTAAGAGGATTTTTGTGATAAACCAATTGTTAAATTAGTAATAAAAGTGGCGCGTTTAGTCATTTGTTTCATTGAATAATATAATTGAAGTGATTTATTTTATTGTTGAATTAATTAATGTAATTGATGTGATTACTTAATTTTCAAATTAACAAAGGAAATTGTTGTGATTAGTTAATCATAGAATTAACAATGTAAATTAATGTGATTAATTAATTGGATAATTAATTAATTTTATTAATGTGATTAGTTAATTATTGAATTAACTAGTAGATATACCCAATTAATTAATTTATGAATTAATTAAGGGAAATTGATGTGATTAATTAATATTTGAATTAATTAATGGACTTTGAATAATTAATTTATGAATTAATTAGTGTATGTAGTCATGGTTAATTGTGAAAAGAGGGTTAATGTTGTTTAATTGTGGTTGTGAAATGGGTTATTATACATGATGATCTAATTAAAGTAAATAATGATATAAATAGAAATGGTTGTGAAATGGGGTATTATACATGACGATCTAATCCTATTAAATAATAATATAAATCAGTGATTATGATTTGGGGTTCTAGACATGACATTCAACACTAATTGAGATTTTGGGTTCTATATATAGTGCTCTACACTGATTGAGATTTTGCATTGTAGATATAGTGTTCTACACTGATTGAGATATTTGGTGTTATCCATGATGTTTTACACCAATGATACATATTCACATTTGAGAAATGGGGTGCTAGACATGTTGTTCTTCACCAATGATAATTTTTTCTATATTTTTGAGGATTGGGGTGTTAGAAAAGGCTGTCTATAACAAAGAGATATGCACACGATTAGGATTTTGGGTGATAGAATGGCGCTCTACACCAATTGGGATTTTTGTTACTAGATATGGAATTCTACACTGATTGATATTTTGGGAAGTTAGAAATTACATTCTATGAAAATGAATAAAATATGAAATTAGGATTTTGGGGTGTTTGACATGGCGTTCTACACCAATGAATAAATTAAATGATTGAGATTTTGGAGTTTTAGACATGGAATTCTACACCAATGATTAAAATAAATTTTTGGGATTTTTGGGTTGTGGACATGGAGTTCTACACCAATAACTAATAAAATTGATTGAGATTTGGGGTTTTAGAAATTATCTGCTTCACTAATAATAAAAATAAATGGTTGAGAAATTAGGGTACTAGACATGGAATTATTTACCAAAAACATCAGCATTGGAAAATGGTTCCAAGTGGCTATAATAATGAATTTAAAAATAAATGGATAATGAAATCACATTAGTTGAAATAAATTATTAATTGAATATGTGACATGGTTCAAACCTGGGTCTATGTGGTTAATAATAATTAATTGATAATGTGATAACTATTTGTTATGAATTATAATTATCTTTTATACAAATGTATACAATTTTTATTGACTCGATTTTTTTAGACACTATTGGTGTTGGACTACTGAGTTGTACTCACACCCTACACAGACCACCTGATTAGTACCCAAATAAGTAACATGTTTACAGAACATGATAAGAGAAAATGACCTATGTTGAATGGGTGAATTGAGGATGGATTAGGTATGATGGAACCAGACATGTTTCAGTACCCTCATAGAGGACCTTTTTGCGTCTTTATTTATTTTTTGTTTTTCATATTAACACTTGGAACGTTCTTATCATGGCATATCTATTGTTCAGTTTTGACATTATATTTCATGCTTTGGTTAACATGAGATATTATTATTGTTTATGATCATATTTTTCCACTATTATTTATTTATTCTCGCTGGTGTATTACTCTGATAGATAAAAAATGAGGGCATAGTCTCTCCATGATCAACAATAAACCCAAAATGCTATTCAGAAAACTCTGGCGTAAGAGGATGTGCACTTAAGGTCATGTGGAAAAATAGAATTAGGCCACCGGTGTGTGTCACCCCAACCGAGAAATTATAATATGTGAAAATAATCTTTTAAATTAAGTAATATAATATAAAAAAATGGTTTCTATATAAAGAGGCCTTTTAAAAATATTGTTTTTTAATCTATTTTAATATTGATTACCAATTTAATGAGTGTCAATATAGTTTTATATATGATTAAAAATAATATATGATTTAGAATTTATAGTTGAGGTGGAAGAATCGTTTTATTCAGGGAAGGGCCTAAAATAAAAATAAAATCATGCAACATACAGTATAAGGATGAACTTTTTGAGACTTGAAGTTGACATCATCTTGAGACCCATATTAATAAAAATTACACAATATTAGTAAAATAATTCTTTTTAAAAATTGGTTTTACCATTATCACAATAATTAACTTTTATATTACTAATATTATTATTATGACTAAAAATGAAATTGTACTTTTTAATGAATATTGGAATGTTAAACTAAAATAAGAAAGAAAATTTTTAATATCTAATTTATATATGTGATAAAGTCTAATTTTTAATATAAGAACGTAAAAATTATCATTAGTGTGATGTATTACTTGAGTTTCAAACATGATAAACATGTGTTTTATAAATTCAAGAAATTATTTAGATATTAATTATACTACTTATTAAAAAATTATTATGTATATAAAATGATTTTATTAATATTTTAAATCATTATTTTATTACATAATTTAGATTTTTTATAAATGTAGGAATTTTTACTTTTCACATAAAAATTGATTACTTCATAAACCCCCCCAAATGAAGTTAATATTATTATTCTAAATCCAAAAATTATGCTAATTATATAAAAATAAAATTCCAAATTTTTTAAAATCAATTTGTAATTAAAAAAATATATTATAGTGAAAAGCTATTTTTATAGGAAAACGACTTTTGGTATATTAATTATTTTTCATTATAAATTACTAATTATCCCATTGTTAAATAATTATAATGAAAATAATTATATACATTTAATATTAAATCATAATAAACTTACTTACTTGAAATAAAACACTAATTTTTGGAAATACATATTTATCCTAGAAGGTGAATTGATAAAAATAACCTTTTCGATGTATAAAAATTACTGATGTATCTATATATATAAACATTTTATTACATTATGATATAATCCAATCATATATGTAAATTAATCCGTTAGATCTACACTTAATACATAAGAATAAAATATTCTTTGATAGTAGTTTTAGGTGTTAGTACACCTAGAATGGATGTTGTGGAAATATCTATGACTTTGAACTTCCCCCATATAGGATTTTTCACAAACCATAATTCTAAAGTTTTGATTTAGATTGGTCCAGGTAAAATACCAAATTTCTATGCTTGAAAAAATGGGAATTATATAGAAGGATTATACCTAAGGATTCAATTTCACCCAACTTCCTTTATTGATTTTGAAATAAGGTTACATTAATTTCATACTTGATAATTTAACAATTATGTTTTAACTATCATTTTCAATATTCAAAATATTGCAAGGTTTTTTATTTGAGTTTTGTATATTGTTTGAAACGATCAATTATATTAATATTTATTTATGGAGGATAAAAAGTAAAATAATTGGTTTTTATACTATAAAAAAATTCTTAAACACTCATCTTTTACCAAAATTTGGGTAATATTTCCTTAGGATACATTTTTTTAAAAATAACAACAATTTGACCAGGATCTGGGACATAATTAATATTTAGAAATCTAATTAAAAAATTTATATTTGATAAAATTATACAAAACATAATATTTTTATAACTTTTGTGTTTCACTAGATTATTGTATATATTGATTTCATTTTTTTGTCAAATTTAATTCATCATTGTATCTCCCAATTATCCTTTAATATTTTGGTTCTTCATTTATCCACATCATTTTTATTTACTATTTTATATCAACAATATCATCAAAATTTTCAATTAATGATGTTAATGGATTTTTCCTTTTATAATAAAAACTGTCAAATTTATTTTTAAAAAGAATGTTTCACCAAATGTTTAATTTTTTAATAAAAATTGATAATAAAATGAATATTAGTAAAACCTAAAATAACATTACAACATTTTATTCTATATAAACACCCATGTTTGTTTTTTATTTTGATATATCTTATAAATATTTTAACTACTTTTATACTTAATTGATTTTGATCACTATATAATATTTCACAAAAAATAACAACATAAAATATGTCATGTATTAGTGTTATTAGATATAATAAATATGTGATTATATTTATAAAATACTATGTATTAAAACTCTATTCCTTGTTTTCCATTATTGGTTTAATACCAATAACCCTAAGAATGAATAATTTTTTTGATTCTTCCATAAAAAATATTTAAAATCCCATGGAAGAATTTTATTTTTAAAAAATATAATTTTAATTTTGTTTAACTGAAATCATTAATAAGAATTATAATTCACTCTATTTGAATATTTTAATTTATTTTCATTTTTTTATAAAACAATTGGATTTAAGGAGAATGATAATCTAGATGGATTTAGAAATATTATATGGGCCTTTAGTGAAAACAAATATAATGTCACTCATTGATCAACCTCAATAGTGATGTTAGATGGGGTCCCAAGGATTTTCAGAAAGTATAAAAATTGTATCATAACTGACCAGACACACCAATGCATTGTTTTTTCATCCCTAAATACCATTACACAAATATTACTACTCTATTAATAGAGGAAACTCTTGCATTTCATTTATTAATGTGATTATTTGAAGAAAATATTTTGATTCTCTTATTTTCCTCTTTAACATGTGCTCCCAATACTAGTCAAAACCCTCTAGGATAGTATGAATATAGGGGTCCTTTCTGAAAAATATAAATCTATATTATTGTGATATCTTTTTATTTCCCATATTCATAGTCATATTTTTACTATATATTAATTTTTTTTAATTTTTCATTGTGTTCTATTTTATATTCACTAAAAATTTTATCATCGCTTGGGTTTAGAATATTGATTTAATTATTCGGATGTTTCATTATGGTTGTGGAAAAAGGAAAGGTGAAGATAAACCATTATGATAGTTTTGATTTTAAATCCAAGAAAATAAATATAGTGGATTATCATTATTATAACACGATTCATCTGATTCTTCTATGTAGGAAACTATACCAGAAGTACTTGGATAAGTCAGATCTAGTAGATTGGAATACTCTAGGAGTTTTGTTTTTAATATTATATCTAAATGGATTTCTAAATTGGGTAAATGAAGTTAATAACTATTTTGATGGAAAAAATGGAAAATATATACCTAAATACTTCAATATCTTATAAGATATATCTTATAGTTTAATTATTATTCATTAATATGGATGATATAAAATCTTTTGTCTACTATATGAATGTATTTAAGATAATCAAAATTCAATTTGTCTTGAGATATATTACCCTTAATAATGAGGTATGAACCCTTATATTATTATCATGATTATATGATATATTAGAATAAATTATTATAGTTTTGAGTATTTATTTTGGGAATACCAAAAAGAATTTGAATTATATATATGATCTAATCCAAATTGTGGATATTCAGAGAAATTATTTAGGTTAATTATATAGATTTTATCTCATTACATAACTAAGTGATATATCTACATTATATAAAAAGTGAAGATGAATATATAAATCAACGTAAAGGAGATTTTAAAATTCAATGATTCTTTATCCAACATTATAGAACATTGGTAATAATGGAAATGTGAAAATTGAGTGAATGGAAAAGAAAAAGGTAACTAACAACAACATAGAAAATATTGTATCCAAGAGTGATGGTGATGTTTTTTTGTTGAATCTGTATAAACCCAAAGAATGTTTTATTTAAGAATAAAAATTATTTTTCTATTTCATATTTCAGAATTTTTTTTCTATATACTTATTTTTTAGGTAAAATATTCAAGGAACATCTTGTTTATAGATAACCATTATATATTTTTTGGTAAATGTCCATGAATAGATGAAAAATATTTATAGGAGTTTTGTTATTATAAACAATGTAATTCATTAATCTTAGTTGAGAAAGAATAATATATTAGTCAGGTATTATAATTTTGTGTGATTTAAAGTAAATATAACTGGTGAGTCTTGAAAAATTACTAAGGATCATGTGAATATTACTCACAGGTTAAATAACAAAATAATATTTTTTTGATATAAAATTATATTAACATTATAGGAACAATAAATTCATTTAGTGATTAATAATTCTATCATTTCATGTTAAGTCTCATGAATAAAAAATGTATGGATTTACTAGATACAAATGGAATTCTACACAAGTTAAAGATAATAAAAGGTCATTTATACAAAAATTCTATACTTTAAAAACTAATAAAGGTGTATTTTTATGAAGGATATTGGATACCAATGTTTTTAATGTTCTAATTTTTACATTCTGGTGTTTTTTGACATACATTGGTACATTACTTTAGAGTATATCTATATTCTATTAAATTTATTATTGAATCTATGTGGAATTTATTTTTTTACATTCTATATAAAAAAATGTTATATTTACTAATTTTTAATGATGGAAAACTGTACATGAGAATATGTTGGGGTTATAATTTAAACTCATTGGGTTTAATAATGAAGGAGAGTATAGTGGTATAAATTTTTTGAAATTTTATGATATAGATATAATTTTATAAGATATGACTGTTCTAGGTATATCATAATAAAATTTTATAGTTTTGTGGTTCAATATGAAACTGAATGAATTCACTAGGAGTATGATGCAGAACTAAAAGATACCCATGTCCTTCTAAGAATTGGCATTAAATATGGTAGTATATATTATAATAAATATTCTATTCAAGAGAATGGAAGAATATAAACTTGAGGAACTCTAGTTAGATAATTATTTACTACTATATTACTTAATATTCTTTATTATTTTTTCACGTATGTTTATAGAAATTTTAGTACAAGGATAAATTTTGATTCTTAGTCCAAATGGTGTTTTATTTTTATATGTGTTGAAAATAAGTTTGTATACCAATTCATAAATTATGAGAATAAAATGATCATCATGAAGGCCTATGTATATGTATTTATTATTATTTGATAATTTTATATTTATTAGTAATAGATAACATAGATTATTTTCATAAGACATATATATGAAGGAGTTAAAAAAGTAGGATTTGTAGATAGAGGAGAGAAATACCTCATTACATGAAAACAAGGTGTATAATCTCAATTAATATCCATAAAAAAGTAAATAATTTGAGAATAAATGGTTATATTAGGTCAAGCATAACATAATGATATAATAAGATATTACTCATTCCTAGTGGTGAATGGATTTTAATATAATTTTTCTATGAATTTCAATAAGATTTCTTCACTTTTCATGAATATCACCATGACCTAGGTGTATCTCAATACTGTCACATTAATAATATTTCAATATGACATGATTGATGCAGATAACAAATTCCTTCATTAATATTTGGACGTAGATATCTATTTTATATGGAAAATGAACTCACCAATCTTGGAAAAAATACACAGTGTAAAAACTCATTATATTTTTTTACAGGTTCAAGAAGACACCTAGAAATTGGAATAATTGTTTAATGTACTTATTATTGAAAATGTATGAAAATGGTGATACTTGAAAACATATTACCACTTCAAATAATTTTATGAGGTTTAAATCATATTTTCTTGGAAAATAAATGATATATTTATTATAATATCAGGGAGTCCAATTATTGATGAGTTGAAAGGGTAGTTTTATGAGGTGTTTTAGATGAATGATATTAGACAAACAACCAATATTATTTTGGGTAAATATCAAAAGAGACCATATAGATAAAAGTTTGATGGTTTCACTTCCCAACTATAAAATAACTGTTTCATGTAGGTTTTATATATTAGAGAAAAGATAAAATTTATTCTTTTATAAAACAATTTTATGTTTTATTAGTAGTGGGAACCAATGATAAAGGACATGGCTGAGTTAATGGTTAATTTATATTATGAATCATCTATTAGATATATGATATATGTATTGGATGATACCTGACTAGAACTTTATCAAGTGGTGGGATTCATGAATATGTACTAGTATAATTTGGGAATACAATATTAGAAAAGTGAAATAGATATAATGGTATTTTAGTGGAATAAAACAAGTATTTATGTTATTTGGGAAATGAATATCTCTATAGTGTTGTGTGGTTGTTGACCATGGTGGTGATGTTAATAATGTATGGAATACTACAAGTTATGTGTTTACATAGTGGATTTCCTTTGTTGATATTTTTTTTATCAAAACTATATAAGGTGGTAGAACTATCTACCATAAAATTTGGAGAATATAAAAATGATAAAGGTCGGAAATGTTATGGTTTAGTTGGAAAACATATTAAAGGTGGTGGGCCAAAAGTGAGTGGAAATTGCATTAAAATTCAATTTTTAATGTATGAAACATCATTTAAATAACATAATTTTTATTCATGGTGTTGTAATCATAGATTTTGAATGATATTTTTTATAAATTAATGGATGGAATTTATTTATTTGATGTTGGTGATTAAATTTTTTAAGAGATTTAATAACATTAGTGATGATGACACCTTGATAGAATTATATATCAATGTCATGACATGGGGAAATCATGAGTTGTATTTATATGATAAACCTAGTATCTAGGAAAGGGAGGATTTGTATAAAATTATTTTCTAAAACATAATATGATTACCAAAGAAGTAAGAGATTTTATAATTTCATTTAAAAAATATTGTCACTAGTAGAAATATATTCTTTGGTGTTAGTATTTTGATGATAGAATTTTATAAATTGACATTAAAGTTGATTGGATGGAATTAATAACAATGATTTTCATTAAAATCACAACTAAAATTTCTTATCTTTAAAATTTAACATTTTTTTTATGAAAATCGATATTAAAAGATATCAAAAAAGAACTTTTTTTATGAAAATAAAAGTTAAAAATAATATACAAAACTTTTTAATATCAGTTTAAAAAAGGTGATGTAAAAGATACATTCTTTAATGTAATTTTTTTCAAATAAAATGCTAAATTTTAAATAAAAAAACTCATTAATGTTTGTTTTTAGTAAATCTAATATCAAAATTCATTTAAAAAATATACCAAAAATTCAAATCCTTATTTCTATTTTTCTTGAAACACTATCGCTCAACTGAATATCAAAAAATGATGGAACTAATGACATAAAATATTCTTGGATACATTCAATTCTCTCTTTGAGTTTATTTTAATCCAAATTTCACATTATTATCTCATTTGAAACCCTATCTCTATAGACTCTTGATCAATGATGGCATCAACAGCTTCGACAAACCTCGGCAACATCTGATTCGCTCTTCATGTCGGGTTTTAACCACTTTTATAAATATTTATCTTAGATCATTGATACTTTAATATTATACCATGATCCATAAGCTATTATGGTTAACCAAAAACCGTGATTTGAGGTTCTTGTTGGTTTTTATTCTACTTTTTTTTCACTATTTTTTCACCAATATTGCAGTATTTTCTCTGTTTTCAAAAACTCTGATTCAGCTTATTGGAATTATGGAGGAATTATTATTTTTCTTGATCCAAATATGAAAATTTTTTATTTTTTAAAAATCAATTTTGAATATTCATTTGTTATCATAGTTTTTTGTAAGGTATATTTTGTTTTTATGTTTAAAAATTTGTTATTAAAAATTTTATAATAATATTTTTTGTAATATATTTTTTATGATTGTTTTGATAATTGTTTGTAAGTTATTTATGAATAAATATTTTATAATTGGTCATATAATTTTGAATATAATTTATTTTTTATTTTTTCTAAGTTATTTTTGTATAATTGTTTTTCTAATATTTAATATATTTATTTGTAAACATTTTTAAAATTCAGGAGATATTTTCATAATTCTATGTATGTTATTTTTTTATATTTATTGATTTTTTATGAAATATTTTTTGAGATAAATTATGTATTATTTTTTGTTATGTAAATTTTTTGTTATGATACTTTTTTGTTATAATTATTTTGTTATGATAATTGTTTCTTAGTTATCATATATTTTTTGTTTTATAAATTATATATAAGTGTTAGTTATTTATTTTTAATTTTTGAGGATAAATTATTTATAACTTTCATTAACACAAATTAGGTATAATTATTTTTTAATGATATATTATGTCTTGTATGTTTTGATCATCACATATAATTTTTTATTATGAGAAAATGTTTATCAATAATTGATCATTTTCATTGTATGAATTTTTGATTCAAATATATCAATTTTTTATTTATTTTGAAATGTTTATATGTTTTAATATATTCACCTTTTATATTTAGATCATAGGTATTTAATGGATAATAATTGGATAAATTTATGAAGAGTCACTGACCAAAATGAAAAAGGAGTTGATTATTTTTAAGAATTTTCATAACAAAATCTACAAAACAATGATTTGATTTCATTTACATGCATGATGTGTTTGAATATGGGAATGTTAAATTCCAAATAAACCTTGGTTCATCTCATTTTATATTGTTTTATACATAATTGTACATTTTTGATCTGGAATTGTAAAATAACAGAGAATTAAACATCTAATGTTGATGAAAATATTCTGAATTAGATAGACGATAACATTGGAGAATTAATTCATGATGTAGGCATTAAAACCACTAAATAAAATATCAACTACTGAATGATTTTATAGAGATTCTGAGAAACCATTATTCTCAGTTTTTGGAAAATATATATTGTTATGAGCAATTTTATGATTAGTTAACTTGAAATCAAGAAATGGGTGGATTGATAAATGTTTCTCAAAGGTTTCTTGATAGTTTAAAAGAGATACTTTTAGAAGGAAACATGATTCTAGATTTTAATTATCAGGAAAAGAACATATTAATCACAATGAAATTTGGGTCGAAAGAGATACATGCTCACCCAAATGATTATTTATTGTATAACAAAATAATATGAATGTTTATCAACATTTTCTAAATGTGGGACATCAAAATATATGGTGGATGTAAAATTCAACATGGATCCATTTTTTGGTAGTATTATTAAACCTCCAGATCAATCAATTTAGTACTGTTAAATAATTTCTTCCAAAAATTCTAATAATAAAACTCTAATTTATTCCTATTATCCAAAATAAGACCTTTTACTAAATTAATTTTGTTCCTTCCAATAACACTTTGTTTGAAGTGCCTACTTACAAATTAAGTTGATTCAAAATTGTTAAGATGTAATACAGAGGAGCACATATTTGATGGAAACTTATATCACCCATATGATTCCCCAAAGTGGAAGAGAATTGATAAAAAATTTGCTTCTTTTGTAATTGAAGTTAGATATATTAGAATAGGACTGTACATAGATTTAAAGAATACATATCAAAGTCTATGTATCCAAAATAGTTTGTGGAATGTTTTTCTTGTAGTCTAAAACCATTTCTAATAGATATGTATGAAGGAAATATATTTTATAATTATATTGATAATTTATGGACCCAAACAGTCATGAAACAATATTTATGTGTATATTTCACAATTTCATGAGGATTTGAAGCATTTATGAGAGACATGTGTCACGTTTTTTGATTCATAAAAGAAAGAGTATTTTATTTTTTAAGCAATAATAATATTAAATATAAATCACTTTTATATATATGTAAAGTTATCTAGATAAAATATTAAGGAACATAAAGAATTTCCAATTTGTGATGAAGTGACTTCAGATGATCATTTTCAAAATGAGAGAATGATAGTGTATGTAAGAAATTGATGTTTTTTTTGAATTGATCATACATATAAAAGAATGTAAATGAATTTAATGATTTATTGGAATATAATATTTCCCCCCCAAACAATTGTTGTTGACTAATATTACTACAATGTGCAAAATATTGATTTGAAATATGGAAATAAAGGATATTATGGTCGTAAAAAATATATCTGTAAGAAACAATTTATCTTTTTTAAAATACCTTATTAGATATTTTTATAGATAAAACATAACATTTATGTTATTCATGTTGAGGAAAACATATGTGATAGTTTTATTGGAACATTCATAGACAAAAAAGAAATGAAAAAAGACGGATTGCATGCTAGATTAGAGTTGATATTCATTGGAATACATTTATAGTTATCTCCCACTATAAAATGAAAAAATATTTATTTAACATTGACTTATCACAGATTATGAAACAGTGAAAAAATGATTTTTTTAGATTCTACAAGGTATTAAAATACCCAATGGATATTCATAAAATATGATGAATTTGGTTTTATTGAGGGAATATAAATTAATAGTTATGAAATCACTTAACTATCTTGTATTGATACAAAAACTATTACCGATCACAATGCATGGTATATTTCCTACACCTGTCAGATAGATTATCATCATGTTGTGTAATTTTTTCAAATCTATTTGTAGCAAAGATGATGATGTAAATTTGTTAGATGCGTTAGATAATGAAGCTTCTCTTATACTCTTTCTACCAGAAATATATTTCCCACGTATACTTTTTGATATAAAGATTGATTTGGTTTGTGAAATATGATTATCTAGGCCTGTTTATTTTTTTGGGATGTGTCCTTTTGAACTAAATATTAAAATTTTGATGATATATGTTATAAATACTCATCTATAAGACGCATCAATTGTTCAAAAATATTTATCAAAAGACTTGATTGAGTTTTTTACCGAGTATTTGTATTAGGTGGAGCATATTGATCTCTCTATATCTCAACATATGGTAGTTTATATTGAAGGTAAAGGGATTTGAGGTGTAATGTTAAAGGTCATTCCATATTATCATGTGATGTAAGAACATTTATACATTTTCAAAAACAATAATTAAGTATCACCAAATATATCATAACATTTTTTGAATTGATGTCCTGATATCTAAAAAAGAATGAAATGTGGTTGATTATTAAGCATAAAAGACATTTTTTCATGGTTTAAATAGAAATTTATCACAGGCATATCTCTAATAGAATCATTGTAATGGTTTGAAGGGGGATTCTCTCTTAATGTGATCACATCGTCTAGTTTTGGTATTAATGGGTACACATTTCACATAATGAATTTGAATGAAATGGCTATTGTTTGAAATTGTGGATCAATGGTCATTGCTGAAGTAATTCATTTTTCAAGTGAAAAAGATAAAACCCCAATGATGGCATCAATTATATATTTTGGAGTCCACGATGATATATAGCAAATTGATTATAATAAATTTATAGTAAAAATATTTATGTGCAACTGGGTTGATTGTATTGGTGGTGTGAAACATTATGATTCTGTGTTTACACTGGTTGATTTTAAATGATTTTGTTCCAAAGAGGATCTATTTATGATGTAGACACATGTAAAGGAAATATTTTATATCATTAATACATTGAATGATCAGTGGTTTGTTTTTTTTTTCAAGAGAAAGGAATTCATTTGGGTTATGAGGATACTGATGATGGTATGGATAAGTATGTGGATTATTTTCATATTATGTGAGTTTCAAATGATAACAATGACTATAATGTCGACATAGTCTATGCTGTATGAAATGATCATACTGAAGGGATATATGAAAATACTAAATTAATATCTAAACTATCCGGGTAAATATTTATAATTTGTTTTTTAAATTTCATGTGTAGAAACATTATTTTTTATTAATTATTGGATTTTTAATTAAATATATTTATTAATTATATGTTTTTTGTGTTAAATTTTAAATTAAACTGTTATGTTTCAACACTTTTATTAAAAAACCCAATGTATATCATTATGTTTTGGTTAAATTTATGGAAATGGAAACACAAAATTATAATTTTGATATTTGGATTTATAAATGTTTCTATGATTTTAGACTTATTTTTTATATTTATTAGTTTAACTTGAATATTTACTCATTAAGATTCATGACATCAGTTTTTTAAACTTACACATGTGTGATATTATTTTTTTACTTAAATATATTTGTAAACATTGTTTTTTAAATATTCACATTTGTAATAATATACAGGTATAGAATATTTCAATTATTTTTTCTATTTCAATGGAATAAATAGAGGTAACATAATATTTATCAAGGTATATTTCTTCATTAATATTATTAAATATTCATTAATATAATTATTTAATGAATTAAAAATTTTTAATTTATAAAAAAATTTATAGTAGGACTACTGATTTGCATCTTATGGAGGGTTTTTTTCCTTCTTATATAGAGAAAATGATTTATAGATTTGGTAAACGTGAGATTACATGTTTACTATCGATTTAATATTCACGTAGAGACCATAGAACACATATTAATTTTTATAATGATAATAACCCAATGAGCACAAATTTAACACAGTTTACCAGTTATATCGCCATGCAGAACTGTTACAATATTTGAATTTTATATCTTCATTAGAAGAATATTGAAAATATGAAGAAAGAAATGATGTGAAAGACTATAATAGTAAAATACCTCAATTAATTGATTTTTATCTCAGTTTTCAAATATTATATATTTTAAATTATTAATATTTAATTTATTCAATTACATATGAAGTTAATATTTTAAAAAAAATGAAGTTAAGGAAATATTTCTTTCTTTAACAAAAATTCAATATAGGGATTTTAAAACAAAATTGAAAAAAATTATCATGTTTTTCGGAAGTTACAAAATGAAACCCACCGCCTCAATTATTGGGTTTTAGATGAAAATACATGGAAAAAATTTATCACCAACTAACATGATGAAGCATTTATGATATGATAATTATTATATATTGTAAAATTTCATATGTATTAATTAATTAATTAATATTTTATTTTATACAACATGAATCTACAGGATCTCATCAAGATATCTTGTTTCATAACATATACCCTCATACTTTATCACTTGGAGGGTATAATTTATTAAAGGAGAAGATGATTGTATAAAAGATTGATTCCTTAAGATCTCAATCTAGTAGTGGTAAATAATAGTTTATGTTCGGTCCTCTATCTCCCCACACTTTCCATAAAAATCAAAATGATAGAGAAGGAAACAATATAAAAAGTATCTTATAGATAAATCTATGGAAGTAGCTGATAAAATTGTAAGAAATTAATTTCTATTTTTTATGAATGTTTTTATTTTTTAAATTAACAACACTAATATACCATTTTAATTTTTCATTTCAGTATGAATTTCAAAATAAGTTTCATAAGAGAATTTTATCCCTGATAATAGCATGAAATCCCACATTCTACTTTAATAAAGCCATAACACTATGACCATGTAAGAGAATATGAGGCAAGTTTCATTTATGGAAAAGTATTTATTCATCAATGTACGAAATTAGTTGAAATAGAAATAAATTCCTTTAAAAATGATTTGAAAGACCTGAAATAGTCTATAGGTGATAAAATTCAATCAGTTATGTAGGCTGTGTTTCTACAATTGATTATAAAATCACACCTAGTATATCCTGTATAGACTTATCAACTTGTCCATCCATCCCGACCATCCTAGCCAACCCAGCCTACCCAGCTTGCCTACTTAGATCCTCCCCCTCCTCATTCGAACCCAACTTTATTCTGTGTGTTGTATGATGGAGGTTCCCATATGTGTATTACATTATGCAGAGTTAAACATATTTTTGTGGATTATATACATCACTACCCTATGCAGTTGGGTTTGGTCAAAATATCAGTAATTAATATTATTGGTCCAACTAGTCAACTTCCATTGCCTACATAGGAGGTCACTATTATTGGATACTGTGTTATTCATTTTATACTTTATATGGCTATCCTTATTTATTATCAATCATATGAGGTATTTTTTTAAAATATTATTTACATTTTATTGAAAATTACTTTTGATGTTTACAATCATTTAATTTTTATAGGAGTACCTAAAATCAAAATAATTGGTACTTAATAAATAAAAGGATCAAGAACTAGAAACTTCAGATAATTTTGAGATTTATGATGGGGAAAAATTATTATCCTAGGTTTTTCCTTCCTTGGATAACACTTATGGGTTTTAGATGATGTTTGAGATATGTGGAAGAGAATATCTATTGATAATATTCAAACAAGATATCATGTATTTGATTATTATTGATGAGATCAACATCCCTATACTATAATTTTTTTCCATGTAAGTAAATTTATGTTTCATTAATTAATTATTTAAATAATGACAATTTCAATTGACTTATTATATTAATTATTTAATTATTATTTACACACGATTCTTATTAAAAATGATAGCACTGGTGTTTTTGGTCTTATATATCCAAAATTCATCTCAAAAGTTAGGAAATATGTGAATACTTCTGATAGAGTTGCATAAATATATGTGAGAGATTATCAAATATCGATATTAGGTGTATTTTTTTCAATTCCATGATGGGTAAGTAAAATAGGGTAATTATAAAATAATATCCACTATAATTTAATTAGCTCTGATCTTTTTATATTGTAGAGGTTATTGGATGTTAGGTGTATTCTACCTAAATGAATACACATTATGTTGTATTTTATCTTTATTAGTTGGTTTTTATAATAAAATAATCAACTTGTTAGATATTTAATTTTTATTCATTTTGATAAGTTCTTTATTATTAATTCTTATTTTTTATAAATGTTTTTTAGTTGATATATATAAAAATGAAGGTCATGCAAAAAGTTAAACAAAGGAAACTTATCAATAATGCATCTAAATCTAATTCAATATGTGGATGTAACGATAAATATTTTTTATATTAGATAATATTTAGTTATATATATATATATATGTTGGATGTTATTTTCAATTGAATTTTTTATAAACATAATATCATCATTAAAAAGAGTGGAATGTGTTTATTTTTTTATGATTCATGTATGAGATAATCACAACTTGGTCAATGAATGAATTTTATTAGTTATGTTATATTAATTATTTTATGTTTTATATCAAAATATTCTTTTTTATTAATATTATTATATTCATTGTTATTATAATTTTTTAATGATGTCGAGTCATATATGAATGTCAAAAATACCCATTTTCACATTTTGTTTTCAAAATATTTGGTTTTGTATCATTTTAATTTAAATTATCAGGCCCGTATCACTGAAATAAATTTAAATAAATGATTATTTATACTATTATTTTATGTTTTTAGTTGGTATATCATCTTGATTTTATAGGCAGGTTCTTTTTTTAATTTTGTTTTTTAGTTATAGTACAATTTTTTTTAGAAAATTAATAATCAAATAAGTTTTATTATTTTTTTATAAGATATTTATTCTTTATTATTATTGTTTATTCATTTTATCATAATTGATATATAAAAATATAGGTCGCGATATTTTTTAACAGTGATCATCTTTCGATACAGAATCCAAATAAAATCAACTACACGATATTATGGGTAAATATATTTTATAATAGATTATATATGTTTTGTATTATATATTAGTTTTTGTTTTCTATTATAAGTTTCATAACCACATTGTTTTCATAAAAAAGGAAGGGTCTAATGAAATTATTTTTCTTTAAGATTCATGTTTGAGATAATCAAATGTGGGATGAAAAAAATATTTGGAAAGGTTAGTAATATTAATTGTTATAGGTTTTATATCAAAATATTATGTTTTTTAATCTTATAACATTCACTATAATTATATATTTACAATTATGTACATTTATATACAAATAATGGATGTAAACATAGTCTATGTTCGAAAACTATTTTTTATGTATAACTAAAATTTAAATTAAATGGTCTTTCTCTTTTATTTAAAGTTATAAAAATATTAATTAAAAAATCAATTTTTATTAATGTTTATATATTGTGTTTTTTATACAAGTTTATTATTTTTAATCTAATTTTTAATATTGGTTAAATTTCAAATAATAAGATATTTTAATTTTAATTTTATTTTAAAAAATGTGTAATTATACAATCATTTTCATTTCTTAATGTATTTTTATTCCCTTTTTAATGGTTTCAGATGTTTTTATTATTGTTTATTTCATTAAATTGAATGGAATGAGGTTTTATACCAATTTTTTCTTTTTTTAGCTTGCATATTGTGTTTCATTTTATAGGATTCTTTTTTTAAGTTAGTGTATTACGAAGAGTACTTAAATATTTCAAAAAATTGTCAGACAAGTATGTTTTATTCATTTTTATACGTTATTTATTTTTAATTATTATTGTCTATATGTGTTTTTATAACTGATATAGGAAAATATAGGTTGTATAAAAGGTTTAACAATAAATAATTTTAGGTTCATAATCCAAATAAAATCAACTACATGAAATTACTGGTAAATATATTTTTTATTAGACAATATTATTTTTCATGTATATATATGTATGGGTTTGTTTTTTATTTTCAAATTAATGTATCATAATTGTAGTGTCATCATAAAAAAGGAATGATAGATTGTAGTTATTTTGTTTTATGATTCACGTATAAAATAATAAAAATATAGATGATTAATTAATTCGATAAGGCTAGTTATATTAATTATTGTAGGTTTTATATCAAAATATTCCATTTTTTAAACATATCACATTAATTATTATTCTAGATATTCAATAAGGTCTAGTCATACAAAAATAAATAACTTACCCATATTCGTGAGATATATTCCAAGAAGAACCGCCACCATAAATTGAAATTGTATACTATAAACATTTTATATTTCCATTTATTAGTGTATTTGAATTTTTTAGTTCATTTGATGATTTTTTATTTTTACTTCAACTTGGAATTTTTTAGTTCAAATATTCAAATGAATCAACTTAGTGATTAGATTCTGTTCTCTGCTTAATAATGGTATGAATTCTATACTAAAATTTCATTATCCTCCTAAAAAAACCAATAAATTATTATATTATTTAGAAAGTTAATGTAATTTTTACATTATTTTATTACATTTATAATGTAATAATTTATTTTTTCCAATTTATGTTGAATCCTAAGGTGATGTAGTACTATGTTTATCTATTTTTATCTTGTCTTTAATTTTTTAATCTAAAATTTTATTTACACTATTTTCTTTAATCTACAGGTATCTAGGAATCAATAATCATATACCCATCCATAGATGATTTTCAAAAATTAATCCTTAGTTTTTTTGGTAGGAGTCAACAATTTTCAAACCAAATATTCCATATTTAGTTGGGATTCAATTTTTTCCTGTTTATTAATATTTTTTAAGACACTAGGAAACTTCATTGAAATGGTACTAAATTTTCATGATTAAAATAATGGAGGCTTTAGAAACTATGTTTTAATTATAATTATTATGATTTTTAAATTTTTTAGTTAATAGTCAAAAGCTGTAAAATTCTATACATCTTTATCTTGAAATTTTTTTTGATATTCAATATAAAAATCTTAAACTTTTCTTAGATAGTACATTTTGAAAACATATTTAAAAAATATATGGATTATATTATCCAAATATAATTGATTTTGATTGAATTTATGAAATATTTTTCATAATATATAGCCATGTTTGGTTGTAGTTAAATTTGTATTGTAATTTATATATAAGATTTTTCATTTATTCATTCTAAAACCCACTAGAATCAATGTATTTTATTAAATATCACGAGGTTTTATATAATTTTATATATTAATATGTAGCTCTATGGGTGTTGAGATATTTTATTATTATTTATGTTTATTATTAAATTTTCCATATAGAAAGTGTTCAAAAATTGATTTTTTTTGTTACAAGAGGTGTTTAATATCATTGAATTAACTTTTTAAATGAAGTGGTTTATATTTTAATAGATTTGTTACTTTTTTTGTTTTTTTGTTTATAATGAATTATTAATGATAAATCAAATAGGATTTCATTTATAATGTTATGTTTGGTTGTGTTAAATTTATAATGTTTTGTTCTGTCTATGAATTTTTTTTATAAATTATTTATATAATTGAGTTAAAAAAAAGTTTTGAAACTAATTTATGAATACCATGGGTGATTGGGTTAATCAATTCGATATGATAAAAATTTTAATGTCTTATAAATATAAAAATTATTTTTTGGATTTCTTTTAAGCTCTACTGAAAAATATATTTGGTTTTAAAAAATTTGTTTTTAATACATAATTTTATTAATAATTTAAATTTAATGATAATATTTAGTATGTAAAATTTAAAACATAATTCATTGGTTTAATTATAGGTTTAAATTATTTGGGATTTAGATTGAATAATTTTGGAATTTAAATTGAGTAAAATTGGTTGTAGTTTTATTTGGGATTCTTAATTTCAAATATGTTTTATGTTTAATGGATTTCTTTTGTTATTAAAGGAATATTAATCATTATGGGTATTTTTGTAATGATGCTTAATATTGAAGGGAATCATAATTAAAAAATTTATTCAAGGATGGTTGAGATTTTAACTATTTTAATTTTTTTAGTGTGTTTTTAATAATTTATTATTAGGGAATGATTGGTTTATTGAATCAGAATAAATTTTCTTAATTTACATTATTTTTTGATATTTCATTGATATCTATGATATTGAGTTACTCATGGATTCAAACCCAATAATTCAATTCTTTTACATTTTGAAATATACCTATATATGTCTATAATGTTTTAATTTAATTGATTTTTCATATGAATTGTCAAAGTGGCATATTCAGTTATTGAATATCCATGGAATTTATAATGGCTAATATTAAGATATGATCTAAAATGAGTATAATCCATAAAAAGTATTTTAATATGCTAAAAATCATCCTAAATAAGTTAATTTTTGTTTTTGACATGTCTTAGAAAATATTAAAATCGAAATTATGAAAATTAGTCATTAATCGAGTGATTTAAACTTATTGAACAAATATGTATCATGAAACATTGTTTGAAAAATGAATTATCTAACTACTCCTAAAATATATTTGTGGTGTCTTATGTTTTCTAATTTTTTACTCACTTTTACCTTTATTAATTTTTTTATACAAATAAAATTTTACCTCTTCGATTAATTTTTTTTCATGTGTTCTCTATAGTTCTTTTTAGTGGATTGAGTTTACATTTTATCAGTATGTGTACTATTTTACCCAATTAATTGGAAAGATACATCAACCTAATGATATCCATGGAATGATTCAAGGACAACCCAGAATGATTATATTATATATTATTATGTATTTTATTTTTTATTACAGTTTAATTTTTTTATTAAGACACTCTTTTTTTGAGTGATGTTGTCAAATTATATTCTTTTCACCAGTTTTACTATATTTTTCATGATTTGTATTTTATATTTTTTATGTATTATAGGTTTTCATATATTTTTTTGAATGTAATTGAATGTATTAATTTATTTTATTTTAAAATTTCCATGTAGGTTTTTCTAAAAACTAATGTGGACTAAATATTATATTTCTTTCAACATTGAAGTTTACCAAAAAAAATTGATGTTGAAGGTCTTAGACTATAATTTCAATGTCGATTTTTGGAAGAAACCAATGTTGAAATAATTAAGTGAATTTTTCCAGGTTAAAAATCTATTGACATTCAATGTCACTTTTAGCAAAAAAATAAACATTGAAATTTCAATCATATATTTTACACTCCTACTTTATTAAAATACTGAAATCAAATAATATTTTCAATATGGGTTTATAAAAAACAAATGTGGAAAGAAACATCAATTTTTCTATTAGTTAAAGTTTAGGCTTTGGTTTCATTAAACTATATTGAAGCTATTATTTATAAAGATTCCTGTATAAATGTTTGTAAAAACCTGACATTAAAATGTAAAAATATGACATGGAAATATATTTTCCACAATCATAGAATACTATTTAGAAAATTAAGTAGATCACACCATAATGTAAATGTTCTCCTATCATTGAGGACCTATGTAAGATTCATCAATAACTTCTAATTGATTTAATGCATCATGGAATGATAGGTTATGTTGTAAAGGGCCTCACATGAAATAATTCAACTAGTATAGAGTTTAACTATGGAAATATGGAAGTGTATTATGTCACAAAAGACTAGAATACACTATAAAGTAATCTCAACTAATAATAGTTTATATAGTTTAAATTAATGGTGAGATTAAGAAATGAGGCCCAAAGTAGCTATGTAGGACTAAACCAAAGTGTTTATGGAAGTACTATTCCAAGACATCAATGACTATTAAATAATGATTTATTTATAAAATTAAATAATAAATTAAACACAACCATATATGATTTTTATGTAAGAAGATCAATTTACACTATAAAAAATTGATCATGCCACAACCATTCAAATTCTAAGAAATATTGTACTCTAACATAGTGGTTATTTATTAGAGGATGTGATTTTGGTGGAATGTTAAATTTCAAGGTTTACTAAAAATGAATTGACATAAACTATAGAATAAATTTCAATTGTGGAAAATTTTAAGCATATGAGAATATTCAAAAATATTTGGAAGACAATAAAAGAAATTTTAAATGAAATTTAAATGAAATTCTATTTTATTTTTGGGATCTTGTTATTAATTTAAATGTATGTTGTGAATATGTATATAATTTGAAAATTAATGAAAATATGAGGTATGATACACTGTAATTCATGGAATAATTCTATAATGTAGTTATTTATATAATAGAAAGTCAATCTAGTTTGAATTTTAAAAGGATAAGATTGATTTTTGGATCTATAATGGCATGCATGACTCATTTTTATTCTTTAATTATGTATACATATGGAAAAATATAAGATCATTGAGGAGAATAAAATTGATCCCAATACATAAATCAAATTGGTTTTTTTTCTAGAGATCTATAACATTGTTTACATGAAAAAAGGTTCTATTGAATATAATGGTATATCTAGTTTCAATGGAAAATATGTGAGATTAACGTTCATTTCTTAATCTTGTAAAGAATAAGGAAAATAATAAGGAGCACCACAATAACATTGTTTTTTAAGAATAATTAAAACAAGAATAATCCACTTTCTTAATTATTCCACATATTGTGTATTTTTTGCTAATTTATTAATATAGAAGAAAAAGTTTCAATACATAAAACATGAGTTTAGTCTCATTCAAATTATAATAGTAAGAGTTCGAATAATGTGTATTTAAATGGATTATTAATTCAATAGTTATGATGTAGAAAGATTTAATTATATATTCTAGTTATGAAGAGAAAAATGTCAATAAATAGAATTTTTTTTCATTGATGAAGTTATTGAACGATATAAAGAAGAAGTAACCCTTGAATAATAAAGGTATCTTTCTTAAACAATGGTAAATTTTGTACGCTTTTGTGTTAAGTAGCCACATCCTAATACACATATCCACCAAAATTGATGGTAGTGAATTATATATGGTCCTTGGATTTTCCCTTAGTGGTGAACTAAATAAAATCCTTCTGTATTGTGCATGCTTTACATTTTTCTATGTTCATTAAAGGATTCAATGAGGTTTCCATTGGGGGGTTGAGATGTTGAATGTATTCCCTCCAATAATATAATAAGAACATTATGAGTAAGTTAACGTAAAGAATAATTGTGTTAATTCAATGTACAACTTGATTCACCCATGTCTTAGGGTATTTACATTAAACATGGTCCCATAAAGTGGTATTAAAGACTAAAGGTTATAAATTCTATTTTAATATCTGAAATTTTTTATTTATTTTATACATATATGGATTCTATAAATATTCATTGTGTTTTATTTATAGTATTATTTTTTAGATGGAAAATGGGTATTTACTAGTTTCTATAGTGCTGTGGTGAAGATTTCAAGGAAAACCAATACCATGATGCTCACTTGATAATGAATAGTGAATGAATTTATGTTGAAAGGATAGAAAATAAATTGTTCAAATAATTTTCCAATGATGTATACATGAATTCAATCTATTTTGCTATATACTTTCAAATGTGGAAAACATTATACATAATTTATAGAATAACATAGTATGTAAAGGACACCATGGCATCAACGTCATGAGAATATTATAAATATGGTAGTGATGATATATTAAATAACACATCGAAATAAAATTATATTTTTTTAAGAAACAAAAAGAAAGGGAAAATTATGAAAACACTATTGAGAAAATAGACTCTCTAATCAAGAAAATAAATTTTAAATGTTAACATAAATCTATTTAAAACATTATTTTAAAATAATAATGTAAATATAGAAACTTATATTTCATCCATAACACTAATGTGGAAGATAATATCATGAATGAAATATAAATATTGAAATAACATTAATTTGAAGTACACACATTAACTAAATAGATAATATACAAATCCAACAACAAAAGGTCGATAAATTAGAGATCATTCATGTGTACTATGTATTCATAAAATAAAATTTTCATAGATAATATAAGTATAATGAAAGTTGATATAACACTTAATAAATATATTATGTGTATCAGTTCAAAGATAAAGGGTTCAATAGATCTTCCTAGACAAATTGCACAAGAATTGGGAGAATAAAGGGAAATAGAGAAGGAGCGTAAGGCTATTATTATCCCACCCAAAATGATATAATATGTAAGGTATAATTCATTATGAGATGATTTATTTTTTATAAAAATAGACATATGATATGAAATTATGACATTATTAAATAATATATTTCCAATTAGGGAACCTCGCTCATATGTTAATTGAGATTATTGAATGAAAAAAAGGAATAACATTTACATTGAAAAGTATATTCACTAGGACGGTGAGAAGTAATATATAATGAAACAAGGGAATATTAAAGAATAAATACTAGCTTATTCACTATATAATTCATGAAATTAAACAAAAAATGGTATTTAGAGATGAAGTGATTCAATTGTATTAATAAAATCATGGATATCCCTGTTATAAAAGATTTATAGAGGAAAATCTATTCTGAAGAAACCTAAATGAATATTGAAGAGAAATTATATAAAGCATTCTTATGTAGTCTTACTAATTATACCACAGGTAAAAAGTTGAAGGTTTTTATAAGATCCCTATTATATAGAAAAATCATGATGAAGGATGAAAAAATGAATCATCAAAGAATGATACATGCACAATTGATATTAGTATCAAGATAAAGGTAAAGTGAAAGAAAAATAATATAGAGGGTTCTCATAAAATAATATGTGGTTAAGTATGTATTAATGGTTCTGTAAAGAAATCTAAAAGGAAGGATTGGAATCGAGTTAGAAGAAAAGTGTTGGTTCACCAAGAATAGTAACATTTATTGACATAATGGAATTGAGGAAGTACCCCTCTCGCTATGTAATTTATTTTTTCTAATATTTATTTTAAACTATGAATGTGTGAGGGGGAGATATGATCCATGGGGTGGTTTTGATAATAGAATATGTGTACATTATATAGTAAAAACATGAAACAATTAGTGTAAAATGATAAATATTACTATTCTTGGTGATGTTTATACTATGTATAACAATGTTAAATATGAAATTATATACTAATTTGAATAAGTATAATTTATTTAGATAATAATATAGAATTTATAAGACAAAACTACTCTATCTTGGTTGTGAATAAGTATCATGATTAGTTGAAGGATGAAAAAAATGGTATTTTGAAAATTGTTTACTGGCATGTGTCTTTAAAAGAAGGAGGAATAATAGTGATGAAAAAATAATAGTACAAATAGTATCATCATGTTTTCATTAACTTGATATGTTTTTATAGATATATATAATTTTTTATCATGTAAACTCATCCATTATTAAAATATATTAATGGTTTCTTTGAGAAAATAACTCCCTAATTGTGGTACATTCTTGAAAATATTTTTATAATGATTTGAGAGTATATTTTCTCATGGGAGTTTACTAAAATTAGAGATATTGAAATATTAAATTATAAAAAATAATGATTCATATATCTATTCCCTATATATCAACTAAGAATCATTGTTAAATAGTACGGCTAACACACTATGTGCTTTGATTTATATGTACAAATGTTTTTAGTATGTGTGATTAAGATCATATGAAGAAATGTTGGAAGAACGTAATATATAGAGTTGTAAGGTATCCTTTGAAGTTAGTGGAAAAGATAGATAACCTTTATATTTCTTACTTTTACTATCATTACATACACCATGTTTTGACTCATTATTATTTGATCAATGGTTAAATTCATCTTTTAAATGTTAAATTCACTCACTTTTTTTTTTAAAATATAGCTACATCCTAAAGAGATTGAGTTTAAATTCTAAAAAAATGGTTTATTCAATAGGTGTTATAATTTAATTAAGATGAAATTTATAATATTATTACCAAGATCTTATAATACATGTAATTGTGTTAATCATTGAAATAAGTTGAGGAGTTAAATCCAAAATTACAAAAGTGGTAGGTTGATTTGATATAGATAATGAATCTCAGACAATTATATTTTATAGATATTTTTTCATGGGGTTAATTGGTAAAATTAGATTTCATGTGGGCCTCACATGTGTTATTTTTATTTTGATGTCGGTAAATCAAATAGTTATAAAATAATAATTTTTTTTATAAAACCTATATATACATTTCAGAAAAAAAGAGGAGTTTGTTCTCTCTAAATATAGTGTGTTATTTATCTAATTATGTTAGAGATTATTTACATTTCCCCATTTTATTTTGATATCAAAAGGGGAAAATAAAATTCAATATAAATCCATATGTGTATTTGTACTATTTAGAGTGACATAATGGAGAGACATTTATGATAGAATTGACAATAAAATAAAAAGGGGTGAATATTTCAACTAAATGTTGTGTATTATATTTTTTTTCCAATTATAGTTAGTTGATTATGTTTATATAAGGCAATAAATAAATTATGAAGACATGGTTAAATGGGTGTATAATTGAAGATGGATACCATAAACATGGGAACCATATTTGGGTTGTTGAGGATGAATAACAAGGGTATACATGACATTTATGTTTGAAAATGATCATGTCATATATGCTGATGATGTATTGAAGAAAAAAGGTGGATATGCAATTAATACTGGGAATGTTGATTTCTTGATAAATCTATATGTGAAGGTCAGGGTATGAGGAGAACATGATTTGGAGTGCGATGATAATGTTTACATCAATGGAAGTTGTGTTATGTATAACATTATTTTTTTTCCATATATGGTTATTAGAGAAGTAGGATGTTGAATAAAAGTCTTTGAAATTTTAAATTAGAATTTTAATTGAATGAAGAAGATCACAAAGAAATGGTAGTTCTCACTCTGTAATGGGGACCTATATAAGATTTATTTTTAATTAATGATTGATTAAATGAATCATTGAATGTTTCGTCATTTAGGAAGAGGCCTCGCATAATATAAGTCAACTATTATATAAGATAAATCTAGAGATTTTTATGCATGTGGAATCATGAAGGGTTGGCTGATGCTGTAAAGGTATCACACATAAGAGAGATTTGAAAAATTTGAAAGCTACATGAGATCAACCAATGAAGGCCAAAGTAGCTACATTAGATTAAACCAAAGGGGTTTTGGATATATTGGTTTCAAAATTAGTGGAATAAGTTATATTGAATTATTTAGTGGATTAAAGTAAATTATAAATTAAATATTATAATATTTAGTCATATTAAAATGCTTGGTCGAGTGAAAAATGTGAAACAATTTTTTTGTATAAGATGAAAAAATCACATCATAGTGAATGGATCCTGCCAGAACTAGTCAAATGATAAAAAATAATTCATCACAACATAGTAGTTACACTATGGAGGATTTTATTTTAGTAGAATGGTAGAGATCTTGGTGTATTGATGTTCTAGGGACTTTCACCATGAAGCAAGGTGCCAAGACATAACAAGTTCAATATTATAGAATCTATGAGGATATTTGGAAGAGGCAACATAATATTTGGAGGAATTATAAAAAAATAAACAGGATATTTTGGATGTATTTTTTGATTGGGAACCACTCTATGACGATGTACATCACACCAAAATTAGGGTCAAGTCGTTGAACATTACAACAACCCATGATTTTAATATAAATTCTCATTATAAAAACATTTGGTATATTACATATCTTAAGAGACACAAAATACTATATTAAAAGGGATAATTATTAATTATAATTTAAAATGAAAAAAAATATTTGAACAAAGTATAATTTTCTATAATATGTTTAAAGAGTACAAATTTATTAATTCATTGATAAATATAAATGTTTTTTAAAAATAGTAAATTTATTTAAAAAATAAATTACCAAATTTTATAATTTTAATTAAATGAAATATACAAAATCCTTTCATTCTTTTTGAAAAAATTATATTAATATTATATTTTGGGATTTTTAAAAAATGGTTGAATTTTGGGTGAATAGTGAAAAATTTCAATTTACTAATATTTTCACTTTTTTGAATTTATCATGGTACAAAAATGATTTTTTTTGAATATATATATATAATATAAATTATAATTTCAATTGTGCATTTAAAATGTAATTTTGAATTTACAAATCTATGTTTGGCATTTTTGAAATCTAGGTAATGTTTTTATTTAAATAAAAATTGTTTTGGTTCTTTTTTTAATAATGTATCCAAAATATTATATATGTTTTTATTTTTATTTAAAGTTAAATTAGTATTTTTTTTATTTAAATAATTTCAATTAATTTCATGGAAACTTAAATGTAACATAATGTCAGAATAAAATTAATTTTTTTCTTAAAAATGATTTTTTTCTTAAAACCATTTTTCATTATGTTACACATAATTGTTTTAACATTTTTTCGCTACTTATAGAAATTAATCCTTTGAAAACTATTTCAATATTTTTAATTATCCCTTTCAAATTTTATAATGTGTTCAATTTTATTTTTTAGTAATAATGAATAGTCATCATGGTAAAAGTTTACCAATGTGGTAAAGGGAAAAAGAGTTTAAAGGGGGATTAAATCTAAGAGAAAACATAAAAAATATCCCTATAACATGGCTAAATATACTTTTAAGGTTTTATTTCATCCCAACCAAATATTCTATTCGAAATTGGGTTGCCTTGATTCCACATTAAAATGAAAATAACATTTTATTATATTAAAAATTAAATAAACACAATAGTGCCACTACCTTTATCTATAATAGGGCTCCACCTATCGTGAATTATGAGCACATTTTGAGCACTAAATCATGGATAATACCTATCTCTATATCTCCCAAAAATTCCACCGCACTTCTTTAGTGGACATGGATTCAACAAAATACTATCCTATGTTGGATTAATGTGTTAGCTAAAAAAAGATACTCAAAGAAGAGGTAATCATCATAAATATGTTCTTTGGAGTTTATCTCTTATTATACCTACCTAAAATCTACATTATCCATAAAAAGTAATTAAATAAGTATCATAAATATTATGTTATTTTATTATTCTGATAGAACAATATTTGTCTACCTCCTTCCCATTTCATGTAAAATTAATGTGTTGCTCTTGCCTATATACAAACTACCCCTTCTTTAAAACCATAGGTTTTAGTTTTAATCACCAACTCTCATGACTAGTTATATTTATGGATTTAATTATTAAATATATTATTTTTTTATAATTATTATTATTTAAAGAAAAACTATTATCAAATTTCCTTCAATCCCATCTATTGGAAAATTGAATCATCGCTCGTGCGCACATGCAGATTACCGCCTCCATGAAGCGGCATAATTCATTTATCATTAAAAAATTATATAGATGGTTATAAGGATGGATTTAATTAATATATATAGTATTCATATGATATTCTTGTGATAATTAAAAAAAGTAAAAATATTATCTACAATTCTTTCATTTTTCATATTAGAAAATTATAACATCGTTCATGCGTGTAAACATACCATTATCAGCAAGACCAATGTATTTCATTCTCCATAACCACCATTAGTAGAGTGTCATAAAATTATATTTAATGATTAAATATTATTTTTATGAAATTATTAATATTATATAATTGATGAAACCAAGACCAAGGTGAAACTACCAGGATCTATAAACTAAAACGCGTATGAGAAACAAAAATTTAACACCTAGAATATTGATTTTTGATGATAATTGTTAATAAATAAGTAATTATAAATTATTAAGGGAATAATATAGGGTGATATAAATATGAATATTTTTATGTTATCTATTAATTAAAACTATATATTTATTATATAAGATTTTAGAGCATGTTCGACCAAGCAGTACATTGAGGTAAGGTTTTATGTTCTAATATAACGTTAAATTGAGATTATTTATATTTGGATATCCAATAGAAAAAATATATGATATATATGTATAAAACCTCATATATTATCTTATACTCTAGTTTTTTCTAGGGTTTATCATGTATTATTTAATGTTTCTCCTTGTTTGTAGTAAAACAAATACCAACTTAATGTTCTTAAGCAGAGATAATCTTATTTATCCTCTTTGTTTGAAAAACAAATTCTTCTATATATATTTTTTTAATTTTTTTTCAAGACTTTATTCCATTTTACTCAAAATTAATAGATACGGTCACTTAAAACTATTTTTATTTTCTTTTCAATGGTTTAAAATAGAACCTTTTTAATTTTTTCCATTTGTTTACCTTTTTATTTTCTACAATGTTGTAAAAATATTATAATTTATCATTTACGATTATAATGTCAATTCCCACCACTATAAAATTATATTTTATCATGATTCCTCTACAAAAATCTATGTTTTTTATATATAAAGTAAATTTCTTATGTTCCTTATATTTTTCACCATCAAAAGGATTTGTATTAAAAGTCTTTTTCTAAATATAATTTCAATATTTTTAACTAATTGTATTATATACAAATCAACATCCTTTATTAATTCTTATTCTTTACTAGAAACCTATTATAATGATACCATATGATTTATTTTTCTTGTATAGTTTATTATGATGTTCTATGTTGATGATCTATGATGATTAATCAAAGATTTCCTTTTGAGACTTATTTATCTTCATGAGTTAATTATGTGATGGTTAAATTATGAATGATTATATGTTCTTTTGGAACACATATGTATGGTTTTTATTTTGTGGTTGGTAAGAGAAGAACTACATGACCCTATAATCAATTGGGTGATGTTTTATGTCAAATTATATTATATTAACAGGATTGGGGAGTGAAGCCAATCAACTATAGGACTTGTTCCACTATGATTATGGGAATGGGGAGTAAACCCAATCCACTATAAAACTTTTTCCACTATGTTGGTTGTTGATTTTGTCCATTAAAAACAAAATTATTTTATATTCTTATGTTTGTTTCATGATCTTATTTCATTAATCAAATGTAATTGTTTTATATTATGATCTCATGGGTTATGTTTTATATTATTCCAAAGCCTTATGACATGAAAAGGGTTTTATAATAAATGAAATATTAAGTGTGATATTCATATATTTTATTCATGTACCCTCTTGTCTTATATAGATATCTACATCATATAATCATTTTTGATATTTAATTTTAATATCCCATGTCTACTCTTATAGGGAATATGTGCTCAACATTTTATATGTTTCCATTTTCTCAGGTTATAGAGAATGGTTTCATGAAATATTTTTTAATATGGGTTCTGTATGTGAATAATGTATATGGGATATACTGAAGAATAGTTTATAAATATTATGCTGATGTATCTATTACTTAAATATAGAAAACCGTCATGGTTTATGGGTGCATGTTATTGTAAAATGTAATAAGTTTTTATCTAAAATGATGAATTATACATGTATGTTGTGATTGAGTTTCTTAAGTTCGAATTAGAGAAGGGTTTATTAATTTTTGTGGATTAGGTTATGTAGGATATGAGGAAAAAATCTGCCAATCCTATATATAGTAGGATTGACCTAAAATTCCCTAGGATGAATTCAAGTTTTCATAATTTAATACATCCTAATAAGGATTTTATTAATGATATGATTAGTTACTTTGATTAATATATTTTTTCATTCTGAAAATTTTTGGTTTATTAAATGACTATAAATGGAAGGAATCATGTTAAAAAGAAATGTGATAGCCAATTAAATGACCATATTAATGAGAACCCAAATGGAACGTGAGTTGGGATGAAAAATCTAGTGGATATGCTCACCCAACTGTCTTAAGCTGCAAAGACCAAATTGAACTTTATAAACTTACAAATAATCAATGGACAGAATAACTAATCATTTTTTCTTTCAAGTGGTAACATCCACACTCTAATATTGGGTCCTTCAATACAGTAATTTATAAGGAATGGTTTACTTATATTGAATCATTATTTCATATTCTATAGTTATCGACCAATGAAATGGTTGTTCTATTAGTGAGTTATTTGGAGGTTGAATAACATTAGTGGTTGAATAATATCAATAATATAAAAAATATGATAAAATTAACTTCATGGATTTGGATTAGTTTAAGAATGAAGTTTTCACTAAGTATTTTCCCTAAAATCTTTGCACTAAAATGGAGAGGGAATAATTTTATCTAAATAAGAAGGATGATGATTCCATTAGAACCTATAAAGAAACTTTACAAGGATTTGAGGGTATGGTTATAGATTTATCATTGAACAAAAATGAAAAAGTGAATGGTTCTTCGGTGGATTAAAACCAATTATCTAAACTAAATTATACAAAAAAACATTATTTTCTCTAAAAAATAATTTTTTGTAGTCTCAAGGTGGATATAGATATAAGGACTCTGATTCATTCCATGTTTCTGTTGATAATAAGTAAAAAATAATGCTTTAAGGAAATCAAAAATATAATTCCCATAGAGGAATAAAAATTAATCTTCCTTTCTGTAAAAAGTGTTGAATGATAAAAGGGGGAAATTTATTTAAAGGTGTTGGTAAATGTTTTATGTGTGTAAAAAAAGTCACATTGGAAAAGGAATGCCTAAGAGATATGAAGAATCTGAATAATGAAATAAATAGATAATAATATCAACTGAATATGAAACCCACACTCCAATTCTATAATTCCAAGGATTATGGGAATTATACCAAGGAGTGCATAAATCCTATAGTTAATGATAACAATTATAATTATAAAACATTTAATCTAAGAGATAGATTTTGAACTATTGCTATAAAAACCACCAATGTGTGTAACATGAATGAAGTGGAAAAAGGAACAATTATTCTTCAATCATAAATTGTAAATGTATTATTTCATTCTGGTTATACACACTCTTTTGAATGATTTGTGGCATTGAGTACGTGTGGTTAGGCAGTTACCTATAATTAAAATTTATTAAAATCATTATATTTATCCTTATAACCAGCCAATAGAATCTCAGTAATCCATGAAACATGATCATACCATATAATTGATAATTTATTTATATCATGATATATAAGTACATAACATTTAATATATTAGTTATTGTTGATTATGGTTAAAAACACTTTGTTATATTGTCATTTCAACAGAGGAGACAAAATAGATTCCCTCTAGCAGTGATCCATGCCTACTCCATATACCTCTGAAAATTTTCCTACAGTTATTTGATTGCTAGTGTGGATTTCTCTAAATCATACAACATTCATTAATGATTACATCTTAGAATACCAATGGGATTTTTGGATTCTATAATGCAAATGGGATTATTTGATTCACTAGTTTTATCTATCATGAGAAGGTGGAGGTGAATCATCCTCACACACTATTCTTAGTTTTCTTTTGAATTACTCTATTGTTTGATATAATTCTCTTAAGGGATCCTTTTTTGTGAACAAGAATATATCTAGTGAATGCGACTATATTTTTTTGAAATGATATAACATGGTATATATAAAGATAGGGTAAAAAACCAAAATCAAACCATGTACCGTAATTATTCTCAAAATATCCAAGGGTCCCAATATATAAATATTATTATTATTATTATTTTTTAATTTACATGCACATTAATTTTCATATAAATATTATTTTTATTGAATTAAAAAAGTAACATTTATTCAAATAATATTTAATATGTAATTTTCAATCATACAACAACTCAGTCTTCTCATTATCCTCAATATTTAATGGTCTAGAATAATTACTATAAATGTGATAACTAAATATCATTATTCATCAATAAATTAAATAAATATTATATTTACAAAACCAGTAAAAAAATAATTATTAAATATTCAACTAACATATATTTTTTCAAATAACTACTGATTTAATATCTTCGATCAAATAATTAAACTAATTAAATATTATTTCTTAGTCATGAGAATAACAATATAATAATCTTGTTATATTAAAATATAATTCTATCAACGTTCTAGATACACTAATTATTCTACCCTCTAAGATTATTTCTTAATGTAATTACGTATTACATATATAAAGTCTAAGATTATTTTCATAAAATTGGTTAAGGAACACCCTGAGAAATAACGTAAACACTGAAATGAAATTATAACCATACGTAAACACTTACTGTATTATATAACCCCTTTATCCAATAACTCTTGTTAGTAAGGTTGTATTATTTGTGTCATCAACCTATATGCTTGAAACTCATTCTTTGAATATTTGGAAATGAAAAGGCTGATATAAACCACCATGGACAATGAATTATCAAGCTATTCATAATTCTTCAAAGTGCCTGAGATATTTATTTCTGTGAAGATGGAAGGGAAAAATCCTTTCTCTTATTATTAATTAATATAATTTCATTTGTAACACACCCAATGCATCATACATAGTATAAACATAGGGCATCATTATTTTTATCAATACATAAAATCATATGATTCATGGAATGCATTAATAATTATCTCAAGTAAAAGGAACATTACACATGCATGTATATAGGAATATCCAACGACAGATGAAACATATTGAAGTCTTATAGGAAGATGAATTTATCATAATATCCCCTATGTGAAATTACTAGGGACAAACACCATGATAAAATTTATCATTATATTATGAGACTCCTACCCATAATGGATAAAATCAATCATTCCTTATCAGATGATGTCATATATCTGAAATAAATATATTTAAGGTATAAATTTCATAACATCTTAATAATAATATTATAGTAGGGAACTATATTATACTTTCTGCAAGACATGTTCCCTTGGACATTATCATATACATTATCCTACAGAAGAATGATAAATATGTTATTGGATATTAATTAATATTAAAAAACAAAATATAATAGTAGTCGGGTGTAAAATGATATTTGGTTATATGGAACCAAATACAATATACCCCCACATGCGCTACAACCAACCGTTAACCCTCTTGTTAGGTTCACATGAAAAAATTTATTTTTAAGAGTTAATCATTTATCTATCAATACAATAATGATTTATGTAGTACCAATTATTACTACAAAAATCCTATATGGATGGTATTATTAATATGACCTCATCTCCCTGAGAAGTGGAATTAAGGCCAAGAAAACCCTTACAACTTTAGAAACCTTCAAATAAAAACCCCATGGAAGATATGGCTATAAATTGATGATAAAATGGAATTATTATAAGATAAATCATGATATGATATCTAAAATAGGAAGTCTGTACACCACATAAATGAAATTAGGTTCATAATACAAGGTTTGGAACAATGAGATGAATTTGAGATGAAAACCCTTACAACCATTTTAAAAATCAATCCAACATCCGAAGAGAAAGCTAACAAGAAATGAGATATTTAATATCAAAAAAATATAATATTTTCATGATTTGAATGTTGCAATAGGGTGGTAATTACCCCATATAATAAAAAATATGGTGAATATAATAATCATGTCTCAATTAAAGGAAAATGAGACCAAATCTATTACCTTGTCTTGATCTATTATATGCTTCCACCAAACATCATGAATAATTAAATTAGGTTCATTAAATATGTTATATATAATATTATTTATAACCATAACCATTTATAATAATTTTAATAATCATATATATATATATATGTATTACTTAGTTGTTTTACCTATTTTCAACATTTGGTGTAGGAAATATTTATCACTATGAACTAATTATGTAAAAACAGTGTTTGTAATGCCCCAACAACAGAAACATGATATTGATGCATTATTATTTTTACAATGTAATGATTAAAAGGAATCATATAACAAAGGTATGATCATTTTAGTAGTCTTATAAATCCATATTACAAACATAATACCAAAAATATATTGGGAAATTAATACTACAAACATGATGCATAATAAAATGATATACACTGAATCGTTGAAAGATTATTCAATGTTTTATTCTCCATAACCTGGGGAAAGGAAACCTAATAAGAGAGGTATAAAATACTCATTAAGGGTAAGTAAAATATAAACAATATTGAATCAATGAGAATAAATTAACATGGAACGGTAAATAACTTATAACACATTCCATTCAAATAACTAGATAAGTAAGTATCAATATAGGAATGTAAGAAACTAAAACACATGAAAATTAAGAAATAAAAATGAGAATATAATATATCTATAGATATGTTGATGAAAAATATCAAGGATAATAATAATAATTGAGTTTTCTATAAATGAAATGATTAATTATTGGACTCCATGTTTCCTTGGAACATAGAACTATTACCATAAAGACCATTCACTAGATAGTTTAAATCATACTGGTTACAAACCAATTATGTTATTCCAAACATAAATATAAATTCAATACAATCTATAATATATTTTATATAAAACTAGTTATAAACACCAAGGGGTTTTCCAACTTAATATCATCCCATGAAACTTCCAATCCATCGATGGGCTTTCATTAACCAGTCCCCAACCAGTAGGGTTTTCCTCAAACCACTCTCAAACCATGTCTTACCAGTCCAAATAATGCCTAATAATATCATAATTTATTTTATTAGTAATACATTCAACTAAACATATATCCATATTTAATAATGAATATTTATTTTTCAATAATAATTCTGTGGAGTAAAAGTAACAATAAAGATTTGTTACATTAAAACATTCTTGAGGTAAAATAATTTTTAAACATTCCCAAGTGTCCCATTCCACTAAGAAACATTTAAATAATAATTTTACTTGAATTCATTGAAACTTTTAATATCATGAGAATAATAAAATTCAATACATAAGATTTCAAATGGAAGTACATAAAATATATAAAAGTGAATTGGTGCATAACAAAAATAAGTATCAATGGAATGTAAATTTAGACGAATCCCTTGTGATAACATTCCTTTTGTTGTGTGGTATTTATGATATTATATAGTGATTTAAAAAATGTTACTAACTTATAAATTAACATAATCATGTTTATAATATCATTTATTAACTTCTCACAATATTTTATTACCCTTTTGTTAACAATATTTCATTGTTTTAACTGCTCGGGTGTTAATTTCTAGGTTTTCTCAAGTATGTTTTGACTTGTGATTTGTTGTTACTATTAATTAGGTAATGATTTAATAATATAAAAAATGTAAAACATGACCTTAATTATCATATATATTCAGTACATGTGTATTTATAATAGTATATAATGTTTGGAATAAGAAATGAAATGCACCGTTCATGGAGATGGTTGGCCGTACGTACACATGAACAAACCGTCATTTCTTTATCGTATTAAAATAATGGAATGTAAATGACAAATATGTATATCATCATTATAGTATCATATTTGGGTTATATATTTTACATATTTTTATTAGGATAATCCTTAACATATTCCATGTATAGCTCGGACGAATCACATATTTATAAGGAGTCGGTAGGCCACACTTCCACAAATGATGTTATTGTATTTACAAAAAAATGTAATGTATATAGGTATGTATTATAATAGAATTAAATAAGAATAAAAAAATAATAAAAATAATATATAAAATATATAATTATATTTTCCATCATAATAACCACCATGATAGGTGGTAAAGGAAGAACAAACAATCATCATTCCGTGAGGTGGTTGTTCTTAGTTCACATAAATAGTTTGTTCATTACCCATTATATGACGATGTGTGTAACTTTAGGTATAAAAATTTACATAAAAAATACTAGTATATTTTGGATACTTGTGGTATTATATGAGAATTCAATAATGAGAGTATAGGGAGTGGATAGTGGAAATAAAACTAAAAGGATTAAGGAAGCTTGTTAGCTCTTAATGATGTAACTCCTTTTAGTTTGTTCCAAAAGGCCTAATTGGATTGATTCCATCCCAAGGGGTGGAATATAGGATTATGGGTGTGATTTTGATGATATATTTGGGAAGATATTGTTCAATTCAAAGTGTATTAAGAGGTGTGAGTAATGGGTAGAGTGCTTGCATTTTTATAGTGGAGGGGGAGTGGTACTCTTGTAAATAGAAAATGGTATTCATTAATGGGAGGTATAACTTACAGAAAGTGACTAAAAAATGTACAAATAATGTATTAATGTGGAATTTTGGTTAATAAAAACCTCCAACATACAAAAATATGTGAATTTCAATATTTTGGTTCCATAACTTCTTAGATTCCCCAATTTTATCGTTCTAGTTATTATTAAAGCATATAGTTTTCAAACCTAATTAATTTAACATTTATGAATAAAATAAAGTGATAATAGTTATAAAATATAAAGAAACCTAATTTATAATATTATATATAATTTATAAAATAAAAAACTCATGATTTTTTTGAAATTAAATTTAAAACATATCAATGTGACACGCTAAAACACTGCTTAAAACCAGACCGTGTTACCAATGTTTTCACAAGGTATGGGTAAATATGTTAATTATAAAATATAAATTGGTCCATTAATATAAAATATATAATACTAATTAAATCTTAAAAATCACTCTTCAGAATATATGATTTTTATAAATTTTAAATCATTTTATAAAATATCATTTATTGTAAAATAACAATAATTTAAATTATGATTTTTATAATTTAAATTTTTAAATTTCCAAAAAATATTGGAACTCAAATATATTAGGTTTATAGTTCTATAACAAGATATATTCATCTAAAAAAATAATTAATCGCAATAATTCAGTCTATCTACTACATTTTTAATATTTATACTATTATTTATTATAGTTGATTATTAACTAAATAATAACTATGTTGGCTTTTCTTAAGCATATTATGTAACTATATCATAATTAAAAATTAATTATAAAATTAAACCATTTATGTTTCAAAATGATATTTATATCCTAAAATATTTTGTTTTTTTAACTATCTCAATGTTTTATAATTTTTAAAGGTATGGAAACATCCATTTTTGACTCTTTCCTTACTTAACATTTTATACAGGGCACTTCCATTTAATAATATCCCAATAATATATAAAATTAGAACCAATATGGGAAATTATTTAATAATTTGAAGCTAATATCTTTTAACCGAGTTTCCAGGTCATTTTTTCCTTAAGATGAAGGTTCAGATCCTTATTAAGCATAATTTTACCTTAATCACCATAATTAATTTTAATCATTGTAACTTATATTTTTGGTCAAAAATTAAGTTAGTCTTATTAGACCACAAATATTATACTAATTACAATTGTGTATGTCTATTTTTCGAAATAAATATCACAGAAGTGGGAAAATTAAGATTAACGCTAAACCCACAGACATGGCGAGAACAAGGGTTTTTAAAATAATAATTATCAAAAGTTCAACAAGTTTTTATATTTTATTTAAATAAAAAATTATTCCAATGACCTATATTGGATTAATATATGCATAATTGATCTATTATTACTTTAAAAACCCAATTTAAAATATAATTTAACATAATTATTTAAATGAAAAGGCTTCTTTTAACTAAATTAAATTAATTTTTATTATTCATCAAAAAATAATGTTCCTCTGAAAAATCTAAAAAATTCAACCTAAGCTAATTTTGAAATTCCATGTTCAAAATGGGTGTTTATTTTTAAAAATAAAATTCATAAAAGTGTATAAATTTAGTTTTAAAATTGATTTCCATTAAAAGTAGGTAAAAATTGGTTTTTTATACAAGCTAATCCCGTGTTTTATATAGAATAAGATTAATATGGTGTTGCATACAAAGAAAGATAGAAAAAAATTATTTTCTTCTAAAATTAAAACATTGTAATTTCTTGGTGTATTACATTCTCCCCACCTTATTTAAATCTCATCTACGTAATTTATACATGATCTCAATAATCAAGGGATTTATATTTTAAAATAATACTATTTGAAAGATTCAAATCTTTAATATTATCTATAACAAATACTATTAATAAGTGGAAAAATGAATTTTGAAGTTCACCACAGAACTAGGCTTTACAATAGGAGAACATTTGTGAAAACCTAGACATGGAAGAGAAATCTAATCATTATGTTCCAGTGGAGAGTGATAGAGAATATGTTAGGTCGAAAGTTGTACACCACAAAACCATAAACCATATGTGTGAGTAAATATTATTTATATCATAAAAAATGATGATAATATGGTTTTTTTGTTTCAAAAAACATTTTCTATATCTGTTAAATTCATTCTCTCTTTAAGAATATAGGTATTTATACATTCTATAAATATACTATTTTTCTTTGATTAAACCTTGTACTATTTCTACTTCATATCTTAGCACAAGATTCACCATATTGTGAAGCAATAAATTACCCTATAAAATATAATCCAATGATCAACCTAAACCATTTTATAAATGGTTAAATTTTTTAAAAGATTATGATACAATAATTTGGATGGAAGGTCATTAAATTTACAAAATTAAATTATCATCAACATTTGATCAAAATGAAGCACCTATAAATTTTCACATTCCAAGATGGTAAATAAATTCATAATGTATCTTCATAAAATGTGGTAATAACTTGAATCACAATATAAAATAATTGTAAACATTCATTCTCTCTTATTCCTTATGTACGAAACATGTTATTGGATAAATTACTTAAATCCAAAAGTATTGTAAACTCCATAAATAAAATCATAGACCACCTATCAATAATTCATTAATTAGTTACAAGGTAGATATCAATTTATCCAAATCAATCATTTCTGTATCATTATATCTACATTAAGAATATATTAAAGGGGTTTATTTCCATCAATCTTATGTTTTCTAAAAATATTATCTTTTTAATGAATACTATTTCTTAGTAGTATTCAATATATGATTTTAGGTTCTTAATAAAAAATGATTGTAGTACAATTCTCATATATTCCATAATCAGTATATCACTGATAATATATTCAAATAAATTAATTCTTGAATAAGAATATTAATCATTCCTCTACTGATGTTTTAGTAACATAACTTGATCATTACGAAATAGTATAATTTGTAGTATATTCCATTAATTATTGAGAAATTTATTTTCATAGTGTCACATCTCCTTATAGTTATAAGTCTGAATAATGGAATTTTTATTTTTTCCTTTACATTATTTAGCATGGTGGACCTTATCTCTAAACTTATAATAAAATATCATTCCCTTAAATCATTTACTAGGGTGATTTTTTCCACAATTATCATATGTGGGAAAATCCTTACATCCCTTATTCCCTTCATCGATCTTTTTATCTTCCATCCTCTGATTCTCTTTCTTCCATAAAATTCCATAAGACATGGATAATTATATACGTATATTTTTAGCAAATTATATTAATTCTTCATATGGTGATAGTATTTCGGAGACTATTTTCTTTTTCATGAATGGACCAAAAGCCTTCATTTTTATTGATTTTTGATAACCTACCTTTCAAGGGATGATAGGGAACCTTTACAAGCCACGTAGGCTCAGAGATTACATGGCTTGTAGGCTTAGGAGATTAAATGACCCGAAGGTCTTAGGGAATTCAACCAAACCATCTACAAGTAACTAACCCTCCCTAGAATCTACATCATGATAGTATCTCTCTACCTTCTCATGGACATCTCACTAGGCTTCACATGCAACCACAGGCTGGTCTTGATGGCATAGCAATACCCTCTCATTTTGAAAAATCCATTTGGCTTTGCTCTTATGAGTTCACCTTCTTTGAATCCTTTTCTGGGGCTGCTCCTTTTTTTGTAGTATTTTTGAGACAACTGCATGTGGCCTGAAGGCCATGAGGTGGCCCGAAGACCTTAAGGGTGGCCCAAAAGCCTTACTGACCCAAAGGCTTGGGTGGCTTGAAATCCTTAAGGACTCCAAGCCCAAACCAGTGGCCCAAGGTGAATAGTTCCAGCTGCTACAATACTGAACATTGCCTACTACAGTAACTACTATAGTGCATTCTATAGTACCATCACATTGTAAAGTCTCAACTACAGTACTTATAAAGTTTAAAGTTTTTCTACAATACCATATAGTGTATAGTCTTCTATAGTACTGCTACAGTACCCACTACAGTACTGGAAAATATGTCTCTACTTGGTTTTGAACCTAGGTCATGGATTAAGACTATGAAAGATATGATACTTCTTACAATTTTGATACCGTGCACTGGTGGAGTTCATAGTTCATTTTCTAGGTTACATTTATAAACAATGTAATAAACTAGATTAACTCATAAAATCATAATGTATAATTCAAAATTTGGTATAACACAGAAAACAAATTTATGCATCGTAAATCCAAAAATCATAAACATTACTTTCTTTGGGGAATATTTATTTTCGAATCCTTCATAATGGTATAAAAAATAAAATGTGAATTATTATAACTGTTTCCATTATGAGTGTCAAACCATTTGAGCAATAAGGCCCATTGTCGTGTACCATGTTACAACGAGTCAGACCCGTCACACCCTGTTTGATTTATTACTCATAGGCCCAAATTTTCCAAAACCACATCCACATGTAGTACCCAAATAAGGATTTATTTCATGGAATAACAACATGATATACACCTTAAAAAATTCTAGGATACTCTTATATAATTATCCTCAATTTCTATCCTAGGTTTATTCTCCCTAATCTATGTTTTCTAAATCCAGATTCCAAGGTTACTGCTAAACTTCCTATGATATAAACTATACCTCCCCGACCTCAGAAGCCTGGTACCAGTGAATTATTTTATTACATTGGAATTATTACAGGGAATAAAAACCTAAAGAAAAAATTTGGTTAGTAGTATAGGAAACCCAGATTACAAACATGATTCCCATAACACATTGGGAAATGGAAACTACAAACATGATGCATAATAAAATGAAATAAACTGCATCCTTGAAATCTTATTCAACGTTTTCTTCTCCATATCTTGGGGAAAGGAAACCTAATACTGGTGAGCTTAAATGCTTAGTAAGGTTATGTAAATGGAAAAAATGATTAATCAATGATAATAAATTAACATAGAATGGTAAATAACTGATAACACATGCCATTCAAAAAACTAGATACAGAATTATCAATTTGGAAAGGTAAGAAATTGAAACACATTACCCAAAACCAATAAAACTGAGAATATAATCTATACATAGATATTTTGATGAAAAATATAATGGATAATCATAATTGAGTTCTCAATAAAAGAAATTATTAATTATTGGATGCAATGTTTCCTTGGTACATGGAACCATTACCATCAAGACATTTTACATGACGATTTAGAACATACAATTTACCAACTGATTAGGTTTTTACAACAATAACTCTAATGTCAATACCTTTCAAAATAAATTTTATATAATATTGTATAAAAATGAAAAGGTTTTTTCCAACCAAATTTCGACCCGTGAGACAACTGATGCAAAGAGAAGCTTTCATTAACCATTCCCCAACCCGTAGGGCTTACCTTAAATGGTCCTCAACCAGTGTCTTACCTGTCCAAGCATTACTCAAATCAAATAATTGATTTAATTGATTAAATATTCTCCATATAATATGTCCATATTAAATAAATAATACAAATTTATCAGTAATACCTCATTGGAGGATAACTGACAATAAGGGTTGTTGACATTAAAATATACTTCATGAAAAATAATCATTAAACATTCCAATGTTCCCCAAACCACTTTGAAACATTTTAATTATAATTTAAAATGAATTAAATAAAAAATTTAATATTATGAGAATAAGAAGATTCATTATATAAAATGAAGAAAGGTAGTACATACAACATATAAATTTGAATTGGTGCATATCAAAAATAAGTCTCAATGGAATGTAATTTGAGATGAAAACCCTTACCTCAAACTTCATTTTATTATGTGGTCATTATTCTCCTATATAGTGGTTTAAAATATGTGACTAACTTATACCAAATCAATAGTCATGTTTATAATAACATATATTAACTTTTTACAATATTTTATAACATTTTTGTTAACACTCTTTCATTATTTTAACTGTTTGGGGTGTTAATTGCCTAGTTTTATTGAGTATGTTTTGACATGTGATTTGTTGTTCCTATTAATTAGGTCATGATTTAATAATATTAATTATGTAAACCATGACCTTAATTATCATATATATTCAGTACATATTTATTTATTATAATCTATAATATTTGAAGATAAGAAATGAAATGCACCGTTCATAGAGATGGTAGGCCGTACGTATGCATGAACGCTAATTTCATTTCATATTTGTATTAAAAAATGAATCATTAATGATACATATATATATTATAATTTTATTATCATATATATATATATATATTATATTATATATATATTTATTAAAATAAACAATAATACATTCCATGTATAACATGAATGAATCACATCGCTTTAAGGAGACATGAGTCCACACTTTCACAAACAATGATATCGTATTCACAGAAAATAGAATCTGTAGAGGTATGCATTATAAAATAATTAAATAAGAATAAATAAATAGTAAATATATCATATAAAGTATATAATTTTAGTTTCCATCACAATGAATACCATGAGAGGCGGTAATGGAACAATGAACAATCATCATTTGGTGAGGCGATAGTTAGCCATTCACATAAACAATATTATCGTTACAAATTAGATGGGGGTTAGTGTAAGTGTAGGTATAAAAAATAATTTCAAAAAAATCCTATTTTATTTCTAATAATGGTTTTGTTATATAAGCATGGAATAAATATATTATATGGATTGGAGAATGGAAATAAAACTAAAAGGCTTAATGAAGTTTGTTACCTCTTACTCAGGTAACTCCTTTTGGTTTGTACCAAAGGCCTTATTGTATTGATTCCATCATAAAGGATGGAATATAGGATGAGGGGAGGGATTTTAAGGATCTATTTTGGTACCTATTGGTCCATACAAAGTTTCTTGATATGAGTGAGTAAGGGATAGAGTGATTTCCATTTTACAGTGGAGGGGGAGTGACACTCTAGTAAACACCAAAAGGCATTCCTTAATGGGAGGTCTACCATACCTAAAGTGCACCCAAAATGAAAAAGTAATATATTAAAGGGGAATAATTGACAATAAAAACCTCCTCCACCGTTAAATATGTTCATATTAATTATTTTGATCCTTAACTTCTAAGATTTTGCAGTTTTACCATTTTGGTTTTTTAAAGCATATAGCTTTCCAACATAAGTAATTTAACCATTAAGACTAAAATAAAGTGAGATGTATTAGAAAAAATAGATCCACTGGATTAATAATATTATATATAATTTATAAAATAAAAAACCCATGTTTTTTAAAATTTAATTTTAAAACAAGCACATGTGATGCGCTAAAACACTGCTTAAACCTGGACCGTGTTAACATTGTTTTTAAAATGTATAGGTCAATATGTTAATTATAAAAGATCAATTAGTCCATTAATATACCATATTTAATATTTATTAACACTGAAATATCACTTTTAATAGTATAAGAGTTTCATTAATTTTAAATCATTTAATAAAATATCATCTATTGTAAAATAGTAATAATGTCAAATTTAACATTTTTTAATTAATTTAAATTTTAAAATATAAAAAAAATTGAATTCAAATATATTATATTTATAGATATGTAACATGATATATTCATCTAAAATAATAATTAAAGGCTATAATTCAATCAATCTACTTCACTTTTAATATTTATATTATCATTTCTTTTAGTTAATCATTAACTATAAAATCACTACATTGGCATTGTTTATGAATTTTAAGTAACTAAATAATATTTAAAAATTAATGATAAATTATTGCGATAAAATTAAAACATTTAAATTTTCAAAGGATATGTATAACCATAAATATGATGTTTTTTACATATCATAATGTTTTATAAATATTAATGGTAAGGAATGTTCCCATTTTGTCTCTTTCCATACTTAACCTTGTATATAGGGAAATTCCATTTACTAATATATCCATAATATATAAAATTAGAACTAATAGGGTATATGGTAGAATTATTGGTTTCCAATGGATTTTGGACAAGTTTTCATGTCATTTTGGTCCTTAATATTAATTTTTAGTCCCTTATTATGTTTAATTTTAACTTAATCACCGTAATTAATTTTAATCACTTTTGTTAATATTTTTGGTCAAAAATTATATTGAACATATTAGTCCTTAAAATTTATATAAATTAAAACCATGTATTTAAATTTTTCAAAATTTAAATCACGAAAGCGTGAAAATCAAGATTAAAACTAATCCCATAGATATGGAATGAATGCTTGTTTTTAAAGTAAAAACATTCAAATGTTCAATAAGTTTTCATATCTAATTTATACATAAAAATGATTATAATGAACTACATTGGATTAATATACGCATAATTGAAATTTTGTGACTTTAAAAAACTAAATTAAAATATAATTTAACGTTGATAATACATTTAAATGAAAATAAAATTTTTAATAAAATTGCAGATATTTTTACTACTCATAAAAAATGATGTTTCTCAGAAAAATCCCAAAAATACACCCTAAGCTAATTTTAACATTATGAGTTCAAAAATTATGTTTATTATTTGAAATTAAATTCATAAAAGTATCAAAAAATATTTTTAAAATATATTCCCTATTAAAAGGTCGTAAAACTCGGTATTGTGTACAAGTAAATCATGTGTTTTATATAACATAATCTTAAGATGGTGTTTCATATAAAGAGTGATATAAAAAAATTATTTTTATTCTAAAATTAAAACATTGTAATTTCATTGGGATTTATGGTGTGGGTATTCATTCTTGTTACAAATTTCATCAATTAAAAATTATTAAAGATATTAGAATATAGTTTTCAATATAGTTTATAATTCTATAATTTCATATCATTTCTGTTTTAGTAACAAGCATTGAAGATGAATTCTAAAATGATCATGTTTCGATGATACTTATTGAATGAAAGTTTTTCTTAATAAATGAGTTAAATATTGATATTACCTTAATAGAAACAAAAAAATTATTTATATATTTTTATCATATTATATATGTAAATAAGTTCTCATAGTCATCTATGTAATTAATATATAGTATTGTTCAAGTTGGTGGTTAAACCGACCCAAACATAAACCTACCATGATTAATTGATGATTATGAGATTTTTTAGTTTTAAAATCATCTTAACATTTGGATAATTATCTTATTTAGTATTTATTAGTGTGACATATCATAATTGAAAATAATCAAAATTACATGTTAATTTATATAATGTCATTACTCAAAAAGGAAGAGATTATTTTCCTCTTAGTTTTCTATTTTTAAAGGATTTAATTAATGAAAGTTTTTTTGATCATATCATTAATATGTTAAATAATTTTTCATTCTTGATCCTCAATGATATGATAATAATCATATTTATCCATTAACACCATCCTGATATCTATACATATAATGAGATGATGGAAAATCAATTATGTTGCATCATAGTGGCAGTATTTCGCACAATGAATGGAAATAAATTTTTATTTTCTTAATGGATGGGGTATATTAATTAAAATTATAAAAACCATAAAATAGAAAAATTAAAATATATAAATGATATTAATATGATCATAATTTATTATTTGTAAGAAATTAGAAAGAATAAAATTAAAGAGAAAATTAAAGAAGTTGATAATACTTATATAAGAGACTTTAATTTTCCTTGGAAGTATTCTAGTAAATAATAGAATTTTTTAAACTTATGTTGAATAAAATATTTTAAAACCTAGATAAGATTATATGAGGTGAAAAATTGAAGATTATAAAGTAGATGTCTAAAAATTAGTGGGTATTTAAATGGTAAATATGTTTCCCTTTTATAATTGGAGAGAATGATAGTTTTGTGACAAATGCTGATATTTTAAAAAAGGTGAGGTTTATATTAAAGTATCAACTAATAAAAATGGGAAAATAGTATAAGAAATTTATTTTAGGTAAAAAACCATCTCAAAAAATCCTTTTGATACATATTTGTGTGATTTTTGGATATTTGTTTTACATTTTTTTCTTTTTCTTTAATTTTCTTTTACCATAAAAATTATGTTCTAACAATTGTAATTAATTTTTAGTGAAAAAAAATATTATTAAACTTTTTACCTAGTTGGTTAATTTTAATATAAATCTTGAAATTGATTTTTTTCACATATAAATTTTAATGTTGTGAAAAGTTAAATTTAAAATAAATAAACTTAATAGTGTAAAAAAACTTCTATAGAAATAAAATTTTAATATTTAAATTTATATTTAATATACAATTATCTTAGATACAGATTTTAATAAAATAAATAAATGTATTTGAGAATAAATAAATGTATTTGAAAATAAATAATGGAAATGATGATTTAAAAAAAATACAATACCAAATCACCCTAGAATATAATTGATCATTTGAAAAGACTGAAAGTAGTCTTTTTTAATAAAATTTTAATTAGTTCTAAAAATATTTCTGATAAGATTATAAACAATAATAATAACTTAAAATTAATATTTGTATTAAAAAATTTATATTTTAGCATGTAAATGGTTTTTTTACTTTAAGGTCATTATTATATAATAATAAATTCGTACAAATTAAAAAATTTGTAAAAATATTATTTCTCAAATAAAAACTATACTTTTATAAAATTTAAAATAAAAATACATACAAAGTTAGTTTTTATATAATGAATTAAAAATTGAAGTTTTGTTTTATTAATATCTAATTTCCAAATTTATGAGTTTTTTATTTGATTAAAATCATCAAGATAACAAAAAGAATTTTTATTAGAAATTTTCATTTCTAAGAATTAACTATTATAATTCTTATTGCATATCATTTACAAACAAGATTAGTTTTAAACAACTATTACTATCAAACATAATTTATTTTCATTACTAATAAATTTCTTGAAATTGAAATGTATATCACATAAAAAAGAATTTATTTTTGAAAAAATACTTCCTTAAGAAATAATTGATATTATTAGTCATTTTAGGGAAACTAATTGAAATTGCATTCATATATTAAATTATCCTATATTTTATATATACATAAATTTTATAAATATATTACTCATATTCATTCCCGTAAATTCAATTACTACGTTTCAATTTTCCTACATAAATATTTATATTTTATCTAAATATATTATAGTTTGGATTATGTTTAGTGTTTCAGGTAGAGAAATATGTCAAACACATTTAATTTTTTAATGGTAATCATATATTTTGATATATGGGTAACATTACCCCCGTAAATAAATTTCATTATCATAATTTGACACTTAAGATCAGAGTAATTTATATAGAGAACCCAACATTATTCATACACCACTAGATGATCCTAAGTTTATTTAGGATGTGCAATAAGATTTTTACATTTAAAAATCATTATAATCACTTTATAAAGAGGTATGTCTCATTCCTAATTTAGTATAGAATTATTCTAAGGGATATTGATCATGATGAATATGTAAGAACTTCCCAAAAAACCTAAAAATGATATATATATGATAATCATACCACTCTAGGATTTTATTTATAACTCAATATCTGGTAGTTGATGAAAATTACATAACAAAGGGGGATATAAATTATTTAGTGAAAGATAACTACCTCATTTATTAGTTGTAGTTTCATAGGATTTTCATTATTCAAAACAATTATGACTACTATCTCCCTCATTGTCCCTTCCATTGGGACATTGAGTTTCATAATTCTTAACTCTCGTATAGTTGAAGTGATTGATTGTTTCTAGATTTTCTATTCCCCTTATTCCGTTGATTATTTTAACCTTCATCTCAATACTTATTACATTTATTTTTCCATTTAATAAAATTTACCCCATTCTTATTCCCACTTTGATTACGTATAGTAAATTGAATCTCCTTTATTTGTATATATTTGTCACTTGATCTTTCATAGGACTCCATATTTTCATTCATTAGTGTGTTTTGGAATTCAACTATATTCACATTTTAATCTTAATTTTTGATAGATGGTTTGTAATAATCATAATATTTATAACTCCAACCCTCATCTCATTAGGATGTTCATTGGGATAATTTCTACATTTTCCACCGCATCATGGTTCCTACTCATTCTAGTCATAATTAATACCAAAAGAGTTTATATGGGTGACACTGATTAAAAGTGAATTATCTTAAATAAATAAATGAAAATTTAATCTCAATATGAATCAATTTATAACACAACCGCGTTAACTTATAGTTCATAAAACTCAACTTATATCAGACTCAGTTCAGTTTATATCACTATCAGTTTAACATAAATAATTCCTGGTTCATCATAGGTTACAATGTGTTTAGTTCACTTATACTTAATAACCTAATCCTTAAAATAGATATCCATATTTACCCTAAACATTATTAAAATATTATAAACCCTATAATAGTTTAAATATATGCCCCCAAAATCCAAATTATCCTTATTCAAACATCATTAGTCATTCCTACAATCATATACTGAATTATGTTTATAATCAAATCATATGATCTCAATAATATACCTTTCCAAAAACCTATTTGAATCTCCAATACATTACACCACAAAAAGATTATATATTAATCAAAAATTAACACCATATTTAACCACCAAAAGTTATTAACAACTAGTTTATAAGGTCATACTCTAGTCATTATATATCATAATAAAAAAAATGAGATAAAACCCCCCATGAATCAATTATCACTCCCAATATTTCCAATTTATATATAACTTACTTCTTCAAAATAAAACAACCCATTATTATCTCAACCTCTTGAGAATATTAAACTTAAGAGTTAACCATATAAAAATAATGTGTTATCTAATAGTTATACAAAAAATATATCCATGAAATAAAATTACTTTTCAAGGTTCTTGATACCATTTAATACATGTTCCCAAACCTTTATTATATAACTTATTAATAACAATCCTTAGATGTTTTAAATAATCCTCAATAACAATTAGAATATACAAAAATGTCATTAAAAAATTACAAATCACTAATTAAAATACCTAATAGTTTCTGGATTATTAAAATATAAATTCCACTACCATATGTAAGACAACTAAAATAACATTTTCCATTATAGTAGGAAAATAATTATATTCTCAACCATTTAACTATGATAACTAATTTGGTTTTAAGAAATAATGTTTTCTAGGTACATACCTTCCTTATATTCATTTTCAAGATCATGTTTGAACAATGTAATAAAACCGATGGGGTTATGATAATATCTAAAATATGTATATGAAAACTTCAAAATGAAAAATCCTTCCATTATGAATTTTTTTTGAACATATGATACTATTGGATTAAACTATGAATCTCAGTGTACAATCATAGGCTATCCATGATTAATTTTAAATTAGTTTCAATAACCATATTAGTTAGAATCAGTATTAAGTCCATTATAATGGTTCTTAATATAAATGTCATTAACAAAAGAATATCCCCCAAAACTGTCTATCCAGGTGTGCAGTCTTGGGACCATGGGTCTTGCATTAGAGTGATGATTGATTTAATTCTCAACTGATCCTTTTCACAGTGATCAAAACTAAGTGAATATGTGCCACAATTACACCCACATGATAATATATAAATAACTATATATTATTTGTAAACCCACTTAATAAATACATTTATAATATTTTAGGATATCATCCAATACTTATAGTCATCTCTTTGGTTTTCACTAAGGTTCTCTAACCTTAATCCCAACATAAAACGTGTGATATTTACTTAACACTAAATCATATACTTATCAAAAAGGTTTATCTATACCATTTAAATAGTGATAAAACATAATATATCACTCTCATTTTCCTCAACAAACATTCTAATCTCCATTGTTATATAATCCTTTAATTTGATACCAGTTGTGATTCCATGGACTGACACTCCTTGATCTGATTCTCATTTGACATATAAATTAAGTAATTTCATTAAAACTATATATATGAAATCATATATATAACAATTAATTAATATATAATAAGAAATTATTATTGATTTTCTTACTTGTGAAGGATCTATTGAGGTTTAGATCTTTAAATAATTATGTTACCAATAAATCCCTTGTTCTTTTTTTCAAATGTAAAATTTTCAAATTATATCTCGAACTACTTAATTCATGAAAACACGTCAACAAATTTAAAACACATTTTTAATACATGTTATCCTTCTAAACATGTCACGTGTGTTACATTTCTCTATAACCTAGGGAAAATGAAATATAATAAAGGGTGAGCTCAAACTCCCAATAAGGGAAACATATAACTGAAGCAATAATAGAATAAACATGGAATGAATATTATGGTAGGAATATATAAACAACAAAAAACCATAATAAACGTGAATATGAAGGCATTATATATCCATGAAAATAAATTAAAACATCGATATCAATAATATTGATCTTATATTAATGGAATTTATAATCTCTTACTTCCAAAGGATGTTGTCAAGGCATTGGGCCAATACACATGTCATTGAGACCAGAGTCAATACATCATGGGGAATTATATAGGGATACCCCAAATATGCAATCCTATTTTCTATCATTATATATATTGATGAATAAAAGAGATATATAATTCTAGGACCCACCCACCACCTAATTATATCCAATTGGTTTAACATAAGAGTTATCTAGTCATTTCTTTCCATTCCCTGAGGAACCCCATACTCAAAAAAATATGGATATATATATAATTATAAATATATAAATCAAACAAATAATCAACATGTGCTAGTAGTTAATAATCATCAATAATAATAACAATTTTTCAAATTTTAATGAAATAGATGGCATTATCATAACCCATCCAGAAAAAGATGTTGCATGGTCAAGCATTACATAGTCAACATGAAAATAATCATTAATATTGGAAAATAGATATACAGAATACCCATGATCTCTCTTATGATAATAAAAGGAAAAACATTATTATAACCCATCTATAAGAATAAGTATGATCATTAAGCAATACTTATTCAACTTTCCAATAATCATCTATATTTAAATAACAATGTATAGAACAATAATAAAGTTCCCCACATCAATAGAACAACATAATTTCTAAGTGAGAGACATAAAATATGAATTAGTTAAAATTTTATGTTCACACCATAATGAGAAATGAGTATACATCTAAGTTAACAATGGAATAACATGATCCTAACCCATTAATAAAGGTGGACATATTTTAAAAAGAACTTAACCCATGAATTGAGGAATATTAATTATAGGGTTTATGTTGTAGGAATTTATATAACTAGAACAAAATTATTTAATTTCATAAAATACAATTAATGGAAAAAATATAGGAGGCATATATAAAATTATTTCAAAGGATTATAACTCAAAATATAAAAATTGAGTTATGATAAAAACCTCACTACTAGGGAAATAATGAAATCTATAGACACCTAAATAATAGAACATGTTTTGGATTTTAAATCATATGAGAAAACATTATTATGTTAAAAATATGTCTATGGGTATTTAATAAACAATTCAAATAAATCAAGGTTCACAAAATGTATTATGTCTCATATTATCAAAATTGTGACCATGAAAATACTAATAACTTTCGAAACATATGAATTAAAACAACATGAATGAGACGTCTTGTAATTGAACATAAAATACAACTATTAATAGATAATTCATGATATAATATCTCAAATTGAAATTATATAAAATATATTAATGAATTTTGGGGAATAATGAAAAATATATCTCAAAGTGAGGAATCTTAAATGAAGACCCCTATAACCGTTGGAACATTGGAAAAAGAACCTATGAGAATGTTAAAATAATATTAGACATTGAATAACATGAAATATAAGAGAATAATGATATAAATATTAAAATATGGTAGTAATTACACCCTAAAAAATCAAACATGGATTATAACATGAACATGTCTCAATTAATGGAAATTAAGGCCAAAACACTAAAATTGTCATGATATATTATGAAATTTCACCAAAAATCCTAAATAATTAAATTAAATTCATTAAATTAATACCTAAGAATCTTATTCATAAGCTTAAAAATTTATACTTATCATTTATAAATATCTTATATATACATATTAGCTAGTATTTTTAATTATTTTTAACACTGGGTGAAAGTAATCTTTATCTCTTTGAACTAGTTTAATAACATTAGTGTGAGTACTAATTCTTATTACATTGTTATTCATTACAATATAATTAAAGGTAATTTAATTTATTCTTAGAAATAGTTTATAAGTCTATAATTTCAATTCTTAGTTTTTTGTTTACAAACCATGAATATTAAATCAACGATGATCATGTTTTGGTAAATCTTAATGAATGAAATGTTTTTTATTAATTAATGAGATAAATTTGTATATAATAATACTATTAAAAAATTATTTTTTCATATTTATATAATATTAAAACTATAAATAAGTTCTCATATTCATCCATGAAATAATTTTATATATTTTTTTAATTAAATGGTTAATCAGATACAAAAATGAACCTACCATGATTAATGGATGATTATGAGATGGTTTAGTTGTAATACCATTACTAAATAATCATGATACTATTATTTATTTTTTATTTTTATGAGATATAATAATTATATAAAATTATAAATAAAATACAATTTACGTAAAGTTTTTACTTGAAAGAATAGGTTATTTTACTCTTAGTTATCTCGTTTTAAATGATTATATTGACGATTATCATTTTATGATCATTTAATTAATAGGTTATTGAATTTTTCTTACCAAGAACTTAATGATATCTTAAAAATAATATTTCTCCTTTATCACTATCCATATATCTATCATTTTAAGGTGGTTATGTAAAATGTATCTTGTTGCGTCATAGAGGTGGTAGTTCTCCCAATGTATGAACAACATTATTGATTTTCTTAGTGGGTGGGGTATATGAATAAATAATTATAAGTCCCTTAATATAGTAACTTTAAAATATATAAATTAATATAACATCAATATATTAGTTTTTCTATACTAAATTTGAAAAAATATAATTAAGGAGAAAATATAATTGAAAATAATCTTGTCGGGGACATGAATTTTAATTTGATGTCTCATTGGAAAAAAAATATTTTTTTAGAAAATGGTGAATAAATGATTTATAATGTGTGAGGGGATTATAAGATTATATAAATGGTATATTTCCAAAAAAAATTAAAAAAGTGAGACCTGATGTAGTGAAGATATTATCCTTTTATAAGATAAGGTAAATGTGGTTTTGGGATAAACCCTTACATTTTCAATAATTTAAGGTTACTATTAAAGATTCAAATGACAAAAAATGTATAAAATAGGTGATAAAAATGATTTTGGGTTTAAACTCACATCAACCACCCATTCTGTTACATATATTAGTGTTTTATGGTTTTTTTTGTTTTAGCATTTTATCTTTTTCACTAATGTACTTTTATCTTGGTAATTAATTTCTAACCTTAGTAATTAATTTTAATGAAAAAGATTAAGATTGAATTTTTTACCTGATTTTATAATTCTAAATTTACATTTTAAAATAAATTTATCAAATGAAATTTATTGTTGTGTAAAGAGTTAATTTCAAAAAAACATAATCATGTAAAAATAGTTTTTAGAGAAATAATATTTTCAAGATTTAAATTTATATATATAATATAATTATACTCAATACTTATTTTAATGAAAAACATTTATTTACTATAAAAAATTATTTGATATAATTCTTTTATTTATATAAAAAATTGAATTTCCCTATAATATAATTGATTAAATGAAAAGGTCAATTGTGGTTTTGTTATTAAATTGGCATTGTAATTAGTTTTAAAAATATTGTACATATGATTTATATCATCAAATAATTTTTTATAACGCATAATTTTATTCCATAAATTCATATTTTATTACCTAAAATGTATTTTAAAATTACCGGTCATTGTTATAGAACAATAAAGACATAGATATTACATGTTTCGCAAAAACCACATTTTTGAATTCAAACTGAACTTTTCAGAGAAAGATAAAAAATTCATACTAAATAAATTTTGATATGAATAATTTGAAAATAAATTTCATTTATATTAATTTAAAATCTAAATTTCTTTAAATTCTATTTATGAATAAAATCCCAAAATATAACAAAACATTGTTTTTATTTGAAAATGACTTTTTCAGGTATTAACTGTTATTATTTTTATTTTAAATTATTTAAAAACTAAATTATTTTCAACAAATTATTAATATAAAACATAATTTTACATTATTAATCAAACATTCCATGAAATAGAAATGAATATCGTATAAAAATGTTTTTTTAGAAAAAAAATACTTCTTTAAACAATAAATGATCTTATTAATCAAATTTGGAAAACTAATTGAATTTTCATTCATATTAAAATTATATTTCTTTCCATTATACATATATTTTAAAAATATATTACTCCTATTAATTCCTTTTAATTCAATGACTATATTTTAATAGTCATACTTAAATATTTATATTTTATCAAAACATATGATGATTTCGTTTACATTCAGTGTTATGTTTGGAGAAATCTATTGAACACATAGATTTATTTAAAGGTGATAATATATTTATATCTTGAGGTGCTATAATGAATATGTATTCTATACATCATAATTACCAAGTTACATTTGTAATTGTTTTAGTCAATTTATCTATATTGTATTCCCAATACAACATCAACTTGTGTACATGAAATGGATTGAGTAACCCCATTAATTTATAATAATAGACAATGTTTCCTAGAATATCATCCATAAGACGTATTTGGAAAAAATAACATCATTATTTTATTAACCATAAGGATAATGATCAATTTTCTATATATTTATCAAACATTCATTTCTAGGAAAACTCTATCTCTACTACTAACCTCTTGACACTTGGAAAATTTTATTCCAAATGAATATACTACTATGATTATACTTATTATGATTTAAAAATATATCATGGTTACATGAATTCATTATTTAAATTATATTTTTTCACTCATCCTTTTCGTTGTGTCATATAGATGTAATTCATAAGGTTTATATCAAGGAAAGATGAAATTGAAAACTAAATCCAATAAAATAATCATAAATCTATGATTAATAGATTTTAAATGTAATTTAAGAAAGATGACTTTTTCCAGCCAATAAATACATTGTGGTATTGTATTATACCGTCAATTTATTTCTTCTATTTAATTCCATAAATATATTTACCACAACTAATAAAATATAGGAGTTATATATTTTACATTGAATCCATTTTATAATTCAACAAAAACATGTCAATCACAGTTTGTTACAAAATATTTCATCTTGTTGGAATCATTATTCTCTAGGAATATTATATATCACCCCTATAGTTGAATATAAAACCATAATAATGATTTTATCTTTCCTACAAAATATGTGTCAATAAAAAAATCATCCCATTAACTCTAGTGGAGTCTATCATTCCAATTATAACATATGTGTATCTGATTCATAAACTTCCCATAAATGAATATTTCTTTGATTATCCCAAAAAATATGTTATTCCATTAACAAATATGGTTTTTATGATCAATACCACTATATTTATGGGATGTTGGTATCCTGAGTAGATATAGAAAAATTAACTAAGAGTGCCTTTATGTATCCTTTGATGTACATTTGATGTTAGGGCTAGATTAACAAATGATTCTCCTCACAACACATTAAGGTTATATTTTTAATGGATTCCTATTATATGTTTCTCATTATGATATCCATTAATCAATATTTTTTTGTATATAGTAAGTTAATATTTTCAAACTCATGCCTTGATGAAATTATATAATTTATATAATTTATATCTTATTTCATATTGATCCAACTTGTAACAAAATAATGTATAATGTAATCAAGGATATGATTACTCATAATTTTAAATAATCATTAAAAAAATGTGGAAAGATATAATCTAATGAGTCACCTTGGAAATAGTTTGTAACTTCTCTCAGTCTTGAGAGAATTATAAGCTTTGATGAGTCACATTGAGAAAATTGATTCTTCTATTTGTCTTGATAGAAACCATAGATCAATAATCTTTTAGAAATTACATTTAGTTTCAATGGTAATCCAAAAATGAATTTCATTATGTAAATGAATTCACCTCTATCTTCTCCTTTGGACATTACCATGAATTTTGAACTCATTTAAGAAGCCTTTTTACTATACCATTAATTTGAATGGTTTTTCTGTTCGTTAAGTATTCTAGTATAATGAGAGATTTAAATCTTTAGAAATTATACACTGTTATAGATATATTAATCAACTAAACTAGACAAGGAATTATCATTCCACATTTGATTAAGATTAATATATTTTATATTCATAACTCGACACGATGAATATTTTTGATTCACGAGTTTACTGAAAATTTTCCATATATGAATTATCAAAATAAGGTTTATTTCATAAATTAAATTACATCACCTTATAACTAAGTAAACATTTATATAATGGTTTGGTAATAATAAATAAAAATTCAATTATATCCATTCATCTCAATTTAATTTCGTGAAATTATTCCTGTTGACAAATGGGAAATAATTTATCAACTATTTGGAGGTTTCACCTTCATTATTGTAATGTTCTTTGGCTCCAATAATATATATAGACATGTGAAAATTTTATTTTACTTAATAACCCTGACATGAAATATTTAAAATTATTAATAGACATTATATAGTTATAATAGGTTTGTTCATCAATTTATTACTATTTACTTCCAATTTCATTTAATATGAAATAAAAGTCAACTACAATTTTCTTTTGTTTCTTTTTGTTAAGACATGATATTCTTATAAGAACATTTCCTAGTAGATTTTGACTTCATATGAGACTTAAAACCATTTCCATTATGCTTATTATTGTTCACTATAATAACTATGTTTATTTCTTTCCTCATATCCATATCATTATGGTGGATTGGAATGAGGAGGTCTGAGAGAGACTTTGTATTACTACTCATATCATGATTTAAAATATAACAATAGAATGTATAATATAGCGAGGATAAAATGAGATCTGAGTACAACTCATTAGGTATCTATTATCCAATGATGGTCATGTTCTCAATATAGTCTTTCATATTTACTTCATGAATCCAAGATGATGTCATAAATCAAAACATACATGTGAATAGATCTTTGTTGATATCATATCGATCATATTTCTCCTCCCCTAAATAGAGAAAAAACCACATACTATTTAGATTCATTTTCTTGTGTAACTATTTGAGATCAGTGTAAATGTTAAGTATCATAAAACATTAGACCTATAATGTATCATTAAAGTGTTTGTTATAGAGGAAACATTCCTCCTCAATAGCTTCCTTTTTATGATACATATGAGCTAGGGATTCTAGCATGTATAATATCAGATATTTACATAATAAAATGCACAAGTGAATGTACCATTCATGGAAATTCTTAATTATGATAATTTTATCCTTATATAATATGGATCATAGTGAAAATGACCTTGTGAATTTGATTTCACTTTTTTGGAAAAAAATAAAGAAAATTTTTATTACATACATTGATTACAAAGGTGTTACATAATAAAATATATTTATCAATATCCCAAAATTTAATCAAGTATCACTATCAATTTAATATCCCCACACAACCCATTATCTTGGGTTTGGATGGAAGTGCTACAGATCTTATGTGACATCCCCAAGACACTGAAGGCTAGAAATAAATTATAAGGGATTACTTTAACATTGAGGGGATGCTTTTATATATTTTTTTAAAAAATAACCCATAAAGGCAAAATAATAACAACCAACCCATATATATGATCCATCAGTATAATAAATACACATGAAATGAAAACCTAATAGAAAAAATATTATAGTAGTAGAAAGTGAAACATGATATCAAACCAAAACTAGAAGACACCCTGTCATAGAAACACGATATGGAATCACTCTAATAAATCCATGATCAAAACACAAATCCCAGAAAATTTCATCATAATTCTCCAGTAGAAAATATGAGACATTTCCTTTATAATTATAATAAAGAATAAAGTCTTCATATGAGCCAAAGTTTAAATGAAGTGTATAATTAATCATACCCAGTAGTATTTCCCCAAGATACTTACCATCCCATGCCACTAGGATAGGAACATGTTATGTCATAGTTTAAAACATAGTTTGTAACAAATAGATGAACATAAAAACCATTTATCATTTTTAAACCATTTAAATTCAAAGTGTAATACTTTATATATATATACCTCATGTATTAAACCATTCACATCCATCCACTCACACACAGATGCAATCTAGGTTATATTCCCATACTCAAGAGATGTTACACATTGATCAACTAAGCCATAACTAGGGTACCAATTTCAAATTCTAGTAGTATGCCACCATGACCCTTATTTAAGGACACTTAGATGAAAATAAACTAACAAAAACTATGTATTATAAGTTATAATATGAATTAATTTCACATAAAATAAATATTCATTCTAAACAATCAATAATTCATCTTGTTTACATTAAAATAAATCCATATATCTAAAACCATAAACCTAAGGGGTTTTCTTAAATCCATTTAAATTCTCTTGTTCCTAAAAAATAAATGAAAAGGGTTTTCTTAAAGTGATAATCCAAAATTTTCTTTTCACATCCAAGAAAAACATTTAATAAAACTAATCCCTCTTTTTATGGAATAAGTAGAGAAGAGAGAGAAGCCACCTACCTCACAATTGGTGATGAAAATGGTGACAAAAACTATGAAATATATAGATTTGGTTTTAACACTAATTTCATTCAATATAACTAGTAAATATATCATCAAAACACATCATAGATAATAGTTTATATATAATGAGTTAGATATAAATATATATGTGAGAGGACATGATATAATCAAACAGGAAAGAGAGAAAATATAGTCTTTTCATTGATTTTGGAGATCCCATATAGATATATCCATAATAACTAGATTCTATATAAAAAACCACCAAGAACACTTAGGAGAGGAGTGTAGTTTTAGAGCTTGAGAGTTGAGGTGAAACATTAGAGTTTTAGGGGTTAAAACCATGTTAAGATCTAATTCTAATAGCATAAAATGCATGATGCATGGTTATTCATCATGGTTTGGTATACCATGCACCAACCATGTTGGTTATACTATCTCTAGAGCAATACCTCACATCGTTGGTTCCCATGGTTTGACAAACCATGTAAAAACTGAGTTTTCCCTCAGTCTCCACTTGTTTGGTTGTTCATTGGGCACTTGGATAGTGTGTTTTCGTGGGATACTTAAATAAAATATAATTAATTAAATTATTAAATTTTCATTTAATTGACATTCCTAATGGGTCATCTATATAAAACCCATCATGTTGAATTAAAAATGATTAGGCATGTAAAACTAGATGAAATGAGAATATGGAGAACTCCATTGGCGAGAGCATTAATATATGGTTTTGGGATCATGGATTGAGGGTTAGAGTACTACGGGGACCATCGTCATGTTCTTGGATATTTATAATGAAAATGATGCAGATGTTTTCTCCACCCAAAAACATTACAATATTTATGAATGACTTTTTATTTTGGTTGTTTAATCACCATTTAAAATTTGAGGTGAATGTGAATTAATTCCTCCAAATTTATTCACCCATTATTATTCAATGGTTTGTCAACAATTGATTTTCACTTCTTAAATATAAGAGTTTGAGATTTATTTATCCTTATTGATTTTTTTGATTTAATAACCCCCATTCATTGGATTACATCAAAGATTTCCACACAAACACAACCATTAATAAAGGATCACATTGTTTTATGTGACTTTCTCCCTCTATTTTTTGGTATTTATCATCAATAATTGGTTGAACAATGATTTTATGATACCCAAATGGACCAATGATTATGTCATCATTATTTGGAAAAATAGATCATGATCATGAGTTCCATTTTAGGTTTTGGAGATGTGATGGAGGCATGAAAATGGAAATGATAAACCCAATGACGGATTCAGTAATGAAGGATTCATGATCCATTTTGTGATGATCTGAAGATTTCATGGACTCATAGGCATGATGTGAATGGGAAAAACCTATAATGGTTAGTTATCCTACAGACTAGTGTTGCACCATAGTATCCAACCACATTAGTTGTGGTGAAAGAGACCTATAGTGTGAGGCTACGACGGTTGGGTAGCCAATCGTGTGTGTATATGTAATAATTTTTATTAATAATTATAATTTTTATAATTAAAATTATAATAATATTTTAATTCAAATAATGAAGTGGGGTCGTATGCTTGAAGAGAGTGAGGTCCCACAACCAGTTTGTGAGGTACACTTATAGGTGTGACCGGACCTGGTAATGGAGGAGATTCATTACCTTTCCCCCTTTATTACCATTTTATAATAATAATAATAATATAAGAAATTTATAATATTTGAGAGAGGGGGTGATATTAAAGAGATATAAAGGAAACCACCTTCTATATAGGTCACACTATAACGACCTATACTTTACATACATTGTTATTACTTCAGAATTGAAGCACACTTATTACAACATATAACAAAACCACGAAAGGACCGTATAGGTATAGTGTCTTTAGAAACTGGGAAACATAAACTACTGGTTCATAAAGCATCTACTTTTCCTCCCATTTATTTCATCATATCTAGAGTCCCTTTTTGGAATATTCTACTTAATAACCTTCTTCCTGACCTGGGGAAATAAAACATACAAAAGGGTGAGCTCAAATTCTCAGTAAGGATAAACAAAAGAAATATCTATCACATCATATTCATAAGAACATAATATTTTGGAAATCTTAACCTGCAAAAGGGAGCATAATTTCATAACATGGGATAAATCAAAGTAGTGAAATGAAATCCCAATAATCATAACTTAAAACATGAATCTTTGTGGAATACACACATAATCATAGAGAATCATATCTTATTAGTCAAGACTCATTGCCAAGACTATCTTAGTGGACAAAGTCCATTTCTGAACCGAGTCACCCTCGTTTCAGTCCTGTTTCACTGAACTGGTATAACCTACCGTTCCATCCATGTCTATGTCATGAGATATAAAATATTTACCCAATGCGTTGGAGGGAGATATAGGTCCCACCCATCTCATAATGATACCATTCTTATGTGTGCCACGAAATCATAAACCATACATCATTGCATAACCCATGCAATAAAAATGGGAATCTTAAACATCATGACATCATAAAACAATTCATATACGATAAAGGAATTAATAAAAATAATTCCATCACAACATAATAAAATCAATGTAATAATAGGGATAAAAACAGAACCCTTTATTATCTTAGATGGAAAATAATTTTGATAAAACACTTGAACTTTATTCTTGACGAAAATATCCTTTCTACTTCAAAAACACTTTTCCTTTCTTAACATGTCATACAATTTTAAACTAAAAGAAGTTGATTAAAAATAAACTTCAAAACGTGTAAAGGAATCTTTTTGGAAATAATGTTTTAAAAATCCATTCATGCCGTATAAGTTAAAAAAATATTCTTCTCGTACTTTTGTCGGAAAAGTCAAAAAGTACCTCATATGAAAAACGACAAAAGATTCCTTTCGTATATTTTACTAAAAACTCACCAAAAGGTAAAATTAGATTTAAAAAATTGTAGGTGGATGGAAATAATATTACATATTGAGGAAACATGTATGTGGATGATAAAATACATCCTAGTAAATTTCAAAGTATAAACAATCTCTGATAAAAATGAGATTGTGATATTTTACCTTACGTGAGGTCCGATATGCTTTGTATGTGTCCGAACCTCCTGTATAATGATTTAAATAGTGTTATTGACTTATTACAGAATCATACTTATTTTTATGATATCATATATGGTCATATTCTTAGCTTCTTAGTAGTAATATCTCATTGCTACTTGTTATTCGGGTGTTTATAACTATTTGTTCTTATGCGTGTTTTGTCAAATAAATTCTTATTCTTATCTTTAGGTTATATATACTTCATATCCAAAATGGTATTATTGTAATATATATCATATTCATTCATTCAATTCATTTATATAATCATTATAAAATGAAGATCAGGTAGAACGAGTGGCATCACATCGTGGAGACGGTATTCCGTACGTATGCACGAGTGATGATATCGTTCCTCTGATCATGGAATTATATTGGAGTGTATGTATATGATTTCAGAATTATTATCACCTTATAATAGTCATATATAGTCATTATTTACACCATTATACCCATCCAAGTAAGGTGGTGGTGGAAAATAGATTACACCACGACGTGGAGATGGTATTCCGTCCGTACGCACGCGCAGTGATTTCTTTTTCCGTAGGAAGGATAGATGGAGAAATAGGGTTGTTTCATAATTATAATAACATATCAGTATATTAGTGATACTTATGTTATTACTTCATAATGAAAAAACTAATGAAGAAGAATTGGAAGAAGAAATAAGGATGAAAGAATCGGTAACAGACATTACCTCTTCTTTGAAGTGCTTCTTTGAGACCTCCTTTTAGGGCACTAAAATAGGTCTTTCAAGAAGACCAGAACCTATAGGATGTCTCTAGGGAAGTGGAGAGAAGAAAGTGGCAGGGGTTGGCCGAGCATGAAGGCTCAAAGTTGTGTGAGGAAGAGAGGGAGGAGGTTCCCTTTTATAAGGGAGGAAAGGGGCTCCTTTGGAAAAACTAAAAATATTATTTTATTATAAAGTCAATTTCGGTTTTAAATAGCTCCAAATTGATTTATTTCAGAGCTAAGGTTCGGATTGGTCTAAATCATCTCATCCAAAAGAATTTAGACAAGTTTAGGTTCCTATTTTAACCTTATCATTTAGATTTAACGTTAAGTTAAATAATTTTACTTTTACCGTGTCTTCGTGAGTTTTTATACTATATGATTAATAAACTTACTATATCAAGCCAAACGAACCCCAAGTTGTTTATTATTAATATATATAACCTTATCTATGTCATTTGTCCGAACCTTAGATTTTTAGGAATAAAATAAAAATTAATAATATAATATTTGTTTTAAAAACTATTTTATGTCAATTTTGACACTCTTTAGTAATTTATTTCTGTGAAAATCAGAACAGAATGATAAGTTAGAACAAAGTTAATTTAATCAATAATAACATGTTATATTAACCTAGAAAATTAGTTTAATTCATAAAAAGTGTCAAATTACATTTATTTTGGTGTTTATAACATCAATTATGTCAATATTTCATTAATAAGATAATTATTTCATCATCTTTGTGTCATAAATAAATTAAATTATTTAATGTCTAAAAATTACAAATAAAATACAATTATGTAGGAAATCTTTTTAGATTTCTAATGAATATTCATAGTCGAATTTATCTTATGTATAACCCTATATTAAAAATTATTTACTTATTAAACGTTGATTTTAACAATTTTAACCCTTCTTTAAATAAACTAATAATAAATGTCCTAATCTAATCCAAGTGGGCATAAATGGTCATATTTTATTACAAAGGTTGTTTTTGGTCGAATTACACTTGTCCAATAGAATTAGGGCATTGTGTTAGGCTAATAATAATATCATTTTAACCCTTAATTATCCTATTTACTTTTAACCGTGAAAAAAAGGGAAAAAGTTACTATTGACCAAAAAATTATTTTCATCTCATTGAACCACATTTTACTTACTGACATCAACCGTTTCTCTCAGATTTTTGAAATTCCACTCACAGAAGCGGTAAAATTAAGTTTTATGAAAAAATCAGTTTTTTAACTACCACTTAGTGGTTTCACTATTCATCAAAAATTGAAAGTTTTCAGAAAAATACCAAAATTTTACCCTAGGCTAATTTCGATATTACGAATCCAAAAATGAAGTCCATTTTGAAAAATAAAATTTATAAAATTTCAAAAAGTGGCTATTACTATTCATAACGGCTAGTTTTAATAATATTTTAATAGTATATCGTTGTTTAGTGAAAATCGGTATTGTGTACGACGCAAGCTATCGAGGAAGCTCGCGATTTAGTGTAAAGCAAGACAGGAAATTATTGTGTGTAGAAAAAGATTCCTTTGATGATTTATATAACATAAAATTCTTGGGTGTTACATTCTACCCCCCTTAAAATGAATTTCGCCCTCGATATTCGTCACTTTGTAAAAAACAGATGAGGATACCTCTCCCTCATCATATCCTCAATCTCCCATGTTGCTTCTTCTAATTGGTGGTTCCTCCATAAAACTTTCACCAATCGAGTGGTCTTGTTTCGTAGGACTTTTTCGCAACGATCCAGAATCCTTATCGGTTGTTCTTCATAAGAAAGATCTTGCTCCAGCGGTACAACTTCTAAGCTGAGTACATGTGAAGGATCAGGTATGTACTTTCTCAGGAGAGATATATGGAACAAATCATGAACATGAGAGAGATTCGGTGGAAGCACCAATCGGTAAGCTACCTTCCCAAAACGATCCAATATTTTGAAAGGACGGATATATCTAGGGCTCAACTTCCCCTTCTTTCCAAATCTCACAACCCTCTTCCAGGGAGATATTCGTAAGAACACTTTATCACCAACTTCAAACTCTAGGTCTTTTCTTCGGTTGTCGGCATAATGTTTCTGTCGACTCTGAGCTGCTCTTATGTGTTGTTGAATATATCTGACATTTTCTTCCATTTCCTTAATGAGATCGGGTCCTAATAGCTTTCTTTCCCTAACTTCATCCCAGCAACTTGGAGTCCTGCATTTCTTTCCATAGAGAGCTTCATAAGAAGCCATCTGAATACTGTAGTGAAAGCTATTATTATAAGAAAATTCCACCAACGGTAGGTGTTGATCCCAACCACCTTTGAAATCCCTAGAGAAAGATCTCAACATATCTTCTAGAGTTTGAATTGTTCTCTCAGACTGACCGTCTGTCTGAGGATGATAAGCAGTGCTAAAACATAACTCTGTATCAAACGTATGCTGAAGACTTCGCCAGAACTTCGATGTAAATCTCGGATCCCGATCAGATATAATAGAAAGTGGTACTCCATGCAATCTTACCACTTCCTTTACATATATCCTAGAAAGCTGATCCAGAGAGAAATCCTCTCTAATAGCAAGGAAGTGTGCAGATTTTGTAAGACGATCAATTATGACCAAGATAGAATTATTGCCTTTGGATGTTTTAGGAAGTCCTGTGACAAAGTCCATAGTGTTGTTTTCCCATTTCCATTTGTGTATGGGTAATGGTTGTATCATCCATTTAGACTTCTGTCTCTCATCTTTAACTTGTTGACAAACCAAGAATCGAGAGACATATTCAGCAACATCTCTTTTCATGCCATCCCACCAGAAGTATTCTTTCAGGTCCCTATACATCTTTGTGCTTCCAGGATGAATAGAGAATGAAGAACTATGAGCCTCATCCAGTAGCTCCTTCTTTAATTCGGGGATGGGAGGAACACAAACCCAATTCCTGAACATTATTATCCCATCACAATCAAGGATGAATTTAGGAACATTTCTCACCTTCTTTTGTAACTCGGAAACTTCATTTTGTGCCTCTTTATTCTTCACATGTATAGATGGTTGAACATTCATTTGAGAAAGATTCGATTTTCCCCTTTCATTATAATTCCAAGATCCATCCTTTTTAAATCCATAAATATTGGATCTTTTGTGATCCTTATCATGGATAAACTAGCATGGTCTTGTCTACTTAATTCATCTGCCACCTTTTTTACTTTCCTAGGGTGGTAATGGAATGAGTAGTCGTAATCCTTAATCAGCTTCAACCATCTTCTTTGGCGCATATTCAGCTCCTTTTGTGTGAAAATATACTTTAAAATTTTATGATCAGTATAAATGTCACACCTTTCTCCATAAAGATAATGCCTCCAAATCTTTAATGCAAATATTACTGCAGCTAACTCCAAATCATGAGTTGGGTAATTTTGCTCATGTATTTTCAACTGTCGTGAGGCATAAGCTATCACCATATCATTTTTCATAAGAACACACCCCAATCCCTTCTTGGATGTATCACTATAGATCACAAACCTTTCTCCACTACAAGGTAGTGTGAACACATGTGCACTGGATAACCTTCTTTTCAACTCCTTGAAAATCACTTCACATTCCTCCGTCCAAAAAAACTTAACTCCTTTCCCAGTCAACATGGTGAGTGGATTAGATAATCGTGAAAAATCTTTCACAAAACGTCGATAATATCCATCCAAACAAAGATAACTTCGGATCTCGGGTACTGTTGTTGGTCTTGACCATCTTTCGAAAACCTCTGTTTTTTCTGGATCCATAGATATCCCCTATTTTGAGATTATGCGACCCAAAAATGCAACTTTTTGAAGCCAAAATTCACACTTGGTAAATTTGGCAAAAAGCTTCTCCTTTCTCAGGGTCTTCAATATAATTCTCAAGTGATCTTCAAGTTCTTCCTTGCTCTTTGAATAGACAAGAATATCGTCTATAAAGATTACCACAAACTGATCAAGATAGTCTCTAAAGACTCTATTCATTAGATCCATGAAGATAGCAGGGGCATTAGTAAGACCAAATGGAATCACTATAAATTCATAGTGTCCATACCTTGTACGGAATGTCGTCTTTGGAATATCCTCCATTTTGACCCTTAATTGATGATACCCTGAATGAAGATCAATCTTGGAAGAGTATTGAGCTCCATGTAGTTGGTCAGATAGGTCATCAATGCGTAGCAGAGGATATTTGTTCTTGATAGTAATCTTGTTAAGTTCTCGATAATCAATGCAGAGTCTCATTGATCCATATTTCTTCTTATCAAACAGAACATGTGCTCCCCAAGCTGACACACTAGTGTGTATGAACCCCTTATCAAGATTCTCTTGGAGTTGCTTCTTCAATTCCTGCAACTCAATTGGGGCCACTCTATAAGGTGTCTTTGAAATAGGCAAAGCACCTGGTACGAGTTCTATTGAAAACTCAACTTCACGATTCAGTGGAAGAACCGGTAATTCATCCGGAAAGACATCATCAAACTCCCGTACAACTTAATTGTGAGTTTCTCACCAACCATTTGAGATAAATAACCTTCATTAAGTGGAATCAATACCCATAAAATGGAAGAAATTTCCACTGGAATTTTATGTTCATCCTTGCTTCGATAGACGATCATAGATTGATCTTGAATATGAAATGTGACTTCCCTTATTTGGAAATTGATATGGGATCCATGTAGAGAAAGCCAATCCATGCCAAGAATCACATCAAATTCCACTATAGGAAGGATCACAAGATTTGCAGGAATCACTTTCCCACAAACTTCAATCGGAGAAGAATTATAAACTTTTGATGCGACTGTTGTGCCATTAGGTGTTGTCACAGCTAACTCAACATCTAATTGTTGAGGTAATACTGTGATACCCTTAGAAAATTCTTCAAAAATAAAAGAGTGGGTGGATCCAGAATAAAATAAAACATTTTCTACTTTAGAGTGGATGGTAAGTGTACCTTTCACCACATCATTATCGTACACCACATCGCTGATAGAAATTGCATGTGACTTTCCTTTGTCTTTATCCTTAAGAGTTTGTTGACGTCGACCATCATCATAAACCCTTGGATTAGGGCATCTATTGGCATAATGTCCCATCTCCTTGCACTTGAAGCATTGAAGTGTAGTAGGTTCATTCTGTGTATCCCTTCCTTTGTTTTCATCATTAGAAATCTTCTTCCCATAATCGCGGCATTAAAATGCCCGATGACCTTCCTTTCCACATTTGAAACATTTACTTGTCCCTTTAAGATAACTCCCTCCATGTTTCTTTCCTCACTTTGAGCATAAGGGAAAGCTCATCTGCTTTTTAGTGTGCTCTTTAGATTTTCCTTTGAATTCCATTTTCCTCTTCTTATCAAGCCTATATGACTGATGGGTTACTTCAATCTCCATCTCAACTTTGAGAGCACATCGAACGATTTCCTCGTAGCTATTGAAGTCCCTTATGGCTAAGGCCCTTCGAAGAATTGGTTTTAAGCCACTAAAGAATCGATCGATCTTACTCTCAGGTTGGATAATAATTCCAGAAGCGTACCTTGAAAGCCATGTAAAATTTGCTTCATAGGTACCAACAGATTCATCATCCATTTGCTTCAGTTCAAGAAACTATTTCTCCATCATTGTTCGGATAATACGAGGGAAGTACTTATTGAAAAATAAGTTCTTGAACTCGTCCCATTCAATGGACTCAATTTCATCCCTTTTCCTCATATTCTTAATAAGATTCCACCATTGATCAGCATCACCTTCCAAACGATACACTGCTAAGATGACTTTATCATGCTCAGAACATTGAAGAACTGAAAATATCTTTTCAGTAGTACTAATCCATTTTTAGCAACTAATGGATCAGTAGACCCGCTGAATGACGGTGGGCGTTGTCTCATGAAGGATTCAACATAATGTTGCTCTTTCCTTTTCTCGTTTGGAGGTCCTGCATGATTCATAGCTTGAAAAAGTTGTGTGAACATGGCTACATGATTTTGCATTCTAGCTCCCATAACGTTTGGTTTCTCAGGGGGGAAATCATTGCATTACCCATCGCATTCCGCATTAACACGATTCCTTCGGGTTCCAACCATTGACTAAAACCAAGAAGAATAGTGTGAGAAACACTAATTATAATAGGAAAACCAGATAATCAAGAATAAAATTTCACACTTAAGGTCTTATCCTAGGTTATTCATGGACATTTCTAAAACACTAAGATTGTGTTATATGCTAAGACTTATCCTTAGGGTTCTTACTAAGGCTTTCACATCCTAGTTTCCAAAGGTTGACTATAGCTTTCCTCTGATACCAACTATAACGACCCATACTTTACATACATTGTTATTACTTCAGAATTGAAGCACACTTATTACAACATATATCAAAACCAAGAAAGGACCGTATAGTTATAGTGTCTTTAGAAACTGGGAAATATAAACAACTGGTTCATAAAGCATCTACTTTTCCTCCCATTTATTTCATCATATCTAGAGTCCCTTTTTGGCATATTCTACTTAATAACCTTCTTCCTGACCTGGGGAAATAAAACATAAAAAGGGTGAGCTCAAATGATCAGTAAGGATAAACAAAAGAAATATCAATCACATCATATTCATAAAAACATAACATTTTGGAAATCATAACCTGCAAAAGGGAGCATAATTTCATAACATGGGATAAATCATAGTAGTGAAATGAAATCCCAATAATCGTAACTTAAAACATGAAACTTTGTGGCATACACACATAATCATAGAGAATCATATCTTATTAGTCAAGAATCATTGCCAAGACTATCTTAGTGGACAAAGTCCATTTCTGAACCGAGTCACCCTCGTTTCAATCTTGTTTCACTGAACCGGTATAACCTACCGTTCCAGCCATGTCTATCTCATGAGATATAAAATCTTTACCCAATGAATTGGAGGGAGATATAGGTCCCACCCATCTCATAATGATACCATTCTTATGTGTGCCACGAAATCATAAACCATACATCATTGCATAACCCATGTAATAAAAATGGGAATCTTAAACATCATGACATCATAAAACAATTCATATACGATAAAGGAATTCATAAAAATAATTCCATAAAAACATAATCAAATCAATGTAATAATAGGGATAAAAACAGAACCCTTTATTATCTTAGATGGAAAATAATTTTGATAAAACACTTGAAATATATTCTTGAGGAATATATCCTTTCTACTTCAAAACCACTTTTCCTTTCTTAACATGTCATACAATTTTAAACTAAAAGAAGTTGATTAAAAATAAACATGAAAACTTATAGTGGAAGCTTTTTGGAAATAATGTTTTAAAAATCCGTTCATTCCGTATAAGTTAAAAAAACATTCTTCTCGTACTTTTGTCGGAAAAGATAAAAAGTACCTCGTACGAAAAATGAAAAAAGATTCCTTTCATATCTTTTACTAAAAACCCACCGAAAGGTAAAATTAGATTTAAAAAATTGTAAGTGGATGGAAATAATATTACATATTTAGGAAACATGGATGTGGATGATAAAATACACCCCAGTAAATTTCAAAGTATAAACAAACTCGGATAAAAATGAGATTGTGATATTTTCCCTTACTTTAGGTTCGATATGCTTTGTACGTGTCCAAACCTCATGTATAATGATTTAAATAATTTTATTGACTTGTTAACGAATCATACTTATTTTTATGATATCATATATGGTCATATTCTTAGCTTCTTAGTAGTAATATTTCATTGCTACTTGTTATTCGGGTGTTTATAACTTTTTGTTCTTATGCGTGTTTTGTCAAATAAATTCTTATTATTATCTTTTGGTTATAGATACCTCATATACAGAATGGTATTAGTGTAATATATATCATATTAATTCATTCAATTCATTTATATAATCATTATGGAATGAAGATCATGTAGAACGAGTCGCATCACATCGTGGAGACGGTATTCCATACGTACGCATGAGTGATGATATCGTTCCTATGATCGTGGAATTGTATTGGAGTGTATGTATACTATTTCATTATTAGTATAACTTTATAATAGTCATATATATTCATTATTTACACCAATATACCCATCCAAGTAAGGTGGTGGTGGAAAATAAATTACACCACGGCGTGGAGGCGGTATTCCGTACGTACGCACCCGCGGTGATTTCTTTTTCCGTAGGATGGATAGATGGTGAAATAGTGTTTTTTCATACTTATAATAACATATCAATATATGAGTGATACTGATGTTATTAATTCATATTGAAACAACTAAAGAAGAAGAAGTGGAAGAAGAAATAAAGATGAAAGAATCGGTAACAGACATTACCTCTTCTTTGAAGTGCTTCTTTGAGACCTCCTTTTAGGGCACTAAGATATGTCTTTTAAGAAGACCAGAACCTCTAGGATGTCATTAGGGAAGTGGAGAGGAGAACGTGGCAGGGGTTGGCCGAGCATGAAGTCTCAAAGTGGTGTGAGGAAGAGAGGGAGGAGGTTCCCTTTTATAAGGGAGGAGAGGGGCTCCTTTGGAAAAACTAAAAATATTATTTTATTATAAAGTCAAGTTCGGTTTTAAATAGCTCCAAATTTATTTATTTCGAATATAAAGTGGGGATGGGTCGAAATCCTCTCATCCAATATAATTTAGACAAGTTTAGGTTCCTATTGTAACCTTATCATTTAGATTTAACATTAAGTTAAATAATTTTACTTTTACCGTGTCTTCTTTGTTCTTATACTATAAGGTCAATAAACTTACTATATCAAGCCAAAAGAACCCCAAGTTGTTTATTATTAATATATATAACCTTATATTAGTCATTTGGCCGATCATTAGATTTTTAAGAAAAAAATAACAATTAATAATATAATATTTGTTTTAAAAACAATTTTATGTCAATTTTGACACTATTTAGTAATTTATTTTTGTGAAACTCATAACAGAATGATAAGATAGAAAAAAGTTAATTAAATCAATAATAACATGTCATATTTACCTATAAATTAGTGTAATTCATAAAAAGTGTCAAATTACATTTATTTTGGTGTTTATAACATCAATTATGTCAATATTTCATTAATAAGATAATTTCTGCATTATCTTTGTGTCATAAATAAATTAAATTATTTAATGTCTAAAAATTACAAATAAAATACCATTATGTATTAAATCTTTTTATATTTCTAATGAATATTTATAGTCGAATTTATCTTATGTATAACCCCATATTAAAAATTATTTACTTATTAAACATTGATTTTAACAATTTTAACCCTTCTTTAAATAAATTAATAATAAATGTCCAAATCTAATACAAGTGTGCCTAAATGGTCATATTTTATTCCTAAGGTTGTTTTTGGTCGAATTACACTTGTCCAATAGAATTAGGACATGTATTAAGGTAATAATAATATCATTTTAACCCTTAAATATCCTATTTACTTTTAACCGTGGTAAAAAAGGTAAAAAGTTACTATTCACCAAAAAAATATTTTCATCTCATTGAACCAAATTTTACTTACTGACATCAACCATGTCTCTTAGATTTTCTAAATTCCACTCACAGAAGCGGTAAGATTAAGTTTTATGAAAAAATCAGTTTTTTAACTACCACATAGTGGTTTCACTATTCATCAAAAATTGAATGTTTTCAGAAAAATACCAAAATTTCACCCTATGCTAATTTCGATATTAAGAATCCAAAAATGAAGTCCATTTTGAAAAATAAAATTTATAAATTTTCAAAAAGTGGTTATTACTATTCATAATGGCTAGCTTTAATAATATTTTAATAGTATATCATTGTTTAGTTAAACTCGGTATTGCGTACGACGCAAGCTATCGAGGAAGCTCGTGATTTCGTGTAAAGAAAGACAAGAAAGTGTTGTGTGTAGAAAAAGATTCCTTTGATGATTTATATAACATAAAATTCTCGGGTGTTACACACACAATGAGAGTGGGAATAGGGAGATAATCCCCTTCCCCATTCCCTCTTTAATGTAATTGGATTATCATATATGTTTTATAATAATTATAATAAATATATTATTTTTATAAATTAAGAGAGAGATTTAAGGAACTATGAGCCCTTCCATCCATTAGAATGAGAGTTATCACCCATTTTATTATAGGAAACAATAATAATAATATTATTATAATAATAAATATTATTTTTATTATAATCAGTAAACCTTGTTTTCAACATAACTGCTTCATACAGTGTCATATTGACAATCCATCTATGACATAGTGACCCTAAAATTGAGACGATCGATTCAAGACCATTTTTATGCACCTAATTTGGGCTTATGGATTGGACCCACGATTATCCTATCATACGTGATACAATTAATTTTATTTCTTTCACTAAGTGACCATTTTGTCTAAATAAATATCCTATCATGATTGTTTTTACGAAGTTATCACAACAGAATGATCTATTTGGCCTTTCATGGAGGTTTGTGGGGAAATATCATTGAATTTATTTTTTATACTATTAGACCGATGAAAAGCCTCATGTGTTCATCTGGCCTTTTCTAAATTCATACATTGGAAGGTCTATGCTTTAAGAGACGCATCATGTACCCCATGGTACAAATTGTGTAATCCTTGATGGGAAAGTTGGAGGCCTCATTATTTTTAGTTCATCTATGGTATGATCGTGGGTGGTTACCCTCAGAGAATTTCAATATAGACAAGTATCAATTGAGTGAGTTCCCTTAGTTTTTTCCAATGGCAGTACTATACAAAATAACATCCTCATTAAAGGAATATGAACCCTATAGGGGATTAGTCTTGTATAAAGTTTGTGAATCCATCCAAGAGTCTCTATATAGAATCCTCTATCATATATTATACCCCATGTAGTGTTTTTGGAATCATCATGAACAAATTACATGGGATTTGATACCCAATATAGATGATTATTATTGATTGGGTTGGTAGTGTCCCCCACGATCAATGGGGGTGACCCCTATCTATGTATTAATATATGTTCTTTCTGATGAGGTGTAGTCCAATTATGTGTGTATCTTATATGTTTCCTCTCTATTTTGTTCTCAATTATCTGTGGATAGACCTGATCAACGTTACCTGTCAGATGAGTACCATTATTATAGTGATTCCATGTGATCATTACCTCTTGGACGAGTTTCATCTGTGAAAATATAGATCATGGACTCGATTCTCCTTGGAGAGCATTCCTTTGAATCCTATCATTGAATCTGGTAGTCCGAAGTTGTTGATACCTACTTGAGAGTTGTATATTTTCATTAGTATATCTAGGTTATATTTGATTATCATTATGTATCATATATTGATCGACTTACCTATGTATTGATGAGATAACTACTATTTATTTTTTATAATGGGTGATTTTGGGGAGACATAATGGGTATTGTTAAACTTAACCTTTCATGGGATGTACTTACACATGTCATGTCATATATAGATGAAAGATCATTCATGAATTTTGTGGAGGACCATTATTAATCAGATAACAGTTTGGGATAGACAAAACGAGATTCATATTGGTGTTTCTTTTGATAGATGTTCCTTCCTTCTGAGTAGTTTTGGAATTATTTATATTTTTTATGGGCATGTTTTTAGAATTTTTCTTTCATAAAATTTGTTTACTCTTACATGGGATGGGTATCATGGGTTTATTTTTCATATAATTTGATTTATTTTACTTTCTAATGTTTTATGGGATTGTAGATATGTGCATGTGAACATGCACATAGGCTAAGGCCTTCCATGTGTGTGATTTGACTACTCAAAACTAGTTGATATCCTCATTCCTATTGGAGGTTGTCATGTTGTTTCATACTCAACTAATCATAGACCATGTAGGCACTGATCAGTTAGGTCATGAAATAATGGAATAAAATAAGTTTCATCCTTGGACCAGAGTTTCGAGTTTTTTTCTAGCCATGAGGTTTGGATTGGTATTTATAGAAAGAAATTTAAATTCTTTTTATTTTATATTTTAGGAAAGGGACTCCAAGGTTGGTGTGGTGGATGATGTACCCATTCACTGGTAGTTTTAATATCTTCACATTTACTCATCACATTTAGGCACCAGTTGTAGGTAAAACATTCATACATGCATCATATAGAAATGATTTGTGGATTCAATGTCCTCGATTAAGCTCTCTAGATATATCATGGTGGGTTCAATATATCTTTGTATGATAGAACTATGACCTGACGATTGTATTCTATTGTGGAATCATGGTTATATTCCATTTAGTGAAGAGAATTCAGATTATGGACCTTTAGAGGAGGTCGTTCCTCCTAGTGGTTATAGATCTATGACCGCAAATACTTAGCAATTTGTTGGCCATCCTCAAATTGTTTTGGTGGATGACCCCTATAAATTTTATCTATTCTCATTTTCATAAGTCCCAGTGGAAGATACATCAGTGGTGTATATGGTTCTCAAGTTGTAGAGATAGAGGTTTCCCAAGAATCATGGAGAGCCAAACCACCTTATCAAGAGCTAGGGGATTGGAATGAGCATATGGTGGGAGTTTACATATTTTTTAGGAACCCTCTTGATGGAGTTCCTTGAGGAAATAACTATAAAGGGTTACACTAGTCATTGTTGGAACCCATTGTTGGTGATTTTTATTTTATTTTGGAAATAAAAGGAATAGGGGAACTTCCCCCACAAATACACTTTTTTTTATGTGATGTAAAACCATGTGGGCGAGTTAGTGTTGCCCAAATCAGATTATGTCAATGTTGGGTAGATTAATTCCTTTTTATTTTTTGTTTTAGGTGGTTTTGATGGAATAAAGTATTCGAGAGAGACCTTTTTATGATGAACATGTGGGTAAGGTAAATGATATAATCTTGTAGTAATAATTTTGGACTATAAGAATAGAGTATACATCAAGGTTTGACATGAGTCTTCACTACTCAAACACCATTTTTGTAAAAAATTCAGAGGCCACATTATTATAATCATAACCCCGTGTTCATGACCAACTGATACTAGTGGTCCCTTTTAGCTCAACCCTTGTGTTAGAGGCTCCAACAGAGAGAAACCATACACACAATCGTCTATTGATAGTGTGTCGAGACTCTTGGAGAAGAGGGATACTCACATGGAATCATTCCATAGTGGTGTTGAGTATCTATGGTGTTTTATTTAGTATGGATCAGTTGACTACTATCCAAATCCAACATGACTATTACTATATTTGGTTGTAGACTTCCCAAGTCTGTCGGATGGAGTTTTCCTTCTCTGGTGAGAAGGATTCCCATGAAGAGTAAGATGACATCAAGTTTATAAGGATACAACCACTTTATTAGTTGACTAGTTTGTCCCTTGTAGAATCATATGATATGATCTTTCAGTTTCCTATTCTATTATAAGATTATGTATACTTCATCCTTAAATATGTTCCATATATAATACCACATATAATGTTTTTTTCATCAAATAAATGCACTGGGTATGTCCCAATATTTTCACCAATATATCATATTACCTGATAGAGATGTAATAGATAAAGGTGCAATTAGAGGAACTACATAGGTTGGGATTTTTAATACCAAATATTTTTTCCTATGTATCATAGTGATTATTTCCTAGGAGTGAGATGAGAGTTTTAGGTTAGGTTTGGATTGACATAAAGTGAACCAAGTGACTAATGGGGAAGAGTATCTTCCCTTAATTATTGACGAGTTGTTTAGCCAGTGATTAGGGGTGAAGTGGTTATCTATGTTTATCCTTAGTATGGGTTCTCACCAGCACCTAGTTTTTAAAGAGGTTATACTAAATGTGTCTTTACAACGCTTTTACAGATGATTTGATTTCATGGTGAAACTATTTGGCATGATAACCTTCTCGAAATATCCTAAAAGGTCTTTCATAACTATATATCTACAGGACATGTTCTTGATGAATTTTATGAAGGTGGTGATCAATCCTTCCATGTTCGATGATAGGTGGTGACACTAGTTATGATGTGAGAGGAAGTGCTAAGGATGTTTATTTCCTTTAGTAGTACATCCAATTGAGGTGAGTATGCATGATGATCCCAAGTAATTTTTTAGGAACCTGAGGGAGTTAAAGATTGTTTTTGAGTTAAAATCTAGATTTTTCACCTTTTAGTATCTAAAAACTCACAAATAATAGTGAATACATTGGGATTCTAGTACAACTAATAGGTTTCCCAACTTCAAGGAATTCATATAATGATAATTTTAGACTTTGATGATCACATAATATTATAATTATGGAGATGATGCCTGAGACTTTGAGACTCGGTTGTCAGTTAGCACCTCTTTCCTACCCTAGGTAATTGGCTAGGTATGGTGGATCGTTTAGATTCTGGAAACAATATTCAGTATTTCATGATAGATTTGGTTTATTTCAGTTTGGATCATATACCATCAGTGGAGTTTTCATATCAAAATAGATAACATTGCACTATTGATGTAGTAACATTTCATTCCATATATGATATACCCTGTAGTTTACCACTTTACTTGTTAGAACCAGTGGAAAATAATTCTTGTTGACATAGATTTGGTGAAAATGATAATTATTAAGGATATAAAATATATTGTGATGGATAAGGGATGTCCCATAATTTTAGGAGTTTCTTTTTGACATAAGACAATGAACTTTGGGGTTTTCAAGGAGATTTTGTGTTTTGAGAGATATCCTCTCATCATGGATTTTGGCGATTTGGCTAGAATGATAGGTTATCTCCGGGGCTTGTAAACCCCCTTTCTCCAGGTATTATTTTGGGTTAGCGAGGTGGTATAAAACTATAAAAAGTTACCATTGTCAGGCTGAGTTCTTATTTTTATCCATGTTTCGTAGCTGGGGTGACATGAGCATGGACCATTGTATGATGTAGAAGAGGATGAGATAGAAATTTAGGTTGTATTTCATTTTTGAGGAGTTTAAGGGACCCGTCAGTTTTTTAGTACAGTTTGGGGAAAACCCATTATGGGAAAGTGTTTTCATGGGTGCATGTTTTTTCAAATACAAGGAACAATCATGAGATATTTTGGGAGTATGAAACACAATTCATAGCTTAGTATAGATATAGTAAATATAGTAAATATAGTAAATATATTATATAACATGTGAAATGTTTTTCTAACATATTGAAATAACTTATGAATGGATTTTTAGATCACAAATCTAAATAAATGTTTGATTTTGAAATGTTTTTTTATTGAAGTCATATGATAAATATTATCATTATTAGGTTCTTAGATAGAGCACTTTGGTAATTTGAATTAAATAAAAAAAAATTAATTATTTAATTCAATTTCATTATTTTTGAAAAACCTAATGAAACCTCTATATAAACACCTATAGGGTGAATTCCGTAGGGTTTTCTGCAAAACCCTAGAGGGAATGGGAGAATGGAGAACTCTAATGATGGTAGAGTTAACATATAGTCATTGGATCATGGGCATATGGTCAGAGTACGGCGAGGACCACTCTAGAGTTATTGGATCTCAACAACGACATTGGTGAATGTGTGTTATCCACCAATAAACTATTGAATATCAAGTTATGATATTTTATTTTTTTGGTTTAGTCCCCATTTAATTTTTTTTTGATAAATTCAATTTAATATTTCTTAAATTGATTCGTGAATAACCGTTCATTTTTTAATGATTTATTTTCTCTTCCCAGATTTAGTAATTTTTGATTTATTTATCCTTGTATAATTATTTTGATTTAATAATTCCCCATTAGATGGAATCTTTTGACTATGGAAAAACAAAAATGACCATTAAACAAGTATAAATTTGTGTTATGTTCCATTATCCCTTTTTTCTGGGCATTCATCATTAATAACCGATTGACCGATGATTCGAAAAACCCAAAAGGACCAATCATTGTGTGTTTATTAATTGTCATAATGTATCATGGTATTATGTTTGGATTTTGGTTTTGGAGACATGACAAAGACAACATGATCCCAATGATGGATAGGGTAATGTAGTATTTTAATGATAGATTGAGAAGATCTCAAAATTACATAGGCTCATTAGTGCATGATGAATAGGTGGACCAATATAGTTTGGTCATCCCAGTAACTGGTGTTGCATCGGAGTAGTTAGTCATGGCAGTGGAGGTGGCATTAGCCTAATAATAAAGGAGGTGCCCACTGAAAATGTGATGAGTAGTAATTATTTTTATTTATAATTATAATAATGATAATAATAATTGTTTTCATTGAAATAGGAAAGTGGGTTGGGTTCATGAAGAGAGGGTGGTTCCAATGCCATCATACTAGGGAGACCAGTAAGAGTAACCCTGTGTGGGAATGGGGGAGATTCATATCCTCCTACCATTTATTAGTTAATTATTATAATATTAGTAATATAAGGAATTTCTAATATTCAAGAGTTGGGGGTCCGCTTAAAGTGAGAAGGATGGGCTCCACCTTTTGTAAATATAATACTATATATGTGGGAAAGGGGGTTTAATTACCTTCAAATTTCCCCTTTTATTGTATATGAATTATCATATATATATTTAATAAAAATAATAATTAATTTATTATTATAAATGTAGATATAGGGAGTTGAGGATCCAAGAGGACCTCTATAAGTGAGAATGGGATTGACCCCTTTGTATTATTATGTATAATATTTTTATTTTTTTTATTTTTATTACTATTACTATTATTATTATTAATACTTGTTTCATATGTAACTTCTAGGTACATGGAATATTAACAATCTGTCTGTGGCATAATGACCCCAACATTGAGGCAGTCAATTCAAGACCAATGATGTGTGCCTAATTTGGTCATATGGCTTAGGACCACATATCACCCATCATACGTTATATGATGAATTTTTTTTTCACTGAGTTTCTATTTTGGGAAAGTGAATATCCTATCCTGAGTGTTTTTACATGATGATCACAACTATAAGATTATTTGGCCACTCATGGCTATTTTCAATGAAATATCTATGAAAATATGGTTTATCATATCAAATTGATGACTTGACCAGTGCATTTTTCATGATTTTTCCATAATCATACATGGGCAGTGCTGGGATTAGAGATACACAACATATTCCCCTATGGGACATGCCATGTAATCCTCTATCATATATTCTACAAGGATAAGGGTGGAATACTCTATCATATAGGGGATTATTATTAGATAGAGTTTTTGAATAACTCCACAAGGATAAGGGTGGAATACTCTATCATATATTATACCCTCAGTTGGGTTCATGTGAGCTGCATGAACAACTTAAATGGGAATTGATGCCCTACGTAATAGGTTATTCCAGATTGGGTTAGCAGTGTCTCCCATGAACCATATGTGTGACCCTACCTATGTATAAAAATCTATTCTTTCTAATGGTGTGTAGTCTGATCGAGTGTGTATCTCAGATGATTCCTACACATTAAATTCATGATTCTGTATGGCTTGACAAAATGAACGTGACCTCTTGAATGATTTCCATAAGTATAGTGATGCACGGTGAGCATGACCGCTTGGATGAGTGACATAGTGACCACATAACTAATGGAGTGGATTATCCAGGATGAGTGTTCGTTTTGAACCTCTAATAGAATCCCATGGCTGCAAATAGTTGAGACCAACATGAGATTTTTATTCTATTATGATTTTATATGTTTTATATTTTATTACCGTTTTGTATTGTATCATTAATTGCATACCTATGTATTAAGGATATCACTACTCCTGATAATTTTTTTGATGATTTTGGCATGACTAACTTGGTATTTTTATACACACCCATGCATGGTATCTTCCCACACATGTTGTGTCTAATAGAGATGATCAATATTTTTATATAATCCTTGGAGGATTAGGAGAATGTTGAGTATAATTTGGGCCATGTTGAATGAGGATCATATGAGTGATCTATTTGATAAGAGTCCCCTCCTTCTTAGTAGGTTAGAATTTATTTCCAACTTTGGTAGGATTTTATTTTTCAATTTTTTCTCTATATTTTTATCATAATACGATATACAATAGATGTTAATCATGAATTATTGGTATCAATTGTTTTATTATACATTTCATCATTTTATGCCATTGGAGATGTGTGTGTTCCTACATGTACTTAGGATAAGGCCTCACATGTGTGTGACTTCAATTCTCAGTGTTGGGCTCCATCCATTGTCCTATTAGAGGTAGTCTTAGGGGTGCCACACTCATCTTACCCTCAACCAAGTGGTATCGAGTGGGTGAGATCGTGATATGTTTCTTCTAGAACCTCACACACATTTTTTCCAAACTATTCACCTACACAGAAATTCCAATATTCCCTTTTACGGTTTTCTTAGAGACATTTAATGGTTTCCCATGACCATCCACAAATTTTACACCCTTATATCAACTTATAATACTCAATAATACCATCATTAAAATCATGAAACCGAACCAATGTATTATTTAGGTAAAAATACATAATAAAATGATATTATACATTAAACTGGAGGTATCACACTCTCCTTATCATTTGGGTTTACATCCCTAGAAATTTGGATATTTTTGGTTCTTTGGAAAATTTATGGCCATTATTCCATTATTTCATTATCTCATTCACATTTTTTCTCCAGAATTTTACTATCATTCAATAAGAATCAAACTATTGGAATATTATTTCTTTTAAAAAACTTTATCTTTTCTTTTTATGATATGAATCATTGATCGAAAAAATGTAACATTTGGTTCAAAATCAAAATGAACCAAGTAAATAAAATGAATATAATTTGGATATTATGTCCTTAGTTTACATACATGAAACAAACTGTGAAAAAATATTGAATCATGAATATAAACCTAATAGATACACCATATTAACAATTTTTCAAGTATCTCAAAAGGTCCAACATACCAAAGAAACAACCTTCATTGCATAACCATTCATTTATTTACTATTATTGAAGAGATATTTAATAATATATAATCTCACATGAAAAAGGATAAGTGTAAATGATGATTATCCAGATAATATTTTTGATGGCCTTAGTTCAAAATCATTCTTTTATTAATCATATAAATTTTCGTAGTCTTCCCCTAAACAAGTCTATGTCCCAATAAAAAAGATTCTTTGGTATTTTCCCAACCATGTATAGATTGATAAAGAAGACCATACAATTACAAAAATGGAATTGTCTTTATTATGTCCTAATAACTGTTTTTATATGAAAACTCTACTGATGGAAAATGATCCTCTCATAAGCCATCAAATTTAATAAGACAATATTGGAAAAAACTTTTTGTGCCTGGATTTTTCATTAAAACTACTCATCAATTTAAGGATGATATGGAATGGTTATAGTTAATTATTTAACCAAATATTCATGAAATTATCACTAATTTTTAGTGGTAAAACAAGGATCAAAGTTAGAGATTATAGAAACTCGATCTCTATAAAATTTTACCACTTCCTAAGTTTAGAGTTGTTCTATTTAATCTATCATAATAGATTCATGAATCAAAATTAATTAAGATGAATTTTTGAGCTAGTGCATAATCATCCAAATAAAATCATCATTTTTAATAGTACATTTTAAACCTATGATAATGAATATGGTGATTAATTCCCATTTTTAGATAGGTTTATCTAAATATTATAACATTCCACCTTATCATTGATGCTCATCTTTGACTTGCAGACAAGTTAGGAATTAAAAAAACCAATAACATTCTATTAAATATATAACTAGAAAAAATTGATTCATATAGACTTAAAATAGTTTCAATACATGGGTGAAACTTTTGAATTTAATGCTAATATTTGTAAAGAATTTTTTTAAATATAGTGGGATGACTATTCTACCATGGAAATAAAACATAGATATCCAGTAATGATTCCATCCATCAATGGTCTCCCCATCATTAAATTTTTATGTAATGGATATACCACCTAAATATGATTTTTAATCATCCTTGACTTGTGCCACAAAGATATAAATATGAGTCACTGGATAAAACATTACAACTTAATTTTTACAAGTGTAATCCAAATGGATATCTTCTATGATAATCAATTATTTACACTTATCATTATCTTATATGAATATTTAATTATATAAATTTTGGATTAAAGTAACTACCACATAATTCTATTTTCATAATGTATAATATGATGCAATATAATGTATATAGAGATATTCCATCAATAATATTTGTCTCAGGTTTGGATATAATTGTGAAAATATTTTTTTCATACATTTATAGTATGTAAAAAAGGGAAATTATCAATTTAGAGATAATGATTCTAGGTTTTGAAAGTATAAATAACTACAAAATATTATAAATCATGTGTTTGATAAGTATTTTCAATAATTATCCCCTATTGTGATCCATAATCTACCACATGATCTCCTTACATGAGAATACAACCATGTATATATCTATACAAAGAATAATAACTAGAATAACCCTTACTAGGTTTGGGAAAAAAAATAATTAGAATATAAGTGATCCTAGATTTGGGTTCCAAAATGGAATATCAGGAATCCTCACTCCAATGTAATTGAGTAATATTTCTCATGAGAATTTTCTTAGGACATGGGAGTCGTGATAAGTCTCGAACAATGCGATGTCTATAAACTGATAATCCCAGGAAACTGAATATCACAAATATTATTTTATGGTTACCCAGAAACAAAAATATCTATATTTTCAGGGTCTAAAAATATTCCACTTTCAAAAATTACATGGGAAACTAAGTGAACTTATAGTTTCCAAAAATCAAATTTAGAGAATTTTTCATTTAAATAATTCTCTAAAAAATGATCAACACAATCTTCATACGCACTTAATGTTCTTTATGAGTTTCATAAAACACCACAATGCCATCTAAAAATATTAAAATGATAGATTCTAGGAACTAATGAATGAAATTATTCACAAATTTCATGAAAAATTATGATTAATTTGTAAGACTAAACAACATGACCATATCTTCATAATTATAAAAATGGATCCTAAAAGTTGTTTTCGTAACACTATATTTCTTAAAAATTAGTTGTTAATACACATAGGTTATATTAATATCTAGAAAACCATTCACATCACTTAAATTGATCAAGAAGGTCATCAAAATGAGTTAGTGGATATATATTATTTTTCATTACCTGAATCAGATTAATATAATCAAAAAATTATCATAATGAACCAAAATACTTATTGATAAAAAGAATTGGAGTTTCCCATGGTGATATAATCAATTTTATGAACCCTTTAATTTTTAATTCATCAACTTGGATTTTTGAATTATTGAATTATAGTTGTTCCATTCTGTTTGATGGAAGTGAAGTAAGCGTTTTCCCTATAAGGAGATCGACCAAAAATTATATATCCCATTCCGGTGGAAAGTAAGTTAAATAATTGTTAAATGTGTCAGGATAGATATCCATGATAGTTGAAAAATTTATAGTCTCAATTATTTCATTAGACACCAAGGTGACAACTAATAATTGATAACAAATTGTTCCCACCATTTTTGAAAAATATCCTAGCCTGATGTCTCAAAAATACAAATCTCCTTTAAAATGATTCACCACTCTATCACCATATGTAAAATTTACATGTTAAATATAAAAAATTAACACGGGACATACAATCAACTAAACAATCCATTCCCATGATCAAGTAGATGAAATATATATTCCAAATAGAAACGTCACAATGAAATTTCTCATGACCCCCTCCCCAAATTGTGTACTCCTCCTGGGCCAAAAATGTGAGAAGAGAGATAATGACCCCCAAGTCCCACCTCTCATAGGTCCTGGGTTGGAAACTAGCACTGAGGGTATAATAAACACAAAGATGGGAGGTATTACCCTCTAAGAGAACACATGAAAATGAGAGAGAGAAGATAGAAACCAACGAAGTCCAACTCATTAAGAAATATAAAAGAAAACCGAATTACCCATAGGTAATGTCATTCAAAAATACAACAACTGAAAGGAGAAAACTACAAGTACCCAAATGAAAGTAAAAAAAAAAACAACAGTGACCGTGATGCCTAAACAACTTCTGCAACCCAATGATAGAAATGACCAGCCTGATCTCCAACCTGCTTCAAGTGACATGAAAACCAGTTCATATATATATGGTGAGTATAATGGTATACTCAGTAGGATCCTCCCTAGAGACTCTCATTCAAAAATAAAGAAATCATGCTAAAGCACAATGAAAAACAAGTGAAACTAACTCGTCACCTAAACAGGTATACTATGTTCCTGCCCTCATAATTGATACTCTCACAAAGTATCGTATACAAGAGTATATAATATAATAAAGAATACCAAGGCTACACCGCTACTACTTCCCCACTATTTTTATGCTTTACCCTAACATTGCACATCCTAATCATCTCTCTCCAAAAATTTCTTGCTCGCATACACCTGGGCGAAGCACCAAAACATGCACCTTGTTCAACAAAACCACCACTTCCATATAAGAAAAGTAAATTGGTAGTTTCTGGGATCCACCTCATCTGGCATAACTTGTATCATACGTTGAGTATTAAACCTACAACCATTATGGCCCATACACCGAGTAAGGTTCCTCAATCCTTCATAGCCTATACACGATACACCTACAATTGTCCATAGGAAATTGTATCTAGAATATATGTGTGTGAATAACCAAAATCCATGACAACCCTCTACACACATATATGGGGAAAACTAACCACTGTGCCTACCAGCACAGGTAACAACCAAGAGAATAGAGTGGGGACAAAGGGGGTAGTAAGCCATCCATACTCCCAGAGTAATATTGGGGAATACACCCCCATGGATCAGAATCCCCGGGGTGTCAGTTTCTCTAACTGATGGGGTGGAGTAGCGTATAGAAACAAAAAAAGTAGAGAATATACTATAACTTACAACCACACTGTGGGCATAACCCAGTAATAGATTCAACTGCAGCTAACGTCTCTCAGACTCCCGGATACCACTTCTAAGACTGGGTATCCTATAAGCACAAAACCATTTAAAGATCATTATTACATTGCTTCATTCCATTTTTATCAGTTGAAATTAATGTTTACTAATTATTTAAACATTAATAAACCATTAACAATATCCACATTATATTTCATTAGAATCACACCCAAAGTCCATTGTTCCTTTAAATTACAACCTCAACTTTGTGCCCCAATAAACACCAACCCCATGGGTTAACATCGTCTATTCAATTATTTATTTAAAGTATTAAATTCCCATATTCCTAGGAATTCTAGAAAAAAATTCTATACTAAAAACACAAGGGGGCTCAACACGGTGAGTAGATGAACTACCCATAGAGTCTTTGCCACCTATATAAAGAGAGTATACACACCCTCCCTTGTAAACCTAAACACAGAAACCATGCGGCATACCCCACACGTCATCACCCCTTTTGGAAGAAGGGTATGAAAGACCATCTGCCTTGACGAGCGGGGAATGTAAAGCAGATAAATAACCAATAAGAATGATTAAGCATCCAGAAATTCACATCCAACGCATTTCATCATCCCTAGTGTCCTCCCTGACACCCACATGCATAAACTAAAGCATCTCGCCTCTCTAGGCCTCAACTATTGCAACAACCAGTAATTGAGGCCTGCCCCCATATATCACAGTAGCCATATAGGCTCACATCAAAAAACAAGTAGCAGGAAAAGAAATTCATAGAAATTGGGATCTTGGTCCATAAACAAGCCAGAGGTTAACTCAAAACCCTACAAGGAATTATCTTTTATCAGACAACCAGTTTTTTAATCCATCATAGATTTACCAATTTATTATTCATAGGTTCCAAATTCAGGAAACCTAATGAGTAAGCTATCATAAATAATTAATCATGCTTACTTCACCAATTTGATTAACATCAAATTACAACAAGAAGAACCAGATTAATTTACATGCCCTCTTTATCTTTATCCAAATAATTATCAATTAATTTGGGATTATGTTCTTTAATAATTTTAATCAAGAAAAAACAATCTTAACAAAGCATTCATAAATATCACACTCTCTATCAAAACAAGAGGAAATAATATATGATCAATATCAATTTATTTATCCAGTTCAAATATTTATCATTTCAATTCTAATGTGATCTAGTGGGATAAAACATGCTAACTATAAAATTACTTGAAAAATAAAAGAGAAGCAATGAATCCACTACATCAAATGGTTCTTAACGTTCCTTAAATGAGAACGATCCACAAAAAGGGTTACAATCACCTCCCTAGATGACAACTGTATCCACCTGAGGATGTAGAGACACCACCACACTGGTCAACACCCAAGAAAATCCCATTACATACGTGGAAATACCATTCCATAAAAGGGAAAGGAGAAACAGAAGGAGATAAACCCAAAACAAATGATGATAGATCATACCTTATATCGAAGATTAATTGATACTTCTTGTTTGCATCAAAACAGAGGGGAACCAATCCAGGGAGGAATGTTTTATCACACAACTTTTATAGGAAGGAATGGAATGTTCAAGAATCTCACACTCAAGAACAAAGAGGAAGAACTAGGGAGGATGATATCTCACCCATTTAGAAGATTTAATAGAGCAATGGTTTAAGATACACTAGATTATCATTTAAAATAATATTGCATTAAAACACATGGTTTGACAAAGTAAAAGTATCATGATCCTTATGAAAAATTAATATAGGAGTTACGACCTTTGAATTGACCATAGAGTCCTTAAAAAACGCTTTAAATCCATTTTACGTCAAAGGAAACGTCAAAGGGGAGAAACTGTATGAAGCTGGAAACACTGTTAATTAACATGAAATTTGGAAAGGGAAATAGGTCACCATTGGAACCTCACCATTATGGAAACATTATTCCTGAACTCAAAATTCGGAAAAGAAAATAAGTCACCACTGGAACCTCGCCGTTATGGAAACACTGTTGATGAACACAAAATTTGGTAAAGGAATGAGGTCACCATTAGAACCACACTATTGGAACTGTTCACTAAGACTACCGATGAAACTGTTCACAGAACTGGAAAATTTGGAAATGTGTTGGGGATAAGTCACCTTGACCTCTCAGAACACCTCAGACACTAGATTTTCACAAAGTAATAAATCATAGAGGTCCGGGCCATTACATTAGATACCTCTCAAAACATTCTCATCCTCGAAAATTCAAAACCAACCTAAAAGGAAATAAAAAATAATCCCGAACAACCACCAACCGAGATACCTCTCAAAAGAGAGTAAACCACAAGAAGCATCCAATTAAAGCCATCTCATAAACACGAGTGGTCTAAAAACACAAAGGGAGCATCGTTACATGGAATGAGTTAAACATTAAAAAAACTCTGGGTACTGAGCATGTATCTGCTACTCATGTTCCTATGTATTCTCCTCTACGCTGCTCTATCACCACCATATATGAACCAAGGGGATAGAACACCAGCAAAACACCTTCTCTTTGTGTTCTTCGATCTCCATCGGTCGCTCCTCAAAGGTCACATCATCATCAACATCGATCTCTCCACAATAGATGACTTGAGAGTCATCATGAAGATAACGATGGAGTTGTCACACATGAAAAACATCTTTTATCAGGATCATATGTGGGGGGAAGTGCTACTCGATACGCCACAGCTCCAACACCGGCTAACACCAAAAAAGTCCATACAAACTGGGGAGAAATCATAATCTAACGACCAAAACTTCACTTCCCGTGATGAGGAGAAACAAGTTATTCCCAACATCAAACACTAAGGGTATCCTCCTTTGATCAACATATGTTTTCTAATGATCCTGCGCTATCTTCATCCTATCAGGAATCAACTGAACCATCCCTGTTGTATTCTACACTAGTTCTGGTATGAGAATTGTTGACTCTATGACCCCAGTCCAACACAATAGTGAACGGAAAGTCCAGCCATAAGAGGATTCAAATGGTACCATACCGATGGGGAGTGAAAAATATTGTTGTAAGCATACTCCACCAAGGGTAACTTCCATATCCACAAACCTCCACAATTCAAGACACAATAGAGTAACATGTCTTCAAGAGTCTGGATTGTCTGCTCTGCCTGACTGTCCTTATAAGGATGAAAATTAGTGTTAAGGAATAGTTGAGAACCAAAAGTATGTTGGAGACCTCTCCACACCCTATATGTGAAACTAGGGTCAAGATCTGAAATGATCATCCTTGGAACTCCATGAAGTCTCACCACCTCTTCCAGATACTACCTTGACCAAACATCCACTGAGATTGACTCCTTGATTGCTATGAAGTGGGATGATTTTGTTAAACTATACACTACCTCCCAAATAGAATCATGTCCTCCCTAAGCTCAATTTGAATGAGTAACTAAGTCCATTAAGATGTCCTCCCACATACACTAAGGAATATCTAATGGCTGGAGAAAAAACACCAAGATCACGGTGTTCGGCCTTCACCTTCTGGCAGACCAAACATCGAGACACAAACTCCGAAACTATAGGCTTCAGCCCATGCCACCAAAAATAGATCCTCAAGGCTCAGTACATCTTTGTCACAACAGGACGCACCGCTAAAGGAGAACTATGGAAATATCTGGGAACTGTCTCGTGAATTGTCAATGGAACAAATATCCTTTCATGATACAACACTCAGTGTTGTTTATCCTCAGACCAACCATCAAGGGCCTCGCCACAAACAACTCTTTCTCTCCAGACCTCCACCTCTAGATCCACAAACTAGGACTATTCCACCTACTGCACCAGATATTACTGCACCATCATCTGGAAAAGACAACCTCTGCCCCCAACTTATCCCATATCGAGATGCAACACTGACATTTTATCCATTACTCTCGAAGAGTCACTAGATTCACACACAGAATCACTACGTGACTTTCGACTTAGCGCATCAGCTATAACATTCGCCTTTCTAGTTGTATACGACATTTCGATGTTTTATTCCAATAATAACTCCATCCACCGACATTGTCATAAGTTCAGGTCACACTTAGCGAAAACATACCTCAAACTCTTATGATCAGTGAAAACCAAAAAGAACTCGCCAATGAGGTAGTGTCTCCACAACTTCAGAGAATACACCACAGCTGCCAACTCAAGATCCTGTGTGGCATATTTATGTTCATGTGGACACAACTACTGAGACCCCTAAGAAACAACTAATATTTACTGTATCAGAACACAACCTAACCCCAGATGAAAAGAATTGTCGAGAACATGAAACTTAACTCCCTAAGCTTGAAGAAAAATAACTGGAGCACTTATTAACTTATCCTTTAGATACTAAAAAGCTTTAGGTCACTGATCAGTCCATATGAACTCCTGATCCTTCCTAGTTAACGATTTCAGAGGAGTCACAATGCAGGAGAAATCATATATGAATCTTCTGTAGTATCCTACGAGAACATGGAAACATTGCACCTGTGACATTGTCTTAGGAGCTGACCGAGACACAATTGCTTCTATCATTTATGGATCCACAACTACTCTTGTTTGGGACACAACATGCCCCATGAAACAGAATTCTCGATCCCCACACTCACACATTGACAACTTCCCAAACAACTGATGTTGACGAAGAACTCCGAAAAATTTGTGTAGATGTTCTACATGCACCTCCTCAGACATGGAGTACACAAGGATTTCATCAATGAAACCACCATGAACTTGTCCAGGAAATAACAGAACACAACTTCCGCCAATCTTATCAACATATCTGGAGCATTCATCACACTGAACGATATTACAATGAACTCATAATGCCCATAACGACAACAGAATGTAGTCTTCGGGATATCCTCATCCTTTACATGCATTTGATGATATCTTTACTGCAATTCGATCTTTGAGAACCAACATTCACCCTTAAGATGATCAAATAAATCAACATTACAATGAATTGGATAGTGATTATTCACTATCATTTTGTTTAATAGACAATAATTGGCACACAACCGCAAACTGATGTCATCCTTCTTTATGAACAAAACCGGTGCACCCCACAGTGACACACTCAGCCGAACAAAACAACATTGTAACAGATCATCAAGCTGTATACATATCTCTAGTAAAAAAGAAGGTTCAATCCTATATAGAGACATAGATATTTTAGATTCTTCTGTTTGGAGCTCGATCCCAAACACAATATCTTGTCGAGGGGGTAATGCTACAACCTCTTCTGGAAAGACATCAGGGTACTATTCTACGACCCTTGGAAATTCCAACTACTGAACCTTTGAAGAACTCAACATCAGCCCAACCATTAGGGATGATAAGGACTAATCATGACTCTGACCCATCTGATGGTCTTGCTCACCAATGAACACCACTGACACTCCATCTGCATTAAAGAATAGAACCGGCCTCCTGAAGCCATCCACTATAGCCTATGCCGAATACAACCAATCCATACTGAGGATGAAATCATATGGTTGTATCTGTAAGCATAGGAAATATCACCAAGGGCGATGCTTCCCCAACATGTGCTCACAGTCTCTGCATACATCATTGAAGTTAGCTTAACCTCAAACTGACATAGCAAACGTCAATGGCACTAAAAGCCTCTCTACCTCAAGTCCCAATGCATGGACAGGGGTATATGATATGAAAGAGTGTGTCTCTCCTGAATCATTCATGGAATACACCATGGTAGAAAACAAGAAAAGGGTACCTCAAAAAACATCTGGATTGACTGAAACTAGAAATGCTAAAGCATAAAGCTGACCAAGACCTCCTCCATGGCCTCTCTGTCCCTGATGATGACCACCACCATGGACACACTCTGCTCTATGAGGATGAGGAGCAACATGGGGATGTCCTCCGACTGCCCCATCTTCCCTCTACTGATCTAAAGCTAGTGCAACATGATGGTGATTTCTCTCATTGAACTAACTAAATGGAGGAACCTGGAGCGGAACACCTGGTGCATGATGAGTGCTCTAAAAGGTCGAGCACTTTCACTGCTGATGACCTCGACCAACACAAGAAAAAATCATTTGATGCATTGGCATAGGCCTAAGAGATACCTCCCTGAGAGAAACGAGATGCTAAGGGCTGGGACCTACCTCCTACCAAACATAAATTCTTCTTCCCTGAAAACCGGGAACCATAGACCACAACTCTTCTTTGTGAGTAATCATGATGACTCCCCTACATGATGATCTGGTCGAAGACCTCTGCCCTTTCCAACACCTCGAGATATGTCTTCATCAAAAATGGGGTGACCTGATGCTAGATATTTGGATGAAAAGCCTCCTTGAAATGCCTCACCCTGGGCTCCTCAACTAGAAATATGTCTGAAGCATATTGTAAAAGGTTCATGAAACGGATTCCAAACTCTCACACACTGGAGCTCCCATATCGAAGGGTAAGGAGCTCCTGGAGATTGGAAGTATTCGCGGTCCAGGAAAGAAACTCAACTCTAAACTTGTCTCTTAACTCTTCCCATGAGATCCCTGACTCATCATGACCCCTATGGAACATGAACCACCACAACCTCGCTGCTCCCCGTAGCATCATCAAAACCAAGGACACCCAATGCTCTTTCTGAGCACAGATCTAACTGAATCCCATCTCAACTTCCTCCAACCAGTCTTCTATGACTGCATCTAAAATGGATCCCTCTTACTTCTGCAGACTCTGGCGTTGAAACTCTCAGAGTTTTCCCGTCCAAGGGTTGTCATCGTCAACCTCTATGCTACGTTGATCTACTAGCATAACTTGCATGACATCTTCTATGCAATCATGATGAGAACGTCGACCTAGAGGCATACCAGTAAAATAAAAAATAGTTATAAATCCTAAACCAATAACATGGAAGACTCATCATTAATTAATTAATTGTTTTCTTTTATTAATTTTAGGTTAACGTATCCCAAGGTATACCCATTCAAACATAGTCACAAGGAATAATGATGCATTATCATATCCTAGGTCTTTACCCTTCAAATAGTATCACCTCATTTTGTATCCATTATAAACATAAAGGGCCGTACATCAGATCCTAGGGGGCCCTAAATATCTATGTCTTAGCTGGTCTCGAGTGTTTACATCACTTACTAAACTTAACTGACACTATTTCCCTACCAACCAGTTAAACCTCACCTATGCCCAACACAAAACTACATCCTATCTCTAAACCATAGATCTGATACCACTCTATCACGACCCCCTACCCACAAAGTGTACCCCCCTGGGCTGTCAATGTGAGAAGAGAGATAATGACCTCGGATTCCTACCTCAAGTAGCCCCGGGTTGGAGACTAGCACTGACGGTATAGTAAACACACAGATGGGAGGAATTACCCTCTAAGAGAACACATATGAATGTGACAGATAAGATAGACACCAACCAACTATAACTCAGATAGAAATATAAAATAAAACCCAAGTAGAAATATGTAATGTCATGAAAAAATACTACAACTGAAAGGGGAAAACTACAATCACCCAAAATAAAGTTAAAAAAATAGCAACAGCCATGAATCCCTAACATCTCTTACAACCCCAAGATAATAGTGACCATCCCGATCTCCAACCTACTCTAGGTGACCTGAAAACATTTTATATTTATATATAGGGTGAGTATAGTAGTATACTCAGTAGGATCCTCCCTAGAGCCTCTTATGAAAAAGTAAAGAATGAATGTTAAAGCATAGGGAATGACAAGTGAAACTACCTCGTCACCTAAACAATTATACTATGTTCCCAGCCTCACCATGGATACTCTCACCAAGTATCACATACAAGAGTATATATTATAATAATGAATATCAAGGGTACCACGCTACTACTTCCCCACTGGTTTTCTGCTTTTCCCCAACATCGCAAGTCATAAGAATCTCTCTCCCGAAAAATGCTTTTCTGTAGACACCTGGGTGAAGAACCGCAACATGCACCTCGTGTAATAAAACCACCATGTCCAAGTATGAAAAATAACTAGGTACTTTATGGGAGACACCAAATATTGTTATAATGTGTACCATATGTCAAATATTAAACCTCAATCCATTATAGCCCATACCCCGCGTTAGGATCCTCAAGCCGTCATAGCCTATACATGTTACACCTATAGTAGTCCATATGAAACTATATCCAGAATATGTGTTTGTGAATAACCCCAAGCCATTACAACACTCTACAAACATATATCATGAAAACTAACCACTGTGCCTACCAGCACAAGTAACTACCAAGAGAAGAGAGCGGGTCAAAGGGGGCATTCATCCATCCATCCTCCCACCAGAATGTTACAGAAAACACCCCCAGGGCTTAGAATCCCTATACGGTTAATTTCCCTAACTGATGGGGTGGAGTTGCATATAGAAACACAAAATGTATTGAATATTCTATAGCCCACAACCACACTATGGGCATAACCTAGTCTTAGAATCAACTGTAGATAACATCTCTCAAAGTCCCAGCTACCACATCTAAGACTAGGTAACCTATAAGCACACAACCATTTAAAGAGATTCATTACATTAGTTCATTCCCTTTTTATCAGTTTTAATTTACATTAATTAATTCTTTACACATTAACTAACCATTAACAATTTCCACATTATATTTCATTAGAATCACTCCCAATGTTCACTATTACATTGAATTACAACCTCAGTATTGCGCCCCAGTAAACTCCAACCCCATGGGTTAACTTCATTTAATCAATTATTTATTTACAGAATTACTTTCCCATATTCCTAGGAATTCTAGAAAAACATTTTGTGCTACTAAAAATAAGGGGGATCAACACTGTGAGTAGATGAACTACCCATGAAGTCTTTGCCGCCTATTTCATGAGAGTAGACACATCCTCCCTTGAGAAGCTAAACACTGACGGCACATGGCATACCCCGCGCATCTACTACCCTTTCAAAATATGGGTAATCCAAACCAGATGCCTTGAGTAGTGGGGAATGTAAAGTAGTTAAACAACCAATAAGAATCATCAATCATCCAAACATTTGAATCTAACACATTTCATCATCCCTGGTGACCTCCACGATACCCACATGAATAAACAAATGTGTCTCACCACTCTAGGAATCAAATTATACCAAAACCAGTATGCCTCCCTTCCCTCACATATCACAACAACCATCCATGCTCACATCACAACACAAGCAACAGTAAAACAAACATCATACCAATTTTTCTCTTGGCCCTTATACAAGCAAGAGGGTAACTGAGAACCCTACAAAGTATTATCTTTTATCAAAAAAACCAGTTATTTAATCCATCTTGGATTAACATATTTATTATTCGTAGGTTCCAACTTCAGGAAACCTAAAGAGTAATATATCACAAATAATTAAACATTCTTACTGCACAGATTTGATTAACATCAAATTACAACAAAATGAACTAGATTCATTTACATTCCTCTTTATCTTTATCCAAAAAATTATCAATTAGTTCGGGCTTTACTTTCCTTACCAATTTACATAAAGAACAAAAATATAAACCAAGGAAGCATAGATATCACACTATCTAGAAAATCAAGAGGCAATAACATACGATTGATATCAATTTATTTATCTAGTAAAAATATTTATTATGTCAATTACATTGTGATCTAGTGGGATAAAACATGCTAAATATACTATTTCACATAAAATAAAAGAGATGAAAAGAGTACCCTACCTAAGATGGTTCTTGACGTTCCTTATACGAGAACGAGCCACACAACTGGTTACGATCTCCTCCCACTGTGAAAACTGTATCCACCATAGGATTCAGAGCCACCACCACACCAGTCAACACCCAAGATAATCCCATTAAGAACTAGGAGATACCAATCCATAAAAGGGAAAGGATAAGCATAATGATATGATCCCAAAAAGAATGACGATAGATAATACCTTATATCAAAGATTGATCGATACTGCTTGGTTGTAGAAAAATAGAAGGGGAACCAATCCAAGGAGGAAATTATGGTCGCACAAATCCTATGGGAAGGAATGGAATGTTCGAGCATCTCACCCCCGAGAACAAAGAGGAAGAACTAGGGAGGAAGATATCTCACCCTTTTAGAAGATTTAATGGAGCACCGATTTAAGATACAATGGATTTTACATTAAAAGAAGATCACATTAAACCATGTGTTTTGACCATGTAAAAGAATCCTAATCCTTAGGAAAACTTAATATAGGAGTTATGGACATTGAGTCGAATTTAGAGTCCTTAAAACATGTCTTAAAATGAATTTTTCATCAAAGAAAACGTCAAAGTGGTGAATCTTTAGGAAGATAGAAACATTGTTCATTTACACGAAATTTGGAAAAGGAAATAGGTCACTGTTGGAACACTCGGTGTTCTGGAAACATTGTTCATGAACTCAAAATTTGAAAAAGGACAAAGGTCATTGTTGGAACCTCCACTAATAGAAAAATACCATATGCCAATAGTTTGAAACCATTAGTATATGCCTTCAAACTGTTGGTATATCCTATACCAACGGTTTGGATAACCATTTCCATGTAAGCCGTGGGGATAAGTCTATACCAATGGTTTTGGGAAAATAATTGGTATAGACCTATACCAATGGTTTTCAAAACCGTTGGTATAAGTAATATGAAAAATATATACCAATGGTTCAATAAAACCGTTGGTATATGTATTTCAAAAAAGAATCACTTGGTTGGTTTTGATCCGAGTACATCTAGTTTATGATTGAACGACCTAACCACAAACCTAACATGTATTTTGTGAACATAGTTATATATATATATATACATATATTTATTATCATAAACGTTTTAAATTTTGATTTATTTAATGTTCTCTATAAGAAGATTCCATAAAAAAATACATATAACTATACCAACGGTTTGCCCAAAACCGTTTGTATAGATCTTATTTCTAGTAGTTCTCACCATTGGAAATGTTCTTATAAGCCTACTGATGACACTGTTCATGGAACTAGAAATTTGGAAAAGTGTTGGTGATAAGTCACCTTGACCTCCCGGAACACCTCAGACACCAAATTTTCATGAAGGAATGGACCATAGAGGTTTGAGCCATTATAAAATTGGAGTCCATCAATTTTTAAAGTATAAGATTCACATTGAAATCACATATACTAATGCTTCCTAAGTGGTTTCTAGATACACATCACTTATGAAATCATCTCTATATGTAATCGTGTTTGATTTATAAAATTAAAAGAAATAAAGAGAAGGATTCACCATTATAAAATAGAACATACATATGAGTTGTGTTAGGTAGAACATTACATTGTATAGTTGAAGGAATAGATTAGTCTTCCATGATTATATGAAAATCACCAAAAAACTACTTAATCTATCAACTTGTTCCTTGATTACATATTGTGGATTAATTTTCTAGGGAGTTAGAATATTCCTAGAATTACCCTGGTTTTATTCATTCTAAATAGTTGATGATTTATGACAAGGGAATCTAGTCAAACCATTATATTTCTAACAAAAATAAGGCATAATGTTAGTTTATTAATTTGTAGTGCTACAACAATAATACTTAATATGTCCTATCTGATTAAAAATGTGACATGCTTTGTGCTGTGTCGTACCAACTCACATCATATACTTGATTAAAACATATTTAAAAGATCTAGTATTACATTTGGTTCACGATGGAAAGTTAACTAATCCATTGGTTTGATTCTATGTTTCTCTAAAACCATGAAAATATGCATCCCTCTTCATATTGTTCCCATTATTAGAGTTCACACATGTCTTTTTGATATAAAATTACTTTATATTGTCATATTTCCATTGATATAACTCTCCACCATTGTTTCTATATTAATAGTGTTTTTAAAATTAGTAATATAGAGGAAAAACAACTTAGAATGAAATTTTAGTGACAATCCTGACTAGAAATGTGTGCCTTTAGAGATGCACTAGAAGATACATCTAAAGGAAAACAGACTAAGTTCATAAAATTAGATGTATATTCTACCACCAATAGATTATATTGATTATGTCTAAATAAATATATAGTTTTTTCTATATTAATGTAGTGTGGGTATATTTTTTTGCTGATAAATTCCTCAAGGTACACCAATCTAGAGAAATAAGATGGATTGTTAAACATTACATAGTTAGGAAGCCAATAATCATTAATAAGGGAAAACAATACAAAATAAAAATAATTTTACCCATTTCAATAAATATAAAAACACAATAAAAACCTATATATAAAAATAATGGGGAATCAAAATAATATATATTCAACATTACAACAATCATATGTATTGAAATAACAATATATGAAACACTAATACATTTCCCCTAATCAATAAAATAAAATAATTTCTAGATAAACAATTTAAAATTTGGATTATGTAAAATTTTATGTTGAAACCACATAGAGAAATTAGTATATGGCTAAGTCAATACTAGAATATCATGATCATAATCCATCAATAAAATTAAGGTTGATGGTTTTTGAAATAACATAACTGAATAATTGAGGAATATTTATAGAAGTGTTTATATTGTAAGAATTTATATACCTATAAAATAATGAGATAATTCTACATAATAAAGTAAAATAGAATATTTTAGGAAACATATATGAAATTAATTCCACATAAAATTATAACATAATAAAAGAAAACTGATTTACAAAAAAATCTTCACTACTAGGGAAACAATGAAGTCAATATACACCTTAATAATGGAACATGATTTATATAGAAAATAAAATGAAATAAAAGAATTATGGTAATAATATATCCATTGGTATTGAATACACAATTCAAAGGAAACAAGTATAATAAATGTATTACGTATCAAAGAATCAGAAGTGAGACCATGAAACCCCTTATTACTTTAGAAACATTCCAATAAAAAAACACCTTAAAAGGGATGGTTTGTAATTGAACCTAAAATACAATTATTAAAAGATAATTAATGATATAATATCTCAAATAATAATTATATACACAACATAAATGAAATTATGGTTATAATACCAAATATGTGTCAATGAGTGGAATTTGAGATGAAAACCCTCACAACCATTGGAACATTGGATAGAAAAACCCCAAGAGAAAGTTAAAATAAAATTTAAAATTGAAAATAATTAAATAATAGTAAATCATGATATAAATATTACAATGTGGTGTATATTACACCATTAAAAATAAAACATGGTGCATAACATGAACATATATCAATGAATGGAAATCACTTTGAAACCCTCACCTTGTCATGATCTATTTTGTACATGCACCAAATGTATAGAATAAGAAAATTTAATTAATTAAATATATACCAAAGAACATTATACATAACAATAAAATTTATACTAATAATTTATCAACATTATATATATATATATATATATATATTATCATGTATTTTTACCTATTTTCAACATTGATTGAATGTAATCTTTATCCCATTGAACTAGTTTCATAAAAATGGTGCTGGTGTTAATTAATGGTTTAAATTTAGTGATTCTAATATTATTAAATCTAATGTAATTTATTATTGAATATAGTTTATAATTATATAATTTCAATTTTTTCACTTTTGGTTATGAACAATGAATATGAAATTGATGATGATCTTGTTTCAGTGATTCTTAATGAGTGAAAGGTGTTTTATAAATGTTTGAGTTAATTGTTGATATAAAAAAACTAGAAAAAAAAATATTTTTTACACATTTATATAATATTGAAACTATAAATAAGTTCTCATAGACATCCATGAAATAAATTTATAATTTGTTTCATGTAGGTTCTTAAACAGATCCAAACATGAACCTATCATGATTAATGGATGATTATGGGATGGTTTATTTGTAATATCATTATTATATAATCATAATGATATTATTCAGTTTTTATCTATGTGATATATCATAATTGGAATGAATTATAAAGAGGATATAATTAATATTATGTCATTACTTTGAAAGAAGAGATTATTTTCTTATTAGTTGTCTTGTTTTAAACGATTAACTTAATGGTAATCCTTTATTGATCATAACATTAATCAATTATAAATTTTTCCTTAAAAAAATGATATCAAAGAAATATTATTTATCCTTGAATATCATGCTTAGATACAACCTTTTAATTTATTGATGGAAAATGAATCATATTGCATCATGGATGTGAATGTCCGCACAATGCACAAAAAACAGTTTTGTTTTTCCTTAATGTATGGGGTATATGGATTAATAATGGAAATAACCATAATATAGTAATATTAAAGTATATAAATTAATATAATATCATTATATTATCATAGAAATAATAAAATTTAAAACATATAATTAATGAGAAAAGACAAGTGGTTGATAATACCCATGTTGGGGAATTGAATTTTCATTGGAAGTATCATTGGAAATGAAGGAATTTTCTAAATAATGGGGGATAAAAAATTTTATATGAGAGAGAGATTTATAGGAGAAAAATAATATTATATTTTCATGGAGAAATATTAAAAATAACTGACGATTGAATTATTGAATATGTTACCCATTTCTATGTGAAGGGAAGTGTTGTTTTTCGAAAAAAATTATTACATTTTCAATAATATAAGGTTACTATTCAAGTTTCAAAGGAAAAAAAATGGATAAAATAGGAGATAAAAATTACTTTGTGTTGAAACTCACATAAACCACCACTTATGTGACATTTTTGAGTGTTTTATAGCTTTTTTATTTATGATTTTATATTTTTCACTAATTTACTTTTATCAAGGTAATTAATTTCTAAACATTTTATAACATTTTAATGATAAAAATTAATGTTGAATTTTTTACCTAATTTTATACATTTAAATTTAAATTTAAAATTAATTTATCAAATAATATTTCTATTGGAGTGAAAATTTAATTTTAAAATAAATACACATAATTGTGTAAAAATAGTTTTTAGAGAAATAACAATTTTAAGATTTAAATTTATATATATTATATAATTATCTTGGATACTGATTTTAGTGAAATAAATTGAAAAATTATTAAAAATTAAGGATATAATTTTTCTATGGAAATCCAAAACCAAATCTCCCATGAATATAATTTATTCAATGAAAAGTTCGATTGTGGTTTTGTTATTAAAGTAAGATTTTATTTTTTATTAAAAATAGTGTACATATGATTTATATTCGAAAAATAACATTTTAAACTACCTAATTTTATTCCTTAATTCCATATTTTACAACATAACATGTTTTTTAAACTTAGAGGTCATTATTTTAGAATGGTAAAATCATAAAAATTACATGTTTTTTGAAAATAATATTTTTTGATAAAAACTAATCTTTTCAAAAAAGATAAAAAAATTCATAATAAGTGAATTTTAATATTTGGAATTTAAAAATTAATTTATTTTACAGCAATTTAAATTTTGAATATTTAGAAATTATATTTTGGAATAAAACTATAACATACTATAAAAAAGTATTTTTATTGGAAAATGAAATTTTCCAGTATGAATTGTTATTCTTCTTATATAACATTATTTAAAATCTTAATTAATGTTTACTAAATATTAATATAAAAAATAATTTATCATCATTAATCATAAATTCATTGAAATAGAAATAAATATTACATAAAAGTTATTTTTTAGGAAAAATACTACTTTATACAATAATTGGCCTTATAAACCATTTTAGGAAAACTAATTGAATTTTAATTCAAATTAAATGTAGAATTTATTTTGTTTTTACATATATTTTAGAAATATATTACTTATATTCATTTTTTTAATTAAATGACTAAATGTTAATGTTCATACATAAATATTTATATTTTATCAAGATATATCACATCTTTGTTTAAGTTTGGTGTTTTATTTAGAGAAAGGTATTGAACACATCAACTTATTTAAAGTTAATAGTATATTTAGATCTCAGGGTGATATATGGTATATATAGTCTATACATCACAAATATTAGGTTACATGGTTTTTTTTAAAATTAATTATCCACGTGGTTTTCCCAATACAATTTCAAATTTTTTACATTATATGGATTGAGTAACCCCTTTAATCTATATTAATATATTATGTTGCCTAGAACGTTCATTTCTCCTTAATAAATAATTGTAAAAATTATTATTATTCTTTAATTAACCATAAAATTAAATATTAGTTTCGATATATTTAGCAATCATTAATTTTTGTAAATACTCTATCTCTCTTACTAACCTCTTAATTCCTGTAAAATATTTATTAAAAATGAATATACAATTATCATTATGCATATTATTATGTAAAAATATTTGATAATAACATGCATTCCTTATTGGAATTATCTTGTGTAACTTACCCTTTTGGATGTGTTATATAGATATCATCTAAAAAGTTTCTATCATGGAAAGTTATATTTGACAATAGATTTCTAGTAAAATAATCATCAAGCTATGATAAGTTGATTTTAAATGAGATTTATGAATATCAACTTCTTCCAAACAATTTATCCATATTCGTATAGAATTATTCGATAAATATATATCTAATGTTGAATATCATAAATGGATTTACCTCAACCAACAAAATATAAGAGTAACATATTGTACATTGAATCAATTTTAGAATTAAAAAAAACATGTCAATCACAGCTTGTTGCAAATTGTTTCTTCTTATAGGAATCATTATTCACCAATAATAACTTATCACCCAATTTTTTGAATATAAAACCATAATAAATATTTTACCTATCATACAAAATATGTGTCACTAAAAATATTCCTCTCATTAAATCTAGTGTAGTTTATCATTCCTATGAAGACTTATGTGCATTTGATGCCTGGACTTACCAAAATTGTAACTTTCTCACATTATATCAAAAGAGTTATGCTGACCTAATAAAAATTAGAGTTTTATGATAAATACCATTGTATCTAAGGTATTTATATATCCTATGTAGATATAGAATAATTTACAAAGACACACTTTTTTTATCCCTTGATTACATTTGAAGCTATGTCTACGTTAACAAATAACATCCCTCCAAAAAAATTTAGATCGTGGTCTTATTATATTTTTATTATATTGTTATATTTACGATATCCATTAATGATTTTTTTGTATATGGTTGGTTAATATTTTCAAACTCATTTATTGTTGAAATTATATAAAATATTTAATTTATTTAATATTTATTATTGATCCACCTTATACCAACATCATGTATAATGTAATGTTAGTTAAGATTATTCAAAATTTTAAATAATAAATGAATTATATGGTTCAATATATTCTAAAATGAGTTACCCTAGAAAAAATTTGTCGCTTCTCTCAGTCTTGAGATAATGACATGTTCTGATGAGTCACCCTGAAAAAACTGTTTCTTTTCTCGGTCTTGATAGAAACATTATATCAAGTATCTATTAGCAAGTATTTTCATTTTAAATGATAATCCAAAAATGAATAGAATGAATTAAATGAATTCTCTATTTTATTATATATAGAATAATACCATGGATTTTGAACCGATTCTAAAATCTTTTGTTGTGTAACTTTTATTTTAATGGTTTCTTTATTCATTATGATTTATATTATACCAACTTTTTTTAACTAGTTATATATTATACACTACTCTAGTTATACTAGTATACTATACCAAACGATGAATTATCTTGCCACAATTGGGTAAGAGTCTTTTATTTTATATTTATAACTCACCACCATGGGTACATATTAATCAATGGTTCCCTATAAATTAGTTAAGTAAAAGTATAAAAATAATTATCATTTAATAAATGAAATTACATCTCCTTATTCCTAAATAAACCTCGAGATAAAATAATGGTATCACTAAATGAAAATTTGAATAAATTCAGTCAGGTCAGTTTTATTTCATGAACTTCTCCCAAATGATGAATTATCTTACCATGATATTTTTTATTTTAAAAAATACTTATATCCCGTTTAGTTTTTCTTCTCATTATTCGACATAAGGATAACATGATTTACTTTCCTCATATCCAAATAATTATGGTGGATTATAATGATGAGGTCTAATATAGACTTCTCATTATTACTCGTATTATGATTTAAAATAAAACTATAGAATTACTAAGATTGTGAGGGTAACATGAGATCTGAGCACACCTCATCTAGTAGATAATAGCCTAATATATTTATGTGATGAATTTAACATTTTAAGTTTACTACATGAAAATAATATGTGGTCATCAACCCAAGATTACACTTGAATATTTCATTTGATATATCATATCTATCATATTAATCCTTCATTTGAAATAGATAAGACAACATAATATTTGGATCTATTTCCTTATGTAACTACTAGATATCAATATACATGGTAAATAACATAAATCATTGTACATATAGTGTATCATGAATGTATTTTAATAGGGATAAGGTTCCTCATCACTATCCTCCAAGGTAAAAGCATTTGGAATTGAGGATTCAAGCATGTTTTATGTTAAGTCATTCCATAATTCAGTGTTCCAGTGAATGTACCATTCATGGAAATTAATTATTTAGATAAGGTTATTCTTATCTACTATGAATCATAGTGAAAACAATAATTTCATGTTTATTTTCATTTTTCTATAAAAAATACGGAAAATATTTTTTACATTCCTTGATTATAAGATTATGATGTTATAAATTTTATTTATCAGTGTCCCAAAAATTTATCAAGTCCCAATAGTCATGTAACATCCATAGAAAACCCATTCTTTTGGGTGAGCCTAGAGATGATACTTGTAAAACCCCAAGATTTTTGGATTTTTATGATTTAATTGTATATTTTTTTACGTTTTTTATTTCATGCAACACTATGTATAGATTGTGTTAGAGAAAAGCACCAAGTTATTCTTTTTTTTTTGTATTAAAAACCATGTCTATATTGATATAAAAAACACTTAGATCATATTTTAGTACATGAAACACCATGTTTGTCATGTTTTATCCATAATGATGAGTTTCTTTGATAACTTGCATGACATGCAAGACTTAGTTTTACCAAAATACATTGTACCATTATTATTAAAATAGATTTCACCTAGATATTGGGATTGTTTTTAAGAATAATTTTAATTAAATTATGAAAATATTTTTTACAAATGTATATAAGATGAATTATTTTGTGAATAATGAACTATAAATGAAAATAAAACAATTTTGAAAATATAGGAAATCTCTTAACGGAAAACTATATTTATGAAATCAAACAAATTTTACGTTAATAAATTAATTAAATAGATCTTGATACATGAATTTAATTATATATATATATATATATATTCAATCAACTAATTAACATTCAAATTATGTGTTTTGTAGATAATAGTTCAGAATAAAATGAATTTTACGCATAAAGATATATATTTCTCTAAAAGGTCATTTTATAGCCTTTTAATGGCATGCCTATATTAAATATAAATTTTAAAATTTTATAAATTATATCTAATGAAATAAAATTTATTTTTGATCTGTAATTTTAAAATTATCTTATACTGAATTTTTGGAATTTTTCTGAGGAGTTTCATTTTTTTATGAATAGTGAAAAATAATAAATTTTAATTGAAAATTTATTTTTAATATAATTTATTTAAATAGTTTATTTATATTATAAATTTGTTTTAAAGTATATTTAAATAAATAATAAATATAATAATTGAATTTCTGTCATTTTAATCAATTTCACATCGAAATTTTATATAAAAACATTGCAATGTTTTGAAAATTTTCACCTCAAAAACTGATTATGTCCTCCTGTCTGTGGGATTAATTTTAAATTAATTTCTACAACTTATGTGATTAATATTTGAAAAAATGAATTATATATTTGGAACTGGTATATAATTTTTAATTTTTTCAACTTAGTTTTTTTACTAAACTGATTTGTTAATGTAATTAAAATTAATTACAATGATTAAGGAAAAACGAGCTTAATTGATTACTAAACATAGAAAATAAAGTGTAAAATAACCATTAACTTGTCTAAAAAATATTTCATGGCCATATTTTGAAAATTAAATCACTATTTATATAAAATGGAATATTTTTAAATCTTTTGGGAAAAGTAAAACGCGGGAAGAACTGAAATTCATTCAACAATACCCAATGTGTCATTTTCCATACTTATGAAATACACCCTATCCTCCTTAATTCCTTACATATATGAAGACATTTTTCCAGTGAAAACCCTTCCCAATAAATCTAATAACTTACCTCATTTAAACCTAGAAGCTTCTCTTTGGGATGAAATCCAGACATGTTAGTCCTTTTGTGAAAACCAAATGGAATTACCTAAAGAAAATGTAACATCCATAAACAAGCACTTTTATTTTATATCCTTTTCCACCAATTAAAATAATCATATTATATGATTATATAAAAAAATAAGTATCCTAAATATACATAGAGGTTTATATGTTATTTTTTCTACCTATTCTAACACACACTTTCATCAAATGGGATGCGTAATCATCGTTCTTGTGTACAGCGGACTACCGTCTCACAAACCAATGTTGTTAATTCATCCATTTCCACCTTTAAATGTTGGAAATTATGATGTAAATTATATTTTTATATGTTATATATAATAATTATTACGTATTTATTATTTTTTAATTTTTATATAATACATACCTTCTTTCATTCTATTTTTTTAATACAATAACTTCGTTTGTAGATGTGTGGACTACTACCTCCTCAAAGTGGTTCGATTCATTCACAATTTACTTGTAATGTATTAATGATGGGTTTAGGTCATTTAAATTATATTCATAAAATAATAATTCTACCGGAATGAAAATATATATTGTTCAGTTACTTTTTTCTTTCAATACGAGAAGGAAATCAAAACAACATTAATGCGTACATATGACTAACCGTCTCCATGAAAGGTGTATTCCATTTCATATTTCAATATTTTATAGATTATTATAAATAATTAAATATTTAATATTAATTATATTTAAATCATGTTTTGAAATTTTAAAATAATTAAATCATAATCAATGTAAGAGAATCATGAATAAAAAATTAAAACATATACAATAAACAATGTGATTATTACCCAAAACAAAACAATAACATGGAATCTTTAATAAATGTTTTATATAAAGACATAATAAAATCATATATGGTATGATATATAATAACATGGTTATTTTTTAGATTTATAATAAAATTATATTTAATATAAAATATTTTTTAATATGTTTTAATAAAGTAAATACTTAAGGTTAGGGTTTTCTCATCTAACTTTTATTTTTGTGAGATACATGATATATTCCTAACTTATTCATATTTTGATGTGTATTTACTGAACTATGAAATATTATATTTTTAATTTACTTTATTTCATGATATTTATGGTTATAATTTATGTTATTCTATCATGGATCTTAAAATTCAAAATTTACTCAAGTAATAAGCGGATTTCTAGTCTCACTTCTATTTTTGAGAGACTTATGCCTTATTACCCACTAATTTATTTTATGTGGTTTATATAATTTCATTGAATATATTCTATGATTATTTTCATTAAATTTATGGGAATTTACATATCTATTTGGTGATATCTATTTCATGGGGTTTTATGGTTCAAAAGATTCCAAGTTGGTATTGTGATTTTTCTAATTTTTATTATTTAAGAAAATTGTTTTTCTATGCACCTATATTATTTTAAGATGGGTATATACTACTAAATAAAATGTTATATAATTTATCAAATTCTTTTAATGATATATTATGCTTCATGTAATGTTATTATTTCATGAGATTATGATTCAATGTTTAGAACTTGCAAAGTGTTTATTACTACAATCTAATAGTTTATTGAGATTGTTTATAATTATTCTTATATTGATGAAATATTATGATCAATATCAAAATAATTATAAATAATTTTATTAGACACTTAATATTAATTATATATTCAATTAATGATATCATTTTTCAAATAATTCGTACTTAAGATTATTAATAAAATGTTCTTAATAAAATATGACATTATTTCTCTCTACGGTTGGAAATATATATTTTTCAAAACCCAAATTTTAAAAAAATGTTTTTTGAATGATATTTAAATCTCATTTTCAATGTATATTATTTTAAATGTTTTTTATGAAAAATATTTTAAATTTTCTTTTATATTTCATCAAGGATATTTTCAAAGGAAAAAGGTTTTCAAAATGTTTTATGATTTAATAATTGTTTTTAAAATAGGAAAGTATATTTTCTTCATGTAATTTTTTAGACTTTATTAAAATATTCTATTATATGTTTTAAAAGTGGTTTTTAAAGAAAACTATTTTGATGATGTTTCATGTCATGAGAAGTGATTTTCAAAGAAAGGTTATTTTCATTAAGAAATGATCCAAGTTATCTATCAATATCCTTATTTAGTTAGAATGAAATACATTTATATAGGTTATGATTTACTAGGTATATGATCAAAGGACACCACTATAATTATTTCTCTAATTGGTTTATGTTAATGATTTCATGTTTTTTAGGAAACCCATTTCTCTTCCACTTGTTATACAATGATAAAATGCCTATGAAGCATATTTCCTTTCACAAGTTATTCTATGATGAAATGATTATTATACCTATCTCTTCTTCACAAGTATTGATATGATGAAATGTTTGGGTTATGATTTAATTTTTATGAAACCGATATCTTTTTATATCTTAGGATATTATAATTTTTTATCTTATTGAACATAAATTTTTGATTTCATTATGATACGAGTGTAATATATATATCCATCCAATGCGTCGGGTAATGATAAATCTTTTATGTGATCAAATGTTACACGAGAGGGAATCCCAATCCTAAAACATAATCATATAAAATAGGTAATCCCGAGCATGAAATAAGAGGGTATACGAGAGGACATCCTAAGATCCAAAAAAGAGGTTATACGAGATGGTATCCCAAGCCTGAAGTGGGATGTTACATAGGAGGGAATCTCAAGCCCCAAACAACAAGGTATAGAAGTGGGAATACCAAGCCTAAGAAAATAGGGTACACAATAGGACGTCACAAGCCTAAACATGAGGGTATATGAGAAGTAATCCAAGGCCTTAAACAATAGTATACACATGAGAGCATGCCAAACCTACAACAAGAGGGTACACATGAGGGCTTTCTAATCTCAAAATAAGATGGTACATGGTAGAGAATCCAATACCAGAAATAAGAGGGTAAATAATTGGGAATCCTAATCCTAAAACAAGAGTGTATACGAGAGATAACCCTTATCCTAAAGTAGGTACACAAATGATTAGCCTTTGAATAAGATATTATAAAAGACATAATAGTCAGCCATAATAGGGGATTTTATATGATTCTGTGTATGAAACAATTCCTTGTCTTATTCATTTATTATTATATAATTTATTATTCTCCTTATTTTATTATGATTAATGCCCTATTAACTTTCAATATTTATTCGATGATTCTTGATTATGATATTTGATATACAAGGCATGATCCTAAAATGTTATGATCATATTATCTCACCCTTATGCTAATGTTATGATTACACATCTCCCCTGTTCTCCCTTTTATAGAATTCGAGCTCTCCCCTTTCTTATGTTTCATTTCCCCATGTTATGATAAATGGTATAAAATAGGTGTACTAAAGAAAAATATCTTTAAGGGTGGTGTTAAAGATCCTTCACAAAGTTATAAAATTATATTTTCATGTTTCCAAAGACATTAAACTATTACAGTCCTCAAGCATGTATTTTTTTATTGTTAGGAATATTCTTCTAGAATACTAAAATATCCATTTAGGTTAATACTAGGTTAATATAGTTGATATCAAAGTAAAGGTTTAGTTATGAGATCGAAACTATAATGAGTAAACATTAGTGAAATTACTAAGAATATTTCTAATGATATGTCTAGGGATGTATCTAAGGATGAGTCTAAGGATGAGTTAAAAGTATGGGAATGTTTCTTGGAAGTTTGGTGAAGGATAAAGTGAGTGGTTTCCTATGAATACATCTATGTCTGGATACTACATGTGTTTGCGAATGTATAATATATATAAATAAGGGTTAAAACCCTGAAAACACCATATTGAGCTATACTTGATTAGGAACTAGTGCACAACAATGGGCCTTGTTGTACACTTGGTTCAACAATCTCGAGGGATATGGTTTTGGAATTCACAAACACTTTATGAACCTTTATAAAGGGTTTAAATAGAATGAAAATATGAATAACATAGAAGAAATCTAATGTGTCATAGATAAAATAATTAGGTTTCATGATTTAGACATCATATAAGTAATTTCTCATGATTAGGTGGTTTTCAAATATGATAATTATTTCTCATGATTTGTTTTTAGTATTAGTCAATGCAGGTTACCATATGGAAAATGGATAACATCCAATGTTTCATATGTAAAAATTATGGTCATTATAAAAATCAATTTCCTAAGTGGAAATCACATGAATAGAACCAGGAAGTTGGTTTGAGTGTTCACTATACTACTAAAGATAAATATACCACAAATGATATATGAAAGGTTTATTGTGTTATAATAGTATTGTTTAAATTGATCTTAATAAGAATGACTGAATTTATTTTGATGAACATTAATACATGATTATTTTTTTCATATTCTTGGAAGGTGGTATTACGGAATAAGATGATGAAGCCTATGTAATGGTTTAAGAATAAAATGGATGATTAAGATGTATATGTATTTTAATTCAAGGATTATGTTTTTGTTTTTCATTAATTATTTAAAAGGATTGTGATAATGATATAGTATAGTGATTTAATGGGAAGTTGATATTTTTAAGGGATTTTATCCCTTAATGTGTATCTGATGTTAAGAAAATTGTGTCTGGCATGGATAAAAAGATTATTAACAAGGATAAAGTCAATTAGAAAGTATTGATTACCATGTAACTGATTATTTATTTTTTGACAAATCGATCTTTATTATCATTATTGAATTTTACATATCCTTTTGGATTTAGTGAATATATCCAATAAACACAGGAATAAGATAGAATGCATGTTTTCAACAATGTCTTATGGTAGTTCAGGTTATTAACATGTATCATGATAAAACATGATAAATGTATTCACATGTTTGGTATGTGACAACCAATAGATAATTTATGATATATGGGGGATCAATTATAAGATTTTTTTGAGAAATTTAGTTACCTTATTATTATGTTTTTACATTTAGCTTTTTGATGTTTTACATGTTTAACCCTTTATGGAATGATTTATGTTAAAATTTGTATGATATTTTATAGATTAATGTATTATACCACTATATGAGGATTTATGCATATTGGATAACCTGAGCTTACCATTTTGGTATAAGCATTAAAAAAATAAATATGTAATGACCTTTAATTATATTAATAGATCTCATGGTATTTTCTTACATCAGGAATAAAAAAATCAATTTCATTTCTTAGAGTAAGAGATGAAGTGAAAATCGAGAAAGGCATAACTAAAGGGTGAGATTATGCATATAAAACGTAATGAGTTCAAGGATGATTATTTACTTCTTTTATTATATAGTAAAACAATTCCTAAACTATAGGAAAAGAATATTGAAAAATATTATCCATTCATTTTTTTGAACCTAATCATCATTGATTTATGGATTTGAGGCCCTTAACATTCCATTGATCATTCACATCCTGGAGATCAATGAACTCAATCACGATTGATAATTATTTACCCTTTTCTCCCATGTACAATATTCAATTTCCACCTATGTTCTTCTATGTGGAAACCTAGTTATGAGTTACTTTGGGTAACTATTATGTTCATAACATTACTTTTTTAAATAATGTTTCAGTATAAATTTGTATGATGTGGGTTTTCTATGAAAGTAAATTTCAAGTATTAAACCTTTGATAACCCAGATGAATTTAGTATGTGAAATTAATTTTATGGGGTGTATATTGTTACACCCTGATTTTTTAGGAATTATTTTCTTCAATTTAATTTAATATTTTTGATATTTTTCATTTCACATAACACTGAATAAAACCTGTGTTATTTGAAAGAGCCAAGTTATCCCTGATTTATATGAAGAAATAAGTCAATATTATGTTACATGAAACAATTATATTTTCTTGTAGTAAAAGAAACCATATGTCTGGATTGTGTTACTAACAATGCTATGTTTATTTGATAAATTTTAAGACACAAAAGACGTAGTTTTACTAAAATAAATTGTTCTATTATTATTTAAAAAGAATCTACATAACCATTGGGATAGTGGTTATGAATAATATTAATTAATTTATGCAAATATTATTTAAAAATGTATATAAGATGAATTATTTTGTAATCATTTACCTAGAAATAAAAATTAAACCCTTCTAAAAATAAAGTAATTATTTATTGGAAGATTATATTTATGAAATCATACAAATTTTTCACCAATAAATTAATTAAACAATTTTTTATAAATGATTGTAATGATATATATATATATATAATATAATATATTCAATCAACAATATATCTTTCATATTATGTGTTTTATAAACAAGATGTTGGAATGAAACCAATGTTTTGTTTAAATATATATATTTTTCTAAAAGGTTATGTTACCCCTTTAAATGGCATGTATATTTTAAATAAAAATTTTGAAACATTTATAAATTAAATTTTATATAGAAGAATAATTTTTTAAATTGGTGAATTAGAATGATCTTAAGCTAATTTTTTGTTATTTGTTTGAGATGTTTCTTTTTTTATGAATAGTGAAAAACAATGATTTTTTTAAGAAACTTATTTTTTGTCTAATTTATTTATATGGTTGAATAATATTTCTAATTACATTTAATGTATATTTATATCAATTTAAACTATATTAATAAAATATAGGTCATTTTAATCATTTTCACATTGAAATTGCATATAATAACATTTCAAACTTAAGAACATTTTCACCATAAAAACTCGTTACCTCATCCCATCTGCAAGGTTAATTTTAAATTAATTTCATCCACTTAAGTAATTAAAATTTGGATAAATGGATTAAATATTTGGAATTATAATAATTTTTAATTTAAAATAAGGGTAAATTACTTTTTGACAAAAACTATTAGTGAATGAAATTTAAATTATATACAAATATTAAGAAAAAATGAGCTTAATTAATTACAAAGCATAGAAAATAAGTTGTAAAAATGACCCTAAACTTGTATAAAAATTATGTTTTATACATATTTAGACCATTAAAAATATAATAATCTATAATGGTTTATTTTTAACCCTTTATGGATAAGTAAAATGTGTGGATCAATCAAATATTTTCTAGAATACCCCATGTGTCCTTTTCCCAACTTATAAAAGACCTCATCTCCTCCTCACTTATTCACACCTCTAAAGAACATTTTATCATAAAACCGCTTGAAAAATAGTCTACAAACATCTATATTCTAAAACTTGAAGCCTCACTTTTGGAATAAATCAAACCAAGTTAGTCCTTCGGTGCAATCCAAAAGGAATTACCCAAAGGTGTAGTGACATCCTTCAACAAGCACTTTTATTTAATGTCCTTATACACCCCTTAAATATTTATTATTCCCTTATTATATATTAAAATCAATATATGAAATATAATTATATGATTTTATGTCATGGTTTTACCTAAAACCACACACACTTCTATAAAATGGGATATGCCATCATCGTTCGTGTGTACAGCAGACCATCACCTTGTGAACTTATATCGGTTATTCTTCCATTATCACCTATAAAGGTTGAGAATAATGATGGAATTTATAATTTTACATGATATATAAGATATATATGATTTAGTTATGAATCATGAGTTTTTATATAACACATACCCTCATAATTTAAATTTTTTATATACGATAAATTTATTTGGAGACGTGTGGACTATCATCTCCTCCAAACGATGGGATTTGTTCACACATTACAATGAATTTATTCAATAATTGTTTAGTAAAATTATATGATATGTATGAAATAATAATTTTATATTAATGATAATATATATACATATTTTTAATTTACTTTATTTCATCCTATACGATAATAAAATGGAAACAATGTTCATGTTTATGTATGACCTATTGTCTCCAAGAACGGTGTGTTCCATTTAATAATAATTTAATTTATAGATTATAGTAAATAGTTATATAAATATTATGTATGATATTTATATCATGTTTTAAATTCTTTAAATAAGTAAATCATGATCTAAGTAAGAGGATCACAAATAAAAAGACAAAACATATACAAAAAACAAAGCGATTATTACATGAAACATAACAATAACTTGAAATTTGTTAATATATGGGTAATATAAAGTCATAATATGATCATATATGCTATGATATCGATTAATATTATTATTTAGTATATTTATAATATACCTATATTTATTATACAATTGTTTTGAACGTGTATGAAGAATGTTAAGACTTAAGGTAATGGTTTTCTCATCTCACTTTTATTTCATTAATATACATGATATATTCCCTATGTATTCTAGTTTTGTGGTGTATATAATGAACTATGAAATTTTATATCATGAATTAATTTATTTCATATTATTAAAAGTTTCAATTGATGTTATTCTTTTATGTATCTCTTGATTCAAAAGATACTCTAGTTGTAAAGGGATTTCTTGTCTCACTCTTATTTCTGTGAGACTTCTGCCTTATTCACTACTAATTTATTTTGCATAGTGTATATAATACCCATGAATGTATTATATGATTATTATTGATATATTTTTGTGTATTTACATATTCATTTGATAATATCTATTTAATGTGGTTATATGGTTCAAAATTTACATATCTGTTAAGGTAATTTTGTCTAAATTTTCCTTCTTTGAAACCGATGTTTTTTTACAAATCTATATAATTTTAAGACGTGTATATAATGAAATTTGAAATTTTTTATCAGTAATGTAAATATTTTCATTATATTTTGAGTTTTGGGTAATATTTTTCTTTCATGGGATTAGGATTCAATGTTTCCAATGTGGTAAGAGTTTATTTCTGCAATCTCATCATTTATCGAGATTATTTATAATTATTATTCTATTAATGAAATATTATGATTTATATATCAATAATTATTATGAATTTTATTATCTAGTTAGTATTAATGATATATTCAGTTACTATTAAAAGTTTTTAAATCATTTTTATTTAATATAATTAATTTGTTTAAGAAAATCAGATATAATTTCACATTTCAGTCAGAAATCTGTTTTATTCAAATACCATATTTCTTAAAAATGTTTTAAAAAATGTTTCTTAAATTATATTTTATGATAATATTAAAATAAATAAATTTTAAAAGTGTGTTATGTTTTAAAACTTTTTTCAAAATGTTTTCAAGATTTCTTTTTATGTTTTCTATGTTATTTTCAAATGACAAATGTTTTCAAATTGTTTTATGATTTAAAAAGTTGTTTTCAATGTTGAAAGGATATTTTATGCATAAACTTTTATAAATGATTTTTAAATCCTATTTAATATGTTTTAAAGTTGGTTTTAAAATAAAAATATATTAAATATGTTTTAGGGCTTAAAAATTAATTTTAAAAGAAAGGTTATTTTCCATAAGAAGTGCTCTAAGTAATTTATGAAAATTCATCTCCAACTAAGATGAAATACTTTGATTCATTTTTTTATTTGATGGGGATATGATCTTATTAAACTACTATAATTATTTATATGAATTATTTTTTTTAATATTTCATGTTGTTTATGATACATGTTTCTCTTCCATGAGTTATAAAATTATAAAATGATTATGAAACCCACTTATTTTCTTGAGTTTTTCTATGAAGAAATGATTATGAAACCAATATCATTTTCTAAAGTTATGATATAATGAAATATTTATAATACACATTTAATTTCATGTTTTATAAAATGATGTTTATGAAACCCATATCCTTTTATGAGTTATGATATGATGAATGTTTTTTTATATCTTATGAAACATGTATGTATGACTCATTATGAGATGGGTGGGACATATATCTCCCTCTAACACATTAGGTAATGATAAATGTTTTATGAAAACAAAGGGTACATAGGAGGGCATCCCAAGCCTGAAACAAGAGGGTATATGGAAAGGAATCTAAAACAAGAGGGTATACATAAGGGAATTTCAAACCTGAAACAATAGGGTAGATGGGAGGGCATATAAACCGCAAATAAAAGGGTATACAGGATGGAATCCCAAGCCTGAAACAAGTGGGTAAATTAGAGATAATAACATGAACAAAATAAAATTATATATATGAGGTAATCCCTATCCTGAAAAAAGAGAGTACATGGGAGGGAATCCCAATCCAGAAACAAGAGGGTACAAGAGAGGTCATAGAAAACCCAAAACAAGAGGGTACATTGGAGGGCATCCCAAGCTAGAAACAAGAGGGTCCATATGAGGGAATCCAAAGCCTAAAACAAGAGGGTGCACTAGGGGGAATCCAAATCCTAGATCATGTACATGGGTGATTATCCGATGCCTAACATGTTATTAAGGTATTTATAGTTATCTTTAACATAATATTTTTCTATGATTCTGTTTATGCCACAATTCCATGTCTTATTCCAATAATTTTCTATCATATCTTATGCTCTTTATTATCTTATTATTAAAGTCTTATGAAATGCCAATATTTATTCCATGACTCTTGATTATGATATTTGATAAATATGTTTTGATCTTATAATTTTGTGATCATATTATCATACCTTATAATCATGTTATTATTACATATCTCCCTTGTTTTCCCTTACTAAGAATTTGAGATCCCCCTCGCTTATGTTTCTTTTACCTAGGTTATGAAGAAATTTTTTTATGTAGGAGTACTAAAGGGTAAGATCTATAAAAGTGGTTTTGATGAACTTTCAAAAAGTTAGAAGATTATGTTTTCATGTTTCCGAAGATAAAAAATTATAACAATCCATGGGCATGTATTTTTGTATTTTGCTAAATATTCATCACGAATGAGGTAATATCAATGTATGTTAAGTGTGGTTCTATATACTACAAACATTAGGTGTCATCAACAAGAAATCAAAGTCTAGAAATAAACTCCAAGGGATACTTAAACATTGTTGGATGATTTTAACTTTTTAAGCAATACAACATGTTATGGAAAAAATGTAAACAACCAACCCAACTATATGATGTGTGAGTATAATAAATAGTAATAAAATTAAAAACAAATAGGAAAAATTGTTAAAGTTGATGTAGAAAGTTAAAAATGAACTCCAAACAAAACTAAAAGACCCCATGAAATAGAAACATGATGTGGAATCACTCTAATGACTCCATGAGAGAACTCTATGATCCAAACACAAATCCATGGAATTATCATCATAATTCACCAGTAGAGAAATATAATACATTTAGTTACCCAGTTTCATAAAGAATAATATCTACATATGAACCAATATTCACATTCTAGGGGTGATTAATCATACATAGTAGGATTTCACTAAGTGGATTCCCAACCCATGCCACTAGGACACAAACATTTTGTCTCATAGTTTAAAAAATAATTTATAAAAAATAGAGAAATATGAAAACTATTTATCAGTTTAAAAATAATTAAATTAAAAGTTATAAAATTTAGTAGTTTATACCACATTGAATACACCAATAACATCTATACACTCATACACACATTCATACTTGGAAATATCACATGATATTGACTGGTTACTCATTGATCCACCAAGTCATCACTTGGTGGCCGATCTTTAGATGCCTCCAGTCTTAAAGCATGACTCTTATTTAAGGTTACATCAATGAAAATAAACTCACATAAAATATGTCTTATATGTTATCATATAATTTAATTTTACATAAATAAATTATTTCTTTCAAATATTCAATAAAACCACTTTTTTCATTTAACCCAAACCATATGTTTAAAACCATAAACCTAAGGGGTTTTCCAAAATCCATTAAAATTACCATGTTCGTAAACCATAAACCAAAAAATGTTTTCCCTTAATATATAATTTAACATGTACTTATCAATTATAGTAAAAAATTTTATTCAAACCAAGCCTTCATTTTCTAGAATAGGTGGAGAAGAGAGAGAAGCCACTTAACTCACAATACCTCACAGAAATTCCAAACAACATTATGAAACCTCTAGATTTTTCTTCATAACTCTTTCATTGAATAGATCCAATAAATTATTGATTCAAATATATTGTTTTACTATTTTATTCCATTTGTTTTGGAAATAACAAAATATTTCTATTTATTTAATCCATACCATGGCTATTGAATTTACAACTAGATATGATTCATATCAAACTATGCTGAAATAATTTCCATCATGCTCACCTATTATGTTTTCAATCGTAACAACCTATTATGTTTTAAATATGAATTTATTATTATGTTATGAATCACAACAACCTATTATTTTTTCAATCCTAATCACCTATTATGTTTTCAATCATAACTACCTATTATTTTTGTAATCGTACCCTCCTAATATGGATTTTGCATCATACCCACTTGATATAATTTCCATCAGACATGATTTAAATCTTACTCACACTCTTTATAAAAATCATTAGTATTATCATTATTATATCTAGAATGATTAATCCTTATGAAAGGAAATATTTTATATCAAAATGATGTTGTTTATTTTGTAATATGTTCTAATTGAGATGATTTTGCGTATTTAGTTTCAATATGACCATTGTAGTGCCCGGTGTCCAAGTACCTCTGAGTTTTTTTGGAAAAATCTGAAAATTGGAATCCAAGATGACCATTAGATCAAAGGCCTATAAATACCAGGTCATTTTATCATGCTCACATATTTTAAAATTTAGAGACACTGTATGAGAGCTCTATCAAATTGCTGCTTCATACGAATTTTTAGAAGAATACAATTCAAAGACTGATTATTCCTAGTAATTGTATCTTCGAAGTGTTTTGTTTTGATTTGTGAAACACCGATCATTATGAATATTATTGAGGGATTCTAGGTATAGTAATATATTGGTGCTGATATTTTTTGAATTGAGGGATTCTGAGGCAAGACAGACTGATGTACAGATTACTTTATTAATCAAGGGCTGTCGTGGATAAGTAGATAGGAAAATGATGATCTTTATATCGAGGGCTTACCCAGGTGTGGGTATGAAATACTTGATTTAAAGTATAAATCAAGGGTCCTATATCTATGGTTACAAGATACCCTTCTCTTTGGGTTAAAATAATTGTATTTTTTTACATTTTCACTCCATTGTAATAGAAATTTAATTGTTTTTCATATTTATTTTTTTATTCTATATTTTTTAGTTTATGAATTTTGAGATTGTGATATTTATTAATTACAATTAACTATTCTATATGAATTAAGATAGAATCATTATTTTTTTACTCTAATTATCGTAACCATTCTGATATGATCCATATTATTCTTACTTTGATTAAATATTCTTCTAATTGTGAATATGATTAATTATATCATCTGGTATAAATATCAATTATGATATCCTTTTCAATTGTAATCGAAGGCTGGTCCATTTATTATTTCAATTACTAAGAGGTTTTTTAATTGAATTAGTTTATATCTTTCAAAAATAAAATTATTTTATGGATAAAAAGAAATGTTTTTAAACCTATAATTCACCCCTACTATTTTTTTCATCTATTATATACATATCGATCCAACAATTGGTATCTGAGAAACATTTCAATACTTAGTATACTTTCTTAATCTTTTGTTTCTTTACCTATGCATGTTATATTTAATTTTTATTATAAAATATTTGTTTATAAATACATATTACACTAATTTTTATTGTGGAATAAGTTTAGTATTTTAAGATGGAAGGTTTTAATATTGGATTTTTTGAAAATTTAAATCCTACAAGACCACTTATTTTTTATGGAAATAATTTTGATTATTACATTGAAAAAATGATGAAATTTGTTATCAACATTGGGGTGAAAATTTTTTAATGCTAACTGGTGACTACAAGATTACTGAAAAATGAGTAAGATTGTTTACCAATCAAGAGAAACATGAATATCAACTAAATGATAAGGTATAAAATACCTTTTTGTGTTCATTAACAAGGAATATACAGATATCCAAATTTTATCTTGTGAAGAAATCAAAAAGGATTTGGAAGAATCTAAAGATTACACATTTTGGTACATGTAAAGTTGTTGAAACAAGAGATTCAGGCATGGAGTAGATTATCAATCTTCCGAATTTCCATATGGAGAATCAGTTGTTAAGGTACAATAGAGATTTATTACTTTCATAATCAATTTTCAAGACATGGGTTATATTTTTTTAAAAGATGATATCCTTGAAGAAAAGATCATAAATATAATTATAAATGAATGGGAATCAAAGAGACAAGTTGTGGATGAATCATAGAAGATCACTAATGTTACTCTTGAATGCTGCTTTGGAAATCCTCTAAAATATTAGAACATATTGAAAACATATGAAGAAAAATAAAAAAGAATAATGAATGAGTTTCTTTCACTTCTAATACAAATGAAATGAATTCTTAGACTCCTGAAAATATATTTAAATTTTCAAATAAAAATAAATTTAATATTCAATAAAATTCCAGTGATTTTGAGAGGTATGAAAATGAGCTATCTAATAATTCTCCAAGAGTTAACATGATAGTTGGGAAAAAATGAATTTTCAACATATATATATAAATATTTAGAAAATATAGAAATGATAAGAAATATTCAGAAATAACTTTATATGAATATTAGATAGATGGACATATATGAATATAATTACGAAATCTCAAAAATAAATACAAGAAAAACAATAATTATGATAGAAAGAAAAATATGTTTTGGAATTACAAAGGAAATAAAGTGCTTAAAGAAAATTATTCCTAGAGTTCAAGTGGTGGAGATTCATCAGATAATTCTTCAGACAATAAAACTAAGGACATAGAGACATTAGTCACTATTCTAGGATCCCAAATGTTAATCATTATTTTATGGCCATGGTATACATTACTAATTCTAAAAAAAATTTCTTCAAATGATAATTATCCAAATTGGAAGTATTATGACTCTTTATATGAAGAATCCTCTCTATCTTTTGATAATCATACTACAACTTCTTATGAAAAAAATTTATTGATTTTCCAAGTTACATGAAAATGAAAATTTTAAAGACAAATTGAAACTTAAAAAGGAAAACTCTAGAATAAAATATTTAACAAAAGAAATATAAAATATTTTCGAAGATCTTGATAAAAAATATTTTTTATTTTTAATGTATTTATAATAATGTAATGGAATTCAATTATAATAAGGAAAATTTTATTAAGAATTTTGAAAAAGTTATTTTTTAGAAAAATGTTTTGGAGACAAAACTCAATTCGAAAACTAATTTTTGAAAGGATTAGAATTTAGTTTCCAAACTAAATTATGAATTTTTTTCTCAAAATAAACTCTTATAAAACTTCACATATGGTAAGGAATTTTTTGATAAGATGTTTAAAAAAATCTATCCTTGTGAAACTAATTCTGGAAAAGGTTATTTTTATTCAAAACCTATTTTTCACAATAAATATTTTGTTCGGAAAAATTATCCTCTATATACATAATTTAAAAGTTGAGGGTATTTGAATAAAAATTGTTCTTAAATAAAAATTCAATATTTTGGATTTCATAAAGCACGTTTCTCTAAACAAATTTTGATTCCTAATATTTCACTTGCTGATATTTCTAGTCCCAAGAATGTTTGGATTCAAAAACATAACTGTTTTATTTTCAGGAAAACAAAGAGAATACCAACAAAAAATAAATTTGGTACATTGATAGTTGATGTTCCCATCACATGACTAGTAACAAATATTTCATTGAAAATATCATTAAGATAAAAGTTTTAAGAGTTACCTTCATAGATAATTCTCAAGGAAAGATCATTGGTTTTGGAAAAAAACATTTATATTAGAAAATTATACATTTCAAATATTTTAGTTGTTAAAGGTAATAAGAAGAACCGTATAAGCATATGTCAATTATGTGGTGAAGGTTACCTTTTGAATTTTTGGAATTATATATGTGTTGTACCCAATTCAAATGATGAATTAATTCTCTCTACCCATCAGCATGAGAATGTTTACACGCTTATCATAGATGTCCGTAGGAGCCAAGAATTACCTTATCTTAGTGCAATGGATGATCAATCTTGGTTATGGAATAGAAGGATAGGACACTGCAACCTTAGAAACATATATATGTTGAATAAGAAAAGAATAGTTTAGGATCTACTAGAATATATATTTGATTCTTCAAAAGTCTATAACACTTATCAAAATGTAAATCAACATAATTCAATCTTTAGATCAATTAGTGATGTCTCAAAAAATGATGAATTATAGCCATTGAATATGGATCTTTTAGGTCATACATAAATTGTAAGTATTGTACTAAAATACTATGGATTTTTTTAGTTGATTATTACACTAGATACACAGGGGTATATTTTCTAGAAAAGGAATCTACAGCCTTGTATTTATTTAAAAACATTCTTAGCCAAAGTTAAAATTGATAAAAACCTACCATCGATTACTATTCAAAGTAATCATGGTGGAGAATTTTTAAATTTAATTTTTGAATCATTTTATAGAAATAAATGAATTACACATAACTTTTCAGATCCTATAATTCCCTATTAAAATGGTGTTATCAAAAAAAAAGAAATCATTTTCTTCAAAAGATAACAAGAACCATGTTCAGTGAATACTCAGTTGATAAATTTTTTTTAGTATAAAATAGCTAGTACTTATTTCAAGACTATAAATTGAGTTTTAATCATACCATTTCTTTACAAAACTATTTATGAGTTGTGGAAATGTTGAAAACCAAAAGTTTCAGACTTTATTGTTTTTCGATGCAAAGTATTCATTCTGAATAAAAAAGATAATTTATAAAAATTTGAACCCAAATCTGATGAAGGAATTTTCTTAGTCTATTCCAATAAGACTGAAGCATATAGATTTTTCAGTAAAAATACTTGAAATGTTAAAGAAACATTACATGTTAATTTTTTTGAGACAAAACCTTTTTTTTAACAATCCCAACCAACATGTTATAATATGATTTCTAAAATAGATTATCGGACTATGACCGAAGAATCTTCTAATTAGGTGAATACACAAGAATGTTTTTCTTATGTATTCAATCCAAAATACATTCTACCTTATATTAATGAGTAGTTATTACAATACCCAAATAATATGCTTCTTAGGAATCATCCCAGTGATAGTATTATTGGGGATGTAAATCAACATGTAAGGACTAGATTTTTGTTGAGAAATGATGTAGAGCATCTTTATTTTATTTCCTGAATCTAACCAAATATTCATAATGAGGCTTTAAGTGTTGAAGATTGGATAAAGGCTATACAACATGAACTAAATTAATTCAAAAAGAACAATGTCTAGACTTGGATGAAAGACCCAAAAACCACCATAATTGGATTAAAATGGGTTTTAAAAAAATGTAATGAAAATGGAATTATCATTAGAAATAAGTCATGATTTATTTCAAAAGGTTATAATAAACAAAAGGGAATGGTTTAAAAAGAAAACTATGCTCTAGTATCTATTCATGAATCTATTCAAATTCTATTAGCCTTTGCAGCATTCTTTAATTTCAAAAATTTTCAAATGGATATTTAGTGTGCTTTCCTAAATGGATATGTACAGAATGAAATTTTTATAGAAAAATCCTATAGTTTTGAAGATACAAGACATCCTGAATGTATCTATAAACTTACAATTCTTTATACTACCTTAAATAAGACCCTAGATCCATGTACGATATGATAATAGGTTTTTTGTTACAAAAAATTATGTTTAGGGACCTATGGATCCAACTCTTTTTATCAAGAATGATTTTTTTTGATTGTTCAAATTTATGTTGATGACATTATATTCAGATCAAATCAGCAATCCTTAACATATTATTTTGTGAATCTTATGAAATCTGAGTTTGAAATTAATATGATGGAGGAGTTAACATTATTTCTTAGTTTTAAAAATTTTCAAAAACCTGAAGGAACATATATATAACAACATAATTATATGAAATATTTACTTAAAAATTATGGATATGACAATAATAAAAGCATTAGTACACCAATCGGTACCTTGAACACACGATATATTGATGAATGTAGTAAACTAGTTGATTAAACATATTTTAGAGGAATGATAGGAAGCCTACTATACATAACATCTAACTATCTAGACTTAATGTTCTTAGTATGCTTATGTGCAGGATACTAAGAAAATACAAAAGAATCCAATTTAAAATCGGTTAAAAATATTTCTCTATATAAATTGAACTATGGATGTATGACTTTTTATTCTTCTATAAATGAATTTGAAATAATTTTTTTTTTGGATGGTGACTTTGGTGGTTGTAGAATGGATAGAAAAAAGTACATCTAAAAATGTTCATTTCATAGGATATTCATTAGTTTCATGGTCATGTAGGTAACAATACTCAATAAAACTTCCCACTACTAAAGCTGAATATGTGGTAGTTGGATATTGTTGTGATCAAGTGTTTTGGATTACACACACACTCACAGACTATGAAATGAGTTTTACTAAAACTCAAATCCTATGTGATAAAAATAGTTCCATAGATTTAAGTAAAAACCATGCCTATCACTGTCATGAAAGACCCATAGATATTAGGCACCACTTTCTTTAGTATCACACACTTATAGGATATATCATTTTACAATTAATCAGAATGTAAGAATAACTTGCTGATATTTTTACAAAACCATTACCTTCTGATAGATCTGAATATATAAATAGAAGTTAGTAATTTTCACTATAAATCAATCATTCATATAAAATTCTTGTTTAAAATATATCCTTATTTTAAGATAATCCTGTTTAAACAGGGATTACATATTCTTTTTGTCTCGTATTTTAAAATTTATCAGTCTCATGTTGTAAAATTTATCAGTGTCATGTTTTTATATTTATTGGTTGCATGCTTTAAATTTCATCATTATCATGTTTTAAATTATATCAGTATCATATTGTAAGTATTAGTGTTCTCATTTTTTAAAAATTATCGTTATCATGTTTTAAAATTTCATCGACCTCATGTTTTAAAATTTATCAGCCCCATGTTTTAAAATTTATCAGTCTCATGTTTTAAATTTATTAGTCTCATGTTTTTAAAATATTCATAACTATAAATTCTATTTTATCATAATTTAAATTTTCATAATATTCCAATTATATTTTATCATACTTGAAAATTTCAATGTATTTGAATTTAATTTTCCCATACTCAAAATTTTCATAGTACTATATATTTAAAACAATGAATCTATCTTGAGAATATGACTTGTACAATTTCATTTCGAAAACTTACTATTACATTTACAATTTTTTGTATTTGAATTATTTCACTTTCTTTTAAAAACTTATTAAATTCACTATGAATATAGTAAACAAGTTTTTATTTTTATTTTGTTTTTAAACCTCCAGAGTTAAAATTATTCCCAACTCTTAGATCTTTTTTATCTAGTCTAAGCTGTAGAATTCCAAAGAACGCCAATTGTCCCCTATATAATGTGACCCCCACCCTATCCCACATCAAAAATATTTACAAATTTCTCGAACCCCTTCTACTCTTCAAATAGACAATACCATTTGTTTCTATGCTCAGAGGAATTTTCTGTTTTCATTTCAGAATCCATAGCTTCATATCCTATATCAAAAGAGATGACTCTATTTTATTTTTCTTCATTGACTTCTCACAGAGAAATTATAGTAAGAAAATAATTCTATGAGAATTATGATTCATCTTTGAAAAATATAATATAATTTCAAGGCTAGGAATCACTTTTTATTGAAAAATACATGACCTATTAAGATCTTGTTGATTTTGATGAATTTATAGTGTTTTATAAGGCCATGAAAGTTTGTGAAGATATGATGATTTCATTTTCAATGTATGAAAAATATTACACCACATATATAAAAAATCATCCAACTTTATTAGAGTACCTTATGAAGGTGACACCCTTCCCCCAAATCATATGTTATAGAAAACAGAAGCAAATTTTATTAAGAAATTGAGCAAGGAATCTATTTTTTTGATTAATGAGGATAAAAGGAAAGTAAACCTTAATTATTATGATAACCATATTACACCCATTTGTATGAAAGGACTTTTAGTTATGAGAATGGTTGATAAGTAAACCATCATGTTTTTTTATGTTTATATACTTGACTATTTGGTGAACATGGGAAAGTTCAATCTCCTGGGTTTATCTTTTTGACGATCATAAAATTGATGTCTGGTGTGATTAAATCTCAGTTGATAACATTTCCTATAATTTTAAGAATAGTTCTTACTTAGTGTTTAATATTGTTTAATGTGTAAATCAAGTAAAAATTAAATAGTTTGAATGATACTCTTATCAGTGTTGATATGATCTGAAGGATGAGATTACACTTTAATTTAGAAACTTTTTTTCAAAAGGCCCTTGAGCCAAAAAATTGAATGAAGTAATTGGAGGTATCTAACAAGTTTCAAAATAATCAAAGTCGATGGTTTTTAAGAATATGAAAGCTGATTATGAACCACCTAAAATTCAAAGAAGAATAAATTTATTCCTGATAATGTTTCAGTTGAGTGGACGAAGAAAAAATCTGAATGGAAAGCGGGGGACCCCCAATTTGGTCTTGAACCTACTAAGTCCCTTTATAAAAAATATTGTTCCTAATAATTTCACAAACTTGAAGAGAAGAAAATGTGAATGATGAAGAGAAAAATCTACGGCCAATGATATCGACATGATATTGAAAGATGTTGAGAAAGACAATGCCAATATTTTTATAAAAGAATATTTTGAACAAAGGCAATATATTCATTCTATTCAATAAAATGGAAAAAAATAGTTGGAAATAATTTTCTCCCACAACAATCAGAAAAGATGTTCTCCCAAAAGAATTTGAAAATGGTGACCTAGGGAATATTGATAAATATATTTATGAAGATAATGAGAAGTATAGAATCCAATAGATGAATAATAAGAAATAAAAAATGAATAAAAATAAGAAGGATAAGAAAAACAGGAACAAGAGGAATAGGAGGAACATGATAATAAAGAAGAATATTTTAGTAGTAAAAGTCCCTATGTAATTGTAAAGACCCGTAAAATTCAAGGGAATTTTTTTCTTAATTTTCTTTAGAATTTTACAAGAGCGCGGTTTCAGACGGCACCTGATTCCGAGGCCCGGAGTGCCCGGAATTAATTTCCGAAGTTTGGCTCGGGTACGTTCAGTGAACGAACGAGCGGGAATTTCTAACTTTTGATACGGTGCTCGGAATTGAAATCCGAGGGCACCGATGAACTCGCAGCGCCGATATTCGCTTAATGAGACCTTTTTGGAAGTTGCGTTTGTTGCGGGTTGAAAGTTAGTTTTTGGGTTTTTAGTTTAAGTTAAATAAAATTTGTGAGGAACAAATTTTATTTTTATCTAGTTAAGTCCTACCAAAGGGAGTTGGGAGTGGGACCCACATCCACTTAACCTCCCTTGGGAGGATTAAGTGAGGTGGGGTCCACACGAACCCCAACTCCTCAAATTCTCTCAAAACCTCCCCTTTAAATCATTTCTTTAAATGTTGTCAACTTGAGTTACTTAATTAATTAAGGGAGTTAAACCCTTTTTGAATTTCAAACCATTGAAATTCTTGTGGTTAAGTTATGTAATAATATAAGTTAAAGCTTATATTATTCTAGGGGATTCTTTTAACACCTTGGGAGGATTTCTTGAGAGCTTTGGAAGCTTTTCTTCTTCTTCTTCAAGCTCTGACGAAGAACGAAGAACGCTCAAACTCCGACGAAGAACGACGCCTCTCTTCTTCGTCCTCGGTGTCAACAAGAGGGAACGCCGCTTCCTCTTCGGACCTTCTTCGTCGGCATACGAAGATTCGACAACGACTCTTCCTCCGCGACACCGATATTTCACGACTACGTCAACGTGCGACTATCGAGGTAGAGGTTCTTGAGTTCGTTGTTTTCTTTATAATTTGACTTTCCTCAAGACTTGACGAGGAACGCTCTTTTCCCGACGAAGAACGCCGCACCTCCTTTCTTCGTTCACCGTGACAACGAAGGGGACGCCACCTCTTCTTCGGACAACATTCGTCGGCGTGCAAGTTTCGCCAACGACGAATCTCTTCGGGCATATCTCTTCGTCAACGGATCTGACGAACGACGACCGTGACGCCCGACCTCCGCGACGCCGTCTTCCGCGGAACGTAGACGATTCTTCGAATCTTAAACCCGAGGTAGGGGTTGTCAAATTCTTTTTGGTTTCCTTATTTTTTATTCTTGAACGTGATTTTTAGCAAGACTAACGTGAGGCTTGATTTATTTTAAAGTTGCGTTATTAATTTAACGTGAGGGGGCCGGACCGTACGAACACGGCCGAACCCCCTCCAACGTTCTTGTTTGTTCTTGCGGGTGGAAGCAAGTGGCGTGGTGCCGTCGCACCACGCGGTTGATCGTGCATTTATTTTACGCAACGCCGTCGCGCGCACACCATGGAAGAAACATCAAGAACGCGACGCCGTCGCGCCGCGTTGAAAGAACTTAAAGTGCGGCGAAAGGGGCGCGGTGCCGTCGCACCGCGCCGGACGACGAACACCGCGGCCGGTTCCGGGCCGCGGCGGGACGAGGAGACCGCGGCCGGATCCGGGCCGCGGCGGGATGTGAAGACCGGCGGCCGGGCCGCCGGCGTCGGAAGCCGAAGAAGGGGACCGGAAATTCCGGTCCCGTTTGAGAAAACCGGCCGGCCAGCTGGCCGGCCGGATGTCTTAAAAACCGGGGGAATTAAACCCCCGGCCTTCCCATAAAAACCCCCCTCTTAAAGAGGGGGGGGGGGGTTCTTGAAGGAGGGGGGCAGCCGGCCCCCCTGGTTCTCTTAAATAAACCGGCCCCCATGTGGGGGGCGGTTTCAATCAAAGGGGCGCGGCTATATGCCGCGCCGACACCCAAGAACCGCGGGGCTTAGCCCCCGCGTGCATAGCCTCGCCGCGGCCCGCCGCCGCCGCGGCCCGCCACCGCCTCCGCCGCGCCGCCTCCGCGCGCCGCCGCCGCCCGCCGCCGCCGGCGACCGCGCCGCCCAGGGGGGGGTCGGGCCGGGTCGGCCCGGACCCGGACCCCCCGTTTCGAACCAGAATAAGTTTTTGGCTCATAACTTGAGCCTCGGACCTCCGATCGACGAACCGTCAGCGGCAACGCGATCCTTGGATCGAGACGGTCGTTTCGGTATATCGCACTCAAGGTTTCGGATTACTTTGAGTTCGGCCGGGTTGGTTCGTTCACGAAACCAACCGGGCCTTCGGAGCGGAAACGCTCATATCTTGAGCCACGAACGTCCGATTGACGCGCCGTCAGTCGCGTTGCATTCCTCTTAATGAGACGGATCTTTTGGCATACTCCGCCCGAGGTTTGGACGCAGGTGGAGTACGGTCGGGTTGGTTTTGCCTTAAAAACCAACCGGGCCCCGGAGACGAAAAAGCCAATAACTCACAGACCGGGCGTCCGATTGACGCGCCGTCTGTTTCGTTGACTTCCTCTTGATGAGACGGAACTTTTGACATACTCCGCCCGAGTTTTGGATGCAGTCGGAGTATGGCTGGGTTGGATTGTACCCGAAATCCAACCGGGCCCCTAGAACGGGAAAGCTGATATCTTTCAGACAGGACGTCCATTTGACGAACCGTCAGCGGCATTGGTGGTTACGTTGAGTAACGGTCCCTTTGAGTATACCCTATGGGAGTTTGGGGTACAGTTGAGATATGGTCGGGATTGGTTTCGCTCACGAAACCAACCGGGCCCCTGGGACGAATAGGCTAATAACTCACAGATCGAGCGTCTGATCGACCCGCCGTCTGTTGCGTTGAGACCCCTGTGACGAGACGGACTTTTGAGATACTTCTTTGCGGGACTTTGAGATACTTGGGTATCGACCTGTAGCTCGTGGAGCGGACCCTCCCAGTGACGAGCGTGCGATGTACGGAGACCGTGTAGCTGGCTGAGACCTGACGACTGCTTGACCGACTCGACTTGGAGTGAGTCGACTAGCCCAGTGGACGGAGCACTACTTTCTGAGGTGCAGACCCATGGCGGACGGAGCACTACCTGTGTGACAGTGCAGACCCGCGGTGCTCGTCCGGAGAGTACCTCAGCAGGCTACTAGGGGGTGTGCACTACTGAGTTTGGGTGACATACCTCGGCGGGAAGCACTACTGTGTCTGGGTGGCTGACCCGCGGTACTCGACAGGAGGAGTACTTCAGCAGTCTTAGGTTAGTGAGCAGTACCTCGGAGTCGTGACAGGACCACTGCACACTCCAGAGACGGAGCTCTTCAGCAGTTACAGTTTCGATAATGAAAATCCTGGTTTGAGCTGAGACTTTTGACCTTGTGTTTACTTCATGATTGAGATGGGTCACTTGCTAACTTTGGTATATGTATGGGCATATACCCGGGTAGTGGTTATCCGTCGTTTTCACAATCCTTGTGTTTCCTCATGATTGAGATGGGTTACTTGATAACTTAGGTATATGTATGGGCATATACCTAAGTAGGGTTTATCTGTTGAGATCTTCTTGTGTTTATCCTTGTCGGTTTTAGTGAGACCTTGAGGGTCTCGGGGTCCCTACTGAGTATCGTTATACTCACCCCTGCACGGGCTATGCCCGCACCTCGTTGTGTTGGTTGCAGACGACGGACAGAGCTGACAGAAGCCGAAGGTTCGAGGACTTGACGGTACCTAGAGGTGGACTATACGACGAGGCGGTACCCGGAGGTGGACCACTGGGCGGGACATACTCGGAGCGGATGGCGGGACCCGGAGAGCAGAGGAGCTATCTGTACCCACCCTTCAGGTGGGATTTCCAGTGGACATCTCAGCGTAGCAGCTTTACTTTTCAGTCGCTGTTTTCCCTTTCGAGTTGTACTTTACAGTTGGGCTTGTATTTCCGGCCCCTTTTTACTTTTCAGCTCCTCTTTTGTACTTAGTGTTTTACTTCAGCTTGCTTACTCTGTGGTGTTTGTTTACTTTACAAAGGCAATGCCTTCCCTTTTTCTGGGATTTACGCCTTGGTGCTAGTCGCCAGCCCCTGGCCTATGGAAGGAGGGCTTGGGGTAGTCACGGCACGGACCCCGAGGGCGGGTCGTGACAAATTGGTATCAGAGGTGGTCGGTTCTACCGCAGACTCTGATCTTTTTTTTTTCTGTGAAGCAATAGTGTTAAGGGTACCGAGTGTGGTTTTCAGTTCAGGGAGTCCAGTGTTGGTGCGGGCGGCCGACGTATCCATACACCAGGACCCTGACAACTGATTTCCGACTTTGTGCACGAAAACACTGATTGCGTGTGAGTTTTCAAAGGTTTTTCCCCTTAAAACAGCTCAAACCAGGTCAGCTCACCAGGTATAATCGTTTGATCGTGTTACGTTGTTTCTTTCAGGATGTCTTTTCTCAGACGACCAGCTAGAGCCCGGAGGGATGAGCGTGCTGACAGTCTGTCGAGCGACGAGGCTTCGGTACAGGGCCCTCTTGCAGTTGAGGCACCAGCGGTACTACCATACGTTGGGCCACCGATGCCACCAGCCCCAGCAGTAGGCGATGCACGACGCTTGAGCGTGCTGCACGAGTTCCAGCGCCAGAGGCCACCCAGGTTCCGGGGAGAGACGGACCCGCAAGCGGCTGAGGTTTGGCTGGAGGCTGTGGTGAGAGTCTTCAGGCTAGTGGGGACGCCGGCAGACTTCATGGTGATCTTTGCTACCAGCCTCCTTCAGGCAGCAGCAGGTAGGTGGTGGAGCCGCTTGTTTCAGTTTTGCGATAAGATGAACTTCGCATGGGAAGACTTCGAGACCTTCTTCAGGGTGGAGTTTGTGCTAGTATCTCTACACCCCGAGCGTGTACAGGAGATTCTGCCTTTACCGCGTGTTTTTCGATCAGAAGCCGAGTCATCTATGGGCAGTAGACAGATGATGCAGAGGTCCAGGAGGACCAGACCAGCAGTTGGGCGATCTCGGGTTTTAGGACCGGTGGTGCGGGGCACCCGAGGTGGGGTCAGAGCCAGGCGTGCCAGAAACGGACAATGTTACTCCTGTGGCGGAAAGGGTCACCTGGCACGTGACTGTCCGACTCCTCGATCCGCAGGCTTGGAGGGAGCCACCGAGGATGAGGCAGCGACAAATGCTGGAGCTCTGGGAGTAGGTGGACAGGGGAGGAACTAGTGGATACGTCTTTTGTACTTCTAGTTCCATGTTGATGTTGCTTTGGTGTAGCGTCTTGTAATATGAGCTGCAATAATAAAAGACGCATACCTTTGTGATGTTTTCTTTCCTGTCCTCTTTTGTGATGTTACTAAGAGGTTCTAGTTGACTGTTGACTTGACCCACACTTGTGAGACATCTACTGGAGGAGACCCAGTTACCACACACTGATGCCGACAGTGTGACTCAACCCTTGGAGGCGAGAGTAACGGTTGGATCTCTTAGTAGTAGCGTCGAGGCCTTACGACGTCATCCTTGGTATGGATTAGTATCATCCATGTTAGGATTGACTGTTTTAGGCAAAGAATGTGGTTCATCCAGGGGATGAGACCAGGTTTCTCTTATCGGCAAAGAAGAAATCTTGCAGCTCTTGTGGGACCAGAGATGGTCTGGGCCACGTCAGAGGAGGTCCATGTCATCCAGGAGCGGATGAGGACAGCACAGAGCCGGCAGAAGACATTCGCTGACAGGAGGCGGAGGCCACTAGAGTTCGAGGATGGTGACCACGTCTTCTTGCGGGTCTCACCTCGACGTGGTATTCGGAGATTTGGCCGAGGCGACAAGTTATCTCCGCGCTTCATCGGACCCTTCCAGGTCCTCAGCAGGGTTGGTGAGGTGGCTTATCGCCTTGCTCTACCACCTCAGATACACCGGGTGCATGACGTCTTCCACGTGTCTCAACTGAGGAGATACGTGCACGACCCGACGCACATCTTTGACCATGGGGAGCTTGACGTTGACGATGGGGCGACTTTTACGGAGGTCCCGGTGGAGATAGAGGATCGACAGGAGCGGGTCCTACATGGGCGATCGATTCCTCTTGTGCGCAACAGATGGCGGCACAGGAATCTCCAGGAGAGCACATGGGAGCGGGAGGCTCAGATGCGTGCTCAGTACCCTCTTTTGTTTCCCTAGTTATTGATGTAGCTTTACGGGGACGTAAAGCCCTGAGGTGGGAGTAATGTAAAGACCCGTAAAATTCATGGGAATTTTTTTCTTAATTTTCATTAAAATTTTACAAGAGCGCGGTTTCAGACGGCACCTGATTCCGAGGCCCGGAGTGCCCGGAATTAATTTCCGAAGTTTGGCTCGGGTACGTTCAGTGAACGAACGAGCGGGAATTTCTAACTTTTGATACGGTGCTCGGAATTGAAATCTGAGGGCACCGATGAACTCGCAGCGCCGATATTCGCTTAATGAGACCTTTTCGGAAGTTGCGTTTGTTGCGGGTTGAAAGTTAGTTTTTGGGTTTTTAGTTTAAGTTAAATAAAATTTGTGAGGAACAAATTTTATTTTTATCTAGTTAAGTCCTACCAAAGGGAGTTGGGAGTGGGACCCACATCCACTTAACCTCCCTTGGGAGGATTAAGTGAGGTGGGGTCCACACGAACCCCAACTCCTCAAATTCTCTCAAAACCTCCCCTTTAACTCATTTCTTTAAATGTTGTCAACTTGAGTTACTTAATTAATTAAGGGAGTTAAACCCTTTTTGAATTTCAAAACTTTGAAATTCTTGTGGTTAAGTTATGTAATAATATAAGTTAAAGCTTATATTATTCTAGGGGATTCTTTTAACACCTTGGGAGGATTTCTTGAGAGCTTTGGAAGCTTTTCTTCTTCTTCTTCAAGCTCTGACGAAGAACGAAGAACGCTCAAACTCCGACGAAGAACGACGCCTCTCTTCTTCGTCCTCGGTGTCAACAAGAGGGAACGCCGCTTCCTCTTCGGACCTTCTTCGTCGGCATACGAAGATTCGACAATGACTCTTCCTCCGCGACACCGATATTTCACGACTACGTCAACGTGCGACTATCGAGGTAGAGGTTCTTGAGTTCGTTGTTTTCTTTATAATTTGACTTTCCTCAAGACTTGACGAGGAACGCTCTTTTCCCGACGAAGAACGCCGCACCTCCTTTCTTCGTTCAACGTGACAACGAAGGGGACGCCACCTCTTCTTCGGACAACCTTCATCGGCGTGCAAGTTTCGCCAATGACGAATCTCTTCGGGCATATCTCTTCGTCAACGGATTTGACGAACGACGACCGTGACGCCCGACCTCCGCGACGCCGTCTTCCGCGGAACGTAGACGATTCTTCGAATCTTAAACCCGGGGTAGGGGTTGTCAAATTCTTTTTGGTTTCCTTATTTTTTATTCTTGAACGTGATTTTTAGCAAGACTAACGTGAGGCTTGATTTATTTTAAAGTTGCGTTATTAATTTAACGTGAGGGGGCCGGACCGTACGAACACGGCCGAACCCCCTCCAACGTTCTTGTTTGTTCTTGCGGGTGGAAGCAAGTGGCGTGGTGCCGTCGCACCACGCGGTTGATCGTGCATTTATTTTATGCAACGCCGTCGCGCGCACACCATGGAAGAAACATCAAGAACGCGACGCCGTCGCGCCGCGTTGAAAGAACTTAAAGTGCGGTGAAAGGGGCGCGGTGCCGTCGCACCGCGCCGGACGACGAACACCGCGGCCGGTTCCGGGCCGCGGCGGGACGAGGAGAACGCGGCCGGATCCGGGCCGCGGCGGGATGTGAAGACCGGCGGCCGGGCCGCCGGCGTCGGAAGCCGAAGAAGGGGACCGGAAATTCCGGTCCCGTTTGAGAAAACCGGCCGGCCAGCTGGCCGGCCGGATGTCTTAAAAACCGGGGGAATTAAACCCCCGGCCTTCCCATAAAAACCCCCCTCTTAAAGAGTGGGGGGCGGTTCTTGAAGGAGGGGGGCAGCCGGCCCCCCTGGTTCTCTTAAATAAACCGGCCCCCATGTGGGGGGCGGTTTCAATCAAAGGGGCGCGACTATATGCCGCGCCGACACCCATGAACCGCGGGGCTTAGCCCCCGTGTGCATAGCCTCGCCGCGGCCCGCCGCGGCCGCGACCCGCCGCCGCCTCCGCCGCGCCGCCTCCGCGCGCCGCCGCCGGCCGCCGCGCCGCCCAGGGGGGGGGGGGGGTCGGGCCGGGTCGGCCCGGACCCGGACCCCCCGTTTCGAACCAGAATTAGTTTTTGGCTCATAACATGAGCCTCGGACCTCCGATCGACGAACCGTCAGCGGCAACACGATCCTTGGATCGAGACGGTCGTTTCGGTATATCGCACTCAAGGTTTCGGATTACTTTGAGTTCGGCCGGGTTGGTTCGTTCACGAAACCAACCGGGCCTTCGGAGCGGAAACACTCATATCTTGAGCCACGAACGTCCGATTGACGCGCCGTCAGTCGCGTTGCGTTCCTCTTAATGAGACGGATCTTTTGGCATACTCCGCCCGAGGTTTGGACGCAGGTGGAGTACGGTCGGGTTGGTTTTGCCTTAAAAACCAACCGGGCCCCGGAGACGAAAAAGCCAATAACTCACAGACCGGGCGTCCGATTGACGCGCCGTCTGTTTCGTTGACTTCCTCTTGATGAGACGGAACTTTTGACATACTCCGCCCGAGTTTTGGATGCAGTCGGAGTATGGCTGGGTTGGATTGTACCCGAAATCCAACCGGGCCCCTGGAACGGGAAAGCTGATATCTTTCAGACAGGACATCCATTTGACGAACCGTCAGCGGCGTTGGTGGTTACGTTGAGTAACGGTCCCTTTGAGTATACCCTATGGGAGTTCGGGGTACAGTTGAGATACGGCCGGGATTGGTTTCGCTCACGAAACCAACCGGGCCCCTGGGACGAATAGGCTAATAACTCACAGATCGGGCGTCCGATCGACGCGCCGTCTGTTGCGTTGAGACCCCTGTGACGAGACGGACTTTTGAGATACTTCTTTGCGGGACTTTGAGATACTTGGGTATCGACCTGTAGCTCGTGGAGCGGACCCTCCCAGTGACGAGCGTGCGATGTACGGAGACCGTGTAGCTGGCTGAGACCTGACGACTGCTTGACCGACTCGACTTGGAGTGAGTCGACTAGCCCAGTGGACGGAGCACTACTTTCTGAGGTGCAGACCCATGGCGGATGGAGCACTACCTGTGTGACAGTGCATACCCGCGGTGCTCGTCCGGAGAGTACCTCAGCAGGCTACTAGGGGGTGTGCACTACTGAGTTTGAATGACATACCTCGGCCGGAAGCACTACTGTGTCTTGGTGGCTGACCCACGGTACTCGACAGGAGGAGTACTTCAGCAGTCTTAGGTTAGTGAGCAGTACCTCGGAGTCGTGACAGGACCACTGCACACTCCAGAGACGGAGCTCTTCAGCAGTTACGGTTTCGATAATGAAAATCCTGGTTTGAGCTGAGACTTTTGACCTTGTGTTTACTTCATGATTGAGATGGGTCACTTGCTAACTTTGGTATATGTATGGGCATATACCTGGGTAGTGGTTATCCGTCGTTTTCACAATCCCTGTGTTTCCTCATGATTGAGATGGGTTACTTGATAACTTAGGTATATGTATGGGCATATACCTAAGTAGGGTTTATCTGTTGAGATCTTCTTGTGTTTATCCTTGTCGGTTTTAGTGAGACCTTGAGGGTCTCGGGGTCCCTACTGAGTATCGTTATACTCACCCCTGCACGGGCTATGCCCGCACCTCATTGTGTTGGTTGCAGACGACGGACAGAGCTGACAGAAGCCGAAGGTTCGAGGACTTGACGGTACCTGGAGGTGGACTATACGACGAGGCGGTACCCGGAGGTGGACCACTGGGCGGGACATACTCGGAGCGGATGGCGGGACCCGGAGAGCAGAGGAGCTATCTGTACCCACCCTTCAGGTGGGATTTCCAGTGGACATCTCAGCGTAGTAGCTTTACTTTTCAGTCGCTGTTTTCCCTTTCGAGTTGTACTTTACAGTTGGGCTTGTATTTCCGGCCCCTTTTTACTTTTCAGCTCCTCTTTTGTACTTAGTGTTTTACTTCCGCTTGCTTACTCTGTGGTGTTTGTTTACTTTACAAAGGCAATGCCTTCCCTTTTTCTGGGATTTACGCCTTGGTGCTAGTCGCCAGCCCCTGGCCTATGGAAGGCGGGCTTGGGGTAGTCACGGCACGGACCCCGAGGGCGGGTCGTGACAGTAATGAAAACTCCCATGGAATCCTTAGAAGCAGCATCTTTTAAATTTACATCTCCAGGAGTTCAATCATTGAAGTTAGTTTCTCAAAATACTATACTCAAGAATGTGAATAACGTTTCAGATAAAAAAGAAGAGGAATTGTCTGATTAAAATAATAGTCAAATCATAGAGGCACTCAAAGATAAAGTATATGATTTGAAGAGAGAAAATATTTTTCTGATGAGAAAAGGTAATATAAAAAGGTACTCACCCCTCCAACTTATTCAGACTACTAAAGCCCTATTTCTAGCCCAAAATCATCTCAAATAAGCCGCAAACATCCCTCCCCTCATCTTAGAATCCTCCCCTTGGCAGAAATAAATCCAACGAAACCCTTTTGTGCAAACCAAAAGGAGTAACCCAAAGAAGAGGCAAAATCCTTCCTGAAGATCTTTTTTTATTTACATTCTCAACCCACTCAAATATTTTTATTACAATATTACAGAAAAACCATAGTATAATATGTATACTGATATGTTTCTATATTAATATTTTGACATAATATTACACACACTTCCATCTAATGTAATGAACAATATGTTCTTGTGCACGATTAACTACCACCTCCCAAAACAATGTTGTTCATTTATCCTTTACCACCATTCATGGTTGGGAATTATGATGTACAAGATATATATATGATATAAATTATATAAATTTTTTTATTATTATTCTTTTATTTTTATTAAAAACATACCTTTAGGATTTTCATTTTTTGGAAATATAATAACATCATTTGTAGAAGTGTAGACTACCCCCTCCTCAAAATGAAGTGATTCATTAAAGTAATACAATGAATGTATAAATGATTATTTTAATTAAAAATATGTGAAATAAATGACATATATATAATATTAATGAAATAATTACCTATCTGGATATATAATAAATCCTTTTTTATTACCCTTTTTACACACTAAAAAGTGATAAAGTCTGTCGTGGACGTGTGGACTACCACCCCCTCGACATGATGTGATTACCTTTACATCATAAGAATTATATATAAATGTATAAATGATTAAATAAAATTCTAATTATTATATAATGAGCCTTCTAGAAAGATATAACGTCACTTACCTTCATTCCATAACAGTCCTTGAAAAATAGGAATGTAATTGATGCGTACGTTGGACCTACCGTCTCCATGATTGTAATGTTGGTTCATTTTTAATAACTATATTTCATGAGTAGTTTTAAAAGTATAATTTTTATATAGATATGATAACTATTTCATGATTATTATAATATATATATGATTATGTAGTGACCCTTTTTACCATAGTCGACCTACTGAAGTCATTTTTGACACATGAACTGAATTTGTTCAATAATCCAAACATAAACATAATTGCTTATATAGTTGTAAAAAAATTATAATAAGTTAAGTATAAGAAATAATAAAATGGAAATAGGATATAAATGAAGTAAATAATTAACACAAGGTTACCAATCAAGAAGATAAATACACATGTGACATGTTGGACTCAAGGTAAGGGATTTCGTCTCAATTTACATTCTATTGTGTCTTATTTGTTGTTATTCGCCAATTCAATTTTATAAGGTGTCTATAATTTCCTTTGTAATTTTATATCATCAATACATGTATTGTCATGATCTTATTTGTTTCATTTAATTATATTCATTCGTGGGGGTTTTTATTCAAATGTTTCAATGTTGTATGGGACTCTTGAGAGTGTTTAATGATTATTCTCCCAAACAATGTTTTGATGACCATTCAATGGTATTTCAATTAATCAATATAAAAACCATAATTATTACTTATCCTCCACTGGGTAAATTTTTATTAATTGGTATAATTTATTCAATATAGATATTTAATGACTAGGAATATTTTTTATTAATTAAATTAATTATTCGGTAAATAAGGAATGCTTCAGAAAGGAAAGACATAGGTTGAGGAATGATTAATGTAATCCCCTAGATGAATCATATGTCTCATGATATAGTTAGTGAAAAACCTTTATAGTATGGTTCTAGAAAGAATATAAGTGTTTCTACCCATAGACATAAACATTCTTGTGAAATGTCATTATACTAGCGGTTTATGTTCCAGATACATGTCGTCTAACAATTAAGCAATGCCTTCATTTGAGTTATTATTTATCCCTGAGATTTTTACATTAAAATTATCTATCAATTCATTCCATTCAAATTTTATTGATCAAATGGCATGTGTTTCAAATAACTACCATTACATAATTATTATTCCCTACCCAATTTTTTTAAATGAAATTTTTGTTCAGTTATTTTAATTTCCATATTGATTATTATTATTGACTCATGAATACAGCCATTGTATGATTAAATATACTAAAAATTTTCCAAGTTGTTTCACTGAAGGTATATTATTTGTGTCCCAAATTATTTTTACCCTAACGAGTATAACACCATTAAGGGGTCAATCCATAGGGAAAAAGAAGTTATTTTTGTCTTTGCTTATTAGTTTGTATTTTTTCCTAGTGAAGTGTGCTGAATTTAGAGTCAATTTTTGTTGTTTGGAAAAAATAATCAATAGATTTAAGTATCTTTAATAAATTACTTAATGAATAAAGGAAAATATAGAAAAATTGGTTTTGATGAAAATAAAGAGAGAAATGTGTTGGGGTTATGGATATATGAGATGTTGATTGTTAAATCAAATTGCTTATGAGGTTGTGTTGTTCCTAATAACCCAACACTCTGGGATTCAATTTGTAATAAAGTTTCCTTGGTCTGGTAAACATATATTTATATCGGAAGAAACTAACTCCTTAGTCCGGTTGTTAATTTTTAACAGTTTTTTATTTGGCTTAGTCCATTTTTGAGTCAATGAATACTTTCAATGATCATGCAAATATTCATTGGTATTCTTCTTTGGAATCCCTAAAAGTTCTTCCCTTGTTCTGGTTTAGAATTTTCGGTGATAAGATGAAGTGATTTGAGAAGAATGAGAATAAGTTAAAATAACAAACACATTTATAGCAACTAATTTAAATTACAACTCATTATCTCCCACAACCCCAACACACTGGGTATTTAGTTACACATAAAGAAAAATATAAGCACAAATCCACTAATACATAATGTTATCTTACTTTGAAACATTGAGGAGGGACTGATTCTTTAGTAAATGGTAAAATAGAAGTAGTATGGAATCATAGAGTCTCTCCTTTGGACCATCAACCCTTTCTTCTCTACAAATTCTCCTAACACGCCTCTTTTGAACCAAAGGCCACAACCTTCTTTTACAAAAAAACATAACTACATAGCGTGTGGAAAAAGTACACGGTGTGTACTTATGTCAATGTGCTTCTTTCACTGTCTTTCTCTACTGGTAGGCATCCAAACACACTGTCCTTGACATGAAACACGGCGCCTACTGTTAGGTATATATACACAGTGTGTAGCACCTCCATACATGACGTGTAGTCTCATTTTTGAACCACCAACCACTTATAGAATGGTATAAATGATGAGTATAAGTTGAACACGATGAGTCCTCTTCATCCGACCACATGGGAATGTCGAATCTTCTTGTCCACCATCTTCTTCTAGAAGGGTTTACAAGGCGTTTATAGTGTGAACACGGTGTGTACCGAATTATGATTACATGGTAATGTACTTGTCCTTGTCAACCCGTGTTTGAACTTAAATTTACACGGTGTGTATTTACGTACACACCGTTTAGTTGTAAATTTTTTCTCAGTTCTCCACCGATTTGTGTATTTTTCCATAAATCTCCGGAATATGAACAAGATCACCAAAATCTAAGTGTTTTTCTAATAAGTAGTAGGTAATTTTTGAAAACATGTTCTTATTTTCAATAATGTATGTGAAAATTTATACACAAATCTGGTGCATCAAACTCCCCCATACTTAGTCATTTTCTTACCCTCAAGAAAATATCAATATCTAATTAAAAAATTATATATTTTAAAATGAAATAATTCAGTCAATCATAAATGTATATAATAAGTCACATGAAAAAATTCGAAAAAGCTACAAAATAGTTTCATTTTAGGATATATTCTAATCATGCCTCGTATATAATTAAATTAACTTTTGTCATCCTCTTTTAAAAACATGTTTCAACCTTTCAAAAATAATCAATCCACTTGATGACTTACCTCACCAGTAATATACTCAACACTCAAGATGTCTGTAATATTAGGTTATTCTCAATAAAAGATATATACACTCTATATATAGGTTTGTAAGATATCTACTTTTCTACTTTAGAAAATTAATTTACAAAAATCATGAGGACTTTTCAATAAGTGTCAGATGTTTTTGTGGCTAATGGTTGGTAGGTAAAGATGTGAAAAATAAATATGAGGCTTCAAATAGGAGGATAAATTCTTAAATAACAGTGAATGATATTTAATGTTAATCTCAATCTAAAAAAACGTACTAAAAAACTCTATCAAATGGTCTCATCACCACCATCTCCTTTAGTTGGGTAGGTAAGGTTCATAAACTAACAAGTGAGTATAAGGTCCCTTTGTCAGTACAATTTTTTTAATAGAAAAAAGGGGACCTTTTAGAATTTCCATGAATATTGGTTTGGAACCCTTTTGTCCTAAATTATCAAGAGGCTCTCCCCCATAGATAATTTCATGACAATTCACAAAAGTATTCCATGTATTTCCAATCCCTTATTGTAATCTCAAGTGAATAATCCTGCAATATCATAAAAGAATTAGGGTAGAAAGGGATATAAAATTGTAATAATTCTTCTTATGAAGGATATTCATGGTTTCTAGGGGTTCTATGAAGATAATATGTAGAGTAAGTCTCAAGATAAAGGGATTAAAGAAATCTAATTCCTCAATCATTTTGACGTAATTCAAAAATTTATCATCTTTTGAAAAGAAAACTTGAATATTATGGTAGTTATATATATCATAAAATCTATGAAGAAAGTGGGTATTTGGAATAATAAGAAAAAGGGTTTAGAGTACCTCCCAAGAGTGGAAAAAATACATAAATAGAAAATCAGTTCGTGACTTGCATGTAATTTGTTAGTCTAATCGATGTAATTTTCCAATGATTACAATTTGTAATTTAAACTATATCAGCAATAATTTTAAAACACATAAGAACCAAAATTAGAACGGAAATTTAAAAAAAATCCCAATTTTTGCATTATAATTTAGAAATATGGTTAACCAATATGTCTTTATATTTTCAAATATATCTTTTAATAATTATGTTTCCTAGAATGATGATAAGGGTAAAAGACTGAAGTGGTCGAGAGATGCCCCCCCGTACATAATATCGCACGTGGTCCCCCAAGTGCCACATAAAGTAAATGAGGGAATATAGGGACACAATAGAAGACCAAAACGAGGGGATGTAAAGAATGAAGGAAATCATGGAAGAACATAGAACAATGGAAAAACGTGGAAAATCAATACTTCCCTCGTGTATATGAGAAGAAAGATGAGGAGGTATGAAGATGACTAGTACCTAGCGTGCCAATGCACTTGTGATGGTCATGGAGAGAGAAAACTACAAGCAGACACAACATACACGGGCACAAGAGATCACAAATATATATATAATGAAAAGTATGTGTCAAAAAACAAGTCAGGGGGTAACCTTTGAAAAGGAATTATCTGGTATAGAAACACCTTGTAGAGATGGATCAAGAGCTGAGGAAACCAGAGGTTTGGAATCTACATCTGGAAGAGAAGCGGTAGAAGTATGAGCCGCTAGATCAGGACTCGGAATAAGAGGCTCAACATCACTCCCTGGATTTGTAGTAGTGGTGGCAGTGGTAGCAGCAGCTGGGCCCATAGTGGAAATGAGAACTGAATCGGTGGCTAGTGCAGTAAAAGGTGGTGGAGCCGTGGAAGAATGGATAAAAGCTAAGATTGAGGTAGGTGGCAGGGGTAGTGGAATACAAGATTCTGAATAAGAAGCCCCAAAAACTGCTCCAGCCAGACCCTACGTCAATCAAGATGAACCAAGTTCTTCTCCATCGCATCTAGGCAGAGAAAAAAAGATAGATCGACCGAGGTTTTGAGGTTAGGTGGGGCTAGTGGGGTAATAAAATAAGGAAGTCCTGTAGATTTGGAGTCAGAAGAAGGGGAATGGGGTGGGGAAGCTGGAAGGGGTGGGGAAGGAGGAGCATGTGTATTGGTGGGGGCAGGAGGGTCAACAGGTGGATAGGATGGTGCCTAGGCAAGGACGTAAGCACCTCTGCTTTCGGACCAATCCCATGCGAATAATACTGATCTAGTCCATCCACTAGGGGGAACCTAACATGTCATGGAGAAGAGATGGCTAAAATATCCTGAGGTGGTGGGAATGGGGAGTGGCATAAAACCCATAGTTCAGGTTTCCCTGACAGCTGGTAAGCATGGAATGGAAATAAGAAGCGACAAGGTAACAAAGGTCTGGGTAGTACAGCCAGATGATATAGGTGAGGAGATCCATGTCACAACCGGTCATGACCCCCATATCCTCATGGTGGGGAAAAAATGGTGATAAAGCACCGGTTGGTGAAGCAAAGTATAGGGTCTTCTATAAGGGTGATCTTATGTGAAATAGGGGTATAGCGGTGGTCAGACCCAGCAATCTCCCACCACATTGCAATGAGCTCAAGGTGCTCCGGTCAGGTTAGGGTGGAGACAGGGGTGGGGTGATGGGATGGGGATAAAAACAACACCCTCGGCTGAACTCAGTCATGGTAAGGGAAAAGGGTCAGCCACCTAGCCGGAATCAGACCATGGGTACTACATCGCTAGGTATCTGCCGGTACTCAGCTCCGTTGAACACGAATGAAGCTGAAAACTACAAAAACAAATCAAAAAAAATAGGAGTGTTGGCCTGGAAGATCGTGAGTAACCAAGTGTGTCCACGGAGATCCTCTAACTCTTCCTAGATGCCCAGCTGCTGAGGGACGCTGCTATCGAGATTGCGGCTGCTCAATGGAATCAGGAGGTGAGAGAAACAATTAAATCTGTCATGTGCCAAATCGATGATTGGAAACACCATGCAAGGTTAGGGAACACTTGTAGGTCCTGGACCAGGTGGAGGTGAAACAACGAGAGCTGTCTCTGGGGGAGAGTGGCTATAGTAGACGGAGGCTCGTTGAATGGGGTGGTCGAGGATGGACCAGCTATGAATGAGGAGAGATCAGGTGGAGTGGTAGTTGGTGGAGAAGTAAGGGTGGTGCATAGAGGCTCTGTGCTGGATGGTGGAGGTGCAGTAGTATTAGAACCAGCGTCTGTGGAAAAAGAGGGTGGTGGTAGGATGGCCAGTGGAGGAAGAGGGTACACCAGTGAGTCCAGAACTAGTATCGTTATAGGCCGGAGTTGAATCCGACCAAAAATGGGCCTCTCTCCCTTAGTAGCGGAGGCAGTCCGATTCCCATGGGAATGGACTCTATCTTCCATATACTGAATCAAAAATAACAAAAACAAAAGGAAAAGGAATGAAAAAAGGAAACAAAAATATGTGAGAAAAATACAAAAAAATAAAAAGTACACGATGTGTACATCCAGAGTACAAGGCGTGTACCAAACATAAACGTCGTATTCTTGAAAAGTGGTCTTGGTCGTGTGTGGGCAATGACACGACCATCATTTATAGCCAAGTTACGTGATGTGTATAGTAGACTACACACCATGTATCCCATTTTTACGTTTAATATATCTATATATATAATTATTATATAAAACTATATAATAAATAATATAAATTATTAAAAATAATAAATATATATATATATATATACATAATTTATTAATAAAAAAACTTTACATGTAATGTATCAGGAAATACAAATTGTGAGTTTTAAAATTGGAAAAAAAGAACTATAACCTTCGGTCTAGTGCTTGGGGCGAGGATTAAACCCGTGATCAACCATTCTGAATGGAAGCCGTCAACCACAGGAGAAAATTTTGTACAACTACCCCTATTATGTATTTAAATATAGTTAATGTAAACAGGCCTATACTACAAGGGATGAAAGTAAATGCACATAGTGTGGTTTTTAATTAGACAAAAAGGGATGAAGTAGGGAGATTAGCCGAGTTCAAACCCATGTCTTTAGGATCCAGGGCCGAGACTCTGCCAATCTACCAAATTCACGAACTTGAATTTATTTATGTGAAAAATATTTTCAGTTTTATAAGGAAAACTTGGCTCACACGACGTATATCTAATGACACACCGTGTGGTTTTATTAAAATGGAAAATGATGGAAATAGGGCGGTTGTCAGGATTCGAACCGGGTCATTTGGAGCCAGGTTATGACCTTTCCCAACCGATCTATCCCCAACTTGGGTTTTCTTATAAGAATATATATATATATATATATGAAAAATACTACACACGTCATGTAAGAAAATACATGGATAGAGAGGAGGAAACTCATGCTGAATGTTGCTCGGGAGAGATTCGTACCGGTGATAGCTTAGATAAATTCGACTGCCCTTACCATCGACGCCGACATCATCTTTATTTATTACTTTGTTAATCCATATATTTATAATAGTTATAAAAAAATTGAAAAGGAATAAGTACACACCATGTTTATAGGTGGTACACGATGTGTATCCGCCGGGTTGCCTCCCAGAAAGCACCTTTGTTTTAGGTCATTGGTTCGACCTACTTACCTCATCATACTTAATATGTATAGTGGACAATGTTCCCATTGTGTCATCCTTGTGATGGTATGATTTCAACCGCTATCCATTCACCATGAATGGTTGAACTTCCCCTCCATAAATTTCCACCGCTCTGTAATGGAATACACGTATAACATGGAATGGTGTCGACCATGGTGAATTTAACTTCCCTAGGAAAAATCTAAGATTAGAGTTAAGGAGGAGTACCTAATCACTATTTTAAAAAGATTTTTCTGAAATTATCCAATCATGAATTGATCTCGTCTTCTCCTTGTATAGCTTGACGTTTTCATATGCCTCTAATCTGATTTCATCAAGTTCTGACAGTTGGAACTTTAACTTATCTACTAATTTATTCAGATCAAAATTTAGGGCCTTGACAGCCCAATATGATTTATGCTCCATTTCTTCTATAAGATGGAAAGGTTTTCCATAGATGAGGAGAAATGAGGACATTTCTAGAGGTGTTTTGAAAGCAGTCTGATATGATCACAAAGCATCATCTAGCTTCTTGGACTAGTCTTCCTCAAAGAGTTCACTATTTTCTATAGGATCTTCTTGAGCTCACGGTTGGAGAGCTCCAAATTTCCATTGGACCGGGGATGATTTGGTGTCCATATATGACGATTTACTCTACACTTCAATAATATTCCTCCCATATATGTGTTTTCGAATTGGGTCCCTTTATTGCTGATTAATACTCGGGGAACTCAAAATCTTATAAAAATATGTTTATTTGAAATTCTCATGACTACCTTGGCCATGTATTGAGTTGTAGTAGCATCTTCTACCCACTTGGAGATGTAGTCGACGCAGACAAGGATGTAAGTGTTTCCAAAAGATTGGGAAATTGGACCCATGAATTCTATGCCCCAGACGTCAAAAATCTCGACCTCCGGGATTGGTTGCTGGGGAATCTCAGCTCTACGTCCCACATTACCGGTCCTCTGGCCATGATCACAACAGAAAACGAAGGCCTAGATAACTTTATGCATATTTGGACAAAGAAACTAGATTGTAGGATCTTTTCTATCGTACGATTAGGGCCATGATTTTCCCCCACTGGAGAAGTGTGAAATTTTTTTAGGACTCCAGGAACTTCAGTTTCGGAGATGAAACGACGGATCACCCCATCTATACTGGATCTGAACAGAAGAGGATCTTCCAATAAGTATCTCTTAATATTAGAAAGAAACCTCTTCCTTTTGCTGGAAGGAGTGTTTTGGGTGAACGACACCTGGAACCAAAAAATTATCAATATCAGCAAACCAAGGTCCTGGTGTTTTGTTGATTGAAAAGAGATGATAATCCAAAAAAATCATCCCTGATTCTCGATCTCCCTTTTTCTCCAAATTAGGTAGCTCTATGTAGGAGATATGATCTGAAACAACGTTATCACTCTCTATCTTATCATGGATTACCTAATAAAATTATTGTAGAATGAGTACCCAATAGATTAATCATGTCTTTGAATCATTCTTGTTCAGTAGGTACTTTAGTACTGCATGGTCAGTATAAAAAATAACGTTAGATAGTACTAAGTAAGAAGGCGACCTTTCAAATCTGAAAACCACTGCAAACATCCCTGTTTCTATGGTGGTGTAGTTCATCTGTGCCTTATAGAGTGTCCTACTGAAATAGTAGATAGGTCAGAAAATTGGGCCAAGCCACTGGCCCAATACTTCTCTAACTGTGTAATCACTGGCATCACACATCACTTCAAATTGTTCCTCCCAGTTTGGAGAAATCATCACTGGAGCTTCCACCAGGTGCTACATTAAGTTCTCAAAATATGTGGTACATGTCTCATTTAACTCAGATAAGACATCCTTGGATAGAATATTTATGAGGGGTTAGGATATTTTTGAAAATTCATGGACAACCCTCCTTTAAAAAAGTTTATTCCAAATGAAGCTGAAGATGGCTCTGACGGAAGTCGGAAGAGGCAGTCGTGAAAGGAATTCTATCTTTTCCGAGTCTACCTCTATCCCCTTTGCTGAGATTATATGGCCAAGGATGATTCCACTTTCCACCATGAAATGACACTTTTACCTGCTCAAATCCAGGTTAGTGTTTTCACATCTTTGCAAAACTAGCTCCTGGTGTCATAAAAAATTGAGAATGATTTTCTGTAAATTGAAAAATCATCCATGAATACCTCTAGGATCTGTTCCACCATGTCATGGATAATAGACATCATACAATTCTGGAAGGTAGCGGGGGCATTGCACATGCCAATATAAATCCATCAGAAAGAAAATGTACCATAGGGGCAGGTAAATGTGCTCTTCCCCTGATCCTCTAGATCAATGGAAATTTGGTTGTAGCCATAATAGCCATCTATGATGCAATAGAATTTGTTCCCCACTAGTCTCTCTGGCATCTGATAAATGAAAGGAAGGGGAAATGATCTTTCCTCATGGCGCCATTCAGCTTCCTTCAATTTTCCATCACTCGATTCCTCCCAAACTCCATGATCTAGGTTGCTTCAATACTACATGTACTACTGGACCATGTGAGTTTGGGAAGTCCCTCTATGACTTGGGGGATAGATTCAACCTCATGACCCTTGAAGTTTTCATGAAACATGGGATCAACGATTTAAACCCTACCCGAGTAGCCCTTCAACTTGATGACCGATCCATTAAACATCTGAAGGGGCCACTGGAAGACATGCTAGTCAAGGTGGGTAGGCTGATCCTTCCTTATATTTCATCATCCATCACATAGAGGACGACTGGGAGTTACCTCTCATCTTGGGAAGTCCCTTCTCAGAAACTGGGAAGGTACTGATTTACGCACACCAAGGGGAGATAATTTTCTGGGCAGAAGACGAGAGAGTCTCCTACAATGTCCTCAAGGCCATCAAGCATGTATCATTGTCTGATCATGATGGATGTTATGCAGTAACCACCATGGATGATCGCTTAAATGAAGAGGATGATCTGGTATGTTCTTTTAATTCAGAAAAATTTATCATTCTTGAAATTCCATTTGAAGAAGAGCTAGAGGACCTATAATTCATGGAAGGTAAGGCATCCACTACTAGAAACGCGCAGTTTTTCCTGATAGTCTGGAATGAGAAAAGGCGCAACCACTTGTCCCTTTGATTATGTAGGTGACTGAACTAGAACTGAAGCCTCAAATAGAATCCTCTTGATTCTGAAATCTAGTTTCAAATGTAGATATAAATTTGGTAATGAGATCCTCTAACCTTATGTTGTTCGTCTTCTAAGGTGGTTGTTGTACTGGTGGAGGTGGTGGCTGCCATGGATGATGTGGGCGAGGGTTTGGATACCCTTTATATAGATAATATTTCTATTTGGCCTATTGCTACCTCTGGTATTGGTTCTGATAAGGAGGCTGATTATAGCCGGGTGGTCACTAGGGCGGAGGATTCTGCTATTGTTGGCCATAGCCTATGTTTTTTTGATCATGCAATGCCGGGTTCTGGTACTGCTGGTACTAGTTTGGCCCTCATTTTTGGGCAACATAACTTACATCACTTGTTGAAGGGCCTCCAGCAGAACCCGAGCATTCTCCCATGATGTGGTTATCACCACATTCACTACATGCCAGATGGTTTGCAGCTTGTACTTGGGGTGCACCCTTCATATTGAGCGCGTCACTCTTTTTGGACACAACGTCCAACTTTGCAACAAGCATGGTAGTAGAATCAATGTTATGCATACCTCGTTTCTGTGTGCCCCATTTAGAATGCCACTAGAAGCTGTTGGCAGAAATGTCTTCTCGTAGTTCGGAAAGCTCTTCGTGGGATTTCCTCAATACTGTATCTCCAGCAGCAGTATCTACCATAGAATTTGTATTTGTCATCAGTACTTTATAGAGGGTTTGGTCCTGCATCCAAAGCGGGACCCCGTGGGTTGGGCATTTTCACAACATCTCCTTGAAGCGCACCCATGATTCATACAATGACTCAGTGTCATGCTGTTGGAATTTATGATTTTTTTCCAGAGAGTCACCGTCTTTGAGGGTGGGATGTATTTAGATAAGAATGACTAGGCTAGATCCTCCTTGGTGAGGATGGAAAATTGTGGTAATATTGTGATCATTTCTTTCACCTTATCCCTTAGATAAAAGGGGAACAGGCGAAGATAGATGGTGTATGTGGACACTCTGTGGTTGCGGATCATGCCACAGACCTCCATAAAATTGGAGAGATGGGCATTGGGATCCTCGCTGGGTAGGCCACCGAATTGAACGGTGTTCTGGATCAACTTCATGATAGAGGGCTTGATCTCAATGTGTTGGGCCTACACTAGTGGACAGATGATGCCCATGTCAGCTTTGTGGATAGATGGAATGTTGTACTCCATGAGAGTATGGCGTGGAGGTGGCTGATGAGGAAGGGGAGCCTATATGTATTGTTGGTCTTGAGGGGCATAGTACGACCCCTGACCTGGGTGTAAAAATGGCATCCACTCCCATTGGAATTATTGAAGCTACTGCGGGCCATACCATGGAGCAAGTAGAGATTGCATGTTCCGGTTATCATCCGGTCTTAGTGGCTATCCAACTCCTTGGAAAACAATTGGATTTTATTCTTCGTTCTGCATCATGGGATTATTATGATTCTTTCGGACCATGAGTGACCGTTGGTGCCTCAAAATCATTTGTTCGATCACTGGGTCAGTTGGGAAAAACCCCGACGACTCATCATTCTTGGAACATGTGAGGTAGCCGCTCATACACCTAAAGACCTACACAATCCAAAACACACAAATCATAAACAAGGAAAAATAATGATAAATAGAAATAAGTTTAGAAAAGAGATTTTTGTGATTTTGTGATTTTTATTTTCACTAAAACATGATACAAAAATAATTAAAACAAGAAAAAGTAACATTTCTTAGTCCCTAGCAACAGTGAAAAAATTTGGCGAGTCGTTTCACTGAAGTTATATTATCGGTGTCCCAAATTATTTTTACCCTAATGAGTATAGTACCAGTAAGGGGTCGGTCCACATGGAAAAAGAATTTATTTTTTTTCTTTTCTCATTAGTTTGTATTTTTGGTCCTTGTTAAGTGTTCTGAATTTAGTGTCATTTTTTTGTCGTTTGGAGAAAAAGAAATACTAGATTTAAGTTTCTTTAATAAATTACTTAATGAATAAAGGAAAATATAGGAAAATTGATTTTTATGCACATAAGGAGCGAAATGTTTATGGTTTATGGATATATGAGAAGTTGATTATTAAATAAAATTGTTTATAAGGAGGTGTTTTTTATAATAACCCAACACCTTGGGTTTCAATTGGTAAAAAAGTGTCCTTGGTCTAGTAAACTTATATTTAGAGTTGAACAAACTAACTCCTTGGTCCAGTAGTTAGTGTTTAAGAGCTCTTTATTTTGATTAGTCTATTTTTTAGCCAACGAATACTTCAATGATCATTAAAATATCCACTGGTATTCTTATTTTGAATCCCCGAAAATTATGCCCTTGGTCTAGTTCAAAATTTTCAGTAATACGATAGAGTTATTTAAGATGAATAAGAAGAAGTTAAAATAACTAACGCATTCATATCAACTAATTTAAATTAAAAATCATCATATCTCAAAACCCCAACACTCTGGGTATTTATTTTCACATAGAGAAAAAGATAAACACAAATCCTGTGATATCCATTGTGATCATACTTTTAAACTTTAAGGAGGGAATGATTCTTCAGTAAATGAGAAAATGGTGGTAGTATATCAGTAGATATTCTATCCTTCGGATCATCAACCTTTTTTTCTCCGCAAATTCACTTCACACCAATCTTTTGAACCGAAGTCCAAGGCCTCATTTTATAGAAAATATAACTACATGGCATGTGGAAAAAGTAAACGGTGTGTAGTTATGTCAATTCGGTTTTGTCATTGTTTTTCTCCTCTAGTAGGTGGCCTAAAACACCATCTTTTACTTGGAACATGGTGCCTCCTAGTAAGTAGATATACAAGGCGTTTAGAGCTGCCATAAATAGCATTTTGTCTCATTTTTTTCCACCAACCTCTTCTATAAAGGTATACACGGCGTGTCCTCTTCAGCCGACCACATGGCTGTGTCGAATCTTCTCATCCACCAACTGCTTCTAAAAGGGTTTACAAGTTGTTTATATTGTGAACACGGTGTGTACCTGCTTCTGGTTACATGGACATGTACTTGTCCTAGTCAACCTGTGTCTGAGCTTGAATGTATGTGGCGTGAATATATATACATGTCGTGTAGTTGTACATTTTTTCTCAGTTCTCCCCTAGTTTGTGTATTTGGCCATAAATCTCTTAAAAATTAACAAGGTCACCAAAATCAATGTATTTGTCCACTAAGAAGTAGCTAATTTATGAAAAATTGTTCTTATTTTCAATAACGTATGTGAAAATGTATACACAAATCGGGTGCATCAAAATTTGAGCTCACTATTATTTTTCTCCTTTCCCCATGATGTGGAGATGAATTCTTGGAATTACATTCAAGGAAGTAGCTAACTTGTATTTATTTTTTATTTTTTTATTCTGCAATTGTAAAATCTGTATGATGTATGTAATCTTGTATTCCATAGCTACTAATCTGTTTGGACGCAAAAGATATGATTTCTTATAATCATGCCAATATAATAAAGTAATGTTCCGGCTTTAGGATGTTGGGGTTGGGACATTACACTACAGGTCACCGTTATACTGGTTGTAGCTTGTGAGAGACAACTCTTATGGACCTAGAGTTGGTGATACTGATAATTATAAACTGTATAGTTCATCTAGTGGTGGTTGAGGGCTTCCCAATAATGTTAGAAGTTTCTTGTTGGTTTTTGAAAATAACCATTGGGTTTAATATAGAGTTATTTTGTTCTGAGATATCTCCCCTCATCATAGATTTTGGGGATTTGGATAGTACATATGTCTATATGCAGGGCTTGTAGGCTCCTTTTTCTAGCTACTATTTTTTGTTAGTGAGGTGGTGTGCCCCTAAACCCTGTGACTATAGTTAGACCATGTTCTTGGTTTTTTTCCATGTCACATCTAGGGAGACATGTGAATGACCCATTGAATGATGTAGACTAGGATGAGCTGGAAATTGAGTGCGGAGTTTCCTTTTTGATGAGTTCATTGGACACAGTTCTGTTTGATTACTAGATAGGGAAGACCCTTCATGGGATATTTTGTACCATGGGTGTATGTTTGTGGAATGGCAGAGAATATTCAGGAGATCTCATGGGAGTGGAATGACTAAATGAGAACTCGATATGAATATAATAAAAATACTAAATATATTATATCATGTGTGGATAGTTTTTCTAAAATAATGAAATAACACATTAATGGAGTTTCAGATATTAAATTTGAGACCATGGTCGATTCCAAAGTGTGAGTTTTACCCTATGTGTGATATAATTCTTGATAGTATCTAGAACTTGGATTGAGGGTTTTTGTGGATAAATTAAATAAATTAAATAAATTAATTTCATAAATTAATTTAACTACCATTTATTTGAGAAATATAAGGATACCTCTTTATAAACTCAACAACGGTGAATTCCCTCAGGTAAGACTTATAAACCTTGTGGGAATGAGATAATGGAGAAATCTAGTGGTGGGACCATTGGTAAATGATTTTGGGATCATGGACTAAGGGTCACACCTTGAGGATCATCATTGAGTCCTGGATGTCTCAAATGAAAATGGTGTTGATGTGTTATCCACCAATACCATGGTAGGAAGGTTGATTTTTTTGGTTTAATCCTCGTTAAAATTTTTGGAAGAAGGTGTTTTAATTCCTCTTTAATTGATTCATGAATATGTTTTATTTGGTTTTTCAATGATTTATTTTCTATTCCTAGATCTGATAATTTTAGATTTATTTATCCTTGTTGATTTTTTTGATTTAATAATCCATTATTCATTGGATTATATCTACCATGGACAAAAAAACATGACCATTGATTAAGGATCACCTTTTGTTATGTGTCTTTTTCCATATGTTCTTTGCATTAATCCCCAATAACATATTGACCAATGATTCAAAGATACCTAAAAGGAATAATCATTGTGTTTTCATCCATTGTCATAATGGAACTCAGTCATGAAATTGATAATGATTTTTAGAGATGCGAAAAAGAAAAATGGATCCAAATAATGGATCAGTTAATGGAGGATTTATGAGGTAGATTGAGAAGATCTCATGAGTACATTAGAGAATTTTTCCATGGTGAATTGGATTGACTAGGAAAGGCCAGTCATCCTAGAAGTAGGTGATGAACCAAAGTATTAGGTTATGGAAATGGAAGTGGATGTGGTATTTTGTGTGAGGAGGCAACACTTGGGAAATCGACAGCGTGAGAAGTAGTAATTATTTTTAATAATAATAATAATAATTTTTTATTAATTTAAATAATTACATGGGTTTCATGCTTGAAGAGAGTGTGGTTGCACTTCAAGCTTACAAGGGTGACCGATAATCATGAGCCAAAAATTTAATGGGAGAGATTCATTATCTCCCCCCTATATCAGTTAATTATTTCTGTAATAATATAAATAAATAATAGTATTTAGTATAGGGGATGTTGTTAACGATAGAAGGAGGGGATCCACCTTTGGTATGTTGGACACCATGGGCGTGTGAATTGGTGGAGAATCCCCTTCCCCATTTCCCCTTTAATTTATATTAATTGTAATATATATCATGTAATAATAATAATTAAATTATTATTATAATGGAACAGAGAGGGAGTTGAGGCTGCATGGGGACCTCTAGGTTTGAGAATGAGAGTGACCCCCATTGTAATAATATTTATAATAACAATAAAAAGAACAAGAAAAAGAACAAAAAAAACAATAATAATATTATTCCTTATTTCATATTTATCCTCTATATAGAATGTTAGATTGACAATCTGTTTGTGTCATAGTGACCCTGAAATTGAAGCGTTTTATTCAAGGCCAATGATGGGTACCAAATTTAGTACCATAGCTAAAGTCCTTGATGCTCCCATCAATCATGATATGATGAATAATATTTTTTCATCGAGTTTCCATTTTGGGAAAGTCAATAGCCAACCCTGATTTTTCCATGTTTTTTCACAATAAAGTGAACCAATTAGACATTCATGGATGTTAGTGGTAACATTTCTGTGAATTTATGTTTTAGGCCGTCAGACCAATGATTAAACTCTTACGTTCATCTGAATTTTTTCAAAATCAGACATGAGCAGTGCTAGTCTTAGGTATTATTGTTACGTACCCCAATGATACACACCATGTACTCTTTATAGGGAATATCAGAGCTTTCATCCATCTCATTTTTTCAATGGTATGATCTACAGTGGTTACCCTTTAAATATTTCAATATAGACCACTATCGATTGAGTGTGTTCCCTTGGTATATTCCTATAAGGGTATTGTGTGGAATCACGTACTCTTAATAGGATTGTGAAATCTCTAGGGGATTATTCTAAGATAGATTTTTTGAATCCCTCCATGAGGATAATGGTGGAATCCGCTATAATATCTTCTAACCTATGTTGGGTTCTTTGAATGGGTATGATCAGCTTACGCGAGTGTCGATCCCCTACTTAGCTGTTTATTTATGATCAGTTTGTGGTGTCCCCTACGAGCCTTGTGAGTGATCCCTTATATATTTATGAATATCTGTTCTTTCTGATGAGGTTATGTCTGATCTATTATGAATCTTGAATGAGTATTATCCATTTACACTATGCTTCTCTATGTCTAGACCTGATGAGCACAACCTCTCAAAATAGTTCCATTGGTATTGTGATTTCAGATGATCATGACCTCTTGGGTGAGTGTCATTAGTGAAAGAATATCACACAGATTGGATTATATAGGAAGGTTGTGCCTTTGATACCTTAAGTAGGATCCTATGTCTTGAAATAGTTGAGTTAAACATGAGACTTGGAGTCTATTTTGAGTATATCTGAGTTATCTTTGTTTATCTCTATGTATAATATATTGATTGACATACCTGTTTGTTGATAATTTGACTACTCTTGATACTTTTTGTTTGGTGATTCTAGGGATTCTAGCTGGGTGTTGTTATACTCACCCATGTATGGGTTTTAATACCACGTGATGGGTCTTATGAATATGATTGGCCTTTTTATAAAGTACTTTGAGGACTGGGATCTGGGGGAGTATGGTTTGGGCTAGATTGACTGAGGTTTGTATCGGTGTTAAATTTGTTAGTGGTTGCATCTATCTAAGAAGGATAAGCATTATTTTCAGTTTTTGTGGGATTTTATTTAGAATTTATTTTCTTCCTAGTATTTTTTTCATTGTCTGATGTGGGGTAGATATTATACCTGCATTATTGGTATCAATTGCTTTAGTTTACATTTTAGTATTGTTTGGACTTGGAGATGTTTGTTTGCCTATAGGTACATAGGAAGGCATCCTATGTCTGTGATATGCATAATTAGTGATGGTATCCATCCCATGCCCTATTAGGGGTAGGCTTAGGGTATCACACTCAACATATCGCTGACCAAGAGGGCCTTAGTGGTTCTGGACAGACATGTTTCTCCTAGAACCTCACATGTTTTGTCTAAATTATGTATCTTCCTAGAATCTCACATATTCCCTTATACAAATTCCTAGAGATTTTTTATATTTTCCTGTAATTGTTCTCAAACGTTACACCCTCATATACACTTCATAAACCCACTAAAACCATCCAAAAAATCCAGAAGCTCAACCCATGTATCATGTAAGTCAAAAATATATAATAAAAGGTTAAAGTGCCTTAAACTAGGGGTGTTAAATTCTCCCCACCTTTACTATTTCCATCCCTAGAAAGCTAGATATTTGTGGTTATTTTGAGAAGATTGGTCCAATATTCCAATATTTCTTTCTCTCATTCCTATGTTTCCTGAAGAATTTTACCATGATTCAATAATACTTGAACCATGTAATATTCCTTCCATCAAAAAATCTATCTCTTCTATCCAATATATGAATCAATACATGAAAAATTTAACATTTGGGTTAAAATAAATATGAACTATGTGAATAACATGGCCAAATTTGGGTTATTACTTCCTTAGTTGAGATACGTGGAAAAAATTATGAAGAGTATTGAATTGTGAATGTCAAGACAATTGACATTTAAGATCACCAATTACATTTAGAATCTCAAATGGCCCAATATATGAAGGATGCAAAATTCCTTGCTTACCAAGGTATCAATGTTCTATTCTTGGATATAATTTTAATAGAAGATGATATCCAATCAAAAGGGTAAGGGTTAATGATGATTATCCATATAATATTTCTAACAACATTGGGTTTAATGCATTATTTTCTTGATCACTAGAATTTTTTCAATCTTATCCTGAATAAAGATATGGCCCAGTAAAGAAAATTCATTGGTATTTACCTAAAAAAAGTAGAGTTTGATGAAGAAGGACATACAATGCATTGAGTAGAGCCATCCGTATTATGTAATGATAAATATTGTTATATGAAAACTCCACTAAAGGAAAATTATCCAATAAAGAGCCAACTAATTCATAAAATCAACCATGGAGCGTGTATTCTATTCTATAAATTTTTAATTCAGACTACATGTACATTTAAGTGTGATAATAAATTCCCATGGTGAATTGGGTACCCAAAGATTCAAAAAGTGATCACTAATTTTAAGTGGTAAAGCAAGTATCTTGGTCAGATATGATTGAAAGTGGTTTTCCATGCAAATTTACCAGTACCCAAATGTAGACACGTTCCATTTAATCTAGCGTATTAAATTCACTAATTAGAATGATGTGGGATGAATTTCTTATTTATTTTATGATAAAAAAAATAAAATCATGCTTCTGAATATTTTTTAATAAACCAATTAAAAGTTCTACAGTTGTATATTCCCTTTTTCAAGATAGGTATAGGTAAATATTATTTAATTCTAGCTGGTTGTTGATGTTCTTCCTTGAACTGCTGTCAATTTTGGCATTTCAAAACAAGATCAACCAGTTACATTTCATACCTATCCATAAACAATTTTTTCTTAGAGACTTGTACATATTTTGGATAAATGGTTGAACCAACCAATTAAAATGGTGAGAAGCATAAAGAATTTTTTATAGAAAATATATTGGGATGACTATTCTACCATGAAAAAGAGCCATGGAGCTCCCATCTTCATTCTATACATCAATAATATCCAAAACAATAAGTATGTATAGACAACTATAATCTTATCATTACAAATAATTTTATTTTTCAACCATGTTAGGAATAAGATTCATTGGATAAAAAATTGAAACATCAATTTTTTCAGTGAAATCCAAAAGCATATCTTCTATGATAATCGTCGATCACTTTTTATCATGAACATATTCAAATAAATGATTGTAGATATTTTTCCTTCAAGAATAGATCACATAATTCACTTTTATAGTTTTATAATATAATTCAATATAGAATATTTTAAGACATTACATCCATTTCCTTTGTCTCAGGTTCAAATCTCTTTGTGAGAATATGTGTTTCAACTTTTATAGTCTATGATGAAAGTGATTTTTTACCAATGAGAGAGTGACTATAGTTTTTCAAACCATACACTAAATGAGAGAAATAAAAATGATGGTTATGATAATTATTTTCATTAATTCTCTACTTTTTTGTTCTATAATCTATTTAATGATCTCCTAGAACGAGATTATAAATGTGTCAAGATTCAGATTCATCATAATAAATGGTATAACCCTTCCTAGGTTGAGGGAAAATAGCGATTTTTATCAAAGCGATCCTAGATTTAGGATCCAAAATACATTTTTGGATATCCTCACTCCAATATAGTGGAGTGATCTTTCACATGATCCCTATCATAGGATACATGAGCCATGAGAAGTCCAAAACAATTCGATGAAATAACCTTCTAAACTCATAAATAAACATATCACAGACATTATTTCAGGCTTAATAGTAAAAAAACATCTATATTTGCAATAAATATTGACATTCCATTATCATAAATGACATGGATAATTAAGTGAACATTTTGTTTCCAAAAATCCATTTTACATAATAATTCATATAACCAGTCCCCTCACAAAATGTTCTATTGATCCTTTAAATGTTCTTCATGTTATTTATGAGATTGAAAATACACTAAAGTGTCATCCATGAACATAGAAATGAATGATTATAGGAAAATATGAATGAAATGATTCATCAATTCCATGAAAACTACTTTTGAATTTGTAATACCAAAGCTCAAGACCATATTTTCCTAATTATTGCAATGGATCATGAAAGAGGTTTTTGAAATATTTTTTTCCCTACATGGAGTTGGTGATCTACGGTGCATAGATAAATTTTGTAGAACTATTGGGATCGATTAAATTGATAATAATGGTCATCAATATTTGGTAGTAGATATCAATTCCCAATTATAACACAACTTGTAATACAATAATCAAGTCATTTTAAAAAAAAAAACCCATCTAACATATTGAAAAAATAATATTAGTCACCCAAAGTGATGTGTATAGTCTTATGAACACATTACAATATAATTCCTCCAATTATGTTTTAAACACATTGAATTATATTTGTGACATTTTATATAATGGATGTGAAGTAGGATTTATCCCTATAAATAGATCAATAAAAAATTAAACTTCCCCTTCAGGTGGAAAAAATGAAATCATTAGGAAACCTGTCGGGATAGTGATATGAGATGATACAAAAATTTCAAGACTCAATGATGTCATTACTACCAAATGTGACAACTGGTAATAGATTATAAATAATTACCACCATTGGTGGAAAATATCACGATCTTTCACTACTAACATCACAATCACCATTATAAAGATATAACACTACAATAGTAGATATAATCATTAATTTTCACAAATAAAAATTGACAGGGGCCTTCAAATCGACTAAAAAATCCATTACCATGATCTATTCAAAGATATATATATTCAAAATAGAAATGTCACAAACATAACGACCTATATCGATTTTTATAAAGAAAGATGCACATTTAAATCCCCTATACTCTCACTACCCGATAGGTTTCTAAACACACATCACATGTGGTATCATCTTGATATGAATAAAATTTTGATTTATGAAATTTAATGAAATAATTGTATGGGATAAATCTATATAAAATATATGTTTTAAAAGATTTTTGTTAAGTAGTATTTTACATAATACATTCCAAGGACCTCATTAGACATCCATTATCATCTATTAAGAATCATAAAAATTCATACTTATTTCCTCGAATCCTTGATTCCAAATTGGGGTTTAATTTGCTAAGGAGTGAGTATGTTCCTTAAACCACCCATGTTTTCTCCATTTTGGAGAAGGGATGTGTTATAGAGATGTCCCATCTAATTACAAATGTGACATGCTTTGTGTTTTATGGTATAAGAACACATCATATACTCAAATGAACCACATTAGAAACATCGAGTCATACCTTTGGGTCATGGAGGAAAGTTAACTGATCCAGTGTTTTGATACTGTGTTACTCAAAAAACATGGAAGTATGTGTCCCTCTTAATATTTTTCGTATTATTATATTTAAAACATGATCCTATAGACATAAAAATACCTCATCAAATTAGAAATCCTATCATATAACTATCCACCATTTTTTCTCAATTAACCATTTTCATATAATCCATAATTTATAGGAAAATTATCTTAAAATGAATTTTTGGTTCCAGTACTCACTAAAAATGCATTCCCTCAGAGACACCCTATTAGCTTATTCTGGAGTTAAACAAACTATATTATTAAATTTGGGTGCATATTCTATGATCAATATATTGTATTTCTAAATGATGATGAAATCTATTTTCCTGGTTATCAAAAATGTGTGTGGTTAGAATTATTTACTTGGAAATTATTTAACATCCACGCACACCAGAACTTGGTCGACTTTAGTATACATTGTTAAATCACACCACTACTGTGCAGGATACTCCATTACGTACACCTCTAACATTACCTTTTGATCATCTAGGATTCAAAGGAAATAAAAAATATGATTTAATCTATTAATCCACACATCTTCTATTTTGGGTTTTGAATCCCCCCAAAAGATTGGTGAATTCTATTATTCAAATTTCAAAACATTATATACATTTACATGGTTTATCACATTAATTTCTCTTATCAATATCTTAAACAATGATATGAAAAATCTATTGGTTCACATATGGTTATGGTGTAGCCATGTTTTTTATGGATTATTATTATGGGGTTATATGTTATCTAACCAGTGTCATTTATCTATAATTTGAAAAAATAGGTTCTTTTTCATTAATCTCATGAAATTATCAGATTAGAATATACCAAATCATTATAATAAACATTCATTATTACCAATTTTATTAAATTATCAAACATAACATGAACAATGATTTCTTATTTGGATGTTTTAGTACTAATGAATGATACAATAATTGGCTGAACCCATGATGACAAGATAAAAACTCTTAAATAATTGTATTAGAACATTATTAGTACATGGACCACCCTGGTAACTTAAATTTCATAATAAATATATTAGCTATGTATTTTATAATATAAATTCCATATTTTTACCTATCATATATCCTTTCTAATGATCTCACAAAGAAAGATCGATTAATACTGATACCAATTGTAATATCCCTTCCCAAACCATTGTCTTAGACCTAGTTGGAGGTGCTACTGACCTTTGGATATATCGAAAATACACAAAAGGCTGGTAATAAATACTAATATATTACATAAAATTTAGGGAATTTTTTTCCTTTTTAAAAAATATGACCTATGATGATAGAATACAAACAATCAACCCAACTATATGATGCATGAGTATAAGTAATAATAATAAAAATAAAAATAAAATAACAATAATATAAAATCTGTAGTTGGAAGTGAAAAAAACATCTATTTAATACTAAAATATACCCCAACATAGAAGCATCTATGTGACAATACTCTAATTCATCAATGAGAGAAGTCTATGCTCTAAACACTGATATGAGGAAGTATCATCAGGATGCACCACTAAAATAATATGACAGACTTCTTATACCTTTTTTATTAGGAATAAAATCTTCGTACACACCAATGTGAACATGAATGTGGTGAGTAATCATGACCAGTAGGCTTTCACAAGAGACTTCCCAACTCATTCTACTAGCACGAGAACATGTTGGATCACAATATCAAAACATTTGTATAACAAATAAATGAAAATAAAAAAATATCAATTGAAATTAGAAAAAATTTCCCATTTATACCAATTGGTATACTCATATAACATCTATCCACTCACACACACATTCATTACAGTTTAATGTCCCCTAGTATTGAGCGTTTACTCACAGAACAAAAAAGATTTCACATGGTGGCTAATATCCTGATGACACATGTCTGGCACTATGCCTCTTATTCAAACCTAGTTCAATGAAAATGTACTAATTAAAACCATGTATATCAAGTTATAATATCATTTTATTTTAAAAAAATCAATTATTTCATTCAAACATTCAGTCAAATACTTTTTTTTCATGAATCCAAAACCATAACATTCAAACAATACACCTAATGGGGTTTTCCAAAATCCATTAAAATTATCAGGTTCCCAAAACATAAACCAAAAAATGATTCCATTAAGATATGATATAATAAATCTTTTTAAAATCCATAAGAAATATTTAATAAAACTTCACCTTCATAATCTAAAATAAGTGGAAGAAAAAGAGAATCCACCTATCAAAAAACAGGTCATGTAAACATTGAATCAACCTATGAAATCTCTAAAGAGGGATTCAAAACACATTTTATTAAATATATAATATAATTATCTCATTATATCACAACATAGATCATATGTATATCCTAAAAATAATAGAGCTAATGCTTCTGGAGCGAGGAGAGGAAAATAATTAAAGACAAAGAGAGAAAATAGATACTTACCATTGATTTTGGAGATCTAACACATTGAAATCTATAAAAAAACAACTTTTAGATCCAAATAAACCACCAATAATTCTTAATATTGAATTATAGAATGAAATAATAAGAGGAGAGTGGAAAAATTAGGTTTTTAGGGAGTGGTGGGCCTTTCCCTAAAGTATATGTACACACATGCCCAACCATCTCCACACAGAAGTGCAGAGGAATAAAAATAAAAGATAGTAACATCTAGAGTAAAACCACGCATGTGATAACCTCTAGGGAATAAAAAATAGTGTGATGGTGTGATACAAAATATAATGGTATAAAATAAATTCCCAAATAGAAAAGATGTCACAGCTTGAAAACAACATTAATAAATAACAAATATGGGAGAGAACATCTCATGATCTCCAGGACCGACCACCATACGTGGTATATACACCCAATTATCCCAATTAACCTATGAAATTGTCAAAAATAGAACTATAAACTATATAATAAATTACATGTACAAGAAAATCCAATGGAATGGTGGGTATATACATACCTAGTAGGACAACCAGAAAAATGAAGGAGGACAAATAGAAGTCATGATATAAGTAGTCAGCTCAACCCAATTTAATTGATTAATGAATCCCAAAAACATCGATATATGTTCTATTATAATCAATAAAGATACGAGAGAAGGAAATATCAATCTCACAACACATCCAAGGATAATGAGTAAGCCTGAAGTTCCAAAGGTCCATCATCAATACTGATCATCTTGCTTGTCTATCCAAAAAAGACAAGAAGATGGCCCACACCTCACCACTACACTGTAGCCTAAGGGAGTGAAATCACTAATAAAATAAGGATATAGTCCTATGTATGGGAGTACCATATCCCTGAGTAATAATGTGTTTGGGGGACCCTCACCCTGATGTGACATGGGAGTACCATCCTCATAGTTAGAGGACATGGGCCCTGGTGCGATAGGGGAGTACCGCCTATTTAGATAGAGGACCCACACCCTAAATTGGAGAGTGCCATATCTGCCTATAATAATTAGTATGGGGGGACTTTCACCTTGGTGCGAGAGGGGAGTTCCATCCTCATAGATAGAGGACCCAAACCCTTGTACAATAGGTAAGTACAATTTATATAGAAAGAGGACCCGATCTGTTACTAGGGGAGTATTATCTCTACCATTAATAATGAGCATAGGGGGGCCATCTCCCTAATGTGATAAGGGATTATCATCAGAATAGATAGAGGAACCACACCCCAGTGATACATGGTAGTACTGCCTCTATAGATAGAGGACTAATTACTTTAATAGGGGAGTAACATCGCTATTTTGATATAGAGTATGGAGGAACCAAACCATGGTGTGATAAGGGAGTTTCATCACTATTTGAACTCCCAGATGATCATACATGATCACTAATATAATCAAGCATCGCCTAAATAATCATCACACCTAAAAAATATCACATTGTACCTCAGAAGTGACTAAGAATTCCACCATAACTTTATATATGAAATAACACCCAGGATAGGCTATTCATGGTCCAAAATCCTAGTCCAAACAAAAGAGATATGAGAGGGATAAGTTTCTCAAAAGTAGGTTGAATGTGTGTAAGGAATCCAAATGGAATGTGGTCCTACTCTTCTTACTTAATGTATTCTCCTCATGATAGGGATCTATGTCCATTCGATTTTATATATTGTGTAAAAGTATCACATAGTGTGTCTTGACCACCCAGGGTCTGCTTGTGTGCTCTTGGTTGTGCCTGTGTCTATCTGGTCTTTCCATGTACCTAACTATTCCCAGGTAATGACACATGCCTTTGTACTCATAGAGTACATGGTACGTCCTCCTGTAGGGGTCCTAGCCATGCACAGCTAGCACAAACATAACCTACATTAGGGGGGACACATGACATGTGTTCCTATCCACACGGTGTGTGATCCTTATCTTCATAGAAACTGTACCCTCTTATCTAGGGGTACTACACAACATTTGTTCATCATACTATACACCGTTTAGTTCAATTTTTTTTAGAATGTCAACATTCTGCATTTGGTTTCTATATATGCGCCAACATACATGAATCATGAATTCTAGCCACCTGAGATCAATGGTAATCACCTCCGTCCATTGATTCTCGCCCACTGGTGTGATGAGATAAGAATCTTGCAATCCCGTTGAATCCTTCAATTCTACGCATCACCCAACAATCACTTGTGATCAATACATTGGAACTCAAGTCCATATGGGTCTCACCCACATCCCAGAACCTATCTCTACCCATCTAAAAAACATCAACCTACTCATCGTTTATACGTCCATAATGAATTTGGGGGTTATATTGGGCTCAAAACCACCAAGAAAATGTATAACCACAATCCATTAGGCCAACAGTGAAGAAATATAAGAACAATAGAAAGAAATTGAGAAGAATTAAGTAATAATTTTTTGGGAAAGAATTATTTTCCAATGATTTCATAATGGGAATATCCATGGGAGATAGCATGGCATGCCTAGTATAAATTGATTTAGGCAATTTAAATTTATGAAATGGGCTCATGAGAATATAAAAAAAAAGAATATCACTGAATATAATATAAAAATCCTTTCTCAAACTTTTAATCAAGGGAAGAAAATAAAATTTCTAAGGCCTACCTAAAATTAAGATATGTCATTATTAAATAAGTTCGTTTACAACAATGAGGATGATCCACTACATCCACATCCAATTGATCAACCTTGATATGATCAATGATCATTATTTGATGTTAATTCATAAACAAAGGTTGGTATATCTACTATTCAAAACCTCATATGGTTGTATGACCAACCATAGTGAAATGTCATAACAACATTTTTCAAAACGATTATGTTTAGGTTACTATTATGAAAATAAATAAATTAATCATTTATTTCATTTAAATTCATCTCCAAACATCTACTTTGTATAAATGTCTAGTTCCAAACAAAATTAAGTTGTGCCTAGGGAAAAACATCCTTTATGGATTCAACCATGGTATCATATTTTTTATTCAAGAATATTTTCATGATATATTCCATTATTTATGAAAACATTTGTATGCGTAATATAAATACATTTAATATTTTTGTAAAATTAATTATTTGATCAACTTGCCTCAAAATCTCAAACCCCTTCAACACCTAGCTCTGAAAGTATTCTATTATATATTTCGGAGTCTTATAATGAGAAAATAAGATCACCACAATATTCCCTCCTTCAAATCATTTTTTCAATAAAAAGAACATATTACACAATATATTGGGGATAATAAATAAAAATATATCTCTCCCACTCCTAGGATATTTCATACTTTCTCCAATGCTTCCAAAACACATAGACCAAATGAATGATCCATCCCCATAGTATCCTCTCCCATTGATCCTCGATCACCACTAGGAGATCCATAAAGGTGGATCCCTCCTCGATGTACCACTCTCCCCAGTCATTAACATTCATTGGGTTATGCAGATACCTCCTCAACTACAACACATAAAAGATGTCAAGCACCTGCTCCAACTATGGGGGTAAGTCTAGGAGGTAATAATCCTCGCCAATCCTATATAGAAGATTAAACAGACCGATGAACCTTGAGGATAGCTTGACTCCCCATCTCTATATCCACAATCCTCTTTGTGGGAAAACACTCATGATAACATGGTTTCCTTACTCGAACTCCAAGGGCCTAAAATATTTATTATAATATGATTTAAATCATCTTTTGGCTATCCTCAACTACTCATGTATCATGTGAAACTTATCTATCATATCATAAACTATCTATGGCCAATATATATATGCCTCATGGATGTCAGTACAACATAAGGTTGATATATATGGTATCCCATATAAGGAATTGAAATGTTACAAGTCCATTGTAGAGTAATAGTTTTTATTACAAGAAAACCATATCTTAGGAAATTTATCCTCCTAGATCCAACTAAAGTCTGACCTGAAAGACTTGAGTATATCCTACAACACCTAGATAGTTCACTCTATCTTTCCATATATCTCAAGGTGAAAAGGTTTCACTCATTGTGAAATAGGTCATGAATTCCTCCTACGAGACACTCTAAAACCATGATGTGAAAATTAAATCATGGTTAGAGAAAATATATGAGGGTACCATATGAAGGTAGATGATCTATCCTATGTAAAACTTCCCTAAAAACTTTACCAAACTCAGCTCCCTGAGGGAAAGGATGTGTAATAAATTCATATGTTAGTCATCTATATCCCAGATGTTATCATTCACTCTTTATATTTATGGAATCCCCATCACAATGTCAATGGATTTATCGTCCCATATCTACTCTAGGATCTTAAGAGGTTAAAACATATCAGTTTGAAATGGGTTCTCTTCCTTCACCTATGCTCGTATGATACCCCAAGAGATGAACTCTAATGAGATGTAAAACCTATGGAGATGTTTGAAAATACCTCACCACATTTTCTCAAATCAGGGCTAGAGGAACCATTCATTCCTTGAATAGTATAAAATGATTACCTCCTTCAAAGAATCCATTAGGTGAATCTTATAAGGATATCACTTTACATAAGACCTCCTAGTCAATGTCTACAAACTGAGCCACCATCACATTATCATGAAGGGGAGTAGTCATCACCATTAACTGAAGATAATATTCACCCCTATCCTTCACCAGGGTCAGATACAAATAAGTTAACTACTCAAACACCTCTTCCACTAGGAAAGAATAAGACTTCATTTTAAGGGAACATAGAACCATGTTTCCCTTCCTAGGAGTTTGGAATATCTGAAAGTCATAGTCTTAATGTGACTTCAACTGGGGACTCTGTTTTATGTCTAGATCAATCTATTTGAATACAAGACTAAGACTATGATTTTTTGATTAAACAACAAAGCACTCTCCCAAATGATAATTTTTTCAGCATCCTTAGAGAGAAGACCATGGCTACCATGTCTAGGTCTTCAGTGGCATTATTATGATCATGGGGTCTCAACTGCATCAACCCATATGCTATCACTACTTTTCTTAGAATCAACACATAGCTAATACCAGATCTAGTAGAATCACAATAAACTACATACTCTATTTCCTTTGATAGTCCCAAAATAGGAGCACTAGTCATCCTCAACCTCAACTACTCAAAGGATCTCAAGCATTTCTCAGTCTAGGTAAATGAATACACTTTGAACATTTTGTTTTTCAATGGGAAAAAATCATAGATATGTCTTCCATAATCCTCTTGAATCTAAAACTGACCCTATTAGAGTTCCTTACTATTATGGTACTCTCTTAGTATGTCTAGAATACATCATCAAGTGTCTCGTGCCCTCTTACTCATTTGTCAAGGAAACAAGGATTCCAATAAATAATATCGATATGAACCAATCTATGAAGAATTGAAATAATCTTTTCTAATGTATTGTAACACTGTTGGGGAATACAACATGACAATGTTTATAGTAATCGAAATGATGTGACCAAAAAACTTTAGATAAACACTATAGGTACAGTCTCCTCTCAAAACCAATGGTGATAACCAATCCTGTATTAAAACATGGGGAACCACATCACCCCAATCCTATGGTTGAGGATGTAATCTATTATATGGGGTGTATATTATTCCCTGATAGTCACCTCGTTCAGGCGACATCAATCCAAACCTCACCTAGATATTGTATCTACCTCCTAGGTGAACAATACCAGGTTGTCTAGGTGAACACACTAGGTATTACGAAGACTTACCTTTGCATACCTTCCAGTAACACTAATAGATCTTGTATCCCCATAATATCAACTGACATTCCTGTGAAAACATATGGTCTTTCTTGGTGAAAGACTATACATAGGTCCATATCACGATGGGGGGGGGAGGTAAACTTAATACATCTTCAGGGAAGATGTTATCATACACCACCATTATTTCAAAAAATTTGTTGATCAGAAAATCTACTACTCCAAGTGAAATAATAGATTATGGATAAGTAAGAAGCTATAATGTACTATAAATGAGTTCATCCTTTACTTCTTAGGGATCATTCTTTATCAAAGAAGGAAAAATCCATCCCAGAAAACTAGCATCATAACATCACTCACTAGTATAAACCATTTATGAATGAATAGTAAAAAACCAACCCATACAAGGGAAAAAACATTGGGTCCCACTGCCACAGTGGAATGATTTTGTGAAAGGCTCCCTCTCTCATTGTCGACTAAGGTCACCACATCAACACAAATTTGTGACTAAATAACCTATCTATGGGATCATACAATAAAAGATTCGATAAATAATCACTTCACTATTACCTATATCTCTTGATTAAGGGATATATCTATGGGAATGTGGCTTATAACATGGTGCTAAAACCTTAGCTGGAGAAGTGGAGACACATGTCATTCCTCAAACCACACTTGATCTTCTAGGACAGAATCCCCTTATGATAGAATCTCATCCTTTCCCTTTCCCACTAACTCTAAAAAATTGGGTTTTTTACACCTCAGCACACCAACCTTCCCCAAACACTGAATTCAAATGAACTCACCAGCCACACATTGACACTATCCACTTTAGGTGGCACTATCTCCTCTTCCTAGATCTATATCGCATCATAAAAACATGTCTCTGTTGGGGAAGTTTTCATCTTCAAAGAGTATTTAAAACCATTATAAACATCTCCATTAAAGGGCTCTACCAATTCCCAGATTCATCCTGTAGAGGTCTTACTATGAGGACCAACATAGAAAGGGGTCATATCCGAGCGGAATATCCAAAAAATAAGATAGGGCGTGATTTTAACCACCATAAAAGGTAGTTTGTCTCAACAAAAAACCTTGGTGATCTCTATCTTTGGAACTTGAAATGTGCACATAGAATAGGTGTGTCATATGTTGTTTCTACTGGAACCAGCAACTTCTCTATGAAGAGCACTGGTTTTGAGTGAAACCAACATGTCTGTCGAGATCTGTATAAGTTTGAAAACTCATATCAATAAATCAAGCCAATACTTTACATACCAAGGATCTAGATCATGGGGAATCCTCAATGGACTCTAGTACTGAAACTCAAGGAGTACACTAAAACTACATGAATAATTAACCTACTTTTTGGGTAGAATGTTCTTCTCAATGAGCAGATGTGCTTCTACTTTCCCTCCTAGAGGAAAGATCTCATAAGATGGAACCTAGACTAAGACCTCATTAGTCAATAGATCATCATCATGATCATATATTAGTAACTTGGATGGATATCTTCTTGGTGGCAATCTGAAAGTAATCATGATATACCATGGTCAGATGAGCATATATAAATGGGGATTTGACATGAGAATGATAGTCAAAGGACCCAATAATATATGATACATGTACCATTGATCCCTAAAACCAATTCCTCAGCCTTCCAAGTAAAAAAGTAGGTAATTAGAATCCTTCTATTTGGATACATTCATCACCACACCCACATTGGGTTACCTTGTCTAGAATCCATATTCATGACACTTTGAAACCATTTCCCTATGTCCCAGCCAAATCCTCCTAAGGGGACTACTCCAAACACCACCCCAAGGAATGAAATGATCTAATACCACTCTATAATTTCTTGAACCACTGGGACCCACCTGGATGGTTGAATACCAAGACACAAAAACCCATATCCTCCTCCATAGGCTAGGGGATAGTGTAAAGAGCTAATAAGGAATAACTAAAATTAGAGGGCAATGAAAAATGTTTTGGTACAAACATACCCGACTAACCCTATGAAGAAGTAAAATGGAATAAAAATAAAAGATAGTAACATCTAGAGTAAAAAACATTATTTTAATAATATATATGGAATACAAAAGGGTGTGATTGTGTAATCCAAAATAAAAAACGGAAAAATACATGCCCAAGTAAAAAATGACTCAACCCCCAAAAAAATGGAATAAAGAATAAATATGCGAGATATCAGCTCTTAATAACCAAGATCGACCACCATATGTAGTCAATGAACTAGAGAATCCCTATGATCTAAAATATCCACTGATATATTTTTCATCTGTATACAAAACAAAACATGGGGGAAAATCCCATACAGATATGAGTATATACATACTCAGTAGGATTTCCTAAAAATTGAAGAGAGATAATTATCAGACATTATAGAATTTATAAACTAAACCCATGATAAGAGGAAAATGTAACCGAACAAAATAGATATATTTGATCATATACAAAACCTATATATGAGATAAAGGTTATATACATCTCACAATATTTCCCAAAACTATGATTATTCCAACAACTTCAAAGGTGCATCATCAATTCCCAATATCTCACATGTAATATAAAGATGTCATGTAAGGGGCCCACATATCACCACTACTCTATAGACCGATTGAGCATAATCTAAAATAAAACGAGAACCACCACCCATGTTGAGGAAAACTGTCTCCATCTATAATAATGATTATGGGGGACCCGCAACCTAGTGTTATAGAAGATTATCAACCCCATAAATAGAAGACATGTGCCCTAGTGCGACAAGGGAGTACTGCCTCTATGGATAAATGACCCATTACTCTAATAAGGGAGTACCCTCTCTTCCTATAATTATGAGTATGGAGGACACCCACCCTTGTGTGACAGGGGAGTAATGTTCCCATAGATAAGGGACTACTGACCTGGTGTGACATGGGAGTACAAACTATATGGATAGAGGACCCATTCCTTGAATAGGGGAGTACCATCTATATATGTAATAATAGGTTTGGGGAAACTTCCCCTTGTGATGTAGGGGAGTACTATCCCCATAATAGGAGACACATTACCTAGTTTAATAAAGGAGTAACACCCCTATGGAAAGAGGAACCATGCCCTAAATAGGGGTGTACTATCTTTAAATAGATAAAAAGTATAGAGGACCCACACCCTAGTTAGACAATAAAGTATCAACTCAATATGAACTATTTGATGATCCTACTCAATCACTTCCATCATAAAACATTTCTTAAACAAGTGTCTCACTTAAAATATATCACATCATATCTCTAAAGCCACTATGAAGGACACCATCACATTCCACATTAAAGAAAAAATAATAGGCTACTCATGAGAAAAAATATATTTCCAAAAAAATAAGACATGAGGGGTAGAAATATATCCAAAATGGGTCACATAGTTTTCAAGGGACCCTCTAATTACATTGTCCTACATTGCTACCAAGCCATGTTCTCCTCTAGACGTGGCTCAGTGTCCATGTCACCTGACACGATGTTTATGGGAACACATGGTCTTTCTCTTACACAGGAGGCTGGACCATGTTTTATTGGTCATTCTTATATATTTGTAGCCATGGTGTGTACCTGGCCATGACTGGGTATCGATACATGCCTGTGTAATATCATAGTACATGGTGTGTCCTCTAGAACAAGGTCCTATGTTTGTGGAGCTAGAACCAGACTCAGCTACCTGAGAAGGGTCACATGGAGTGTTGGACCAACCACAAAGAGTGTGATGCTTATCATCCCCAAAATATCAGTATTGTAGCCAGTGGGATTCTATATGGTGTGTGTTCATCATACCACATGTCATGTAGTCAAATTCTTCACAAAAATTAATGTCCCTCTATGAAATTGATAGATCCTCACCTACATCATGAATCACAAACACTAGCCACCTGAAATTAGTGGGAATCACCATTTTTCCATTGATTCCACTCTTCCAATGGATAGAAATTAGTATCTAGAGATTCCCTTGAATCCCGCAACACTACTCGTCTACATCCAGTTACCTTACATCCCTATTATAGATCCCCAATTCATGGATCTCTCACTAAAATAACTTATCCTATTTTGATCCATACACAAAAAATCAACCTCATAATAATTTTACAGTACATCATGAATCTAAGGGTTTGATCGTGCTTGAACCAACACCAGAAATGTTGAATTGTTACCATGCATGCCAAAACTAAAGAATACATTATACAGTGGGAAGAAAGACACATGATCGAAGTAATCCTTTGTTTCCAAGCATTCTTGGACAAAAAGTTTGTAATAGGGATGTTTAGATTAGAATGTTTGGAATATCAAATTTAAATTGATTTGAACAATTTAAATTTATGAAACAGACTCATCCAAAGATCAAAATATCACATATTAAATAATTGAAGATAATAATCCATGATAAAACTTATAATCAACGGTGGAAACAAATATTTATGAGGCCTAACTCATATAATTATCAATCATTAGGGATGAATGTGTATTTCAATGGTGAGGAGGATTTGTGCTGTCAATTGCCTATATATTCACCTCAATCAAATCACAGATCATTTTCTGAAGTTGATTATCCAAAAAAGATCATTATAAATCCCTTAAAAAACACTATGGGTTCTGTGGATAACCCTGAAAAAACTACATAAATAAATATTTATTTAGGATTATATTTAGTTCATTTAAATTAAAATAAACTAATGAATCATTTATTTTAATTAATTACACCCCAATGGATACATCATCTGAACATCTTCCACTGACCAACATTAGGTTGCGCCAATGGTAAACCTCACAATCTAGGATCAACTGTGGTATTAGGTTTTTGATTCAAGTCTCCCATAAATAAATATTCTTATATTTATAAAAAATATTCACATGTGTAATATAAATTTATTTGATATTTTAATATAATTAGTTTCGATCCCAACAGGGCTCAGAATCTTATGTCACCTCAGTTCCCGGCTATGAAAATATTCATTAATATATTTATACGTTTTGCAATGAAGAAATATAGTCTATACATTAAAAATTATTTAAGATATGTAATTCTATGCATTAAGTACATGACACACAGTTATTCCAAATAGTGTATTAAATCAAGTCACAACCATGTTCTTGATACTATCTATAAACCACCCCTAGCACTATTGGTTCATGTAAATTGAAAATGTTTGCACCAAACATCATTTCTCCTCTGTGTCTACTTGCATAGTTTCTCTTAGAACCCTACATAGTTTGGTTAAACCATGAACCAACATTAGTCCTACCCATAAGAACCCAAATTCTCTTACAAAATTTCCAAGATAAGTTTCATGATTTCCCCTAACCATTCTCAAACCATACACCCTTAAAACCATTTCTAAACCACACTAACGAAATTTAGAATCATTTGGAACTGAACCCAATTATTTTATATCTCTAAAATACAAAATAAAATCTTAATTTAAATAAAATAGGTTGTTTGGATGAAACAATCTATATTTCCCCTCTTGTAATCTTGAAAAATTTCCATGTCAATCACAAGATGGGTTTTAGGTAGGATGTTCTTCCAAATACTAACATGTTTCTTCTTGATCTACTGAGTAGAATCCTGAATCTGAAAATCATGGACATGGATTTCTCAAAACATTCCTTTAAATATTAAATGAATGATCAGTGGAAATTAAATCCAATATAAATTATTTTCAGTCACTCCATCATCTTTGTTTAGACACCCCGTTATAAAAACTTTCACCCTAAAATATTCTCAAAGTGACACTTTAACTATGGTTTCACCTTAAATATGATAATTAAATACCTCTATAACTTAATATTTTATAGAGGGATTTTTTACATGTGTAATTTTTTCATTTGATCAATTGATATGTCTTGTTAATTTAATGTTGATTTAACATTAGTAACTAACTATTTCTGGATAAAACTATTTTCACATAATATTTTAATTTAATTTTAATCTTAAATGTTGTTTACTCATTTTTTATGAATATTTTTCATTGATAGATATAAATAATTAACCATACAATCGGGGAATAAAAAAATTAACAAAGAGGTATAATCATAAGCTTTATCTATTTGTTGATTTAGTTATTTGTTTGTAAACTATATCTGACCCTATTAGAGGACCTCTTTGAATTTTTCCTGGTTTTAGTTCCACTATTCCACCTATCCACCTATGTATCTTCTAGTATTTTTTATTTTTATCATCACCTTGAATTGCTTATACCATTGATATAACTTTATTTTCCTTTCTGTACCATGGATAATACTTAAATTATTAATGTTTTATAACACACACATAAGAGAAGGAATCTAAAGGATTGGTTAAAGGTGATTTTACACAAACAAATCATTGGACATGCATGTCTTACATAATTATGAAGGGATGGATGAAACACATTCCATAATTTTTTAATTTAATAATAAATAACTAAAAAATGGAAATTAAATTAAACTAAATGAATTCATCCATACAAAATTTAGTTTTAGATAATTATCATTGTAACACCCCATGCTTCTACGGTACGTTTCCCTTTGAATAATGTTGTAGCTTGCGTTGTAAGCAACTTAGATTTTTAACACACAACAACCAAACAAACTATCCATTATGAATTGTAATACCCACATTTTAAAATTCTATAAATTTTATTTTTCAAAATGGACCTCATTTTGGGATTTAGAATATCAATATTACATTATGATAATTTTTTGTTATTTTTCTGATAACATTCATATTTTAATGAATAGTGAAAAATACTAAATTTTAATTAATTTTTTTAAACAGAAATAATTTATAGTGTTAAATTATACATTTGAGTTGTTTTAATATATAATTAGATTATTTTTTTATCATTTAATATAATTTAGGTCATTAGATGTAATTTCAAATTTAAACTGGACACAAACAACTGTCAATCTTTTGATAGTTATTATTTTTTTAAAACATGCCTTTTGTTTTCACAGGAGGAATTAATTTTAAATTAACTTCTGTCACCTATGTGTTTTAAAATTGGAAAAAATTGATTCCATATTTGGAATCAGGAGTTCCAAATTGTGTAAATAGGTAACTTTTAATTTTTGACGTTATGAATAATTACTTTTGTAAAAAATTTATTTACCATGGTTAAAGGGTAAATCCGGTAAATAACGGTAAACAAAATAATATTATATTAATTTAAAATTACCCTAAAATATATCCTATTAATATTTTCTGATCCATGTCCGACCATGGGAATCTTTGGGTCGATTTTGGTACCCCATGGAGCCACTTGGGAGTGATAATGACATTTTATATTAAATAATCTAAAGTAAAGAAAAAAATAACAAAAGAAAATATATTTCAGTAAAACAATTTTTATATGAGGTAACATAACTGATCTATTCGACCATAAATAGTCATTAGAAATATAATAATATTTCCTATATCATGATATTTTATTTATCATTTTTAGACATGAAATATATTTATTTATATGTGACACAATAATGATGTCCTATTTTCCTTATTAATGATAGAATCCAATAAATGAAATTATAAATATTAAAATAAATATAATTTAATGTTTTGATGCCATACAAAAATTTTATTGGTTAATATGTTTTGATACGGTTGATTAAATGAATGTTTTTTGATGTAAGCATACTGTTATGACTTTAACAAAAACAAAATACCAAATAATATCAAAATAGACATAAAAAGAGTTTTGAAAACAATTATTATATTACTAATTGTTATTATATTCAAAAAAATCTGCGGTTCGAAAAAAAGACTTATATAATAATAGGTGTATCATTAATGAAGTACTTGGGTTTTATTGGATGTTTATTGTATGTTTATTGACCATATAATATAAAAATACATAGAGACATGGTAAATGTCAAACTATTTAAATAAGAGTTAAATCTAAAAGAAAAAGTTAATATGGTGACCTAAACCAATATAAAAACTAATTATTGAGAGGTTTTTGAACCATACCCACCTTACCCTATAAATAATTCATTTTTGAGCCATTATAAACTGAAAATTGATTTTATTATAAAATAATATTTCAAGCTTCTCCTAAAGTGACCCTAACCTCTCTTATAAAGGGGAACTTCCCCTTCTCTCAAATTCATATCTCCAAAGCCATTTGGATCATCCAAAACCTACCCAAATTACCTCCAAACTATCATCAATTAATCCTAGAGGCCTTCCTTTGGTCATAAATTCAACCTATGGATCCCTTTTGATCAAATCAAAAGGAAGAACCCGAAGAAAAGGTAAATATTCCATAACCTCTTTCAAGTTCTTTTCTTCTTCCACATCCTCTTTCTTTGTTGTTTCTATTATAAAATAATAACTCTTGTCTCTTATATATACTTTTATGTAATTATAAAAATGATACAACTATATCCATTATTCTATCCTTCATATGAATGACAAAGTCCCCATACGTGTGTACGCACAACTTGCCGTCTCCACGTCGTGGTGTAGTTGTTATTCAATACATTATATTCTTTGTATGGGTATAATAATGATGTATAATTGATGTAAATAAGAAATATAACATGTTAATGATTCTTTATATATGATATATAATACAATTACATAAGACTTCTCCATCAATATAATGATATTGTCGCTCGTGCATACATACTAATTACCGTCTCTACGAACGTGATGTGATTCATTCCCCATCGTAATCATTAAATAATAATTTTCATTTTATGATTAAAAATAATTTTTATAAACATAATATAATTATGTATATGAATAAAATACATCCTATCCATAACAAACAAGTCTTATATGACCACATATATAAAGGAAAACAAATCAGTTAATCCCTAAAACGATGATACTACTAAAATATTATTAACAAAGCAATATTATAAGATCATATATGATATCATATTTATGTATATATTTATTTTATAATTTAATGACAATGTTTTAACTATTATAAATTAGGTTAACATACCAGTGACTAAGGAAAAGTAAAATGTAAGGGTTAATTTCACAATCTTTTTTTTATCCGAGTTTTTTTACCTAAGTATCTAATGGGACTTCTTTACCATCCATATCCATGTTTTCTTGAAAATATAATTCAAAATATTATTAATTTTTACTAGACTATGGGTTAATTTAATTTATACCCTTATTTTACCATATATGTTTTGAAAGGAATCTTTCTGTCATTTTCCAAACAAGGTACTTTATGACAGTTTCGATAAAATTAAGGTAAGAATGTATTTTTTTTAACTTATACAGCGGGTGCAATTATTTTTCACCGTTATAACATCGTCGAAGATTACCTTAAATTTTTATAAGAATATTGTTAAAATAAATGATTCCTTTCATAATTATTTGAATTTTAAATTATTTCAAAATAGAAAGAGATATTTCACTAAAAAAGTTTTTCTTTCATCTATGTCAACATCCTTTTGTTGGATTTTAAGCTTGTTTGAAGTTGATTTATTATGATACAAATATTACATATTGTATTGAAGGTTTTGTGATTTTTTTGACTATGGATGTGTTATTTTTATACCATTCATGGTTTATGGATAAATTTTTGACATTTCGTACTCTAGTTTTAATAATAATGTTTATGTTATGTTTAAACATTTTCATATGAGTAATGCATTGGACTTATTAAGTGATTATTGGATCCCACTATAGCTCCTCAATGCATCGGTATGTCTCATTAGAAAAAGTAGTGTCTTGAAACAAGGCCTTGACTAAATATTATATGCAGTCTTGGCACACATCCTTGACTATGTGGTTAGAAATTATGGCATTATGCATTCCATCATTATAAAAGTGGTTATTGATATTAAATGTGATTATTTGACTAGTAGAATATCCATGTGATTACGTAAATGGAATTATTTGATATTATATTTTCCACAATATTCTGAAGTTTATGTTTAAAAGGCTTCTTTTTAGTCTTATACATTACCTTAAATGTTTATGCTTATTTATGAATGTTTCCACTATATTGTTATCCTCACTGAGCATCTGAGCTCACCCCTTTTTATGTTTTATTATTCCTAGGATGTGAAGAAGTATGTTATTACTGAACAACAAGGATAGTCTATGGGATATTAATGTGGTTAATGATGAAAATGTTGTTGTTGTTTTTCATTTTATAATGTAATGCAAAATTTAGGAATGTATCTATTACTTCTAAGGCTACTAAACTGATCAGTCTCTTGGGACATGATTTCCTTATATTAAGCCAATGTTATGTAATAATTCACCGACTCTAGGTAACTAGGGTTGGGGCATTACAATCATTTAAAGACATAAAGAAATCATATATTAGTATTCTACTTTTCATTCATTTCGGTTCATTTTTTTTATTTAAATAAATCATGATCAAATTTATGTATTTAATCCGATTAATTAAATAATTAATTTTCCCAACATCCATCAACAATTTCTCAGAGAATCCCACAATTAATTATTTTAAATAAATTAAATAATTTAAATTTATTTGAAATTAATAAAGTACAATAGGTCTACTAGGTGGAAACCTATAAAGTTCCATTTTTTAATTTCTAACATAATCCTTATAAAAAAATTATATATTTAAGTAATATATAATGTACACTGTAATATTCATAATTTAATGGTATGTATATTCACCGAAGACGCACGGTGTATTTTTTACATGAACAATGTTTCTCCTAGCATGGTTTATAACTCATACCACATGAAGGTTTTGGGGTGTTGTGGAAGCCTTATTGGGTGATTCCCAACAAATTTTTTTTCAAAATCATCAGATTTCACACCAGAAGAAAAAAATAAAATTTATGCAATCTATGAAAATGTATAACAAAATATTAATTTTAATTAAATAATATCATGATAAATAATTACATAAAATTGTATTAATTCAATATTATCAAATACAACATAAACAACATTTTTGTACCATCAGTGAATTAGAGGAACCAAAGTGCATTCCCTTTATCAGTGATCCACACATACTCTATGAACCTATGAACATCATCATAGTGTTCTATGGGTGCTAGTACAGATGTATCTACATATGAAATCATTCATTATTGATCAAATATTATCATCATAATAGGATTTTATGAATATATAATTCCAATGGGGTTGTTATAGTGTCTAGTTTTCTATATCCTGAGAAGGTGGAAGACAATCTTCAACACACATAATTCTTGGTCTTCTTGGGAATTCCACTCCAGTCAAAGATAATTATTTAGATAGGGGTTTTTGATTGAGCACAAAAATATCTCTACTTAATAATATACCTTTTAATGAAATGACATAAAATGGTATTTTTAGAGATAAGGAAGAGAGAATAATTTAACAATTTCCCTTAATGATTAAAAAATACAAGGTGAATCCAATGTCTAAATAATAATATTAATTTTATTATTTATATGACATTCACATGAATTTGTGTATGAATATATTTTATGGAATAAATTAATTAATATTTATTAAAATAATTTTTAATATGTCATTTCCATCCAAATAATAACTTGGTCCACTCATTCTCTTCATTATTTATTATTCTAAAATAATTACTATTTATTTAATAAATATCATTATCAATATATAATTAAATAAATATTATATTTAATAAGCTATTATATAATAGTTATTAAATATTCACCTCAAATATATTCATTCAAATAAAGTGTAACTGAAGATATAAAATCAAGAAACTATACTAATTTAATATCACTTCTCATTCCTATGAATAATATTGTAATATACTTGTTAATTCATACAGAATTTAACCGAGGTTCTAGATAAACTTATTATGTGACCCTCTAGACTCCTTTATGGGTGGTATTAGGTAGAACATACCTAAATCTCAATGTTACTATATAATAATTTGTTGTGGAACCCATAAGGAAACAAGATAAATATAATAATGATATTATAACCACCTTAGATCTCTTACCATATAATAAAATCAATTTGTTTGATAAATCTCAAAAATCTGGTTTCATAACTTGTTTCATCAACTTATATGCTTGAATCTTTTACATTTCCTTTTATACAATTAACCTAGTGTTATAAAATACCATAGATAGGGATTTATCAAGGTATTTGAACCTCATCAAAGGTTCTGAGATATTCACATCTATAAAGACGGAAGAGAAAACTCTTTTCTAACATTATTCCTTAATGAAATGTCAATCATAATTCCCAAATGTATCCAAAAAATCACTGACCTAGATAATCATATGTTTCATCAATACAAAAAATAATTTGAGCCACGAAATTATTTATTAATAATCTCAAGTCAAATGATCATTAAACACATCCACTTATCAGAATATAAAATGACATATGAAACATGTTGAATTAATATAAGCAGGAAAATGTCTCATAATAAACCCATTGGGAGATTACCAGGGATGAAATCCATGAGATTATATCTCATAGATTGTATCTTATTACCCCATCATATGTTTTCATATAACCATTGAATATATGTTTAGGTTTTACATTCAATATCATCTTATGCATCTCATCATATCAGGAACTGCTATATATATTTTTCACAAGACTAGTGTCCCATAAAATTATCACATATGAAGTCACATATAAAAACAATTAAGATGTGATAATGTATTAACTAATATTCAACACCTGAATATAATAGTAATAAAAAGTGGAAATACATTTCATTATATAGAACCAACTCAAAAAACCTTTATATATGATGATTTTTATAATAGTATCATATCACCACTTCAATGATTAGATGTTGAATTATTTTTTAAATATTATAATTTTATAATGATTAAATCACAATTCTATAGATCTTCTCAAATAGGATTTTGTGGGAATATACTTATTGAATTTGTTTATCCCCACTCTATTTGAATTCGATGTAATTTGGCGACCAAATTGATTCCCACCGTGTAGATCACTTATCAATTTTGAGGAATAGAATTCATGTTTCATATTTAGAATCAATTTATGATCACCAATTAATATAAAAGTTAATATCAATTTCTATTAGAAGTTAAATCCATTGTATGAGTCTTTCTACCTATTCATAAGGATTATCTATCTCAAATGGTTTGGTAGAAACATAAAATTGTTGATATTATTATTATGCAAGAATATTCCAACGCATTTACTAACGTGTTTCCTAGTCTTCCTCTAAATCATGAATTTTATTTTTCCAAAGTAACCATTCAAGGTGGTATGAATATTTTGAAAGATTCTTTTTGAATTACACTAATTAAGTTGATGGATATGATGAAGAAAATCATAGAGAATCTATTTTAGGGATTCATATGCCTTAGTGCTTCAATATGGGGTAGACCAATTATTTTTGTAAATAATAATGACGGGCCCATGAAAATATGAATTTATTATCATGAACATTTCATGATTATGATAAAAATTTATCTTTGGTCCCATATTTTTGTCTTCTTCGATCAACTATAAGGACCTAAATTCCTCGTGATGATTTATATTTTATAAAGGAATCATAAATTATGATTTAAAATGGAGGATATACAGAATAATTTTTTTTACATAAGGTATAGAAATTATGAATTTATTGTAATTGTATTTAGACTTACCAATGCCCCTTATATACTTATTAATCTAATGAATAAGTACGTTAATGATTACATCGATCAATTTGTGATAGTCTTTATAGATTATATCTTGATATATTCTATTATCATGGAATACCATAGAGATCATTTTAAGATTATGATATAGATATTGAGTATGGATAAACTTTTTTAAAAAATATAAAGGTATCATTTTGGTTATATATTGTATCATTATTGGGTCATATAATAATAAGTGAGGGAATATATTTTGATCCTTCAAAAAATGGTTTTAAATAAATTTCCTTGAGCCACTATTGTTACTATGATAAATAATTTTCGTAGATTATTTGGGTATTACTAATGATTTTTGAGTAATTTCTCATCTCTATCAAACTCAATAACAACTTTGTGTCAAAAGGGATAAAACTCCATATAAAAAGGTAAATGTGATAATATTTTCATGGAAGTCAAGATAAATATATTAACTACTTTTCTACTCACAATACCATTAGTGGATTAGTGTTTGTGACATATAGTGATTCTTAAAAGAAGGGTTTTAAATGAATTCTAAATAAAAATTACATCATGGTAGCTTATTACATGTGACTTTTTAAGGTTTTTAGGAAAAATTAGCCGATATATGATTCAGAATTGGTAGTAGTAATTTTTTCGTTGAAAATATAGTTGCATTGTATCGATAATAAAAAGTGTGATATATATAAAAACTATAAGATATTTAATTATATATTCATAAAGATGTTTTCAAATATGCACCAAAGGAGATGATTAAATTTGATTTAATATTTGGACTGATCAATACATCACGACCTTTGGAAGGTTAATAATATAGATGATGCCTTGAGTTGAAAGGATCATGTTACCATATTTATGCTGATGATTGAAATTAATAAAATATTCCTGAATATACAATGGATATAACTTGAAGTTATAAGAGAAGGAGGGGAAATACATATTTTTAAATGTCTAGTCAACCATATATTCATGTGATGATCAAGGAGGCATAAAAATATTATTTGTATATGTAGAAGAATTTAAGTAATGTTCCAGAGTTCAATCATTATAGTGATGGAATGATCAGATCCACGAACAAATTATGCATCCCTATGAAACTATAATTGAAGAAGTATATATTAGATAATGCTGATCTATCATAACTATATATCCATATGGGAATCATTAGGATATATTTATATCATAAAGTGTATTTTTGTTGGGAAAACATGAATAAATATGTCATAGATTATGTATATTGATTGCTTGAATTCCAACATGTTAAGGCTGAACATAATAAGTAGAATCTCTTGATGTAACAGTTACCTATACCAAAAATAAAATGGGAATAAATCATTATGTATTTCCTTGTAGGACTCCCTAATACAACTAAAGGTAATATCACTATTTGGGTTTTATTTTATATCCTAACCATGTCATGAAATTTAATTCCGATCAAATAATATTTATCACTTGATTATTTTTCCAAGTTATACATTAAGTGGTAAGGATGCATGGAGTACAACATTATATTATTTTTTACTAGGATTAGAGGATCTCATTTAATATTTTGGAATATTCTTCATTAATAATTTAATAAATATCTATGATTTAACACTACATATTATCCTTAGGTAGATGGTTAATATAAGAGTACCTTTCAAAACATGAAGGATATATTGACAGCTTGGTCTATGGATTTCAGGGGAGGTTGGGATCAACAAATTCTTATAGTAAAATTTTATTATGACAATATTTACCACTCAGGTATTCAAAAGCATCCCTATAAAGATCTCAATTGAAATAATTCCATATGTCATACCCTAATATTTTAGAATATATTTAAATTGTTAGACTTCAATATCATGATTGACATGAAACGCCAAGAATAAAACAAACCATGATATATTATAAACGGGATGTTAAATTGGAGGTATGAAAAAAATCACATTATGAATAATATTTATAAAGGTTTTATATAATGAAAATTTATTTATCAAATTATAATATATAAGTACTCAATTTTTAGGAAAGTTATTCTTTACTTCAAATATATGTTTTATTCAAAAATAGATGTTAATATATTTTGTGTATGGATATTATAATTAATTTAAAACTATATTTAAATATTTTTTGAAAAAATGAATATAATTATCTAAATCATCATGTCAATATTAGATTAGGTTGACCTTTTGGTGTTTTTAAAATAATTATTTTTCCCAGAATAATGAAAAATAGATATTTTTGTAAAATATTCTTTTATTTTATTTTATTAAAAAAAACTTGAATCCCAAATATTTGTTTGATTTAATTTTTATAGAAAATTACATCCATTTTAAATTTTTAATATAAATAATTATATATAAAACAATATTATATTCAATTTTAGAATAAGTTAGTTTTTATTCTTAAAAAATTATTTTTGAGATAACTATTTTCAAATGTATAATGACATTCTATTTAATTAATTAAAATAATCCTTAATATTGAATGGTTTAAATTAAATTTATATATTATATATCAATATTCAATAATTTAAACTCAAATAAATTTATGTTTCAACAATCCATTTCTTTGAAAAACTATTTTTCATCATATTTTTCAAATTCATATTAAATTGATTATTCCTGTTTTGAAAATTGAATATTAATAAATGAAAAAATATTAGAAATAATTTAGTTAATTTTTTTTAAAATATTCCTTTTTCTATTTATGGTCATTATTTATAGTAACCTTGGTAAATATTTTTCACCATTGTAATGTTAAAATGTGTAAAACATGGTTTAAACTATTAGAAAAGGCTTTAAAATAACTGTGAAACATTTATTTAATCTATTTTATGATTTATTTTTGGTCAATCTAATCCAATATTATTTTTTATAGAAATTTTTTCTTTTATAATTTGATAATGACTTATATATATTAATTTATGTAAATGAAATAAAAAATTTCACACTCTTGGTTTTAAATTTAACTTATATATTCACATATGGATAAAAATATGTTGGAAATGATTATTAAATTTTATTTTGAGAATAAAAAATCTATTTTTATGATGTAAATTTATTTATAATTTATAGTGATTATATATTTACCAAAATTGATTATATGACCTTGACATAGTGCTTGGGCAAGGAGTTAAAAAACAAACGAAACAATAATTAAAAATATTAAAATTAATGTTTTTTGATGATTTGGGGGAGCAGATCAAATTTTATTGATAACTATAATAGATTACGGACCATTAAAGGTTATATATTCAAAATATATTGTTGTCTTCCAAACATAAAAATTCAAATTAAATTAATAGTCAAAAAAATGACGTTAATGATATTTTATTAAATGATTTCACAATCATAAAAATTATGATATAGGACATGTGAGATTGTATATGCTCTAAAATGTCATCCCATGACCATTTGAGTTATAATTTTTATCTTATATGTTCATTCATAACCCTGGATGGTTGAAAAATGTTTTATCATGTTTAAAGATAAAACGGGTTAAGAGGGGGTTAAAGTAACGGTATAAGTGAATAAATAACCAAAAAACAAATATAAATCCTTTTGGATGATTTTTTAATTCATATTTGACCTTTACTTATAAGTTGAGTTATTTTAGAATGATATAGACATTAATATTACTTTATAATATTTTAATGTTTTTAAAAATTATAAGAGCGACTCTTCACTCCCTTATAAAAGAACACCCCTATTTTATATAATTTATATCTAATTGAATATTATATTTATAAAAAAATCCTATCATTTATCTTCTAATGTAAAATATCTATGATATATAGGTTAAAAAATTATTAAAATACCATTTCAATGGTCCTTAATAAGGGATCTAATATAGGTATACCGAAGAATATGTAATCATCTTACCACGACTCATTCAGTTTATTTCTTTTATATCTTATATAAATATATGGTATTCATAACATAATAAATTATTCATTATATTAAATATACTAAAACGTTATTATAATTATGGAACTACTATTATCCACCCTTTTATCCATGCAACGGAAAGGAAAATTATCACTCATCCATGCATGTAGACTACCACCTCAAAGTGGCGATATAATTTATTTTCCATCATCATCATTTTTGTCTGATTATTACAATGTATTTAATGTTTTTATATGACATTAATTATATAATTATGATTCTACAATTATAAAATATTATTTATCATTCATTACATTTTTTTTGAAAAATGAAAATATCGTTCATGCGTACGTACGACGTACCGTCACTATGAATAGTATAAATCATTTTTATACCTCTACCATTTATGAATGATTTTAAATAATTATATAATGAATATATATTATATTAATATAATTACTAAAATTATTTATATTATTAAACCATGATCAAATTATAGGGACCTAAACGTCCAAACCAAAACATTCATGGAAAACAAAATAGTTAAAACATAGGAGCAACAATATTACCGAAGAATTATTAAAAAATGGGTGTAGAAATGTTATAATTAAATAATATATAGTGTTATATGTATTAATATTGTTATGTAATAAATTTATTGAAAATAAATATATATTATATAATATTTTAGAAGGCACATGAACCAGGATGAGACTTGAGGTTAGTGGATTTTTCATCTATCTTTTATATCTGTAATATATTTTCTATATTCACTAATTTATTCTATTATGAGGTGTATATAATTTCAATGATTTAATTTTATAATGATTCTAATTAAAATTATGTTTTATTTTCAAATCCATCTAATTTTCTTTCTTTTATGAGGTTTTGATATAGTTATTACCAAAACGATAAGAGGTTATCAGCTCAAATAGTTTTCTTTGAAAATAATGATACATTTGAAAAGTATAATAATTAAAAATTAATATATAAAATCCATTTTCTATTTTATTCCATGAAAATATTTATACTATATTTTTTTAATTCTATATTTGATGTTATTTATTTCCAGGTGGTTAAGATTCAAATGTTACCACAACAATAAAGGGTTGGTGTTAAAATATCATTTCTTTTTGGGATTGTCTATGATAAATTTATATTGAGGGAAATCTTATGGATCATATAATTTAAAAAACATAGTATTTCTTCTCATCTAGTTATTTCAATATTTTTTATACAATTTTAAAATTTTCCACTCTTTGGTAGTAGAAATGATTGAGAAAATGTTTTCAATGAAAGGATGACATTATTTACTCCTTAGAAGATCAATTTTTATTTATGTACATAATCTTCAAAATTTTATTATTATTTTTCTTAAACATACATTGAATATTTTAAAATTTTCATTTTCACAAAATTTAATGTTATTTATAATGGTATAAAATTGAATCTTTTTGAAAAAATGTTTTTCAAAATAACAAATTATTAAATATTTATATTTGTGGGAACCGAATAATTTATTTTAATATATATGAAATGAATGTATTTCCATATGTCATGAATTTTATTAATTTTATTATTAAATTAAATGTTTGTATTTTTATTTTCAAGGAAATTTTTTTTTAATTATTTTTGGAATTTTTAGAATAAATTTCATCAAATTGAAATGATATTTTTCTCATGTTTTCAAAGAATGGATAAAATGTTTATTTAATGATATTTCTCATATAATTTATCAGACATTATAAATTTTTATGTTTCTATACTAATTTGATCATTATATTGATTCCACTTTTCATGACAACTTATGATGGTGATGATTCTATGAAACTCATTCTTTCCCATTGGTTAATAATGTTGTGAAAATATATTTATGAAACTCATTTGCTTTCCATGGGATGAAATTATGAATAGTTCACAAGATTGTGGAACACAAATATACGGTTTTTAATATGTGATGGTCGGGTCAATTATAAACCACTAATAAATTAATTAATCCCTTATATCTCATGAGTTATTTTTGGTAAATGAGTTGATGTGGTCAATACACTATGGGATATGGGTAAAGATTCAAGATCCACCTGGGTATGGGAATGAGGTTGTGATTCCCAATTTATTATAATATGGGAAGCATGTCTTAACCCCTAATATTCTATGACATGATGGTATCAATAGATAAACATGTAATGTGATGTAGTTTCTAGAACTATGATGGTTAGATAATATTTTTCACATTTCTATGCTTATGATTTGAAATCATATCTCATGGATGATTTATTATTATTCCTCACTCTTATAATTATTGAAATTTAAAATGATAAGTTGTTATTCCAGAAATAAAATTTATTCTCGATGATATATTAGGTTCGATATTTGATCATCATACCACATCATTATACTCTTTTTATACTTTTATAGGATTATCCATTTATTTATCTTACTTCTACCATTACTGAGCATATGAGCTATCATTTCTTATGATTTTGTTCTCTTTTTCAGGGAGAAGGGTATAAAGTAGGGTATTTAAAAGAAGGGTAAAATATGATAAGAACATCAATGGAGATGATTTAAGTCTTTTATATACTAGTTTTTGTGTATCATAGTTTCTTATGACACTAAATATTTTTGGTTTTAATGTGGATCATAATGTTATATAGTGGATATTTGTTTAAAAAGATGTAATATTCAGTATTAGAGTAGGGATTAGCTAATATTTTAACATTAGGATTATAATATTTTACATTAAACATTAGGGTCAATTATAAGTATAGGATGACATCCTTAATATTTGGAAACATATATATTATGGGGGAATCCTAGAAAACATATCCATGTTTGGATATTGGATGGTGGATATCGGAACTAGTATAGTTTCACCTATGAGTAATAAATCCATAGAGGGGGTGTTGGGTGTTATCTCAACTATGTCATGGTGCATGAAAAAGAGAGAAAACTGCACACCTGGTTAGAATAACCTAGTGGATATACATAGGTTAATTCACATTTTAATTATAAAACATTATAATGGATTTAAATAGATTATGATCTTCTATCACCTTGGTTAAACCGAAGGTATCATCGATAGTTAAATATTTTAAATGATAAAAGTTTGTCAATTGTGTAACTCAATGTCCTAGGGGGAATCTCAATAATGAGTTCAATAAGGTTGTAAGAATAAATATTTTTCTCTTCATGATAAAGAGAATATGAATGACATTAGAAATGAATTATGTATTAAGAAATAAGATGATGAATCTCATTTAATGGTTTATGAATGAAGTGTAATGATTGAAGGGTTTATGTATTGATATTTAATAATTATATTTTTTTAATTTTTTTACCAATGGTATTCTAGTTATAAGAATCTTTAATCATATATGGATTAATTTTTAGTAGTTTTTCATTATGTATTTTCAATCATATGATGAATGATACTAATTTCCTAGAATGGTTATTTGGTTCAAAGGTTATATTTTGTGGAAGTCACATGATTACGGGAAATATAACCCGTAATATGTGCCTCATAATGATATAATAATGTTTAGTTGGGATAAATAGATGATTGGTATTGATAAATTAAATTAGATAATAATTTTTACCTTGAAATTTTTTAGTGACGTGATGATAAATTTATTTGTATTATCTTTGATGACGTTTATTGATTTTTCACATTTATAAATTATATTTGATAAATGTTATTATTTCCGAATAATTTAGTTTTTTGAAGAATTTATGTTTTCATTGAGGTTTTATGGTGATTCTAATTATTTTGTGAAAGGATTAGAATGTTTCAAAGGAATATATGATAATGGTATTCACATGTTTGGAATGTGACATTATGAGTTACTTCATGTTTTATAGGGAAAAAATAAAAATGTTGATCTAGAAAAAAAACATATGTTAAAATATTTTAGTTTTTTTTGGGTTTTGGATTTGGTAATGAATATTTAGGAGAAAAATTGTGGTTAAATATTTATGGAATGGATTAAGTTGAACTTTTTTGTGTTATTTTTAGGGTTTTAGAAATTTTTCCATATTGGGTAGCCTGTGCTAACTATTTTGGTTTTTTAAATTAAATTATTTAAGATGATTTTTTTCATTCAATTAAGTATCTTATGATCCATTATGTGTTACTTTTAGTAATTAATGTTAGAAAAATCCATCTTGAATATTCATTTATTGGAGTAAGAGAAGATGCAGAAATTGATAAAAGAATAACCAAAGGATGATATTATACATATGGAATATACTGAAATCAAATAAATATATTTTAACATATATTCCATATTGAAGTTAAAATAATGCCTCAAATTTAGAGAAATGATATTTTAATAAAAAATTATTCATTTAACATCCTTTCTGATGATTATATTTCTTTTTAACCCCTAATTTATTTCTACATTTTCAGTCATTAAGATTCCTAGGAACATTTTATTTATAACTCATTATTAATCCTTGTACGTTATTTTTCACCCTCTATGTCAACATTTAATCTTCCCACCAATGTTCTTATTATATGAAAACCTGATTATTTTTTATTTTAGATAAACATTATGTTTCCCACTTCCTTTTTTAAATGATGTTTTATTACCCCATTTTGTGATTCTAGTTTCCAGTAAAGTTATATTCAGATTTTGAAACTCTTTTCCAATAATTATATTTTGGGGGCACAAATTATTTTAGGAGGAAGATGGTAGAACACTGATATTTTAGAATATATTTAAATTATTTGTTTTTGATAGTTTTCATGACACGTAACACTAAGCTTAAAATGAATAATGATATATTATAACCAAGCTATTAAATTGGTGGTATGAATAAAAATAACCACATTTCAAAAAATATTTATAATGGTTTTCTATAATGAAAATTTATTGATTAGTTATTAATAAATAATTACTCAATTTTTAGTAAAGTTATTTTATGCATCAATAATATGACCTCTTCCAAAATTGGATTTATTACATTTTATCTATGGATAATAAAATTAATTTCTCCCAATTATTTAAATATTATTTGGTAAAAAATATTATTTGATAAATTATAATATAAATATAAAATTTTGGTTAATTTTTGGTATTTTTAAAAAAATATTTATTTTTATGAGAATACTGAAAAATATAATTTCTTAGAAAACTCGAATTTCATTTCATTAACTTAAGTAATTGAAAAGTACTATTTTATTTTAGATTTAATTTTAAATTAAAATTATTTGGATTTTAATGTAATTAATTTGAATAATTCAATATGAATCAATATTATATTTGATTTTGGTATAAGTGTATTTTTATGCTTAAATGTATATTTATCAAAAAACTGTTTTTAAAAGTATAATGTTTTTCCCTTTTAATTAAATAAAATAATCCCTAATGCTGAATGATTTATGTTAAATGTGTATATTATAAAAATATATTTATAAATTATAACTGATATAAGTTTTTTCACTAGTCAATGTGATAATGTAAGATCATCTAATGCTTGAAAAATGCATTTTCCATAAAAAAACGTTTTTTTGTCATGTTTTGCGAATTTATATTGAAATTATTACTATCACTTATTAATATTAAATAAATTAAAATACAATCAATATTTTAAATCATGAATTTAATATTGTTGAATAAATCCTTTTATGTTTTCTTAATTATGAATAGTAACCATGGTAAACATTTCTCACCTTGGAAAGAGTAAAATAGGATAAACAATGTTTAAACTATGGGATAATCCACAAAAATAACCCTGAAACTTAAATTTTATCTATTTAATGATTTGGGGTCTACCATAATCATTTATTATTTAAATATTTTTAAATATATTTCCATTTTACTTTGATAATGATTTATAGATTAATTTATAAAATGAAAGATAAAAAATCTCACTCTCTTTTTTAGAAATTTCTTTTATATTTTCACATAGGTACTAAAATATGTTTTTAATAAGTGTTAAAGTTTATTTTTAGATTAATTAAATTATTTTAATTATTTTAATTTATTTATAAATTTTAATTAGTATAAAATTACCTAAAACTTTTATACAATGCGCACACAATGATTTTGCAAGTTGGGAAAAAAATTAAAGTATATATTTTTAAAAGAATTAAAAGTAATATATTTTGATCAATTGTGGTGTGCCAAAAATTATATTAAAATTTTAATTTTATTATTTATTTTAAAAAGTTATTGATTATAAATAGATTTTTTCTTCCTTAAATTAATTTCAAATTAAATGGATATTTCAAAAAATGACAATAATGATATTTTGTATTATGTACTATTTTATTTAATGATTTCAAAATAATAAAAATCAAGAAATAGGGAAATGGTGAATTTTTATGGTCTTAAATGTCATCCCTTGACTATATTTTCCTAATAATAATAATATAAGAAAATTTATAACCCATGATAACTGAAAACTGTGTTACAAGTATTAAGGGAAAAAATAGTTAACATGGATGAAATTAATATGAAATCAGATAAAATGAACTAAAAACTTATATGAATCGTATTGTTTATGTTTTTTATACTATATCATATTGAATTATATTTTTTTCTAATTTTGAACCACTTTTTCTGGAAAATAACTTTTCAGTATTTTAAAATTTTGAAACATTACGAGTGTTCAACTTCCATCCCTTATTAAAGGACATCCCTATTTTGTCTCTTTACACAAAATTTAACAAAATATTTCAACTAAACAATGATAAATTTTCTTTTAAAATAACATATCCACTAATTTTCGGTTTTTTAGGTTTTAAAATACCCTTCCAAGGGCCCTTAAAAAGCGATCTAAACGAGGTTTACTAAAGAAGAGGTAATCATCCTTACCGACCGCTTATAATTTATTTCTTATTATAGTACCTCTAAATATATGATGATAATCTTAATTAATTATATTATGTGTCCTAAATATATATAATTTGTATCATGATTATTCAACTGCCATTATCCACCCTCTTCTCCATCAAATAGGAAGTTAAAGTATCTCTCAATTGTATGTGTGGACTACCACCTCCACATAACAATATAATTCATTTTCCATCACCATTATTAATGGTAAAATATTATGATTATATTTATCTTTATATATAATATTTACGTTACATTTATTTTTATTAAATTATAAAATAATATTTTATTTACTTTATTTTTTTAGAAAATTTAAACTACGTTCATGTGTACGTTCATCCTACTATCTATATGGTAAGTGTAAATCATTTTTCTATCTCAAACTTTTATAGATGATTATACACACACACACACACAAACATATATATATATATACAATGAATATATTAGATATTTATATCATGAATAACATTTTAGAGTTGATGTAACCCTAATACAATCACAAGGAATAGAATATATGATCCACAACATTAATTGGAAACTAAATAGTTAACACCAAAAAATGACGATTTTAATAATGATTTAGTAATAAATAGGTCTGAAAAAGTTATAAGTATATTAGATATCTTATTAATGCATGAATATAGTTATGAAATATATTTCTATAAAAAATATTCTTTTTATACAGTAATTTTTAATTCATATGAAGCAAGACGGTACTAGAGGTAAGAGGATTTCTCATATAACTTTTATTTTTATGATCTATAAGCCATATTCACCACTTGTTTCATTGTTTATGGTGTATACACATAAAAGTGTTGTATTTTTCTTTATTAATTTCATGAAAATTATATTATATGTTTAAATCCATCTATGTTTATCCTTATCATGATGTTTTGATCCAGTGATTACCAAAGTGGTAAGAGTTTATTGTCTCAAATTTTATTCTCTAGGACATATGATATATTGTACACCTAAATTATTTTAAAATATGTATAAATGAACTATTTGATATTTTATATAATAATGTTTCTCATATTCATGGTATTTAATATTTTATTTTAAGTTATCTATTTTTATGGGGTCAGGATTCAAAAGATACCGAAGCAGTAAAGGGTTTGTGTTAGAATCTAATTTCTTTTCAGGATTGGCTATGATAAATTTCTATTGAGGAAAATTTTATGGATCTTTTTATTTAAATCCAAAATATTTTATTTTCATCTATTTATTCTTGTAATTTTAATTTACCAGTTTCATTTTCGTCTCTTTGGTACTAAAAATGACTGAAAAAATGTTTTTGATGAAAATAAGACCTTATTTCTTCTTTGGTCAATGAAATTTTATTCCATGCACATAATCCTCAAAATTATTTTATGAAAGTTATTTACTATTCAATAAATGTATTAAAAATGATATTTTATCTAAGAATTAAATTATTTAGAAGTTCTAAAAAAGAATATTTTTAAATAAATATTTTTTTAAAAACACATTTTAGGATTTTTATATAGGTTTGAATGGAATTTTTTCTTATAATTTATGTGGAATAAATAAATTTTACTTCCCTAAAGATCATTATTATTATTTTTTGATTAAATAGTTTCAATTTTTATTTTCAAATAAAATTATTTTCTCAATATTTTTAGAATTTTATGAATAAATGTCATCGAAATAAAATCATATTTTTATCATATATTAAAATAATGGTTCAAATGTCATTTTAATGACATGTTTCATTTATGTCCGCATGCATTAAGGATTGGTATGTTTCACTAGGTATATGATATTTATATTTTGTCCACATTTCTTGATGAATTATGATGAAGATGATGATTCCATGAATCTTGTTTCTTTCTAATCAGTTAATTATATTATGATGGGTTCTTTAAGAAACCCATTTCTTTTACATGGGTTGAAATGATGAATTGTATATGATCATATGGATCACATATGTATATTTTCATTATGTGATAAGTGGGTCTATTATATCACTATAAGGTATTGGATAAATCCTTTAATATCATGAGATACTAATGGGAGACAAGTTTGCATACTCAATACACTATAGGAAATAGGTAGAGATTCTTGATTCACTATGATATGAGAAATATTGGGGATTCTTGATTTGTTATGATATGTGAAATAGCTATTCATGTATGATCATATATGATATGAGTGTTATAATAGTTAACCTTGATTTATGATATTGTTACTATGCCTATAATGGTTGCACACTCATTGGATATGTTCCTATGAATATGATTTTAACTCATGGCTCAAGATTGATTTGTGATGATTCCTCACTCTTATTATTCATGAATTTTGAAATGATAAAGTATTATGACATGAATGATGTTTAGGATATTAGATAGATTGGGTATGGTCTTTGATCATGATCTAAAACCATTGTTCTATTTTTAGGATTTCATATTATCATCTACTCATATCTGTTATGTTTACCCTTATTGGGAATATAGACTCACACTTTCTATTGTTTACTTTATCCGTGTAACAAAGAAGGGTTTTAAGTATAATATATCAAATAAGGGTATAATGTGAGTATAAAATTCTGGCACCTAATCTAAATATTTTATTTACCAATTGTTTATATATCCTAGTTTACAAATACACTAGACCTATATATTTCAAAAATGTATTGTAATGTAATGTAATGGATATTAATAAACAAATATTTCACAATCATATATGAATGCTTTGATTCAATATATAAGGACTCTAAAATTCAAGGATGAAGTTAGAGAATGAAAGTTATTGGGTCCTATATTGACCACTGGTTTTCATACATTAAATTAATCATTTTTGGAAGAATATTTTATGTATTTCACAAGTACACACCCATGTACCATGAAGGTTTAGTGTGTTTGGAAACTAGATACACAAAATTATTTTTTTAATTAAATTTCTTCAATATCTCCTATAAGGATCTTACTGAATATTACACATTATAGAAAAAACCCTACTTTAAACATTCCATTATAACCTGGGGAAAAGAAAAGATAAAAATGGGTGATCTCAGATGCATAGTTAGGTTAAAATTTTGATATATTAACATAACATGAGTGTAAGGGTATGAGACCATGAGGAAAACATTTTAAAATAATACCATGATTATCATAGATCTTAAACATGATCTATGACATAAATATTTTCTATTCATAACAGATGAATTATAAAGGAAATAATTAACACGAGACATGACATCATAAAATTGGCATAATACATAGATTTATGGAATGCACATAAGAATATAACATTGTGAAGATGTTTTAATTAAAACATGTTCACTCGTTATGTTAAGAACATGAATCAGTCTCTTGCATAAACATATGAACATGAAACTAGGTCCTCACATAACCTCATGTAAATGATAGTAGGTCCATGCATAACCATATGGTAATTAAATTAAGTCCATGAAAAATCTTATATACAGGAATAAAGGTCATTGAATAACCTTGTAGACATGAAATCATGTTCACACATAACATTGTGGACATGAAGTATATACATAAATAACATTCTCATCATTAAATCAGGTTCACAAATAACATGATTAACACTTTATTTATCTATATATTCCCTATTAATTGGAGGGAGATATAGGTACCACCCATTAAACAATTAAATTAATAAATATTTATTCCACAAGATCAATGAATATTCATCAAATCAGAACCCATGAAAAGAATGGGTTTCATAAACATTTCATCAGTACATAACCTATGAAAAAATGGTTTAAGTAAACATCTATTCAGAATAATCTTAAATCATGCAAATAAAGAGAAATGAATTTATCATTGGATTGTATCCCCGATAAATCTTATGTAAAATAAATGGATTTTATATTAATATGAAAAATGATTTTGAAATTTCACATGGAAAATTTTATGTCGAAAATATCATACCACTTCGAAAGAAATTATTTAAAATCTAAAAACATACCAAATTTCAAATAAATGTTATTATTTTGAAATAAACATTGAAACTTATAAATTAATATTTAAATCATTGAGTGTTCATTATTGTATTAAATACCGTTATTATCATACGTGTTAAAAAATATATCTTTTACATTTCTTTGTAAAAGTAAAAAGTTCCATGTCCAGAAAAGAATTAAAAGATCCATTTGAAAACATTTTAAAAAGTTAAAAATGGGTAAAAATGAATTTAAATAATCCTATATTAATATGAAAACATTTTTGAATATACTATTATAAATCATTGATATGGAAGAAAATATTTTTTGAACCAAAGAGATAAAATAATGTATATTTTTACTAAAAACATAATTTTGGTATCTTTCGTTCTAAAAGAGAGGAAAATGGAACGAAAACCTATATTATTAGGAAATAACCAAATTAAAAGAAAATTTAGTATGTTCTTGAGAGTTATATCATAATATTTTATTATCAAAAACTTATTCATAAGCATTCTCAACAAATAATGGTATTGTAATCATAAGACTCATGGAATAATAGAAAATTAATGGATAATTAAATCACCAAAAAATTAAAAATAAAACATATAAAATTTCATAATGTTATGTAGATACATTACATAAAATAAATAAATGGTTAATACGACTAGTGTCCCATTTAAATAACAGTGATACAAAAATCCATTACCACTTTGGAAACATTTGAATCATAAGCCCAATGAAATAATAACATCAATTAAAACCTTAAATTTCATAAAAATAAATGTATTCAATATATAACATGGAAATGTTTTAGTATATACACCACACAAAAGAATCAAGTGGTGAATTTGGCAGATGTCTCATATAAATAAAAGCGAGACTACAAATCCATTACCTTAAGTCTTGACAACCATTATACACATTTGAAAAATATGTATAATAAATATAGGTTTCTTATAAATCTATTATAGAACCACAATTATATATATAATACTATATATTATTTATTTATGACATATTATTACCCATTTATTTACAATTCCTTGTTAAAATAACATTTCAGGTAATAACTATTCTGTATTTCATGTATGTTTTGGTTTGGAATTTTTAGAAGGTTTAATTTTTATGTGTTTACATAATATACATAAAGTTAAAAATTATATATTTATCATATATATTATTCATATATTTATTTAAATTAATCTATAAATTTTATATATAGAAAATAAATTACACAATTTAGGGAGATAATAGGTCGTATGTATGAATGAACACTATTTAAAATTTTTCAACGGATAGAATGAAATTAAGGTAAATAATATTACACTTTAAAAGAATAATTTTATTGTTTTATATATCATATTTATGAACTAAATATATCCTCATTACTAGGAATTCCAAAATTAAATAAAAAACAAATCTCATCACTTTGTAGAGGTGGTAGTCCACATGTAAGCACATGTGTCATAATCATTTTCCAATAAATCATAAGGTAAGATGGTATAAGTGATATTATAATTTCCCTAAGTATAATTTCCCCATAATAATTACATAATTGTTTTAAATCCATCATTATATTTATCCATTAGAGGTATTGATGAAATACAAATTACATTGGTTCTCTTGGTGGTGATTTCTCATCCCCAGTATCGATGATTTTATTTCCCATTTGATAGAATATGAAGTGGTTATAGTTTATTATATAAAAATAATAACATATGATTATATAGGAAATGATGTTGTAATTATAATATTATAATTGAAATATATTTGGAGTATGTGGAAGAAGAAATAAAATAAAAATGCTTAGTGAATAATGATACCTCTTCTTCAGACAACCTTTTTAATTAGCCATAAAATACTTCAATGGAGGGTTTAATAATGAAACTATGGAATCAATGATGTCGTTTAGGAACTATGAATGAAATTTTGGTAGATATATTATTAACTAAAATGCATTAGAAGTGTTATTAGTATAGAAGAGTCGGTTCACATTTATTAGTGGGGGAGAGGAAACACTTTTAAATTTTGAAAATTAAAACCTATATCCACATTTCAAACAAGTAACAAGGATAACAGATGGATAATTAAAGAATATTAAATTTTATAATGTATAATTATATCCACACAATAGGTATTTGTAATAGTTTTTAGGCCATTTTAACCCTTATCAATTCATTTTAACCACTAGTAAACTCATTTTAACATTAACCGTTGTAATTAATTTTTACATTTTTACTATTCATTTTGAAAATAAAATAATTTAAAGTATTTATATAATATTTATTGTTTATATTTAATATATTTAATCTAATTATCTAAATTCAATTCCTACTTGTGTAAGAATCTAATTTTATTAAAAACCTGCAAATGTGATAAAGAAGCAACTAAAAAAAACATTTTCATAAGTATAAATGTTTTTGGTATCCAAATTCAACTTTAAATTAATTAACATGACCTAAATTGAATTAATAATAAAATATTTGAACATTATTTTACTTTTAATCTATTTTAAAATTTTTTAACTCTATAATGTCATTATACGAAAAGAGAATTTTCAATAAAAATCACAATATTTCACTATTCATCAGGAAATTATTTTTTTCACAAAATTATCAAAAATTTAATCTAAGATAATTTTTATGTGCTGATTTTAAAAATTATCTTCATACTTTATAATAAATATTCAAAAATATTGAAAAATTAATTTTATCATAAGTGCACGAGAGAAACACTTTTTAGGATAATACATTTTTAAGCATAAAACTAGATTTATTCTTATCTCATGATTATAAAAAATATTAGATGAAATATATAACATTTTATTGAATATATAATATATAAATTTCCTTAAAATGAATATAAATAGGATGGAATTTAATTTATTAATATTAAAATAAATTTTGTTCCTAAAAATTTATTTCAGAAAAACATTTCTTTTACTTGCAATTTATTTTTATTTTCATTTATAATAACTTGATAGTAAATGAATTTGTTTTATTCATGTGTTAACCATATGAAATTAATAACATAGATATTCCTACATATACCATATAATTTAACATTTATTTTAAATTAGTAATCATTAAACATTTTGATATTATTTCATGTTTTGTTTAAAATTAATGTTGTGTGTAATGGAAGATATTGAATAGATTAAATTTATTTAAAAAATAAATTACATAAAATAAATAGTTGTTACATCCGACCCCCATAAATAAAATATGTCCACTCAATTTTAACATTATCACGATAATCAAGGGTTTAAAATTTGAAAATACTTTTATGGAAACCCCACACTATAAAATTGTAAAAATAATTTTCATTAAAAGAGGTAAATGAAACTATAAAGGTCATGTTGAATAATAAATAATTAGGTTTTAAAATTTAAGAATGTAGTGGGAAGTGAAAATATAACCCTTTAAGAGAAAAATAACTCCCAAAAAATAATATATAGTGATAGAGAACAAGATCAGGAAAATTTTAATGACCACAAAGCCAATAATAAATGATGATTGAAAAGATAATTCATTCATAAAAAATAAAGTTAAATGAGTAAATTTTTTTATTTCACAATCCATTTCTGCATATAGGGAAATATTCAAGAGAAGGTAAAATTAATTTATTTCATTCCATTTCATAATCGCAATCTAATGAATTGGTTGTGATTCGATTAATTTTCACTTCATCTCTTTCTCGAAGAAATTTAGAAGAAATTTTCAGGATATAAGCACTAATGGATCATAATATCCATAAAATAATGATGTTTCATTTCTTATATTTGTATTTATTATAAAATCCAAAACGGGTATCATATGTTATCCAATATGTATAAATCTAAATATGGTGAAACAATACATTATTATTTGAAACCTCTACCAATGTTCAACATAAACCATTCCATAATTGGTTAACCTTATTACCCTTCAAAAATTAAAAATTTATAAATAAGGACAAGAAATTTCCCAAAATAAACTTAACATTAGTCCAAAAATATATTAATGTTTCTCTTAAGTGTCACATACCAAATAAGTGAATAACATTGTCATATATCTATCAAAAATGTTGTAATGACCAAAATTACCATAAAAATTCCATGAATACAGACATGCATACACATTCTCTTAAATAAAAAATGCATATTATTTAATATATTCCATAAATCTAAAAATGATTTAAAATCCATCAATGAATGATGTAAACTAGTTTTTGAACATATTAATAATTTTTTTAATGCCATCAATACTATCCAATTTGAATTAGAAATATTATCAACTATTTATCAAAAATAAACACCATTATTTGAACATAATGAACATATTACTGGTTACCTTCCTATAATCACATATTTTCTTGAAAAGGTCATCTTTCCCTTAAATCATTTTTCTAGGTCATCATTATCATTTAACACATACTTTAAAATACATAATGAATTTCATCTACAGAATTCTATTAATATATTTCATGGTTCATATAACCTAATTTTGGAATTCCAAAAGATAAATAGATTAATTAATCCACTTCATTATTAAAACATTAACTTTGATTCATCATCTTACTCCCTAATACGTTATTCCTTTCATATGTCATTTTTTGTCTCTTCATCATCAACTAAAAATTCATTACTCATTAAAATATTATAATCCTCTTCCTAAGATTCCACCCTAGAGAATATATTTTCATAATTTCCAAATTTTTTACATTTAAAATATTCATCCCTTGATGATCCATTGGGGAAACAGTTATTTCCATCCATCAAATTAATTGAACTATTCATTTTTCTATAGAAAATATTTACTATATTCCCTTATTCTTTATATTTAAAACGTATTCTTTCCCTTTATGACATTATCATGTGTGTTTATTCCCAAATTACTAACATATAGAGAACTGTAACTTCATTCCTCTAGGGTCACCACCACTTGAGCTCTTAGTGATTTTTTCCTTCTCATGTTTGTTGGGTATGAAATTAGCATAAGGGGCATGTTTTTATCCATATATCATGATAACTGATTCGTAATATTCATAACATCCTTCACCCCAATCATAATCCTATTTAGATTCTAATCAACACATTTTCAATCCAATTCAATGATAACCTAGTAACTTTTGGTTCCCACCATTTACTAAAACCAATAGGCACGGAGTGGGAAACAATAACAATTTTGGGGAACCACATAATAATGAAACATCATTTATAGGATGAAAAAAAATCATGAAACCTTCTTTTAAATCTATGAAACATTATGTTTAACCTAGGCCATCCATGCTCAACATGTATATAAATACTTCATTATGGGTAAATTATTTGTGAATTTCTGAAGAATATTCTGTGATAGTGTCAAACTAGGTCCGTAGTAGGGCGCTTTATTGCAAACCCGATTATGATCAAGTCAAATACAAATTGTACCTTTTCAGAGTTATTACCATAAAGTGAAACTTTCTAAAATCCACATACACTATATTATCCAGATAAAATTTATTTTATTAGAAACAACTTTTCTATGATTCAACTTTATTCCAAAACATTTTCCTAAACATTGACATAGACTTAGGGTTATTCAACAATGTTTTATAATCCTAGTTTCAAAAGGTCAACTGAAACATTCATTTTATACCAATGATATATGTTTGGAATTACGACTAGGGGATATAATTGATACCTATTTGATAACTCCATGGGTGAATACACCTAATAGGATGGACTCTTGACACCATCCCTAGTGGTAGCCCTTTCATCATGAATACATTGAGTGTAGAGCCATGCTTCACCCTACATTCACACATGAGAGTTCTAATGGATCAAATTCATTCATTTCATCTAATAAAAACTATATATAATCAGGATTTTTATACATAAATATTATATATTTTTAGGTGAATATTAAATACATTTAAAAAATAAATTTCTAAGTACCAAAATGGATTAGTTTATTTGGAGACTAAATAAATAATATTATTAGATTATTAATGTTCTTCAAAAGATACTATAAATACTTTCCCATATAGTACACTTCATAAAAATACCATATTTAAGACCATTCTTCATAATCTGTGGAAAGGAAATATATGAAGGGACAACACATGAGATCAATAATGTTAAATAAAATAGATATTGATTGAGAAAATATTTTCAATTAATTTGTATTGAATATAATTTTTTTAAACCCACAAAATTGTTACTTTAAGATGAATTGTTTCATTTTTATGATATTGGTGTTATTTTGAGATAAATTGTAAAAATGGGCCATTTTGGGTTTTTAACTATTTTAAATTATTTCCTTATGAGAAACCATCCACAAGTGCACTGAAAACTGAAGATCAACACCTGAAGACAAGAATTTCCAGATTAAAAGATAAAATGGACAAGCTAGCTGATCAATGTACAAGCATTATGGATGCTCTCATGAAGAACCCAGGTAAACATCCCTCACAAACAATTCACAATACAAAGGAGAATGTTAGTGTAATCACCACTCGAAGCGGGAAGGACCTCACCCCACCAGATAAAAATGAGGAGGATGATTCTAGAGAAACTTCTGAAGCTCGTCATGTCCAACCAAAATATGGAGTCGACAAAAAAGGAAAAAGAACAGGGTTTCAGAAGGAAAGAACAAAAACACCTTTTCAAGAAAATAAATGGAGAAAAAGGATATCCCAACAGCATTCCCATCAGTATTGGTTGAGTCAATGAAGGGTAAAGAAGAACTACTTCAACGGGAAATTCAAGAAATATTCAAAAAAGTTGCGATCAACATCCCACTATAGGATGCAATAAAAAAATCCTTAAATATGAAAAAATTCTGAATGTCCTGTGTACTAAAAGGAGGATGGATGGAAATGAAAGAATAAACTTAAGAAGAAGAATCTCACCATTGATCGCACCACCGATACCGAAAGAATTTCAATATCCAGGCACTTTTTCGATTCCATGAACTACCAGTTCTTTAAATTTTAGAGATGCACTATGTGATCTCGGAGCTTCAATAAATGTTATGTCTCACTCAGTATTTATATCTTTACAGATTGGAAAATTGATGCCTACTAGGGTGGTGGTCCAGCTCCCAAATAGATCCAAAATTTTTTCCTGCAGGTGTTATAAAAGATGTTCTTGTAAAGGTAAAATATCTATTCTTCCCTACTGACTTTTATGTGCAGAAAATGGAAGAATATAAGATTTCATCACACTCACCCATCATCTTGGGGAGACCAATATTAAAGACTGCGAAGACCATCAACAATGTGCATGAGGTAACACTCTCAATGGAGCTCAAAGAATGTCGAGTGAATTTCAATATACTCGAATCCATGAATAATTTGTCATATGTTCATTCGCTAAAGGAAGTCTACCACAATGAAGGAAAATAACCAAATAAAAATTTAGAAGATACAACTTTATAATTCTTGTATAGTTTGTTAGAAGAGGCTAGAGAATCAAAATCTGGAGAAGATGTTGAGATCAAGAAGTATAAACTCAAGGAGGCCGAACATGAAAATATTATCATAGATCTACTGAAAGAACTTGCTACAAAGGAAGAAGAACTAGCTAAGAAGAATTACATTTGCCTTGCAGTGGAACATGAGATGAAGAAGGTCAAGGAAACCCCCATTAATGTTGTAGAGTGTAAATTATATTCTCAAATCAATGAGAATGGTGGATCACAAGAAAAATATGAAAACCCTAAAACTAGGATCATATGGGTAAAGAAAATTGAGGGTCAATCTTATGCTTCATGAGAATAGAGGAATTTTCAAAGGACATCGCAACCCCTTAAAATGAGTTTTGTTCACATTGAAACAAGGAAGAATAAAATATCCAGAAATATTGAAAACCATTCCCTAAGAACATGATTTAATGGGTTTTCTGGTGTTGTGGAATCTATGGACACAAATCAGAATCTTGTTGGTACAACATGTCGTTACCAGGAAATATAAAATAACCAGTGGAGGAGATCACACTTTATCAACCTATCTATAAATAAGAGACATCAGGTTTGACCTCTCCTTCACACTTGCTTGATGTTGTGATACATTTGAAAATAATATTACATGTTAAATCAACTTGAATGCATTGGGGACACTACGTCACTTAAGTGTGGGGAAGGGAACCTTTGTAGTATAGGATTTTCATTTGATGTTTGTTTTTAGAAAAAAAAATTGTGTGTTTCCAAATTTTTGGGTATTTATTTTTCAATTTTTGGTGTTCTTATAAATCTTTTGAGGTAAAATGATTATCAATACCATTTTTGAGAACCATTTCAATGAGTGAACCAATCTATTTCATGAAACTGAGCATAAATGAATGCTGAAATTACTTTTGTTTCATGTTCAAATCATTTGTATCTTCATGAAAATTACACGGGTTTTTGAAACCCATCCCATATTTCCTTGTCTATATCATTGAAATCAATTTAATGTGAGGCTTATGAACCATTTTTGTCATATTCGTTTCATTAAACTCATTTCTTGAGAGAACCAGACCATGCTTTCTTTAACCAAAATTTGATTTATTCCTTTCAAAACACGAGGGTTTGGGGTACGTATGTTTTTAATTATTGAGGCGTTTATATAGTTTGAATCCCCCCTTTCAAAATACTCCTTTCCATTATGGCCCACCTTTACATTTATCCTTCATTGTATCCCCTAGTATCCATGAATTGCCTGTTAGGTTAGCAACATTACAAGCCAATTTTCCATATCCTACCTTCTCTTGAAGTGAAATTGCATGATCGAGTTGAACATAAGTGTGAGGGAAGATGTCTTGTGGTGTACTAGCTCATTTGGTGATACTTTTGGTGGAATATAATATGTTGAATAGTTGATGTTCCTACTGAATATTTCATTTTGTTAAAACTTGTGCCTTTCTAGAGCTTTCATGAAAAGAGAAGTTGTGCCTTTCTAGAGCTTCCGATGTAAAAAAAGTAAGTTGTGCCTATCTGGAGCGTTCAAGAAAAATCATATTTGAAAATATTGAAATTTTTTCTACTGAAATCCTGAGCTGATTGAAAGTTGATGGATCTGAGTTTCTACAAAGGGAAAGATAAGGAGACCATATTTTAGTGAAAATTAGAATCTTTCAATTTTGCTTTAATAAGAGTCATGCCCTCCTTTTTTGGCCTCAGAATTTTTACCATCTAAATCCTACCAACCGGAAGCCACAAAACAACCCTGAAATGTCCTCACGATAAACACATGTCCTTGACTCACATCTGGTGGATAATAAGGAATTTATCAATCCTATGGCGACTCTTGTGTGAGTTTGGATGAGAAAATCCTTGTTCAACATTTACATTTGAGAGATTAGATAAAATTCATGTGAGGTAGGTGTTTAGTGTTCATGGGATAAGAAATGAAGTGAAAATATATTAAAATCTAAAATGGAGAACTTGAAATAATTTTTTTTGTTGAGTAATGATATCATTTTTTTCATAAAATTGATTTAGTAGATCTCATTGATATGTGTTTTGAATTTGATTTGATTTGACTTTTACTTGTCTAGGATTCCAAGTGCTAGGTGAGGGGGAATTGATAGAGAAAATATTTTCAATTAATTTATATTGAATATCATTGTTTTAAAACCACAAAAGTGGTTCTTTAAGATGAATTGTTTCACATTTATGATATTGGTGTTATTTTGATCTGAATAGTAAAAATGGGCCATTTCATGTTTTTAAATGATTTAAATTATTTTTTTATTTTGGCCATAACATATTCTACACTAATAAAAATTGAAAAATTATTTCTTTTCCAGATCCTACACATCCAGGCCTTCGTTTCATCTCTTTAGACCAATAGGTGAATAGACCTTATTGAAGCTCCAAAGAATCTCACAAGTTGGCTCAAGAAAACTGTTTTCAGTTCGGCCTAGTTTTGGTGTGGGCTCCATAACTCATCCATGGTGGGCCCAAATGTTGTGATATTCAATGGGTGGACACGCATGGAGTTTGGAAGCATTTTTAATGAAATATGTTCTTCATGAATTGGCCGTTTAAGAGGTCATTAAATCACCCTAATCCAGAGGATTAAGTTTTGGAGAGTCTGAGTGGACAGAATAAATTCTCAGAGTAACACAACAATAACTCTCGGAATACATGTCCAAATCTTCTGAGCATTTGAGGGGACACAGACAAGATAATTATAAACAAAATTAATGAAGGGATCAACGTGTGAAGATGTCATTTAATGGGGATACAATGTGTCAACATCCTGGGGACAAATTCTGTCTATAAAAGGAGGAGAGCTTCACCCTCTCAAAGCATCCCATTCTTCATCCTATTTCTTCCAGGACACCAAGATGTGGAACTTTTCGTCTTTCTCTTTTATCTATTTTATTTTTCATAGTTTTTTATTGTATTATTCTTCCCCGTTTATCTTGATTACCCTTACCATGTTGGGGTAAACATTTGGAGTGATTTGGGAAGGGTTGGTTTTCTACATTGTAATTCTTGAGTTCTTGGATGCAATTGAATAAATTTCTTACTTCTTCAAAGTTGTTTTCAATTTATTATATCAGATTTTATTATCAAGTGAAATAATAATTGATGACTAATTTTGATATTGATATGTGCCTCGGTAAAATAATCATAATCCCCCTCTACTGATTTCTGGTTTATATGCGATGGAATAGACCAGAGATTAGTGGTGGAGTACTCGACGATCATCAATACGTGTAAAAGGTGTAGTGAATGTTCTTGATTGTTTGGGATAAACAAAACCCAATCGGGTATTTCCCATTTTAATTAATTATATTCAATACAACTATTTTACACATGGAAAGAGAGTTGACCAAACCAAGATCTTGGTAAGGTTTTCTCTCACCATCATAATTTCACCAAGGAAGTGAGAGGAAAAAATTGTGGAAACTCACTTTAATCAACACAGAAGAAGATGTTTGAATTAAATTGAATAAGGATATCATTTAAATTAGGAAACCAACCCTGACATAACAACCCTTTTTAATATTATAGTTTTTCAATCATTTTAATTTCAAATTTCATTTAAATATCACTACATTTTTACCCTCGTTTTAAAATGACAACCCATTTTGTGTGCACTTCTCAGTGGGAGAAATCCTAGTTCAACCACATTACTGCATTTTAACATAGGAAATAATTGTTTTTCCATGCCCTACGATAGGCATGCGTTAGATATCAATATAACATGAGTGATAGTGTATGAGAACATTATAATATCATTTGAAAATCATTCCCTACATATCCTATATTCTAATCTTGAGTTATGTAATAAATCAATGTAGTTCATCAGACATTATTCAAAAATGAATCAATGAATATGATACATGAGAAGATAAATTGTAAAAAGACTTATATTTGTGAAATAAACATAATCTTAAAACATTATGAACATGTTTAAATACAAACTTGATCTTTCATTACGTTAAGGGCATGAAATTGAGCCCCCACATAAACATATATTCATGAAACTAGGTCCTCAAATAAACGTATGTAAATGAAAGTAGGTCCATGTATAACCTTTTGCACATGAAACTATGTCCTCACATAACCTTATAGATATGAAATTAGTTATATAAAATACATTTTGAACATGAAATAATGTCTACAAAAAACATTATTGATATGAACTAAGTTCCATGTATAACATTTGGAACATGAAATCAGGTTCACGCACAATATAATTAACTCATGAGTTATCGATCATTACCAAATTAATTAGTGGGATATATAGCTCAAACCCATTGAATTTTGAAAATCATACACAAGTGTGCCACACTATCATAAAACATGTATCATAGCAGAACATGTCGAAGGAAATGGGTTTCATTAACATTTCATCATAAAATAACCTATGGAAAAGAAACAGGTTCAACAAACATCTTTTCATCCTATTACTAAAACATCTATAGAAATATAATCATGGTATAATTGAATCATATATGGGTAAAGATTATGTAACATCTAAGGATGACATATTAAATGGAAAATTATTTTTAAAAATCACTTTGAACATTTCTTGATGAAAATATACTGTTATTTTGAAATAATTTCTTTAAACTAATAAAACTTCACAAAAACTGAAGAAAAAATTTTATCTGAAAATAAAATTCTAAACATATAAAAGGAGATTTAAATTATTAATAGGTTATGACAGAAGGATATACCACTCATGTCGTACACATAAAAATAAATATTCCTTTCACATTTTTAGTAAAAGTTAAGAGTGCCTCATTTGGAAATTGACATGAAGATTCCATTCAAACAATTTTCTAAATACTAAAACATGGTTAAAAATAATTTTAACAATATAAGATTATTAATAAAAAATTATTGAGAAGATTTTTAGAAAACATGGATAAGAAAGAAAAATGATTTTGGGATAAAGAGAGAAATAAATTTGGTTTTTATTTAAAAACATTATTTTTTCCATTTATTTATTAATGGTTGAAAAAGTTATTGGGAAAAATCTTTTCTTTAAAAATAAAAAAATGTAAAGAAAATTGATTAAGTTATTGAGAGTTATATTGTAGGATTTCATCATTAGAAACATATTCATAAAAAATCTTGATAAATAATAGGATTGTAACATAAAACCCTTACCACATTAATAAAATTTGAATAATAATTCTCATGAAGGAGATTATAATATTTGGATTTTTAAATCCCTATAACATTCAGAACAATAACAATAAATTAAATTCATGGTTAGTAGATACCACACATGGAATTAAATAAGTTGAAGATGTGGCATGTGTCCCAAAGAAATAAAAGTGAGTTCAAAATCCCTTACCAATTTGGTATTTTATTAATAATAAGACTCAGGAGGAATAAAATAAATTTAAACTATAAATGTAATGAAAATAAATAAATTCAAGATATAACATGTCAAATGGGAAGTATATACACACACAAAAGTAATGAGTGGTGATTTTTTCATAAGTGTCCCATAAATAAAAGTGGGACTAGAAATCTATTACCTTAAGTGTAGACTTCCATAATAAAGGTTTAGACATAATTTATAATAAATATATGTTTATTATAAAAATAATATGTCACCATTCATATATATCATATAATATATGTTTAATTTCTGACCTTTTATTACTGTTTTATTAATAATTCCTCGTTAGAATCACGTATTGGGTAATAACTATTTCCTTTTTAATGTTTGTTTTGGTTTTTTATTTTTTGTAATTTCTTTGATCATGGATCCATCATATATAACATTTAAAAATGATATAAATATCATATAAATTAAAAATATATATTTTTATATTAATTCATAAAATTTACAGACAGAAAATGAATTACATCGATCGTAGAGATTGTAGGTCTTGTGTACACATGAACATTGTTTCAATTTTCTTGACAAGTGGAATAAAAGAAATATGAATAATATATAACCTTTAAATAATCATTTTCATTTCATATATTTAATATCTATTCACTAAATCATTTCATATTTCCATCCATGTAAATATAAAATGGAAAATGAATCACATCGCTTCGTGGAGGCGGTAGTCCACACCAATATATGAGAGATGTTATTATTTACCAATGTAATATATGGTAAGAATGTAGATTTGACATTATAATTAAATAAATATGTCATAAATATCATATAAAAATTTTATATCCACCATTAACTCTATATGTGATACGTGGTGATGGAAAATAAATTACATCCATTCACGTGGCTATAGTCTTTGTAAACACAATCGATAGTTTTTTCCCATTTGAAGGAACATGTGAATGATATAGGTTATAAAATGTTAAAAACAACATATTATTATATGTTAGATATTACTACTATTATAACATCATAATTTATGTATATTTGAAGGTGTTGGAAATAGAAATAAAATAAAAATGGTCAGTTAAGAATAATAACTATTCTTCAGACATCCTCCTTAGGTGACCAATAAAAACCTTCTTAGGAGTGTTTTATAATAAAAATACTTACTCATGGATGTTTGAATTAAAGTAAGAAAATTATTTGAGTAGGGATTTTCTGAGAAAATATTATTTGGGAATGTAAAGAAGAGAATAAATGGGCTACCCTTTTATAAGTGGGGGGAGAGGACACAATTGTAATTTTTGAAAGTAAAAGTGTATACCCATGTTTTACACATTCCAAAAGGATCCAAAATGGATCATTTTATAAAATTATATAAGATAAGGACTAATTATTTCAATAAAATTGTATTTAGATATCTATTTTGGTGATTTTAAACCTTATCATTTTTTTCAACCCAAGGAAAACCTATTTTTACTATAATAGTGGTAATTAATTATTACCATTTTTCGGTTAATTATGAGAAAAAATAATGTTTAAATTATTATATAATTTTAATTATTATGATTCCAGATATAGAATCAAAATTTTAAAATTCTATTGATATAACTGGCATGATTTAATTTTAATTAAAGCCAGAAAACACAATGGAGAAGAGGTTTTCTAAAGAAAATGTTTCCATAAGTATAAAAAAATTATATAAATATTAAATTTTAAATTAAGATTGATAAACTAAATTTAATTAATAATTATATAATTGAACTAATTTTAATTTTAATTTTTTTTATAATAACATGTTACTATAAATTCTTTAAAAGAACAACCAATTATTAATAAAAATAAGTAATTTTTACTATTCATAAAAAATTAATATTTTCTGAAAATTATCAAATATTTACTCAAAGATAATTTTAAGATTTTTATTTAAAAAATTAAAAATAAATTTTCTTATAAATATTATAAAATTGGAAAAAATATTTTATTATAATTTTGCGACATTACAACTTTTCAAAAAAAAATACATTTTTGAAGAATAAAACTGGATTTAATCTTATCCCATGCTTAAAACATTATTCGACGAATGATAATTTTTTTTCAATATATAACATAATAATTTCATTAAAAGCATAAACTAATAGTGGATAATTTAATTTATTAAGATAAAAACACATTACATCCCTCAATCCATTTTCAGAAATATATTCTTTTTATATTATCGATGTTTACACCATATAATTTTCATAATATAGTTTGTACTATTAATATATAAAAATATAATAGATAGGTTAAAATGGAAATGTTTAAATATTTTAATATTATATCATGGTTCATTTAAACTCAGTGTTACATTTAAGGAAATCTATCAATGAAATAAAATTTATTTGCAAAGAAAATCATAAAATCTCAAGGTGTTACAGGACCAGAGAAAAGTGATGAAATAGTATAGGAGGTTATAACCATTTAGTAGTACAATAGAGAAGCATAGTGTTTTGTAAATATTTATTTTAATGATCATCAATAATATTTAATATTCAATGTTTGTGATAAGGGGTTCCTTTAGATATCTCTTGGGAAAAGAGTTATGAGGTTTGAAAAGATGGGGAACTAAAGCACCTAATATACTGCTCCCTATGAGTTTTTTATTGTATCTAGATAGTATCTTATGATTTTTTTCTTCCACAAACCCAATAACTAGTAAATTATGTCTCACATGTTTTTATTTTGTGAAAGTACACACTTGATCATTCAAATGTATTGATCTCAGAGGTCATTTGAGTTGAACATGATCATGCCAATAAAAAAACCAAGTGAATAAAATAGATTATAGAGACAAATTACTAAGGATAATTATACCAACCAGACTAAATTAAATTATAAGAAACAAATATTTGAAAAATATATGAGGGAAATGAGTAGTTACTGTGATATAATTAAGCACATTTTTCTTAATTAATAGAATTTCAAGGGTGAAATTATTTTAAGGGGTTGGAATATGAATTCACTATATTTTTATATAAATATTCATTTTAAATATATTAATCATGTCTGATATTTTTTGAGATATAAAACAAAAAACTAATAAATATAATTATTAATTATAAAATAAAAAATTAAACTATATTTGGAAATATTATAATATTCTATAATGAGTATAAAGAGTATAAATTTCTTAATACTTGGTCAAATAGAAACCTTTTTTTAAAAACTAAATTTTTATTTTAAAAAATTCCTATAATTTTGAATTTTAATTTACAGAAATTAAATTAATTTTTTAATTCATCATGAAAAAATTAACATAGGATGGATTTTTGTAATTTTTCTCAAATAATGGATTTATTAGGTGAATAGTGAAAAAGTAATGAATTTCAATTGTTAACACTTTTATGATATTGTCATGTTATAAGAATGAATAAAAGGTTTTAAAAAAATTATATGTAAAAAATATACATTTTAATAGTAAAATAAATCATTTAAAATTGTAACATTATACTTATAAATATAGGTTTCACATATAGGAAAATTAAGAAATTTTTTTATTCAAAATAAATATTTTTTGTTGATTTAATTTCATAAAATATTTAAAAGGTTTATATCTATATTTATTTTGTGATAAAGAAAAATTGTTATCATTTTATTTAATATAATTAAAATAATTTAATGGGAATCAAAATTTTACATGATTCTAGTATAAAATCAGTTTTACGCTTAAAAATGATTATTTTTTCTAAAAACGGTTTTTCTTTGAGTTATTCATAATAGTTTTGAAATTTATTTTTAACAAATATAAAAATAAAATCTTGGAAAATAGTTCTAATATTTTTAGTTATTATTTTTAATTTTTTAATGTGTTCAAATAAAAATTTTCCCATAATGAATATTTAACACCGTAAAACTTTTGCAGAGCAGTAAAGGGAAAAGTTGTTTAAAGTGGGTTAAATCTAAGAGAGAGGGTCAAAAATATATCTAAAACCCGACTACATGATATTTTATGATTTTATTTTTACATACCCATGATTTATATTTTTTTATTTATTTAGTTCCACTTCCAAATGAAAATAATATTATATTATTTTAAAATAACGTATAATTAATAGAGTGTCACTCCCCTCATATATAAAAGGGGAACTAATATCTTTACCAACTAACACATTTTTAGAACACTAGATTATATAATACACACCAAAATATTTTATAAATATTCCTTCCCACTTCCTAGATTCCTTGTTTTCATAAAAACTGTATCGTAGGAAGGCTTATGGTGTAATCCAAACAAATATACTCAAAGAAGAAGTAATCACCTTAACCATGTTTTCCCATGTTTTTATATACATAATCGATGTTAATATTTATTATATCCATCCTAAATTAATTAAATCAGTATCATATATACTATGAAATTATACTATACTAATGGGGAAATATTTATCAACAAATTTTTCATCTAATTGAAAATGAAAGTGTCACTCATGCGTAGGTATAGACTACCATCCCCATGAAGAGACTTGTTACGTTTTTCATCACAACAACTTATGGATGGTTTTATTGATATATTTAATTACTATATATGATATAATTATTATTATCTAACAATATACCATTATCTAATTTCCATCACTTATATTTATTAGAAAATCGAAACATCGCTCATGTGCATGTGTGGGAATCCTTTTTCCTTGATATAATTTCTTATTGGAAACCTTTTTCTTTAATATAATTATTTTTAAAGAATTCAATAAATTACAAAAAAATGACTAAATATGGTCATTTTAAAATGTATTATGATTTTATAAAATGGTTTAAAAAGGAATCATATTAATGGTTTTTTACGCATTACTTTTGACTTTCTTACAATGTTGTAAAAATAACTTTTTTATGATTTATAATTTGATCAAATTTTAGCACTATAAAGTTTTTATAAGTTATCACACATACTCTACAATTTTATGTGGTTTTTTATGTTCAATAAATTTATTTTTTAATCATATTTTTCATCATCAAAAAAATTGTATTACGATTTGTTTCAAAATAAAATTTTAAATGTTTTTATAAAATATTTTTTTCATCTATGCCATAATTTGTAATAATTATTATGCTCTGATGTAGATATATTCTAATGATACAGTCCAATTTTATTTGTTTATGATATTTTATTATGATTATATGTGTTGATGATCTATGAGGTTGGATTTAAATTTTTTTGGAAGATCATTTCACCTCATGGGTAAATTAAGTGATTATTGAATTATGAATGTTTCAATGTTACTATTATACATATATGTGGTTTTAATTATTTTATCGAGGAAACAATAATTATATATCCTTCAAATTAATTTGATAAATATTTATATCTCATGAGATAATATGAATGTGAATGGTGGGTGAACTCAATCCACTATGGGACTATCGACTATATTTATGGTAAGGGGAAGTGAACCTAATACACTATAGGGAATAGTAAATAATGATAATAATAGTATTGAGCTTCAAAAAAAAATATTTTCAATGATTTTTTTATACCACAGTCATATTTCATTAATTGTATTTCATACACTTATGTTATACACTCATGGATCATGTTTATGTTCATCCAAAACCTTTTTCCACATATCATGTTTTATGTCCAATGAATTATCAGGTATGATATTTATTTTCTATATTCATGTACCTTGAATATGTTATTAGACCTATATGACCATTTTATGATAACTTATGTTCTTAAATTATTATCTTCCATGTTTACATTTATTAGTCATTTGAGCTCACCTTTAAATCTGTTTCAATTTCTCTAGGTTAGCGAGAATTTTTTTAAGAGAGATTTTATCATATGGATTTTTTAGATAAATATTGTTTATTTTAGATGTTGAAAAATATTTCATAAATATGTGTTTATATATCTAGTCCACAAATACACTAACCTTTAATATACATTTGTGTGAGTTATTATAAAATACAAATAAATTTTCACATAAAAAAATATTTTTTCATGTATGTTATGGATGAGTGTAATGGGTCGTACCACTATAGTACTTCAAATTATGATAATATAGCTTTTGATGTTTTCTGGGAATAAATAGAGACTCATTCTAGGACTTTCACAAAAATTTTGTTTTCCAATGGTAGGTGGTGACGGTTAGTCCTAACGGTGAGTTAGGATAGGTGAGTCACATTGTTGACTCACATCGGTGAGTCACGTCAGTGACTCCCATCGATGGGTGGAATCAGTGACTCACGTCACTGGGTCACATCAGTGACTCGCACTGGTGGCTTGTTTTGGTGAATGGAGTAAGTGGTTCATGTCAGGGACTCGCCGATGGGTGTTTTATCATTGACTCGGTGATGGTGAGTTGCATTGGTGACTCCCTGACGGTGGGTCATGTCAGTGACTCACTAACTCGCTAATGGTGAGTTGTGTTGGGTACTTGAATTAGTGAGTCACAAAGGTAGGTCACCATCGGTGAGTTCCCAAAAGTTTCTCATACCAGAAACTCACTCACCGATAGGCCGCACCAGTATCTCACCCAAGAGTGAGTCATTTTTGACAGTTTTTCAAAATTCCCAATTTTTTATGTATCTCTCCATTAACGCTACCTTTGACATAAATTGTATTTGATACCATATTTTATGTTGTTTGAATCCATTTCAAGAATATGAATCACATCGATCTTCTAAAAACTTGATTCTTCCCTTTTGACTTCTAAACCATGTATTCTTGGTCAAGATCCACTTTTAATGGATTTTAAACCATTCTTCTATTGATCATGGATTTGGAATTTTCTAAGGATGATAGTATTTCTCGTTCATGGGCATCCTTTTCTCTCAATACTTAACATCCCTAGAACCTTTCTCCACCAAGGTACTTCTATGTTGTGGTGTTGTCTTTGGATCTTGATTCCCTGTCGGCTTCTTCTACTATAAGTGTACCCCTAGTTTTGGTGCAAAAAGGAATTGTCGATCATCTGTTCTTCAGAGTAAGAATTCCTTCATCCGTCTTTCAATTGTGCATCATACGGGGAAGGTTTACTTACGTCTCTTTGGGTGTACAGTTGAATCCCAACAAAAGAATATAATGTGACCTATTATAATAAAATAAATTCTTGTCTAGGAACATGATGATGGTTTTTATGTTTTATCTGTTAATTTTTACTGATATTATGAATTGTATTCGTTATATGCCTTCTGAAAACCGTGTTCGTTGGTGGTATTTGTTTGTACATTCATAATTACTTGTGAACACATGTTGTTTTGTCTTTTATTAAATGGATATGAATATGGAAATTGGTTAACTATGCATACCCAGTTAATTAAATGGATTCCCTAAGATCGAACTTGCTCTGTGATAAACCCTTGAATTATCTAGTGGAATTTAAGTATGAGTGTCTTCTAAAACTGAATGTTCTATTCATTGTTTGGTGTGGTTGTGTGATTTTTGTGGTTTTGATCTAGCTATGTTGTGGTGGGGTTGTGAGATTACTTTTTTGATATGGGTGTGTCATGGTTATGTAGTGGGACTCCTTTATAAAGGGGTTACGTTGAAACTTTTTGAAGGGTCGTGTTGGGTATTACTAGCTTAGAGTTGGGGCAGTTGTTCTGTCACAGCTTAGATTTCCTTTTTGGTACTTTATATTTTTATTGTATTTTTTAGAAGTATTATTTTAATATTCATGTGGGAAGGATTTTGGTTTTTTATATATAGTACATGGAGTTGTTTTGGGATGTACCATCTTATCTCCCGATCTTGTTTTCTTTAAAAATGTACATGCATTCCATTTTGGGAGATTCTATACCCACGGTGCTGGTTGCAACCCTATAACATACTAGAGGCGATACTCAAGGGTCATTATCTTCCTTTCATCGTCTTGAATAAGGTAGGTTTTGACAGTCTACCATCCTTCATCCATCTTGAAAGGGTGGGTCATGACTGAATGGTGTCAGAGTTGATGGTTGAGAGATATGATATAGCTTGGGGTTAAGAACAATAAATATTGCAAGGAATTGTAGGGATATAATGTTAGGTGAACTAGGTTCATGACATTGGAGAGGGAAGAACAGTCATGACATGGGATTTTAGAGACCCCTGTGATCTGATGAATGTACTATGAGCCTATAGAGCGACTGAGTGAAAGTACACCATTTATAGGGTAGAGACCCTAATAAGGTTACAGTATCATAATGGATTTTGTTCCTGCTTTAATATGACTATTTTTGGGAAATTAAATTCAATAATTATTAATTGAGTTAAAATAAATTTTTAATGAAATTTTATAGTACTCGGGCTATGGAAATTCATTGTTTTTTTTCAGTTATAGCACCTGATCATCATCCGCATGTGGACCAGATAGTTGATCCATAGTGGTTTGATCTAGTTGAATGATGGATGGTAGATCCTTTGAATGAGGATAACCAGTGGAAGAGGGCATTAGATTCGTTCCAATAATAGTCTTTGGTAAAGTATGAGGGAAGTGTCTTGGACATGGATATGGAGAGTTGGATCGAGGATCTTGAGATCACCTTCATATTGATTCAGTCTCTGACGGAATACTAGGTTCCAATGGATGTGATCCTTATGTGAGGGGAAGAATTTTATTGGTGGAATCTTTACCTCGGGGAGAGGAAGGAGGCCGATGTTTTGTGGGCTAACTTTGACTAGGAGTTCCGAGAGGAATTCCTTTCCTCGATTATGGGGGTAGAGAAGAAGAATTTTTTACTCTCCCTCAAGTAAGAGAGTATGTTAGTATGAGAGATGGGGATCAATTTCAAAGATCAAGTTTTCTGGTTTGGATCACTTCCCAGAAGAGGAGTCCCACATGAGGCACTTAAAAGAGGCAATTCGTCCTTCTCTCTAGTACACAACTACTCCCTTTACCTTACTAACATACTTTTATGTCTAGAAAAAAACTATAGGTATTTAAGAGGATGAAATCATGAGTTGTTCGACAATGATATTGAAACCAGTAGGGCTCTATGAGGGAAAAGGTTCCCAACAGTTGGTCCCAAGCATCAAGGACATCAAGGTTTTGACCGTTGGGGATTTGACCTCATCATTTTATTTTTAAACATTCTTGTCCTTGTTACTATCTTGTGGGACTCGGTCCATTGTGTTTCTCATTTATATTACATTGTAATATTTATATATAGTGCCTAGTGGTTGTTCGATCTCATTATGGTTGAGGTGGGAAGGTTCAGTGCATGCCTCAATAGTAGTTTCTAGCTAGGAAATTTTTGCAACATGGAAAACATGCTTCTTCTCCACTGAGGGGAGATGGAGTAGGTGGAGGATGACCTCAGGGTTTTCCTTAGGGACCTCATAATGAGTGTGGTTTAGGAGTTGATCATCAGCATAGCGGTAGAGGAGTCAGGCATGGACCATTTCATGCCTCAAAGGAGCAGTTTCGGCAGGGCCGTAGATCATCAGAGGTATGATTTGTATGTTTAGTACTATTTCTTGTTCTTTTTTTGATTCAATAGATTAACACTCCATTGTTTCACCCGGTCTATCCCATTCTCTAGGACTATATATATATTGAATTTCCATGCCCTTTGTGCTTAGTACGCCTCTCAGAGGTTAAACCATCTTCTTTGATGTATGCTGGGAATGTGTACTCATGATGGACCTACATCAGTCCCCTGAAGATATTTTCATGATATTTTGTCTACCATATGATATCATCCATGGAATATAATGGTTATATTTTGTTCATACAATTATCAAACACATCCAGAGGAGATTCATGTTTTCAAATGTGGATGATCAGTATATGGGTTGAGTTGGTGAGTCGAGCTGTCAGGTGGGAAGTTGGCCTGTAGGGACTCTTCTTTCTTTTTTTGGATGATATTTCTGTGGAATTAGTGGATATTGATATGTTTGAGGGTCCCAATGTCATTTAGGAGTTATTTTATGTCTATCCCAAGGAGGTTTTGACTCTCCCCCCTTGATGTGATGTCGATTTCAAGATAGATCTACAACCCAGTGCTTCTCTAATATTGACTTATCATAATTGGATGGAACTTTATGAGTTACGGGATTTACAGATTCATATTTATGATATGTTGTCGATGGGATTTATGTGGCCTTGTGTGTCATCATGGTATTCTCCGGTTTTGTTCTCCAAGAAGGCAGATGGTGGTATGTGGTAGTGCATAGACTACCAGAGGTTGAACTAGGTGATGATCAAGAACAGTTACCCTCTGTTGATTATACGTAATCTTTTCGACATGATGAGGTGAGAATTTTGGTTTCCTAAGATCGATCTATAGTGTAGATATCCCTAGTTAAGGGTGATGGAGGGTGATATTCTGAAGACTTCTTTTACATGTGGTATGGAAAAATTTAGATCATGTCATGCCTTTCGGTATTATAAATGCTCCATCAATGTTCATGGGGCTTATAGACTCTGTCTTTTATGAGTTCTTGGACTGGTTCATCATCGTATTAATTGATGTTATCTCAATCTACTCAAGATTATAGGAACAACATGTCGAGCATCTCAAGACCATCTTACAGGTTCTTCGACAAAACCAACTCTACTAAAATATATCCATGTCAAAATTATGGAAATCAGAGGTGCATTTCCATGGAAATATGGTGTCTTAGATGGGTGTTGTAGTGTACCCATTGATGTTCGACGCAGGTTTTTCTTTGGAATCACCCAGAAATGTGGCATAGGTTCATAGTTTTCTTGGTCTGATGGGTTTTTACTAGAGACTTGTACCCAATTTCCCATGAGTTTCAACTCCTTTTACAACCTTGATTAGGAAGGAACAATCCTTTTTGTTAAGTTAGTAGTATTAGCTAGTATTTATCTATATGATGGTTTAGTCATTTAGTGCTCCAATTCTCCAGTTTCCAGAGGAAGGGGTGATGTTCGAAATGTTTTGTGATGCTTCCCGTATGGACTTAGGATGTGTGCTAATGAAAAAATGAGAAGTGATCTCTTATGGGTCTAGGTAGTTATATACCCACAAAATAAACTATGACATCCATGATCTGGAGCTATTAGTTGTGGGTTTTTCACTAATTTTTTTGTGACATTACCTCCTTGGGGATCACTTTTTGGTCTTCACGGAACACAAGTGCTCGAGGTATATATTTTCCCAACGATACATGAACTTGCAACAAAAAAGGTGTGTAAAGTGTCTCTAGCAATAAAATTTTTAGATATATTACACCTCATGAAATGGGAATGTTGTTTCTAATACTTTGATTAGGAAGTCACAAATATAGGTTGTTCGGGAATATGCATACGCTTGGAAGGTGAAGGAAGAGTTAGGCAACCTACACTTAGATGTGGGAATGGATGGTGGAAGAGGCTCTCTTTTTTTAAATGATGGTACAATATTCTATGATGAAGTAGGTATAATAGTATGAGTGGGGGGACTCAGAGATAGTGGTGATGCACGATCGTGTTGACCATGGTGATGATTTAGAAAGATGGTTGGAGGATGGTCAGAATCAGATGTCATTTTGTGGAAGGTTAGTTGTTCTAGTGGAAATGCACAAGGAATACCTCTGTGAGTTTCATAGATCACCATTAGTAGTAGAACCATGAGTTTCCAAAATGTACCGTGGCTTGAAAGAGCAGTTTGGTGGACTAGGATGATGTAGTCAGTGGCTGCATTTGTGGTGAAGTGCTTAGTGTTCTAGCAGATGAAGGTTGATCACCATGTTCCCTGTTGTTTTTAACCCATATATTCCCTGAGTGGATGTGGGATTACATATTGATGGATTTATTAATAGTGTTACCTAGAGGTCAGGGAGGCTGTGATGCTCTCTGGGAAATGTTGGATCAGTTGATGAAATCATCCCACTTCTTAACGATCAGGGAATTAGGCATAATGGAAGCTTGGGAAAAGAGGAATGTGGATGAGGTGCCACATGTGCATGGAGGTCCGAGATCCATCATCTCAAATCGAGATACACATTTTACATCACAAGTCGGGAGAGGTTTGTAGTAATCCTTTTCACTAAAGTTCACCACAATGCTCATTTCCTCCCTCAGATAGATGGGTAGACAGGGTAGACTATTCAGAAGCTATAGGATATGATATTGGGACGTGTCATAGACTTTAGTGGATCATGGGTGCAACACCTGACCTTGGTGGAGTTTTATTATAATAATAGATATCACTCTTCCATTAACATGACTCTGTTTGAAGAATTGTATTGAAGACTGTGTTGTTCACCCTTGTACTGGATAAAATTTGGGGAGGTAGCTACTCATGGTCCAGTTGTAGTGCAGAGAATGAAAGAGAAGGTTCAGCTTGTTCATGAGAGGATGAAGGAAATACAAGACCACCAGAATTCATATTCCGATCGTAGGAGGAGGCCCTTTGATTTTGAGGTTGGGGACCATATATTGTTGAAGGTTTCCCCTCAACATGGGTATTAGAGGTTTGGAAGGGGGTGTAAGATATCTCTGAGGATTATTAGACCCTTTGAGGTTTTTGGATGAGATAGAAAGGTGGAATACCAGTTGGCATTTACACAACATTTGGAGAGAGTCAATGAAGTATTTCATGTCTCTCATCTTCGTCGGTATCTACCTAATGATTCCGACATCACTGAATGGGGAGAGTCAGAAGTTAAGAATGAAACAACATTTTTAGAATGACCAGTGGAAATCTAGGATCAACTGGAGAAGGTGATGTGTGGATGGTATATTCCTTTGGTTTGTGATTTGTAGAGTCATGGTGGCCTAGATGAGAGTACATGTGAGTGGGAAGCGAAGATATGTGTCTTGTATCCAGAGTTGTTAAGAGTTTTTCCCTGTCATATTTTTCTATTTATGTGATGTTTGAACCTCTTTTGTTATGAGATTAGTTGTTTCCTTATTTTTTGGTTTGTGTGGTGGATTATGTTATTAAGTAATGACATATTGAAAGGGGAGGACCAGATTCCTAATTGAGAAAAATTAATGAAGATATGATTAAACCCATGTAGGGAAGTCAATTCCTTCCAAAGAGGATAATATCTTTAAAAGGAGTACATTATTACATAATTTGTGTTTTTAGATAGTGTGGTTGTGGTTCTTGTGAGGTGTGTCTTCTGATTGGTCGAGATAGTATATGTCAGAGGAAGTATTCTTAGATGTAGAGGCTTTCACTCCAACTTTCGAACAATATGGTGTGGTTTATCTTCGGGTGTTGATGTGTTAAAATTGGTAGTTGTGTTTCATGTTTAGTGGGATACTTGATAGTTATTTTAAGGAATCAGTATTTGGACAGTCTTTTCCTTTGGGGATAGGTTTGAAATTATCAATGGAAATAATAGTTTCATATGTATCTGATGTAATGACTTAGACCTCTTCAGTATTTTATTTTGTGAAAATCAAACTTTTGAAGTGTTCTGCGTAGCAACGGTGACTCATTCCATGAGTTTACAAAAAATCCAATCTTCTAACATTAGTTGGAGATGGTAGGTCCTAACAGTGATTCATGACCTCACATCGGTGAATTGTGTTGGTGAGTCATGTTGGTGACTCATGTCAGGGTGTCTCATAAGTGTCCTGCATCAGTGGGTCTCATTGGCGAATCACTAATGATGGGTCAGGTCGGTGGATCACTAAAATTGATCCATGTTAGTGACTCACTGATGGTCGGTCCTATAGGTGACTCGCTGATGGTGCTTCGTGTCAGTGACTCACTAATAGAGAGTCACTATGATGATCCGTGAAGGTAGGTCACCAATGTTGAGTTTCAAAGGGTAGCTTGTATGGATGACTCACTCACTGGTAAGTCATGTCGGTGACTCACCCAATTGTGAGACATTTTCAATAGTTTGTTAGAATTCCTAGTTTCTACAATATCTCCCTATTAATTCTTCCGTTGATGTAAATTTTATTTAGTACCATATTTTACGTGGTTTAATTCCATTGAAATCTGTTTCATGAAGATGAATCATATCCATATTATAAAAACCTGATGCTTCTCATTTTTACTTCAAAATCACATATTCTTGGTTAGGATCCACCTTTAATGGATTTATTACATTTCATCCATTTATCTTAGATATATAATTTTCGAAATCATAGATCCTTTCTCCTTCATGCACTCCATTTTTTCTAGATACTTAGCATCCCCAAAACATTTTTCCCTGAAGAACTCTTATGTTGTGGTGTAGCCTTTAGATCACGATTCCCTACAGGCTTATTCTACTACTTGCGCACCCCCTATTTTGGTGCAAGGAGGAAATGTTGATCATATATTCTTCAATGTAGTATTTTTTTCATCCCTCTTTTAATTATGAATCTTGGAGGGTGGGTGTACTTATGTATCTTTGGGTATACAGTTGAATCCAAATTAAATAATATAATGGGACCTGTTACGATAAAATAAATGACATTTTGGGAAGATGATGATGATAGTTATGTTTCATCAATTTTTCTGATTAAAAATATGAATTGTATTGGATATATGACTTCTAGATATCATGTCAATTTGTGGTCTTTTTTTGTGAATCCGTAATGACTCGTGAGAGCATGTTGTTTGGAATTTTGTTAAACTGATATAAATATGGAAATTGGTTCACTATGTATAACTGGTGAAATAAATTGGAGGCCCAAGATAGATATTTCTTTATTATAACCATTGAATTATCATATGGAATTAAAGAACATGTGTTTTCTAAAACCGAATGCTCTATGATTTCTTTTTGTGTGGTAGTATGTAGTGTGTAGTTTTTGAACTGGTTATGTTATGGTTGGGTTACGGGATTGGATGTGTGATATTGGTGTGGTGTCGTTATGTAGTTGGACTACTAAAAAAGGGGTTTTGTTGATAATTTTTTATGGATCGTGCTGGGCATTGCTAGCTCAGACTTTAGGACAATTTTCGTGTCGCTGCTTATATTTCCTTTTTTATACTTTAGATTTTTATTATATAGTATAACATTTTCATTTTAATGTGCATGTGGGATGGATTTTGGTTTTGGTTTATATATAATACTTTGAGTTATTTTGAGATATAAAATCTTATCTCATAATCTTGTTTAAAAAAAAGTGAAATGCCTTCCATTTTGTGATATTCTTTACCCTTAGTGATGATCTGTACCCCAGGGCCTACTAGTGGCAGCACTAGGATGTCATTATCTCTATTTATTCATCTTGATGAAGGAATTTCATGACACACTACCTTCATTCCTCTATGTTGAAGAGGGGGGGTTATGACATTGGGTCACCTCATATACTATGTTGTAATTAATTAAATCTTTTCGTAATGTTGTTATTTTCAGAATATCATATAGATTCAATTTAAATTTTAAAAAAATATAGGTCGTCTGAATTTTTAAATATATTATTAAATCACATGGATTTTATTAACCAAACTAATTTTTGAGACATATTTAATGATAATAGACTATTTAGGTGAGTATAATTGATCTCAGTCCTTAGATCAATGTAGAATATTTTTGACAGACCTATAAAAATTCATAAAATTGTTCTAAAAATGTGTTTTTTTGGAACATAGCGATATATCCATTTTAAAAGGAATGATATGTGTACTTTAATTATATATCTATTTCTTGTAATTAAAAAATGAGTAGTAGAAGCAATACCAATATGAAATATAATTATTAATGAAGATAAACTAGAATAATTCACTTATTCAATTATTCTTCTTCTAATATAGTTTATTATTGTGCATTTCATATGGAAGATAAAGAGTCAACACTCACATTCATTGGTTACTCTTATCTATATTGGAATAAGAAGAGTAAAAAAATGATTTCAATGAAGAAAAAATTCAAGAGTAATGAGATAGAGAGCATAAAGGTGAAGAATAGGGAGTGACCATTGGATTGATAGTTTCTATTTCATAAACCATTTTAAAGGAAGTACACATTAGTCTAAACAGACCATAGTCTAAAACAAAAATCATTTGAAAGTGGGTATAGTGGATTCTAGTACACTGAAACATCATTGTTTGTGTTCTCCTTAGATTAGACCTCAGTAATAAACCATGTAATACTATTTTATCCCATGCATTTTTTATAATTCATTATAAATGTTTAATAATTATGAAAGGACATAATTTAGTGGTTGAGATATTGAACATTTTACTTCAAAAAATAGAATATGATTTTCACAGATAAGGGACATTGATAAAAATAATTAATTCAATTTAAACCTTGATTCAACCCCCATAAGGTATATACATTTAACATTAGCTCAACAAATACGGAAAACTATATTTAGTTTAAGTACCACTTGATTAGTGGTTTGATATAGGATGAGTTAAATACACTAAATAAAATCATAGGAATATACAATCTAATAGATATGTTGATAATGATTAGTGTTGTTAAGATTTTAAAACATTGGTGTGTTTACGTTGGTCTTGAATAATGAATGAATATAGATTTTTCAAACACTTATTTGTAAACTACAGGGAGTATGGAAGACTATTAGTTACTAGATCAATATCCAAGTTGAAGAGTACTGGACTTACAAATCCTAATTAGTCATATAGAGTTAAGAAAGTTTCTTAATAGTCCAACTGAAAAGTAGTTTCATTCCTCTCATGGATTTTCCATCTTTAACAAGTTTTCCATGGGTCCTATGGAATTTTACAATGTCTAAAAAATATGAAAATGTTGACCACGTACATCAACATGGGGTAATATAGAACCTTATTTAACTTTGTAGATTTGGTTACCATAATAATGTAGTGAGATATATCAATATATATTGATTTATGATCTTTAATAAAGAAATTATTTCCCAATTCTTCTATTTTTATGTAATTTGATATTCTAAAAATAGTGAGAATATTTTACATCACAAAATATATTGGTATTCTTCCTGATCTATATATAACTATCATTTTTATTCCCCATTATTTTCTTAATATATTTATTTCTATCTCTCATATTTTTCATGTTGAGTTCATTATTATATCATTTACCTTTATAACACAAAAACTTCTCAATTATTTACTCCTTTTCTTATATAAAAATTTTGACAAAATTATAAACAATTGTAATGAGATAACTATTTTCATATATTTCACAAATGTATATTTTACCATTTTCTCTCTCATGAAATTTATTTTTTCAAATATTTGACCAACATAGACTACCAAGTACTTCATGTTTATTTTAATCCATATATTTTCCCGTTTTTATAAAATATATGGCCCTTTTGTATTTTAATGTAAAATTTATCTTTTAGCTCGTCATTAAGTAAATGAATAATTAATATCCATTTGTTAAAACATTTAGTTCCTTTATAAAATAATTGACAAAAATATTCTTATATTCTCTCTAATTTAATATTGAAAAAATAATTCATTAACATTGACTCCATCAATATGAGAATAGTCTTTGAAAAAAATTGAATTATAAAACCCTACAACTTCAAATTTGAAAATCAATTTATTCATGAATATAAATACAATTTCAATGATACTCATTCTGTTTAGTCTAGGGAAACATTTTCAGGTAAATATTTCCAAAATAATATATAAAACATCATTTATGAATATTTTTCATTATTTATGTTTGATACCAAATTAAATTATTTTTTAATAAAATTGTGATAAAATAGTTTTATGACTAGTTATTTTTAATCTATGTCTTTAAAAAATTTGTCTACTTTGATCATTGATATTTTTTTTTTGATTCAATATGTTTAGTTATACATGAATAAATCCCTTTGGAACCTTCATTCTCATAATATTCAATCATTATATAAAAATGGCCAATATATCCATTAACCAGTTAACATTAAAAAAATATTTTGTCAAATACTTCATGAGTTATACATGTAATAATTATATAAATTATCATCATCTTCCACATATGTTTCAATCACTATGTTATTATTTCCTATAAACTACACACCAAAAAAATTAAAAAATTATGAAATAAATTGATATAACATTTATACAATCTTTCAAGGGATAAATATCCCCTTATAATTTATTTATTGGAATTTTCATTAAAATTTACCATATTTAGATATTTGATATTAATTAAATAGTACATATAGAAGTTATAAAATACTTTACTATTGGTTTTATAAAACACATCAAAGATAATTTTATCAAGAAATATTTATTATGAATATTTATGGTAGAAGATACAACTTCTATCAATTTTTTTTGAAATTTAATATCCAGCCAACTTAATTCTTCTCATTTCCAAGAAACAACTATATTTAACCTCAAAAACTCCATTATAGTGAGGATTGTGAGGATAATTGTAATCATATTTAATTTCATAATTTTTAAGATAATTTATAAAACAATTTATTGTATAATCACTTCCATTATCTCATCTCAATTTTTATATAGATAAATTTAATTCTTTTTCAACAACTCTTTTGAAAACATTTGTCTTCTCAAGAATACATAACTCGGGTTTCATATACATTAAACTTGATTGTCAATTATATCATCAATGACTGCGATAAAATAATATTCCAATTTTTAAAATCCCAGCCTTATAGGACCACACATATTTGAATGAATTAATTCCATTAGCCATTTGGATTTAATTTATACTCCATTATGAATTAATAACACCATTTACTCTTTTTAATGTGTTTCAAAAAATTTATCTCTTTCCCTTTTTAAATTTTTAATGAGTCTCACAATATATTCCATAGTATTGTTTCTCATACTTCTTTATCGAGGTTAAAAATTCATTTAAATACAATAATAATTTCTTTTATTATCCTTGAAATAAAAATAATTCTTTGTGATGTAAATATGAATTAAGTTGTTACGTGTTCTCTAATATTTATTAATAACTTATCCATCATTTTGGATCATCACGATTCAGGAATTATTTAAGAAAATTAATTCATTAAAAAATCATATATTTATTTAACACTAATAATTTTTGTTTCGCCCCATAGATAAACAAGACACCTATTGGATTTAGATTATTATATTTATTTCAAATTATGATAATTATGGGTGTTTAAGAAAACCATTAAATTGGAAAATCTACCCCTAACCAATATGATCAACTCATAAAAATTAAAAACAAAAAATCAACGACAGGTTGGGTTGGTTAATTATTTTCAATGAGATATGTCAGGTTTGGTATTGGGGTGACATCCATATTTCAATGGTATAGAAGAATTGAGATATTAAATTTTAACCTTTTGTATGAAATATAATTTGGAATAACAAATTTTGGACATAAATTATCATTATTCTTTTAAATATCATTGTATAAGTTAATGTCGATAAAAAATGAATATTGTTTTTCATGTTATCTAAAAAATTATTTCATTTGATAAAATTTATTTTTGTGGACTGTAAATTTTAAAAATTTATATAGATTGTTATAATTTGTTTTCATGACAAGATGACCCACCATTCAAACCACATCAACCTTATGTTGTGATATTTCTAAAAACCACTTATTTGGTTATTGAATTTGGGTAAAATAATTCCCCATTCCTAATATAGTTTGAGTGGAATTAATTATAAAATTGAATTTCAAAACCATTTAAAAACACCAAATTTAAATTTCTATTATTTAAAATTCAATATCATTTCCCAAATTAATAGACCCGCATCTATAATTATTTATGTTCTTTATGATATTTATTTCTCATATCTTTTTTTTTTCAATAACAAATACCAATAATACATAAATCAAATTCGAGGAAACATTAATGTAAATTTCATTTATCTTTAAACTTGCATCCCATATCCTACATTGGATGATTTTTTATCCATTTGACTGTTGCAAATTTTTTGAGAGAATAATTATAAAATCCTTAGAATGTAGATCAATTTGATTATGTATGATACATATTTTTTTATGTAAGTAAAATATTCTTCTATTTTTATAGTTTATTTTATAAAATTTTAGTTTTTTAGACTTTATATTTAATATTTTCATATGAGACTATCTGATATTATTATTTTTCTTTTTATTTTATCAATAAATGTAAATATTTTATTAACAAGGTTTTTATTTCCAAAAACACTAAAACACTAAAAATACTAATTAAATATTGAATTTATTTTCTAGAATATGTTTTTTCAAACAATGGACTGATATTAAAATTTATTTAGACTTACTATTTTCAATACTTCTAATGAAATATTATTATTTTGAATATTATTATTATTATTTTATAATTATATATGTCATTTAATATTTTTTTCAACCTATATTTTTCTTGAATATAACATTTAACTAGTATAGTTAGTAAAAATAATTTTTGAATTTTGAATTAATTATGGAATTAATTTTTCCTCAAACTTATTTTGATTTGAGAACAGTCCATCATCTGAATGATCGAAGTACCTCTTCCCGATAATTTGAGTTCATTGGAAAAATTAATTCTTATAAATAAATGTCCTATGTAATAATTTTAAATCATCATATAAATTAGAATCTATTAACATGTTATAAGTCTCTTAATTATCAAATTCCATCATGAAAATTTTACTTTTCTTATTTAAAAATCATTTCTATTCACTGACCACATTATTTACATATTTTAATTTCTATTTCTTGTTGATTTTTAATATTTTAAACATATAATATTCGTCATCTTCATCATAAGCTTAAAAATAAAATTTTGGACATTCATTAGAAAATTTTCTTATTATACCGCATAAAAAAGTTAACTAAAAATTTGACATTGTACTTTACTTTACCCAAAGTTTTTTATGAGGGATATAATTTATTTAAGACTTTCAACTTTTTATTATTCATGTTTAGGTTTAGTATTAATAAATTATCCTATAAATTTTAAAATAATATTTATTATTGATTTGATTGGAATTTTCTTTTTACCACATTATTTTGTTTTTAAATGATTATATGTTCTCAATTTATTGATAATCAGAATACTGTAATGATATTCAAGGGGTTACCCATTCAAAAATATCTCTTTAAGAGTTTAGAGTTTACTATCAAATATCTTTGGTAATACCCTAGATGGATTATTTTCCCTAATTTAATCATCAACAATCTCACCACATCATCTAGTGGTACATAATATTTCATTTATTCTTGTGAATAAAAAAAATCTAATCTCCTAATTATTATTTATTCAATATTAAAATATTTCCGTACATTATTATAACTTTTTCTCCTTCAAATTCCTTTTGTATTTATAAATATTTTTTATTTATCTAATATATTCTATGTTTTCATTCACACAATATCTTTATAAATTAATTATCAAGTAAAAGATGACATTAAGTCATTTCTTTCCCTGATATCATATACCAAATTATTTTTTCTATATTATTTAAGTTTATATCTTCCTAAATAAGAGTAAAATACATTATAAAAGAAAAAGTATATTTATTCCTATAAATAATAAACAATTATTCCAAATATGATAACTTTTTTAATATTTTTGAAATACTAAATTTTAAATAAATTAAAAATATTTATGATTAATAAAAGTTATAATTAAATAATAATAAAAATTGGATAAAATATTCCTAGGATCCCACTATGGGAACTTAATGTACTCTGATTCCACTTAATGTGTTCAATGAAAAAATACAACACCAAGAAATGAATGTTTTTATGTTTAAAAATTAATTTATATATATGAAGATGAGATTATATATAATTTAGATGTAATTAGATGGTTGAATTATTTACTTGAAAGATTTAATTTATATAAAAAACATTTTGAAATATATAATAACACAAGATATATTCATCACTACATGATATATGTGATTTATAAAGAGAATGATACTAAAAATTCTTATCGTAACCAGAAATATTGTTATAATACTCATTTAAATAACACTTCAAATGAGTAAGTATATTCATGGATATATCAATAAGTGTATTTAGAGTTTCTTACTCGCCTAGGAGCATCTCTCCCATGTTTCTCAGTGTCTTCTAGGGTTTCCCCAAAAATATCTCTCAATCACACTTCCATCTAATTTTTTGATATCCCATGTTCATTCTTTTTTATTATCTTTCCTTGAGTGGTGTTATGTGGCCAAATCTTTGGACTCCCTACTCCTCTTAAATTTTCATCCTACTCATCATGATTGAACCCATCTTGATCTAATGTGATGGTTCTGATGGAGGATTATGATGGTGAATGTGGAGCATTGTTCTTAGGACATAGTTGTTTTCTCTTGTCACTTTTCTGTTTGGTGTGTTTAGTTTCTTCCGTCGTCCGTAAATCTTTTGACCACCTTCCCTCATCCACTTCCAATTATACCTAAAATATTACATTATATCTGATTTTTATCTAAAGTAGTGGAACTCTTTAGGGATTGAGATTTGTGTAGGTGTTGTGATTGTTGGTTCTTTCTATGTGTGTGTCTCTGTTTTATAGTTTTTGTGATTTGTTCACAGGTTTTTTCCTAGATTATTTTATCTCCCCCTATGGTCCCTTATTGTTCTAGATTTTCTTACCCCTTTCTTTATTCTTTAGATATTTGGTTTTCATTTTCTTTGTACTGTCGATGCGGTTGTGGCTCGTTGTTAATGCCTCAAATCACTTCCTATATGTTCTTTCTCCTTAACCATTAGTTTGTGGTCTCCTTATTGGTCGGGTGCGAAGGCTATAATAGTGAATTATAATGTTTAGATTGGCCATCTAATATTGGTCCAAGAGCCATAACCTACATTGGTTTTCTATTTCCCATATGTGGTGTTACCCTTCTCTTATGGCAGTTTTTTTATTCCATCATTGGTGATCTCTGTGTGTTTCCAAGTTTTATAGGAACAATTTTTTTAGGGTCACTATTCTATTTGTAAAGTGAAGGGATTGGAGTTCTGTTTGAGGTTAGATCATATCAACGGTTGGTAATCTTTGTAAAGATGATGTTAGAGGTATTATTTAGTATTGTTTTGGTTACTTTTGTTTCAGTTTTTGGTGGTTGATGTCAGTGAAGTGGATGATGATTACAAAACCATTATGAAGACTGATTTTTGGTGAGCATAATTGAGGTTTTTGTTGGTGGAAATTAGTGAAGTATATGTTAATGAATAGATGATGGATATAATGATGTAATGATGACGATGACATGTGGACATGATATAACCTACCTCGAGGGAGGATTCCTCAATCAGATCATGGGATTTTTGAGGATCATGTTGACATGATGTTCATTCGATGTCAATTTAAAATTTTTAATGTTGGATTATGAATTTAAAATGTTCCGGTTTAATTTTTTATGATTATGATTATATGATGGTTCCCACTCTAACCCTAAAAGCGCTATTATGAAATTTTAATAAAAATGTTTTTGTGGATATTCATGGATGACACTATAAGTGTTATAAATATAATGTATAAGGAACTATAATATTACATAATGTGGAACACATTAAATCTAAACATGATGAAATGTTTATTTAGAATAACCAAAGCGATTTAAGTTGTGGAAATAACTCTTATAAGAAACAAAATGTAACATAAGAGGCAACATTGTAGTATCACTATGCATGTTATATAAGAGTAATTGATATTTATTTCATTAAAAGAGATAATAATAAAAATATTATATGTACATTGTTAAACATGTTGAGAGACTGTTTTGGTGCACAATGAAAATGGAATAATTTAGTTTACATCAATAAATATTTCATGAGGAAATATTAGTGATAATAAAAATTAAATATGAAAAATAAGGTGACATGGATGATATGATATGTGGATGGTTATTGAGGTAGAAACCTCGTGATAAAGGGAATGGAATGTCATGAGTGGGGAATTGAGATATCTCTAGCAATGGCATGAAATATTTAGGTAGTGATATTATAAGGACATTTCCATAAAGAATTTCATAATCTAGTGTTTTTATAAAATTATTCACTTTCATTCATACCTAAGATCCATTTAGGTTTAGAGTTTTTAGTAATTAAGAAAACCATTACATTACATAGGAAACACTGGAACATAATTACTTTTTTTCACAAAAAATAGGATTACTAATTTCATAGTCCAGTATTCACTCATGATACACTTTCATAATTCAATAAAAATTTCTTTTATTCAAATATTGACTTCATAATATTTTATAATAATCCTTAGGTATTATAAAAATCATTTAGAGATGTGGAATGAGCATAAAACACCATTAAGGGATATAAAAGAAACAAAATGTTTAGTTCATTTAAAAATATGAAACCCCAATTTTTTTTACCATTCTCACAATAAAACATTGAGCACATAAATAAATCATAACAACAGTATTAAATAATTATTTTCTCAAATAAAATCATTTAAAAAATATAATGAGAAAATATATATGCATGTAAGCATCGTAGAAAATAATAATCATTAATTATGTTAAATAGTTGTAGAAATAACCTAAGACCAGTAAAAAAACATATGAGAAACCTCCCCAGTTAACTCCCTCCATCCAACCTTTTAAGACAAAGAACATTAACCAATGACTTGGAGATCAGTATTGGGCTCACCTGCTATATATCATGTATTGGGCCCACCTATCATATAAGCTGTATCAAGATCATCTACCGTTATATATAATTTTCAAGTACTAGTTAATGAAAAAAAATTCAACTTACAAGTTTTCTTCATAAATACCAAAAAAAATATATTTTTAACACATAAGAAAAGAACATTCCTTTTTTTACATAAAAATAAGGTAAAATATCTCTATGTTCAAAATTATTTAAATTAAAAAATTTACTAAACACGATGAAAATAGTTTTATTATAAAATAAACATTTAAGACCATAAATTAAGCATCAAAACAATAAAAATTCATAATGGTGGTAAATTTCATTCATTACATATATGTTAAATAAAATCCTTCTTTGAAACATTGATAAACAATTGTCAAAAGTGACCCGTATGAAAAAATGTCAAATTGATTAATTTTTAAAACATTGTAATGAAATTAAAATATCGTATAAATTAAAAATTAACAAATATTTAATAATGAATATTAATTTTCTTGAAATTTTTAAATTAACAAGTACGTCGAAGAAAAAATTCAAAACGGAAACAATAAATGATGATTTTTAAAGAAGTACCTTATAACTTGATAACTTTTGAACAAATGAAACATCGATGGATAAAAAATTTGATGGATTTATAAAAATACTAATTTTTTTATAATTATTTTAAAATACTTAAATGTTTCTATTTAAACATCACACAAAATAAAACATGTGGTGAAAATAGTTAACATCTCAAATAAAATTTAATTGAGACTAGAAATCCCTTTCCATGAGACTTACACATCAAATACATTCTTTATCATTTTGAATAATAAACTTATGTTAATTTATCACATAAATTATAATTTTTCCATGTTTATTATAAATTTTATATTATTTATTTTCATGTTATATTCATTTACGTAATTAATTATGTTTATATCATATTTTTTAATTATTTTAGTCTCAGATGTTCAAAATGACTTCAGTAAGTTGATTATACTCTAATAAATCATGATTATATCATTTAAAAAAATCCTAATAATGATATAATTTTTATTTTTTACATTAATTATTTAAAAAAAACCTGTAAGGTATTTATAAAAAATTAACTATGTTATAATAATGAAGATGTCAGGTTGTACATACAATTGAGTAACACATCCTTTTTTCATTGAACATGAGGGATATAATATAAGTATTTTTTTATATAATGATAATATCATCATAAATATCATATTATAAATTTAAATCCCCATATATATTTAATACATGTGATACCCTAATGAAAAATGAGATACATCAGTTTAAGTGGTGGCAGTCATCACACACACATGAGCAATGTTTTTATTTTTTAGTATATGATAACGAAATAAGTAATATATTTATTTATAATTTTAGAATGAAATTTATATCATATATATCCACTTATTTTATTATTATCCATTATTAATTCCAATTGTAAGAGTTTTTTATGAAAAATGAAATATATATTCTTCTGAGTCTATAGTCCAAACATACACATGAATGATGTTTTTATTTTTCATTAGACTATTAATTAGAAAAAATGGTTAGAATATAAAAATAAAATAATTATTTTTTATGGAAGATAATTTTTCTATGAATTTTTTAAAGATATATTTTAAGGAGGTGAAAGAATAAATAAAAGGAAAATTCTTGGTTAAGTATTATACTTCTTCATTTTGATAACCTACATAGGTTTATAAACTTATTAGGTTGGTATTCTAAAATAAATTAAGACCTCCTGGAATTAGGAGGATGCATGGAAATTCATATGGGAAGGTCTTAGAAGAACTATAGCACTCAAAATGTGTGATAATGAGAGTAGAGGAGATTCTATTTTATATTCAAGGGAGAGTACACATGTTGAATTTCTCAAAATATTAAAATAATATTAAGACATTTTATTGTAAAATTTACCAATAAACAGAAAAATGTGTAGCATAAGGTGATAATTATATAAATAAATTCATAATATAATAATAAAATGAAATCTGGGGGACTTTTCACTTAGTTTAAAGCAAGGTAATCCTGATTTACCCTTTTACTCTAATGATATTTTTTTTCCAAAGTTATTATCCATAATGACCAAAATTGAAATTTCCATGATTAATCAAATTAAAAATTATCATTTTAAATATGTAACAAATTTTATAAAATGAAATTTATCTAAGAGGATGAAATTAAAATTAAATAAATTTGAAACATTCAATGAATACACATTTTTAAGAAATTTAATTTTTAAGATTAAAAATGTGCTTACATTCATTCAATGCATAATAAATAGCCTGAAATAAATTTTATAATATATATTTTAATATAAAATATATACATTTAATAATGAAAATTAATAAATAGATATTAATATAATTTAGTAATATATAAACACATTTTGGGCATTCAAATATTTTTTTATAATTTTTTTAATCTAAACAATGAACTTTTTTAAAAATCAATTTTAATATTGCATAATTTTTTATTTATATTACTATTAATAATTAAATGAGAGTTATTTTAATTTAAAATTTAATTTAAAACATAATAGTTATTCTTTAATTACTATATTTAAGGAAAATGAATTTAATGTTTTATAAGAAATAGAATTTTTTATATTCAATGAAAAATTATAATTTTTATAAAAATTACAGAACATCACACTAATAAAATACTAGTATTATTATTTAAAAAATTATCTTTATTTCCTAAAATTAACTTTCTAAAATGGTATAATTAAATTCAAATTTCTATATAAAAATGAAAAAAATACTATTCTTGAAGAAAATGCATATTTGATTCCTAAAATGACTTTATTCTCATTCCACAAAAAATTACCATATTTAAATTAATGTTAATTCATTAAATTATATTTATATAATCTAACTAGATCAATATTATTATATATAATTTTTGATAAATTTAATATATAATGAAAAAAATGCATTGCACCTATAAAAAGAATTTTCTGAAATACATCCATTTTACCTTCAAAATATATTATTGTCATTTCTATATAATTGAGATCGATTAAATAATTTTATAGTAATTTTATTTATGTAAAAACAATATATATATATATATATATATATTACATAATATTTTTATTTTTATTCATACCCACCTAACCAAGGATTAGGTAATTTATAATTATAATTAAATAAAAGTATATCATAGTTTGTTTCTGATTGATGTTGCATATACCACATGCTATAAAATATAATATTTAATCAGATTAAATTATAAAATTTTGGATTTTTATATTCTACCCCACATAGTGAAATTTTTACCTTGAAATTTTATCACATGACTAATAGATTGTGTTTTAAAAAATATTCAAAATCAATTCCATGAAGTGAAAGACAAAAAATATGATCAATAATAGAAAACCATTTTTTTAAATACAATTTTGAGATATCACATAATAAAAATGGTTCAATGATATTACACTAACAAATAGGGAAACAATATTAAGGTCGCATGGAATAACACATAACTAAGTTTCTACAATAATAAAACATTAAAAAATGTGAAAACATGGACTTACAAAAGAGATACAATTAAGTTAATATTTTATACTCTTTTTGTGTGAAGACAAGATACAGTAATATCATAAAAATGATAATAAAAGAACAGATGTTTTATTTCTGGATCAGTTTCCTAGAGTTGGGGGATTAATTTACCATCAGGATAGAGAACAATATAAAAAATTACATACATGATTTATTTCAATTTCATAATCACAATTTCATCTATTTGTTGAAGCTAAAAAAATTCCCACTATGATATCATCTATTAGTCAATGAAATTAAGATATAAGTTTAATTATTAATGCCTGAAGCACTAAAATCAACTACTAATGGATCAAATAATCTATAATATGATAATAAGTTATTCCTGCTATCTTTAGACAATATATACACCCAACGATGTTATAAAAAGGTAATATAATATCAAATAATAATAATTAATTCATTAATAAAAAAGCCTCAATAATTACACTCAAAAATTTACTTAAAACATTCTATAAATAACTCTTCAAAATAACCCTAACTGAGCTCAAAGACTAAAAATCAGAGGTACTTGATCACATATTATTCCAAGATTAATTTATCATGTATCTTTAAAAAAAATTAAATCATAATCCTAAATACTGAAAAATATATATGAAATAATAATATCATCTCCAAAGTATGCTAATATTTTTCATAAATAACATAAATCTCTATATATCCAAAATAAAATCGTACATACTTCCATAATATAATTCATCCTTAATTACTCAAAAAAATATTATCTTACCCAAAATTATTTCTATTTAACACAATAGTATAATGTTCCTCAAATAGTATAATTATTTGAAAATAAAATTATTCAAATAGTCACCAAATTAATTTTCCATCGCATGGCTATTTATATGATAGATTATATGATCTAAAATAATAATGAGGTCCCAAAAAAATAAACTTATTCATCAAATCACAATTCAAAATTTAATGATTTATATACAACTTAATTATTCACAAAATGAAATAACAAAAGTTAACTTTTATTTCCTTAATAAAAAAGACATATTTAACCAAGATTTTGTTTATCCCTCAATCATATGTTTTAAATTAATTTCTTCAAAACATATCACCTTCCCACTAAATTAGTTTTCTAAGGTATTGATTCCATAATTTTCAAAAAAATTAAAACAAAATTTAATATAGAATAATCCAATATTTTTTTCATAACCTTCATATCCTCAATAATATTACATAATATTATTAATAAAATACCACTACATTGTCATTCTAAAAACTCATTATGTATACACATCATTCATTCAACTTCCTTATAAAAAATATAACCATTATTTATTATCTAATTCATTTAGACATCACTTCAACAATATAATATATGAATAATACCTTATGATTCATCAATTTCTATTAAATTATGAAAACTGAATAAAATTTATAAAGAACAGATAAAAGAATTCATAACTTTTATTCATTGAACACCATTCATTCCCTTCCCAATTCCAAATTTGATGCTCCAATGATATGCTAGATGGGTTCCCTACATTATCAAAATACCTAAAAACCTGTAATAGTACCTTCATTTCCTTTATCCATGCATAATTGTTACATCTAGGTTGAAATGAATGTTAAAATTGGTCAAAACCATTAAAATATCATTGTTTTGGAACATAAAGTATTGAAACATACACTATAAAATTCATACCTTTTAAATATTGATCTCCATTCATTCTCATCAGAAATCCAAATTCTATTCTCCAGTGATATGCTATGTGGGTTTTCTACATTATCAGAATACATAAAAAACTTTACATGTACCTCCATTTCGTTTATACATGCATATTTGTTACATATCTGTTGAAAAGCATGATAAAATTGATTAAAACCTTTAAAAAATCATTAGTTTGAAACATAAAGTATTTAAACATACACTATAAATAGTTTTCCATAATACTATATGATATGGTTTTACTTGGGTTTTTTAATATGTTTTGGAAGCTATGATAATGAAAAAAATTATATATATATATATGGTGCCTTAATATCACCATCTTTTATATCTAAATAGAGAAATAATATCCCTTTTTCAAGATCATCCATTATAAAAACTCAACAAAGTCCCATTTGATAATTTCAAAATTGAGTAAGTTAGGAAAGGTTATTTTACACAATATATTCAAATGTATACCATGTTCCATTATTATATCAAATATTAGAAGAGGAGTATGATATATTATCATTTTTTTCTTACTAGTGAAATGTTAGAAAATATTTTGGGAAACATTAGGTATTTTTTTAATTATCATTTCATGTAAATCCTATGGAAAAAATGGTGAATTTGGTGTGATTTCCATCTATCCATCTTAAAGAAGAGCTTTTCACTCATAAAATAAGTATATAATCCAATAACTAAATCATTTATTCAGGAAATCAGAGTGAAAAAAAAATTGTGTGGATGTCTTACTCTATTAAGACTTCTTTTAAAAATAAAATATCATATGTTAATATCCATAAAAACTATTTATAGAAAAAATGTCAATTAACACTAGAATATCTCTTAGGAGTGTCTTTATTGGTGTGTAGTCATATTCTCACTTAAATTGCCCCATGTGATGATTGAGTTAATACCCAATCCACCACATTCATTGTTTTTACAACTTAGTGTATATGTGGCATACATGTATCCACTTTCTGGTATACTTATAGTGATTTAATTTCTAGGGAAACAATAAAATATTTTCATTAACAATACTATAGGATATTATCCAATACATTCACTTATAATCCAATAATCGTATCTAAAAATATTAAATAATCCTCATCTAAAACATTTTAGCCTCAAATGTATTGGAAATATTTCCTTTGATTCCAACTATAAGGACTAGACCTTAAAGTTATACATAATCATGAGTTATTATTCAAGAAAACAGTTTTTAGCATTCTGGAGAACATTCCAGGTTTATATCATAATAGAATTCGGATAACCATTACCTTATATTGTAAAAAGTGACACAAAATGTCTATTTGTTCCTTAAAAATAGGATTCATAAGTTTACAATCTAATATTCACAAATTACCCACTTACATCATTAAATACCAATTTTATATATTTATAGAATGACTTCACAATTTCCCTACTCATCCTTAGGCATATTTAAAAACTTCTTAAAACATGGGATGGGAAAAATATATTAAAAAGGTATATAAATAAAATGAATCAATTAGTCTATTAAAAAACATAAAAACCTATACAAAGTTTTCCTTTGTCACAATAAAACATTTAATACACAAATAAAATATTTATATATTAGAAAATAATCTATTTCTCAAATAAAACCTTTAAAAACCCTTACCCCAAAACTAGATACCCATGTAGGCATTATAGAGATTCATTTTCATCACCCTCGTTCACTTGTATTAAAAATAACTAGATACTAATTAAATCCATAAGATAAACCACCATACATTACTCACTCATTATTTCCTTTGAAGAGAATGAAAATTACCAATTTCATTAGAGAGCCATATCAGGCTCACCTGCCATATAATCTATATCGGGAAAACCTTTTGTATTAGTTTAATTGGGATCACCCACCATGATCAAAAATCATGAAATATCATAACATAAACAAAAAAATATTCTTGAATATTTTCATCTTAAATCATTTGAAAAAATATTTTTAACCCTTAAGTAATGAAGCTTCTATTCTGGCATAGAAATACGGAGGAACATGCCTTCTATGAAAAAATCATTAAAATAAAACATGACAAATTTTTTTGAAAATGATATTATTTTATATTAACCATGGATACATTTAAAGTAAGATTTATGGAAAAGAAAATTCATGATAATAGGAAATTTCCTTAATGGTCGATATCTTATAGAATAAAATTATTTTACACTTTGATAAAAAAATTATCAAAAATGAACCATAAAAAATTCTAAAAGGATTCCTTTTTAAAGCATTATAATGAAAGTAAAATATGATAGATAAAGACCATTAATTACCATTGGTTCCTAAATATGAATTTTTTGAAACATTTTTTATAAAATGGACAAGGAAAAAACGAGTTGGAAGAGAAATTATAAAAGGGGTTTTTAAAAGAAATTTACTTTCAACTAGAAAAATTATGATCCAATGAACCATTTATAGAAAGAAATTCATATGAATTTTTAAAAATATTAATTTTTATAGAATAATGATAAGATAATTCCATGAGGACATTCATCATAGTTCTTTAACAGGAAATAATAATAGTTAATTTATTTTTTTGTTTGATAACAGTATAATTACATTGAATTTATTTAAAAATAAAACTATTAAATCTAAATAATATTAATATTATTATTTATAATTAAAATTTTTTATTTTTATTTTTCATTAATTATTAATATTATTATTATTTTGGTTTACCCTTTTTAAAATTTATTTTTATACATATTTTTATTACCCTTATGTGAGATTAGAATTACCCATACATTCTTTTTCAAAAAATATTTTTACATTTAGTTAATATAAGTTTTTCCTTGATTAATGATTTTAAAATCTTAATATAACATAACAATACTTATCTTGTACCCTTACATAGGACATAAAAAGTTGATATCTACATTTACATAAGTTCTCTATACCCTTATGGAAGTATTAGAATGTTTTTTATAACATTACATATGTTATATCTACCCTAATGGAAATTATATTCTACTATTATATAAATTACATAATTTATGTCTTACCGTTACGTAACAACATATGAAATAGGATTTAACATTACACATTAATGGTTTTATGCTTATGTGACATGTTAAATTTTTTCTTCACCTTTTCATAAGTTTTCATTACCCATACATAGTATTATATCTACCTTTATGTCACGTACGAACTTTATGCATGCTGCTTATTCCTCATGTCATATTCCATAAGGTTCGACCATGCTCTTTATCTTGACACCATCTTTAAAGGGTTATGTTTTTTCATTACATGAGAAAACATCATTTGCTGGTTCACTTCCATTATCAGTTTTAAAGAACGTAAAATCACTGATAGTTTTTAATCATCTTCAACTATGTGTATTACATGACCATGAATCTCCAATATGGCATATTATTTTTAACATTGGTTTTAGTTTTAAAATCACGGTCCACCCTAAAATGCGATTAAACAATCAAAAGGGCGTGGAAGCATTTACCTACAATGAGGATATTTTATTTTTTCCCAAAAACCATTTACATTGATATTTCATGTTATTGAATGAAAATTTACTTAGACATCTAAACTAACCTACCATAAGTGTTTCTCATGTGACTTCAAAATAAACAAACCGTAGGTTTTTTATATCTCACTAAAAATAAACCTACATCTTGAGATTTTTTCCAAGAAACTATATGAGTTATTTTCAAGATACTTTAAGTAAATTACCACATGATGAAATATGAACAGATCGTAAGGATTATTCCTCATAGGCACATAACACACACAATCAGGTCATTTAATTAATTATTTATTTTTTAAAAAATAAATATTGTATAGGTTTTTATGTTTATTAATTATTTTTCATAAATTATTTAACATCATTATTTTTTAATTATTTATTTCATTAAATTAATTTACAGAATAAATATATATTAAAATAACTATGTATAACTTAATTACAATAGAAAATATCAATATAATTTTTTGGTTGTGATAGATTATTTTTCATATACTATATATTTACAATTTTGATTGATCAAATCACTTAAATAGTTTCATATTGGTATTTACTGTTTTATTTTATTGATTACTTTTTATTTAATCTAATGAACTTATTTGAAGTTATTTTATCATGTTAAATTTCAGAATTATAATGGGATAAAATTAATCATTGAATACATGAGACATTTACACAGGTAGTAACATGTTTTTTATTTTAAATATTTTTATCCATGGAATGGTGGTGATGTGTTTAGGAATACCGAACTCAACAAAAACTTTAGGATGGAGTCAGATAACCACTAGTGATCTAATAATAAATAAATATCAAAGGATATAGTATATGAGATGTATTATTTTCTTGATACACAACTAAGATATTATTCAACTACTATTCCAATAGTGTGATCGTATGGGATCTTTTACGTATTACACTATTCATATAGTATCATACGCCAACTCAGTTTTTCGGTTAGGACAAAACAAGTTGGTATTTGTGCAGCACAATACATGTTGGTACTGTGTGTGAAAGGAATCTTTCACTTAGAGCATTGTCAGATATAATTTAAAATTGTAATTTATTCCAAAAAATTGGTCCATCAAAACTCGGGGTGTTACACTCTACCACCCTTAAAATAAATTTATCCCTCAAAATTCATCTATGTTATCAATGGATTAAAATTTGAATGTTTTATTAACAGAAACCCACACCGTAAAAATGAATAATAAAACTTCTCTTAAAAAAGGAAATTTGGAACCATAACGGTTACCAAACGTAACATATAATGAGATTCCAACATAGAAAAACATAGATGGGAAGCAAAAACATGGGCATGGAAGGGAAATATTATAATAATATTTGTATGGATAGTGATAGAGGACAAGATCAGGAAAAAGTTAAAATTCAAAAAGCCATAAATTTGTGATGACTTAAGGGACGGTCTAATTCTTCAGAAACATATGTATAAGAAAACATTTTTGGCTTGAAGATCATTTTTACTAAAGTTAAATAATTTTCAAGAAAAGATATACGTTCATGATTTTATGAAAATGTTACCCTTTTTGGTTTGCTGATACACTTCACCTCTTTCTCAAAAAAGGAAACGTGGATTTTTCATTCCCGAAGTACTAACAGATAATGATATCCATGATATTCAATCCCATTTTCATCATTTATCATTAACATAAAATAGTTTGAATAGGCCATCCAATATCCATAAATATTCATATGGAGTGATAACACTTGTATCTTACTAACTTCATCCATAGTATAACTTAAACATTAAATAAATGGTTATCTGTATAATCCTTCTGAATGATTAAAATTCCATTCTAGGGAAAAAATTTCATGAATTCATATAAACATTGATTCCCCATATAATTAAAATCACCACTTGGATTCCACATTCTGAACATGTGAATAACTTCATCATATAATATCTTGAAACATGGCAATTACCAAAATTACCATAAATCATTTTGTAAAATATGAATGATTCATTATTCCATAATATATTGTATTAATTACATAAATCCAGAAATGTTGTAAAATTTATCAGTAATAGAATACACCACATATCAACAAGTCCTTACTTATTTCAAAGGTAATCAGTACTATTCAAATAACTTATCCATATCACACATATTTTATCCATAAAACATTATCTTAACATAGAGAACATATAAAGGGTTACCTTCACTTAATCAAAATATCACATTTCCATGGAATAAATTTTCTATGTCTTCATTAATTTTTAATACTTACTTTTATATCCTTAATGAAGAATATAAATAACATAATTATATATTTCAAGATTTATATAACATAATCTTTGAATTCCAAAACATAAATACTTCATTAATCCAAACTTATTCTTAAACCATCACTCAATATAAATCAACTTATTCATGAATACCTCTTTCCTATGATATGAAATATTAATCTTGTATTAAGGTTCCTAAACCTCAATCAAATCATGTTTTTTATGATCAATGTAATCAATACTAGAAGTACCTCACATACCTTTGACAATTCTTTTTAAATCTCTTTATCTTCAGAAGTATAACCAATACGCATTCCACTTTATTAGTTCTCTTTATGATATTTACACTTGGGAAATAGATTTTCATTGTTCCCATACTTTCCACATCAAAGACATTCAAATATAACTATGCTCCTTCTAATTATCTCCATTTATTTAGACTAGAAACCACAGGGTGAGAAACACATATCATATAAGAAAGCCACATAATAATAACAATAACTTATAGTATGTCTGAATCAGGAAAACATTATTAATCTATGACACATTAGGTTTATCCTAGATTATTCATATTCAAAGTATATTTAAATCCTTTATGATTGTTCATGAAGAATTTCTGAGTTCCAAAAGCATATCCATCGGGTGTGTCAAATTAGGTGTGAATAAAGGATTGTTTTCATGTACTAGATTACCCTGAGTCCGGCCCAGATCATCTTTTCATAGTTGTTACCCCCTAGGTACATCTCTTATAGAGTTACATCCACTTGTAATATCTATATAAGGTTGAATTTCTAGGAAACTACTCACTTTATCCTTTACCAAAATTCAAGGAAATATTCATTAATTTTAACACATTATTATATTTATCCTTGGGAACATCCATACACATATCCTTAGATATATACCTAGGGATATCACTGATGTTTTCTAATCCTAGTTTCCAACAATTGACTAAACCATTCATCTAATACTATCTTTAGAGACTCATTCTTAGCATACATGGATATTATATCATTGAAGATGAATATACAGTACATTACAAAAATACATGCCTGAGGAGCATAATAGTTTAGTGTCTTTGGAATCATGGGAAAAAAATCTTCAATCCTGGTAAAATATCTTCAATATCTTCAATAAAGATCTCCAACTTTAGTACTTCTACCTAATACCATTCTTCGTAACATGGGGAATAGAAACATATGATATGAGTGAGATGAAATGCTAGGGAAGGGTAAATAAATGATATTCATAATAATAACGTAAATAAAAGGTTATGGAACTTGTTCATATCATTTGAAGATCATTCCTAGCATACTAGGGAAAATAATAACAATTTGAAGTTCATCTGAATCATATTTAAATAAATAACGTATGTAAAAGAAGTATAACATAGGAAAATAAATGGAATTTTTTGCATGAATGTTGGTTTTTAATGTTGTGAACATGTATAAGTAGGAATAGGTTCAAATATTATGTTAAGGACCTTAAATCAAGCACTATCATCAAATTTTATATATGCAACCATGTCCATTAATAACATTGGGAACATGAAATCTGGTTTACATATAACCTTAAAGACATGAATCTAGGTCCATGCATAAAATTTTGAACATTTAATCAGGTTCACACATGAATTTGAGAACATGTAATCAGGTTCACAGATAAACATAGGTTCGTGCATAATAACATGAACAAGTAATCAAGTTCACAAATAACATTGTGGGAATGAAGTCATGTTCATGTATAAACTTATGGAAATGGAATCAGGTCCATTCATAACATTGTGAACATGTAATAAGGTTTATTGATAACATTTTGAACATTTCATCATGCTCACAAATAAACTTATGGACATGAAATTAGGTCTGTTCATAACATTGTAAACATGCAATAAGGTTCACTCATAACATTGTGAACACGTAATCTACTTCACTCATAAACTTATGGTCATGAAATCAGGTCCATTCAAAACATTGTGCACATGTAATCAGATTAAAACCTAACTTTTATACTAATGTATCATCCATCGTTACCCAATGCATTGAAGGGGATATTGGTCCCTCCCATCTCATAATAAAATCATTCATATATGTGCCACATGATATTAAAACATTCGACATATCAAGACCAATAAGAATACTTATGTTTTATAGACATAAAATCATAACCCATGAAATGAAATGGGTATCATTAATATTTAATCACATCATATCCAATGGAAAATAGATAGGTTTCATAACCATTTCATCATAGCATAACCTGTGAAAAGAAATGTGTGTTATAAACATGTAACCCATGAAAGGGAAATGAGTTTTATAAAGACCATGAAATTAAGCATTGCCCATTCATAGTAAGGATATGAATGGAACATTTAAATAATTTTTTATAAGGTAATGAGTAACATCATTGGTTTTCACTATATATGGTAAATGATTTTTAAATAACTTTCAAAAACATTTCTTGAGGAGAATATCATTTCTTCATTGAAAAATGCTTATAACATAAAACCTTTTAAAATCCTTTTTCTTGGAAAGTATCTTTGAAACCATATAATGTAATATTTGAAACAAATAAAACATTTTTAAAATCCATTTCCCTATAAAATTATATTTACAGATCTTTTGAAATCATATTTGAAAACATTTTCGAAAACATGGTTTTTGAATACAAAAGATTTCTGACCGAAGGGAGAGACTATTAGATTTTACGTAAAAATATTATCTTAATTATCCAAGAGTGAATAAAGTTGTACTGACACATGATTATATTTTAAAAGTCATCGGGTAAGGAAACTCATGTGTGCACGTTGGATATGTATCATAATATTTTGTTAATGGATGTGTAAACATAAACACTCTCAAAAGGAGATGGGATTGTCTCAATAAACTTGTATTACTTTGTAACTTGGGATCATACTATACATATAAGAAATTTAAATTAAATGAATCTTAAAATATCATGAAAAGAATTATATTCATTATTTAACATGTAAAATGGAAGTATATAAATCTCAAATAAGAGTTTAGGTGCATAACAAAACATGAGTCTCAATGAAAGAAAATTACAAAAAAAACATTTTACTGATTTGGTAGCTTTTGAATCATCAACCCCATGAAATAAGGATCCTATGATGGAAATATGAAAACCCATAAATTTAAGTATAATTTACATTAATAAAATAATGTGTAGTATATACACCATACGAAAGGAAAGTGTGGTGAACATAACATGCATCTCCCTGAAATTAAAAGTGAGATGAAATCCCCTTATGTTGCGTCTGGACTATAATCGTACTCATTAAAACCACATGTATAATAAATAGAAATTTATTATATATATTTTCAAGAAACATATTATTATATATAATACCATATATAGTTTTATTTTGACCTTATATTACCCTATTTTTAACAATCCTATGTTAAGGTTTCATTTAGGGTAATATTCACTTTATTTTTCACATGGGTCTTAATTTGTTATACCGTTGGTTATTATACATATATCAGGATTCCATAATGTATATAATTATTTAAACGTCATGTATATCCATTATATTTATATTATTAGAATATATATGATAAATAAATATGAAATGGAATATATCTTTCATGGAGACGGTAAGTTGTACATACGCATAAACGATGTTCCTGTTTTTTATTGTCTTATTGATAGAAAGTATGTAAATGAAATATATATATATATATTAAATTAAAATTATAAGATCATATATATTATATATTTCATTAAACCCATCATTAATACATTCTATGTGGTGTGTGAATGAATCACATTGCTTTGAGGGGGTGGTAGTCCACATTTTCTCAAATGAGATTATCATATTAACACAAAATTGAAATTAATGATATATATGTTTAAAAAGGAATAAATAATAAAGAATTTTTAATAAATATAATATTATATATATAATATAGTTTCAATCATAATTTCCACTATGATAGGTGGTAAATGAAAAATGAAAAATCGTTATTTTGTGAGGTAGTAATTCTCCATACAAAGAAACATTGTGTTCAATATCCATAGATGGGGTCTGTGTAAGTATATGTAAAATTGCATAAAAGCATAATTGAATAGGTAGTATACTGTTTTTTTTACACAATAATGAAATAAAGATATTTTATGGGGTGAAGAATGAAAATAAAGAAAAGGATTTTGGGAGAAGATGTTACCTCTAAATCAGGTAACTCCTTTTGGTTTTTGCCAAAAGTATTCCTTTAGAGTGTTCATTCCCAATGGGAGGCTTCAAGGTAGAAGGGTGGATTTTGGGTAAATGTATTGGGATGGTATTGGACGAAATTAAAGGACTTGAGAGGTGTTAGGCATGGGTAGAGGTGGTTGACTTTTATAGTGGAGGAGGAGTGGAACTCTAGTAAATATTTGAAGAAATAAATACACCCTTGTTTTTCACATTAAAATTGGATACAATAATGATCCAAGGTCGAGATAATCAATCATAGGGTCGAAATATTTCCATCAAAAGGGTGTTGGAAAAGTTTCTCAGTCATTAGGACCCTTAATGTTAAGGTTTAGTCCCTAATTAAGCATAATTTGGTCTTAACCACTATGTTTAATATTAATCACATTCAATAATATTTTCGGTCAAAAACAAAGATAAAATTATTAGAAAATAAATATTAATGTGGATACAAATATTGAATACATTTTTCCAAATTCTATTCAAATAAATGGAAGAAATTAATTTATAATTAATCCTATTTTTGGGACAACACTACGGGGTTTTATGTAAAAATGTGTCAAATGATTGATATGTTTTTATATCCAAATTGAGTGTGTAAATGGTTCCAATGAAAAAAATAGGATTATTTAATAATAATATTATCTAATTAAATGTTGAAATAAAATTAAAATTTATTTTATCTTTATATATAAATTAAATTAAAATGTAGTTTTGAATTAAAATCCGATATTTTCACTATTCATCTAAAAATGAAGTTTCTCAGAAAAATCCCAAAAATTCACCCTATAATGATTTCGAATTTTTAAATTAAAATATTATGTTTATTTTATCAAATTTAATTTATATATTTTTCTAAAATTAATTTTTTTCATAATGGTGGTTCATTCATGAAAACACCATTTTTACATAAAAGGATTTTATCAAAAAAAATCATATTTCATTATCAATATGTTTTATTAATATAAAAAACTATAAAAAATATATTAAAGGTAGTTATGTCATGACCCGTCCTCAGGGCCCGTGCCGTGACTACCCCAAGCCCACCTTCCATAGGCCAGGGGCTGGCGACTAGCACCAAAGTCGTAAATCCCGATAACTGGGAAGGAATTGCCTTTATAAAAGAAAACAAAACACCACAGAGTACACGCGGAAGAAAAACACTAAGTATAAAATAAAGTGCTGAAAAGTAAATGGGCCAGAAAAAAAACCCAAATGAAAGTACAACTACAACTGAACAAGTACAACAGAAAAAGACAACAGCTGGAAGAAAGGAAGCAGCTCCTGGGTCATCCTCCACGGATCTTACCTGAAGGGTAGGTACAGATGGCACAGCTCCTGGATCGTCCACCACGGATCCTACCTGAAGGGTAGGTACAGATAGCCTCCATAACACTCTCGCACGTCAACCTCCATCGTGTGTCGTCTCATCGTGTAGTCCACCTCCGGGTACTGACTCGTCATGTAGTCCACCTCCGGGTACCGTCAAGTCCTCGAACACTCGGCCTCCGTCAGCACTGCCCGTCATCTACATCCGACACAATGAGGTGCGGGAAAAGCCCATGCAGGGGTGAGTATAACGATACACAGTAGGGACCCCAAGACCCTCAAGGTCTCACTAAATCCAACATGGATAACCACAAAGAAGATCTCAATAGATAACCTCTACTTAGGTATATGCCCATGCATATACCTAAGTTATCAAGTAACCCATATCAATCATGAGGAAAACACCAAGATCATGAAATCAACGGATAACCACTACCCAGGTATATGCCCATACATATACCCAAGTTATCAAGTCACCCATCTCAATCTTGAGGTAAACACAAAGGTCAAAAGTCTCAGCTCAAACCAGGATTTTCATTATCGAAACCAAAACTGCTGAAGAGCTCCATTTCTGGAGTGTACAGTGGTCCTGTCACGACTCCGAGGTACTGCTCACTAACCTAAGACTGCTGAGGTACTCCTCCTGTCGATTGCTGCGGCTCTGTGGCCTACTACCGGGCGCTCCGTCCGCTGTGGGTCTATCGCCAAATACCAGGCGCTCCCCATAATATCCTACAGAGATAATCCTCCTGTCGAGTACCGCGGGTCTGCGGCCAAATACCGGGTGCTCCGTCCGTCGTGGGTCTGTCACCAAATACCGGGCGCTGCATCCACTGGGCTAGTCGACTCACTCCAAGTTGAGTCGGTCAAGCAGTATTCAGGTCTCAGGTGGCTACATAGTCTCCGTACTCCGTACGCTTGTCTCCGGGAGGGTCTACTCCATGAGCTACAGGTCGATACTCCAAGTATCAAAAAGTCCCACGAAGAAGTATCTCAAAGGACCGCCTCGTCATAGGGGTCTCAACGCAATAGACGACGCATGAATCGGACGCCCGATCTGTGAGTTATTAACCTTTTCGCCCTAGGGGCCCAGTTGGTTTCGTGTGAAAACCAACCCGGCTGTATCTCAACTGTACCCCGAACTCTCATAGGGTATACTCATAGGGACCGTTTCTCAACAAGATCACCAACTCCGCTGACGGTTCGTCAAACGGACGTCCGGTCTGAAAGATATCAGCTTTTCTATTCTAGGGGCCCGGTTGGATTTCGGGTACAATCCAACCACACCACTATCCAACAGCAACCAAAATTCGGGCAAAGTATGCAAAAAGTTCCGTCTCATCAAGAGGAAAACAACGAGACAGACGACGTGTCAATCGGACGCTCGATCTGTGATTTATTGGCCTTTTCGTTCCAGGGGCCCGGTTGGTTTCATTAGTGAACCAACCTGACCGCACTCGGACGGCATCCAAACCACGATCAGAGTAAGCCAAAATATTCATCTCACTTAGTGGAATCCAACAAAGTCGACGGCACGTCAATCGGACGTCCGGAGCTCAAGATATAAGTGTTTCCGCTCTGAGGGCCCAGTTGGTTTCGTATCCGAACTAACCCGGCCGAACCCAAAGTATTCCGAAACCTTGAGTGCGATATACCAAAACGACCTTCTCGTTCCAAGGATCACTACACAATTGAAGGTGCATCGATCGGAGGTCCATAGCCCAAGATATGGCCACAAGACCAAAGAGGGTCTGAAACGGGGGGTCTCGGCCCGGACCGAACCGGCCCGACCCCCCTGGGTTGGCCCGAACCTGGTCGACCAGACCCAGGTCCGACCCGGCTAGGCCCGGCCGGCACGGCCTGGCTGGCTCGGTCCGGCTCGACTGGCCCGCCGCGGCTTGGCCTGTGCGGCCGAGCGGAAGCCGCGGGCGGGGGTGTGCGCGGCCTGCCCTCGCCGTTGAATGAGCCCGGCAGCGGATCCACCGCCGCCAATCTTCCGGCGGTGCACTCGGGCTCCGCCGCCTCCTGGGGGCTGGACGGCTCCGGCCGCTGCCCCCGGTCGACAGCGGCGCCGCGCCGGTGACCCGCACCTCTAGGTGTTTCCGTGGGCCACCGGAGTTGCTCCGGGGGTCCGTTTTCAAAACTTTCTGAGCTGGTGATCATCTCGGGTCTCGAACTTTACTGCGTAAGATTCAAAAATACATTGTGGCCATGTTTGTCATCTCCCATAATTCTGCACGTCAATTAACAAAACGTACCATCTTTGTGGTTTTCCGGCACGCCGCGATGGCGCCGCGCCCCTTCGCCGCGGCCCGACTCCGGCCGTTGTTCTTTTGCGGTTCATCGGCAAGGCGCGATGGCGTCGCTGAATTGGTTTAAAAATTTGAATGCGCGGCGTGACGACGTTGCGCATTTCATGCCGCTCAAACCCACGCGGTGCGACGGCACCGCGTTACTTTCATTTGATCCGCAGTAACAAGGAAAACAATAAGGGAGGGGGGCGGCCGTGTTTGTGCGGTCCGACCTCCTCCCGTTAACTGATATCATGCGGTCCAAAAAGACGTGGATAAAAGACGGAAGATAAAACACATATAGAAAAAATATTAACCCCCTACCTCGTGCGAGCTTGAATAGAGGTTCGTCGAATTAGGATTCATCGCAGAAAGAGATGTCATGGAAGAACCGTCACGGTAAAAGGCGCCGCATAGTTGGTCTCCGAGAACTCGGCGTTCTTCGATGGAGTTCGATACGTTCTTCGCATTCTTCATGTTCTTCAATGAAGAAGATGAAGAACTCTAGCTTTCCTTAGCTTTTCTCCCCAAACCATTCAAGCAACAAAGGTTCCAACCCCAAAATAAAATAAGCTTACCTCTTATTTTATTAACATAGCAAATATTTGAATTTCAAGAGTTTAAAATTCAAATAACCACACTTAACTCAATTAATTAATAACATAAGTTATTAATCTTAAGTTGCCAAAAATTAACTGTGAGTTGAGGGGGGTTAAAGAAAGTGAAGAGTTATGAAGGGTTAGGGAAGGTGAAGGGGTAGGGTTCTTGTGGGCCCTACCACCTTCATAACCTCCTTTGGGAAGTTGGGTAGTAACCCAACATCCACCCAAAGCCTAATCCACTTAGTTAAAATAAAAATTGTAGAATGATTATAAAATAAACTTCCACAATTTTTATCATCAACTCTCGTGAAAACGCAACTTTGGAACTGGTGTTTCTAAGCAATTATCGGCGCTACGGTTCCATCAGTGCCCTCGGAATTCGATTCTGAGCATCGGTTCACAAGGTAGAAATTCCCGCTCGTTCGTTCACTAAACGTACCCGAGCTAAACTTAGGAAAATGATTTCGGGCACACCGGGCCTCGGAATCAGGCACCGTCAAAAACTGCGTTCTTGTAAAATTTCAAATAAAATTATGAAAAATGTTCCATCTCATCAAGAGGAAAACAATGAGACAGACGGCGTTTCAATCGGACGCCCGGTCTGTGAGTTATTGGCGTTTTCGTTCAAGGGGCCCGGTTGGTTTCGTGATCAAACCAACCCGACCGCACTAAGACGACATCCAAATATCGAGCGAAGAAAGCCAAAATATTATTCTCACTTAGAATAATCCTACAAAGTCGACGACACGTCAATCAGACGTCCGGAGCTCAAGATATAAGCGTTTCCGCTCCGAGGGCCTGGTTGGTTTCGTATCCGAACCAACCCGGCCGAACCCAATGTATTCTGAAACTTTGAGTGCGATATACCGAAACGACTATCTCGTTCCAAGGATCAATATGCAACTGACGGTGCGTCAATCTGAGGTCTGTAGCCCAAGATATGGGAAAAAGACCAAAGAGGGTCTGAAACGGGGGGTCTGGGCCCGGACCGACCCGGCCCGACCCCCCCTAGGTCGGCCCGCACCGGGTCGACCCGACCTGGGTCCGACCCGGCTCGGCCTGGCCGGCTCGGTCCCGCTCGACCAGCCAGCCGCGGCTTGGCCAGCGCGGCCGAGCGGAAGCCGCGGGCGGGGGTCTGCGTGGCCCGCCCTGGCCATTGATTGAGGCCGGCGGTGGATCTTCCGTCGCCAAACTTCTGACGGCGTGCTAGGGTGTCGCAGCCTCCTGGCGGCCGGACGGCTCTGGCCGCCCCCCCCCCCCCCCCCCGGTCGCCGGCGGCGCCGCTCCGGCGACCCGTGCCTCCGGGTGTTTCCGCGAGCCACCGGAGTTGCTCCGGTGGTCTGTTTTCAAGACCGTATGAGCCGGTGATCATCTCGGGTCTCGAACAATACTGTGCAAGCTTCAAAAATACATTGCGGCCCCGTTTTTCGTCACCCGTCATTCAGCACGTCAATTAACAAAACGTACCGTCTTTGTGGTTTTCTGGTGAGACGTGATGGCACCGCGCCCCTTCGCCATGGCCCGATTCCGGCCACGGTTCTTTTGCAGTTCTTCGGCAAGGCTCGAAGGCGCCGCAGAATTGGTTCAAAACATTGAATGTGCGGCGTGACGACGTCGTGCATTTCTTGCCGCTCAAACCCACGCGGTGCAACGGCACCATGTTACTTTCATTCGATCCGCAATAACAAAGAAAACAATAAGGGAGGGGGCGTCCATGTTTGTACGGTCTGGCCTCCTCCCATTAACTGATATCATGCGGTCCAAAAATACGCGGATAAAAGACGGAAGAGAAAACACGTATAGAAAATACGTAAACCCCCTACCTCGTGCGAGAATGAACAGAGGTTTGTCGAACGATGATTTGTCGCGGAAAGAGACGTCGCGGAAGAATCGTCGCGGTAAAAGGCGTTGCATAGTCGGTCTCCGAGGACTCGGTGTTCTTCGACGGAGTTCGATGTGTTCTTCGCGTTCTTCGTGTTCTTCGACGAAGAAGATGAAGAACTCTAGCTTTCCTTAGCTTTTCTCCCCAAACCTTTCAAGCAACAAAGGTTCCAACCCCAAAATAAAATAATCTTACCTCATATTTTATTAACATAACAAATATTTTAATTTCAAGAGTTTAAAATTCAAATAACCACACTTAACTCACTTAATTAATAACATAAGTAATTACACTTATGTTGTAAAAAATTAAATGTGAGTTGAGGGGGGTTAAAGAAAGTGACGAGTTATGAAATGTTAGGGAAGGTGAAGGGGTAGGGTTCGTGTGGGCCCCACCACCTTCATAACCTCCCTTGGGAAGTTGGGTAGTAACCCAACTTCCACCCAAAGCCTAATCCACTTAGTTAAAATAAAAATTGTAGAGTAATTATAAAATAAACTTCCACAATTTTTATAATCAACTCTCGTGAAAACACAACTTCAAAACAGGTGTTCCTAAGCAATTACCGGCGCTACGGTTCCATCAGTGCCCTCGGAATTCGATTCGGAGCACCGGTTCACAAGATAGAAATTCCCACTCGTTCGTTCACTGAACGTACCCGAGCTAAACTTCGGAAAATGATTCCGGGCACACCGGGCCTCGGAATCAGGAGACGTCAGAAAATGCGTTCTTGTAAAATTCCAAAGAAAATTAAGAAAAAATATTCCTTGAATTTTATGGGTCTTTACAAGTTATTACTATTAATATAACTATTATTAATGGTTAGGTTATAATTGTCTCATTTAATTAATTATATATATAAAAAGATGTTTCATATAAGTTCAGTGTTGCATGTATCATACTCCAACTCAGTGTTGCATCTGCACAAGCCAAGTACGTATTACGTGTAGTGCATGCCATGTCGGTATTACATGTAGTGAAATAAAAGTCAATATTTCATGTGAAATTAACCTTTGACTTAGTTCATTGAAATATTTAAATGAAAATTTTAATTTATTTGAAAAAATTGGTCCATAAAAACTTATACGGTTACATTATTCCCCCCGTAAAATGAATTTCTCCCTAAAAATTCATCTAAGTTATCAAAGGTTTAATACTTGAAAGTTTCTACAACCCACATAATAAAAATTAATAATAAATCTTCCCTAATAAAGGGAAAATTGGAACCATAACGGTCACCCAAACAAACATATACTGAGATTCCCACATAGGAGAACATAGGTGGGATGTGACAACATATAAATGGAAGAGAAATATTACAATCAAGATATGATGGAGAGTGATTGAAAATAAGCTCCAGAAAAAGTTAAAATTCACAAATCTATAAATTTTTGATGACTTGAGGTACCTTATGATTCATCAAAAATGTATGTATAAGACACCATTTTTGGTTTCAAGATCCTTTTACCTAAAGTTAAGGAATTTTCATGAAAATATATACTTTAATGATTCTATAAAAACACCACCCTTTTTTTTGATCCACTTAAACTCTTTATATTAAAAGATAAGGTGACATTTTCTTTCTTAAAGTACTAAAATATCATGATATCCATGATATGCCATCCAATTTTTCATTAGTTATCATCAACAAAAAGTAGTTTTAAAAGGATATCCAATATGCATAAATCTTCTTATGGTATGAAAAGAGTTATATCTTATAGACTTAATCCATATTTTATCATAAATTTTACAAAAATGGCTATCCTTATACTCCTTCCAAAAGATTAAAATTCAATGATTTGGAAAAAAATTCATGAAATCATATTAACATTGATTCCCCATTTAACACAAATCGCCACTTGTCTTGCACATTCCAAACATGTGAATACCCTTATCATATAATATCATAAAACATGGTAACAAACTAAATTACCATTAATACTTTTGTAAAACATGCATGCTTCCTTATTCCATGCTATATTGGATTTATTCCTTACAACCAAACATGTGGTAAACTTCATTAGTGGTAGCATACACAACATATCAACAAGTCATTACTTAGTTACAAGGTAATCAGTACTATCCAATTCACTTATCCATATCCCACTTATTTTATCCATACAAAATTACCCTAACATAGAGAACACATGAAGGGTTAAATTCCCTTAATAAAATTATCACGTTTACATGAATTCACTCTGTGATGTCTTCATCAATATTCCATATGACCTTTAAAATCAATAATAAAACTTATAATGAAAATGCTTATATATTTCACGATTCATATAAGATAATATTTGAATTCCAAAACATAAATAATTCATTCATCCAACCTTATTATTAAACTATCACTCAAGATTCATCAACTTATTCCTAAATAAATATTTCCTAGGATATGAAATAAGAATCATGTATTATGGTTCCTAAAACTCAACATAATCATTATTCTTATAATCAATGTACACAATTATGGAAGTGCATGAAATATCTTTCATATGTCTTTTGGGATCTCTTTATCTTAATAAGTATAACCAATACTTATACCACTATCCTAATTATATTTATGAGATTTACACATGGGAAATAGATTTTCATTACAGCAATACGTTCCACATCTGAAACATTCAATGCTAACTAAGTTCCTTCTAGTTCTCTCCATTTACTAAAACTACAATGCACGGAGTGAGAGATACATATCATATAAGAAAGACACATAATAATGAATATTACTTATAGGATGCCTAAGTCATGAAAACATCTTTAATATATGACACCATAGGTTTATCCTAGGTTATTCATAGTCAAATTATATTTAAATACTTAATTATGGTTTATGAGAAGTTTTTGAGTAACAAATGCATATCCCCCAGGAGTGTCTAAACATGTGTTTAGTAAGGTCCGTTCACATGTACTCGATTACCCTGAATCAGGCCTAGAAAATCTTGTTGGAGTTGTTACCCCTAGGTACATCTATGCCATAGCCACATCCACATGTAGTATCTTAACATGGATGAATTATTAGGAAACCACTCACTATATCCATTACCAAAATTACAGGGAATTTTTCTAAATGTTAACTCATCCTTATAGTAATCCATAGTGAGATCACTAAAAATATCCTTAGAAATATACCTATAAATCTCACTAATGTTTTCTTGTCATAGTTTCCAAAGGATGAATAAACCATTCATCTCATACCAAATATAGAGACCTAGGATTAACATACATGGATATTACATCATTTTAAATAAATATATAATGCATTGCAAAAATACATTCCGGAGGACCATAATAGATTAGTGTATTAGAAAACATGGAAACAAAATCTTCTATCTTGGTGAAGGATCTTAAATATCTCCCATAAAGATCCCCACCTTCAGTAATTCTACCTAAAACCTTTATTCGTAACCTTGGGGAAGAAAATATAAGAAAGGGGTGAGTTAAAATTACCAATAAGGGAAAATAAAGGAAATGCATAAGAATAACATAAAAATGGTATAGAACTAGATCATTACATTTTAGGATTATGCCATGCATATTAGCGAACATAATAAAAAATTGAAGTTCATATGAATCATATGTAAATAAAGAACATAGGCCAAGGAAGAATAATATAGGAAAATAAATGGGAATTTTGGAATTCATGTTGGTTTATAATGTTGTGAACATGTATTGGTAGGAACAGGTTCACCCATTATGTTAAGGACATGAAATTAGGCCTCATCATCAACTTGTTGACATGTAACTATGCTCGTTCATAACATTGAAAACATTAACTCACATACTCAAATAACCTTAAGGAAACTCCACAAGGTCCATGTATAACATTGTGATCATTTAATTGGGTTCACACAAAACATTTTGAACATGTAATTAGGTTCATTCATAAAAAACTGAAATGGAACAAGGTCCATGCATAACATTGTGAACATGTAATCAATTTCACATAAAACATTATGAACATGAAATCAGGTTCACACATAAACTTATGGACATGCAATCAGGTCTATTGATAACATTTTGAACACATAATATGGTTCACTCATAACATTATGAACATATAATCAGGTTCATGCATAAACTTAGGGACATGAAATCAGGTCCATTCATAACATTCTGAACATATAATAAGGATCTCTCATAACACTATGAACATGTAATCAGGTTCATGCATAAACTTATGGACATGCAATCAGGTCCATCCATAACATTGTGAACATGTAATTAGGTTCATGCATTACATTTATACTCATGATTCAATCATCATTACCCAATGCATTGGAGGGAGATATAGGAACCTCCCTTCTCATAAGAAAAGTGTTCATACATGTTCCACAAGATAATAAAACATTCATCATATCTTGACCAATAAAAAGACATAGGTTTTATAAACATAAAATCATAACCCATAAAATTAAATGGGTATCATAAAAATTTCCTAACATCATATCCTATGGAAAATAGATAGGTTTCATTACCACTTAATCAAAGCATTACCCCTGAAAAGAAATGGTTATTATAAACATATAACCCGTAAAATGGAAATGGGCTTCTTAAAGACCATAACATTAAACGTAACCCATCCATAAAAATTCCATGAATGGAACATTTAGATAATTTCCTAAAATTTAATGAGTAACATCAATTTATGTCATCATACATGGTAAATAATATAGAAATATCTTTTTAAAACCTTTCTTGATGAGAATATCCTTTCTTCTTGAAAAAATTCTTGTAACATAAAATAATTTGAAAAGCTTTTATTTGAAAGTATCTTTAAAAACATATAAAGGAATCTTTTAAAAAATAAAACATTTTTAAATTAATTTTTCTTGATAATGATATTCTATGATCTTTTGAAATTATTTTTGAAAACATTTTTGAAAACATGGTATTTGAATATATTAGATTTCCAACAGAAGAGAGAGATAATTATATTTTACATAAAATTATTAACTTATGTATCAAAGAGTGATTCTTTAAAATAACATTATAATATCATGGAAAAAAAAGTATTATGAAACTAATAAGTGTTCTTGAGATATGTACCATAATATTTCATTAATGGAAGCATAAACGTAAACAATCTCGAAATGAGATGGGATTTTCTCAATAAACTCTTATAACATTGTAACCTGGGATCATACTCTCCATGTAAGAAATAGAAATTACATGACGATTAAAATATCATGAAAATAAGTAGATTCACGATATAACATGTAAAATGGAAGTATATACACCACAAAAAAGTGTTTAGGTTCAAAACAAAACACGAGTCTCAATGAAGGCAAATTGAGACAAAACATTTTACCGATTTCGTAACTTTTGAGTCTTAAACCCCATGAAAGAATGATTATAGGACTGAAATGTAAATATTCATAAATTTATATATAAGTTACATATAATAAAATCATTTTATGTACATGCACCACACAAAAGGAAAGAGTGGTAAACATAACATGTATCTCACAGAAATTAAAAGTGAGATGAAATCCCCTTACTTTGTGTCTTGAATCTCATCGTATTCATTCAAACCACCAGTATAATAAATATAAATTTATTATAAATAATTTACCTAAAAATATTATTGTATATAATACCATATATGGTATTATTATGTCTTTATATTACTCTTTTTTTAACGATCTCATGTTAAGGTTTCATTTTGGGTAATATTCACTTTGTTCTTCACATATGTATTAATTTGCTATATTGTTGGTTATTATACTTATATAATGATTATAGAATGTAAATAATTATATAAATATCATTTATATACCGAATATTTAAATTATTATAAAATATATAATCTAGAAGTATGAAAGGGAATACACCGTTCATGGAGATGGTAAGTTGTACGTAAGCTTGAACACTGTGTCCATTTTTAATTTTCATACTGAATGAATGTAAGTAAATGGAATATGTTTATATACGTATATATATTATAATGTCATGATAAGATCATATATATCATAAAAGTTTATTAAACCAATCATTAATACATTCCATGTGGTGTGTGAACGAATCACATCTCTTTAAGGGGGCAATAGTCCACACTTCCTCAGACGAGATTATCACATTAACACCAAATGGTAATTAAACAGATGTATGTTATAAGAGTATTAAAGAAGATTGAATGAATAATAAATATAATATATTACATATATAATAGAGCTTCCATCATAATGGTCCCCATGATAGGTGATAAATGATAAGTGAACTATCATCGTTTCGTGAGGCTGTAATTCATAATACACAGAAACATTATGTTTGATAACAATTAAATGGAGGTGCATATAATATTAGGTATAATATTAAATAAAAATATACCAATAAATTTATGATACTTTTTTTGTCACACAATAATTAAATAAAGATATTGGAGGGTGAAAAAGAAAAATAATGGAAAGGATCTTGGGAGAAGACGTTACCTCTAAATCGGGTAACTCCTTTTGGTTTTTGACAAAAAGATTACATGAAAGGGTTTATTCACAAAGGGAGGGTTCAAGATATAAGGAATAATTGTTGGGAATTGAATTGGGTAGGTATTGGATGATCTTAAGGGGTTTCATTGGTGTGGGGAATGGGTAGATGTGGTGACCATTTATAGTCGAGGAGGAGTGACACTCTTGAAACTATTTGAAGAGAGAATTCCACCAACGTTTTTACTATTGAAAGTGGATCAAATAATAGACCATGGTAGATATTATTAATTATAGGGTCTAAATTTTCTAGAATATGGTTTTTTGACAAGTGTCTAGGTCTTTTGGTCCCTTAATGTTAAAGTTTAGTCCCTAATTAAGAATAAGTTAGCCTTAATCGGCGTGATTAATTTTAATCTCTTTTACTAATATTTTTTCTAAAAAACAAATTTAACTTATTAGAAATTAAAAATTATTATTATTATAAATATGGAATCAATTTTTACAAATTATAATCATATAAGTGGTAGAAATTAATTTAAAATTAATCTCACTATCGGGACGACAATATCAGTTTTTATAGTAAAAATTGCTCAAAAGATTTCAATGTTTTTATATAAAAATTGAAGGTTGAAATGGCCCCAATAACCAATATTCGATTAATTGATAAAAATATTATATACGTAAGCTTTTAAATAAAATTAAAATATATTTTAACCATATAAATAAATTAAATTAAAAGGCAGTTTTTAATTAAAATCCGGTATTTTCACTATTCATCTAAAATTGATGTATCATATAAAAATCCAAAAAATTCACCCTAGGTTAATTTTGATATTCCGTATTCAAAATTGATTTTTATTTTATAAAATTAAATTTATATATATGTCTAAAATTAATTTTATTATTAAAGGTTGTTCATTCAATACAATAGTATTTTTTTACATAAAAAGACTTTATTAGAAATCGAATCATTCATTATCAATATGTTTTATTTGATTAAAAAATTATAAAAAATATATGAAAAGTAGTTATTACTATTAATAAAACTATGTTTAAAGGTTATGTTATAATTATATCATTTAAATAATTATTTATATAAAAATATGTTTCATAGAAACTCAATGTCGCGTGTTTCACACACCAACTCAATGTTCTGGGTAGCGCAAGACAAGTTGGTATTTAGTGTAGGTCAAGCCAAGTTGGTATTATCTGAATCACATCCCAAGTTAGTATTTCACGTGAAATGAATATTTTAATTACTCCATTTTAAGATATAAATGAAAATTTTAATTTATTCAAAAATATTGGTCTATAAAAACTGGTGGTATTACAATTTAGAACAACTGCCATACATCATTTTCATCCCACGATATTCGGTTTTTATATATCAAATCCAGTATATGTTTATCTATAAAACTAAGAGAACTACATCACATGAACCAACACTATGTCACAACATATGATAATTCATCACTATAACCCAACCATCTAACCAAAAAACAACCTGAAAATTAACTCATAAAATTATCAATTCATGTAATCCCTCATCACTTACCAATCCAAGAAAACATATCCTTGCCTTTAGTAAAATTATCCTTGAACCTGATCACCAACATCACTGGTAAACCCCCCCCCCCCATAAGGTTTCCATATATCTGAACACAATGCTCTAAACACATAAACACATAGCGAAACATTCTATATTTCATAATCATTTCAATTCTGTATTCATATAATATGAGTTTCATAACATCACATCTTTATTAGTATAGGTATTATCAGAAAAATCTATAGTCCCAGGGGAGACTAGATCATTATCCATTTATATGTTCTTACTATTTTATGAAAATTGAGTTTTATAAATCAACAAAGTAAGGTCTTCCAAATTAACACCAATCACAACACAATGGGATACCAAGAGAAGTAATTTTTTTAATGGAAATAAACATGGAAAATATTTTAAATAATTTTAGAAAACAAGTAAAATTATATGATTTCACTCCAATCTGATCAATTTATATTAAACCAATTGATTATATTTATTTAGCTTACCCTTACCATCCACCCATTATATTTAAAAATAAATAAATCTATTAAAAACCTCTTAAAAGGGAGAGTGTGAGGATCCCATACCTCAATAAACTCTTGTATAATTCATTATGAAAGACAACCAGGTGTGAAGATGCCTACATGATTAAATATGCATAAGGTACCTCCAAATTAACCTAGATCACACCAAGATCCCAATTATTTTTAAACACAATAATACCTAGATCAAAAGGTTTTCAAGGATTAGGGTTCCTAAAATAATAAATGAAGGGAAACACGGTAAAATAGAGGGTATCTCACCTCATATTTCCAAAAACCAAACTTATGATGTGGGGGATCAAATCTACGAAGGAAGGGAAAGAAAGACCCCAAATAATTATTATAGTTCTCCCTAATAATGAGACAAATAATTCTTAGAGACTCCCAAATTTATAAACACACTGGAAGTTAACATATTATAGGAATGAGAAATTGGTTCACATGATGAATATTCATGATGGAAAAGAATCAAGAAGTTAAATTCACTGTTGCAATGAATTTTTCCAATCTACCAACCATCGAACATCCATTGAATTTCATGGTTCCTCGAACGAAATACAATCATGTGGGGTATATGGATTTAATGTCAGGAATCACCTCAAAAAAATCACTACCAAATCATCCCATAATTCCCCCATTAAATTGAAAGGTATTAATGACCATCAGCATATGAATCTAAACTCCTTCAGATTATGAACTTACATTCACACAATGAATGGAACCCATAGCTATAATTTTGTATCCAAACATAATAGAACCTCTATTGGGCCTCCTATAACAACCACTTACTCCTAAAGAATCAATATAATGAACCAATATGGCATAAACCATTACATTATATACCTATCAAATGATTCTAATCCATGAGAATCAAAACCGAAACTGAGAAAATAGAAATAGTAATGGTGTAAAAAATCATCTTATATGACACATCTCAAAGATCCAGCTACACCCCAGAAACATGCATGATCCAAGAAAATCAAAAACTTTGTGTAAATGAATTCTCATAATTCAGTAACATTCATGTGTTCCATCATAAATGTAATCAAATAATTAAAACCTTAACAAAAATTATAAAAATATTAGGGTATTGGGCACTCATCTACATCTCACGATCTAGGGTACTCTCTTCCAGGTTACCATGTCTCCATAACACATGAACATCAGGGATGGATTATCCACATAACACCTTCTCTTAATGGTATTTCATCTATAGTGGCCCCTCAATATTGTAACATTTCCCCTGATATCCATCTCTCTACAGTCGATAACATGTTAGTAATTATGAAAAGTATGATAGAGTGTAGATATGTGGGTGAAATCATGGATACTAACCATCTGTGGGGGGATTATCATCCGATATTCCCCTAAAAAATATTATCTCATGAGATACCTCAAAAATGAAACAAACCTACTACCAATAACATTATAGAGAGGAAACCCATGACATTAAAATAAATCATATCCTAGAAACCCTCATGAATACTAGAGATATCTCTCAAATAGACTATCTCAACTAGATAAAGACAAAGTTGTATAATCCTCTTTAATCATGATCAATATTACCCAACTACTCTTCCCATCCTAACAAGATTTTTAGGATAGTAACACCATGGTAAAAACCTTTTATTCTTATCTAAAATATTAAATTTCATTTTTTATGATACATTCATGAAATTTTCCTAAAAAATAAATAATTAAATTTCCATAACAATAAACACATTTTGAAATTAAATTTCGTTGTACATGATAGGGTTTTGGTAAAGGGTGAAGAATTAAACAAATATATTAACCCTCTACTAAGTCTCTAGAGAAGACTAGAAATCATGAAAAATCTTGGAACATTAAATGTGAAATTGAAGGAAAACATTACATTGGAAATATATCAACTAAAATACACAATTAAACTTAAGCTACACAACCCCGTCGTGCTAATCCATGCATAAGACATACAGAAAAGGCTCAATACTATCCTCTGTAATGGTGGAGAAACATAATATTGAGAATTTGACTCCACCTTCCCAACCACTCAAGAGGTATCTTCATTGAAACCATCATTTAAAGGATCACACATCGATACTCATTGAAGGAAAATGTTCATGTATACATCAAAAAGTTATAAATAATACAAATCTCATAGATCACCACAATTTCTCTCCCACAACCTTTTAGTCATATGATGAATGAAAAATATATTTCAAAGAAAATAAGAATTCATCCAGGATCCTCACTTACCCAAATGAAACCTAAACATTCTCCAACCAATCCATATGATTATGGTTGGAGGGCTCCCTGAAGTACATTAACACTTATTGTCTCTATATTTTCAATAGGGTAATATTAAAATATATATTTTAATATTTTAACACCCTAAACAATAATTATGTTTCTACATAATAGGTCTAAACCAAGAAAAAACAATGTTATCATAACCCACAGAAACCATACAATCAGCACAAAAGAAACATCATCATAATCCAAGAGTCACATCTTGCTAGGGAAAAAATCCCATAAGGAACCCCCACACAACCACATTACCATCAATTATAAATAAAAAAACCATAAAATCTCATATAATCTACAATACCCCTCACATCCTTATAATAAATCAAAAAACCAACTCACGATGCCAACAAACAACACAAAAACCATAAAAAACATCCTCATCCCATATAAATCGAGAGGATCCACTTTCCATATCTGAATATTATCTTCCTTGGGTAGCCCTAACAAGCCAGTAAGATTTTACAACATGTTATAAATATATCATATATAAATTGGGAAGGGGTTTCCCTATTTAAATATGTATAAATATATAACACACAACATTAATATAAAATTAATAAAAAACCACAAACAACAAGATATAGAAACCAATTTATTTTTTTGATAATAATTTAGGGATGGAATGAAATTCATAATCATCAATTTCATGATTTCTCAAACAACCTTTTAACTATCCACATTAATTGGTTAACTATTTTATGTAAGTTCATAAATTCATTAAATAAAACAATTGTACAAAAAAATCAATGTAGGGGTACATGTTCTTAAAAGTATAACCACCATCTTAAAGATTTCACATATTAAATGTTAAGAAATATAAATGGTTTCCTGATTAAGGTTTATTATAGAATTTATTCTAAATAGATGTATTTTAAAAAAATATTTTACAACTATAAAAATATTTTTATATAATAGATTTAAAACCATGAGTTTTTATTGAATATTTTTTTTTCAAATAAATTTAATTTATTTGATAGTTTGTGTTACCTAGGACACTATGTTTTAATGAACTGTAGTATATTATAAATATTAATATTTAAATCATATTGAATGAAAGTAATTAATATTTATTAAATTTTTATATTATTAGCAGAATTATATTTTCCTAAAAAAATGTTTTTATTGTTTTTTGTAAAAATATAATAAAATTACATTTTAATGCTTCTAGAAAAAGTATCTGATAAAATAAAATTCTTTTTAAATATACATGTAAAAAATAAACTATGATTTAATTTTTTATAATTTTCATAAAATATTAAATTTTCAAAAAACATAAAAAGTACTTATTTTTATAAAAATAATTCCATTTCATTTATAGAGTTTTAAATATCTAATCTATTTTTATAAGGTTTTGATTGTAAAAATAATTAAATTATATATTGATTAATCTAATTCGGAAAATTTTACTCAATTTGGTTCATCAAATACCTTCACAAATACATTACTTACTTATGTAAACACATTCTAGAGACTTTATTTTTATTAGGATTCCATTCTACGAAATAATTAGGTGCAAACCTAAATGGGTTCTCTAAAGAAGAGGTATAGTCCATAACCATGAATTTTTATTTTATTTCTTCCTCTAAATACATAAAATATTATTTGAGAAAGTTGAAATAATAAAACCTATATCTCCCATACAATTATATGTTATTATATAAATATCATGAAATACCTCTATATCCACTTTTATAATGTTAGAAATGAAATTGTTGATCATCTGTACGGTGGATTACCACATCATGAACCAAAGTAATTTCATTCCCCTAACCACCTCTAACCAATGGATATAGTGATGTATTTTATTTATTAATATTATATTTATGAAATAATTATACTCCTTTAATTATATTATCACATATATCTTATTTAATTCCATTCTGTTGTAAAACAACAATGCCACTCATGTGTACGACGGACTACTACCTCACAAAGGGATGTGATTAATTTTCACTTATTATTTACATGTAATGTATTAAGGATAGTTTTGATGAAAATATTTCATATATATGGAATAAAAATTAATTTTTAAATGTAATATATTATTTAACTTTCTTTCGTTTCATTATTTGAGTGAATATAGACAACATTCATGCATACGTACAACCTATTGTCTCTATAAAGAGTGTAATTCATTTTCTATCTCTAGAATTAATGGAATAATAAAAATAAATATATAATTAATATATATGATATTTATATCATAAATAATTTTTTTGAGATTATTTAACCATGATCATTGTAAAACGACTGAAAATAAAAAATGAAATCATTTATGAAAAATGAAGCAGTCATTACTCCAAACATGATTTAAACATGGAATTTTTAATAAAAGGTTAAAAAAATGTATTAAGTAAATCATATATGGTATCATATAGAGATTCATGGTTCTATTATATATTTATAATAAACTGAAATTTATTATATAGGATTTTTTAATGTGAATGAATGAATTTGATACTTTTCGAATGGGATTTTTGTCTCAATTTTATTTCGATTGGACACATTCCATATATAACAATTGTTTCTTTGGTTGAGTGTATATAAATCACATGAATTTATTTTATTATTCATATAATGAAAATTATGGGGTATAATTATTCATCAAATTTTCTTTACTTTTTGGGTCTTTTGATTCAAATGTTACCAAAGTGGTAAAACATTTATGATACAATGACATTGTATATCATGATTGTCTATGGTTATGATTATGATGACTAAATATTAGTATCAATATCTCAATAAACACATTAATTTTATTATCCTGTGGTTATTTGTATAATTTACATGTTTTCTTTTTATTTTCATTTCTTTATGTGCTCAATGCTCTAAAAGAATATTAATAAAGAAAACCAACTTCATTTCTCCCTTCGGTCAAAAATATATTTTATTCCATGTCCATATTGTATAAATTTTATTTAATGATTTTTGTAATATTATCCAATGTTTCGTAAAAAAAATTTCACCCAATATTTACTTTTAAAAAAATGTATATAAATGAATCTTCATATTTTTTTCCAAACAAGACCCTTTTTTGGTTTACAAAAAAATATAAAAGGAATACTTGTTTTACCATGCACGAAATGAAAAATATTTATTATCATCATGACCAATAAATTTAATAATGCTTACATGCTAAGTGTAAAAGTTTATTTTTTAAAGAAAAGTATTTTCACATTGTTTTGTTAACATTTTATTTTTTTAAATTAATTTTTAATTTGAAAAGGTTATTTTCCTCATGAATTCTCCAATTGATATTTCAAACTATTTTTCCATCTAAGATGGAATAATTTGATGTTACATTTTATTTTCTAGGGATATGATCCAATTATACAATCTTATTCTTCACCTGAATTATTCATGATTATTATGAAAATATTTTCATGAAACCCATTCCGTTTACAAGGGTTTTTCATTGATGAAATAATGAAATGTTTATGAAACCCATTTCTTTTCAACAGGCAATTCAATAATGAAAATATTATAAAACCCATTTATTTTAATGGGTTATAATATGATAAATGTGTTATGATCTTACATAACACATTTTTATTTTTTTCATTTTTTCCCGGTGGTTATGTTATATCTAAAGATAGTGGATAAATTATATATAAGGATGGTGTTTACGTTATAACCAAGGATGGTGGTCACATTATGACCAACAATGGGTGGGACATATATCTCCCTCCAGTGAATTGGGTAATGAATAAATTTCTTTGAGATAAAAGGGTGAATTATGGGTTATCCCAAAATTGAAAAAGAGGGAAACCAGGAGGTTATGCCAAGAATAAAAAATTGGATACATGTGAGATTATCCCATGACTAGAAAAGTATGAATCAAGGGTGGTTATCTCAGGCCTAAAGTAGGTACACAATTGGTTATCCCAAGACTATCATTTTATAAATGAATTTGTGTATATCCTTGATATATTATTTTCTATGATTATGTGTATTTCCAAAATCTATGTATTGTGAAAATGTTATATTCTTGTGGATTATGTTATTTAATTCCATTATGATTCTTGTCTTATGAACTACCATGATTTATAACTTGAAACAAGATTACGATCTTGTATATTTTGGGGTATGATTTTCAAATTTTGTTGTCATGTTATCATACCCTTATACTCATGTTATATTGATATCCCCCATGAGTACTGTTCATGACCATTTGATCTCACGCATTCTATTTTTTTCATTCCCTGAGTTATGAATAAGGGTTTTGAGTAGTGTATGTCAATGAAGTGTATTATGTAAGAAGTTCATTGTGGGATATGTTTAATATATTTCATGAAATATGAATATTGTGTATCTATTCAACAAATAAAGTAAACTTGTATGGTCATCAAGTGGGTATTTGTGAAATGAATTGAATATTCATCTAAAAAGTTTTAATATTTATATATGAAAATATTGGGTCACTATTATTGATATCAAATTAAATATTTAGTGAATCATTAGAAACTAGGATGAGAAAAAAATTGTGAGATCATTAGGGATATTTCTTGGGATAAATCTAAGGATAACTCAATGTACAGGAAAATGTTTTGAAAATTTATTGAATGATATAGAGTGGTTTTCAAGAAATTACATTCATATCTAGATACTACAAGTGGTTGTGGCTCTAGAATAGTTTTACCTTGGGATAATAGCTCTGAAAAGGGTGTATTGGGATAGACTCAATCATTACATGTTTTATGATAAATGGCCATACTATAGAACTAATTTGACACTTCCAGTAGATATTCTCTTGAAATTCACATACAATTTATGAAGAATATTGATGGATTTGAATTATGACAATGAATAACCTTTGTTATTCCTAAGGGGTCACAGATCAAAAATATGGTGTCATAATATAGATATCATATAAGTGATTTTTCATGATTATGTGGCTCCCCTAAAGCATTATTATTGCATACACTATGTGTTTTGGATTCATTCAATGGATGGAACCCAAAGGAATCGTGTTAATGCTATGTGAGGTAGAAAATGAAATTATTTTCATCCCAAGCATCGAAACATTATGGGATATAGAATTAAAAATTGAATTTATATTATCACATATTCTTCTCAATATATGAATCATCATTAAATTTTAAATAAACAATAGAGGGAACAAAATTATATTTAGTTTTTTAGGAGGGAACATCCAACTTCTTTTAGTTATTATCCTGATCCACTAGTTTTTGAGAAATGGATCATTACAAATGAAAATGTATTTTCAATTACCCATTGTTTAGTGAATTAAAATTTTAATTTGAATGTGTATGATTTGGATGGTGAATCTGATCAATGGTGGACTCTTATCAAGAATTAAAGGAAATTTGAAGAAATAAACTCTATGGAGTGGTATGGGTTTACGAGTTGAATTTTTGATAACTAATTTCTTCATATTATCTTTATAAAAATAGGGAGTTAATTAGTTATGATAAAACAAAAGGATGATGATTATGTTGGTACCTATAAGGAAACTTTTACAAGACATTAATTTTTTCTTTTGGTATTATCGTCCAAACTGAATGTATGGTTGATCGCTTTTTTAGTGGATTAATGAAAAGTCACTGAAGGGAGTTAGCCATAAGGTACATCAGTAGATATGTAGAAATAATTTTTTATGTTATCATGGTGGAAATGGATATTAGTGTTATCTATCAATAACATGATTTTGATAATAAAAGAAAGATCTAATTGAACTAAATCTCTAAAAACATGGGAGAAAAGAACAGTAAAATTCTTTTATGCTCAAAGTGTGTATGGAAATAGAGAGTAATTTTTCTCTAGGAGGATAAAAAAAAATTCTGTCTGTAAATGATGTTAATTATGTGGATGAATGTCTAAGTTATGCGAATAAGTTATAAAATGTTTCAAATAGAGAGAAACCTCCACAGAAAGCACTCTACATACTCTAGTATTTAAAATGCATGGATTTTATGAATTATACTGACCAATGATCAAATTAAAAGTTTAATGATTATGATCAACATAATAAAACTCATAATCCATGAGACATATGGAATTATCATGTGATAACTTTTTATAATTAGGGTTATGATAATTACCTGGTGAAATTTACACTTATCATCCACTCTAGAACTTATAATGACTTATTTGATACTAGATCTACCCATTATTTTATATATGAAGAATTTTATAGTGGTATCAAGACTCCCCCCAAAGAAATTAGATATTTAATTAGTATTTAAATCCCATAATTGTGTGATGATTTCCCTTAAATACTATGATTATTATTCTATTGAATTTTGTAGAAATGTTATTTTTAATCTTATCAGTCTTCCTTATGTGAAATATGACTTTATCTTAGTCATGGGCTGGTTTTATCTATAAAATTAAACATAAATTTTTAAGAAAGGGATGTTGTGCTTTATTTTTAAATCCAACATATGATTTTATATTAGTGTGATGATAAGTATAAACTTATGATATAGATCACATCTATTTTATGGGTCTCTATTCCCATTCAAAAGTGGTTTTTATCTAAAATGGTTGTGGATAAACTCAACATTGATGATATATCTAATTTTCTAGTGTTTTTTGATCCTTTTCAGAATAGTTTTCCTAGTCTTCCATAGAATGTTGAGGTTGGGCTCTCAATAGAACTCATAACTGATGTGATGCTTATTTCATCTAAAACCTCCATAATTTCCCTGACTGATCTATAGGAATTAATGAGGAAACATCAGGAGAACCACAATAAGGGATTTATTTGACCAAGATTTTCACCTTGGGATGTACTTGTTTTTTTAATAAGAAATATGTATGGATGAAACTCTGCATTGATTATTGGGAACTAAACAAGATCACAATCAATAATAGGTATACTCTACCCCATATTGATGAATTATTTGATCAATTTTATAGGGCATAATAATTTTTCAAGTTTGACATTCATTCTTGGCATCATCAATTCCATGTTAAGAAGGTGGATATACCAAATATTTCATTCCATATAATGTATGAACACTATGAATATATATATATATATATAGTTATTATACATGGTCTAAATAATACCCCTGATATCTTCATAGATTTAATAAATTTATTCTTTAGGGATTACATTGATCAGTGTGTGGTGGTACTTATTGAAAATATTCTTATTTGTTAAATTATAAAGTAATATCCTGAAGATCACCTGAGAAATGTTTTAATACCCTAAGGAAGGATACAATATATAAAAAATTTTCAATGTGGGGTGTTTGGATAAAAATGTTTCATTTTTTGTTTGTATAATATCATGAAAAGGTATATCAGTGGATCCATCAAATATAGAGGTTATTAAATGTCATCCCAGACCATAAACATTGACTAAGATCTATAGTTTTCTTTGTTTAGAAATATATTATATGTGGTTAGTGGATAATTTATCATCACAATCTAATCCAGTCAAGATGTTAACTCATAATGGATATAATTTCATTTTGATACATTAATGTGAGGAAAATTTCAAGGAACTAAAGAGACGGTTGGTCAATGCACCTATGATTATATTACTCTACACTAGAGAAGTATTTTTAATCAATATTTATGCATTAAATATGGTACGTGGATATGTTTGTTAGAATAATGACATAGTGATAGCTTATGCCTCATGAAAATAGAATGTTTTGGAGAAATGTTACCCAACTCATGAGTTAGAGTTAGCTGCATGAATATTTTCCTTAAATATATGGAGGAATTTTATTTATGAATAAAAATTTGATATGTAAAGAAATTTGAATTTTCGTAAGTATATAATAACAAAAAAATTCTTTCACATGAGCTAGAGAAGATAGTTAGATCAGATTAAAGATTATAACTACTCAATACATTTCCAACATTGGAATGTAAAAAAGGTGGATGAGGCTTTGAGTCAAAAGTATCATGCTAGATTTTCTATTATTAGGATCACAAAATATCAGATATTTATAGATTTTTGAAGGATGTGTCTCGAAATATTGACGTTAGGGGATAAAGTGTATCTTTCACAAATGAGTGCTCAACCATCTATCCATGTGATAACTAAAGAGGTGAAAATGGAATATGTAGAGTAGAAGAAGAAATAAATATATGTCCTTCTATTTAAAATTGATCATAGGGTAATGATGAGGCTCAACAAACATTATTGGTTTTTGTACATACTATATTATGACGAAATAAATGTTAGTGGAATCTCACAATTCTTCATTCTCTATTCACATTGGAAGTAAAATGATGCATAAAGAATTGAAAGAGTATTTTTGGTGGGATGGAATAAAGATAGATATTGTCAATTTTTATCCCTGTTCATGGTATCTCAACAAGTTTAGTCTACGAGACCAATATCGTAGGTTATGCTATAACCATTACCCATACTTGAATGGAAATGGGAAAAAATCACCGTGGATTGTTTCATAAGACTCAGAGAATACATCTAAAGGGAATAATGATATATTGATTATAGTGGATAACATTACAATATCAGCACACTTCATCCCTATTAGAGAATATTTATCTCTATATTATCTATCCAAGATATACATTAAATAAGTGGTAAGGTTGCATAGAGTACCACATTCTATTATGTATTATCGGGATATGAGTTTTACCTTGAATTTATTGAAAATTATTTATCTATCCCTAGATACGGAGCTATGTTTCATCCCTACATATCATCCTTAGATGGATGGTAAAACTAAGAGAAAAATGTAAAACTTATATAGGATATGATTATAGAATGTTTTATGGATTATAAAGGTAGTTGGGATCAACACCTTCCACTACTTCTATTTTATTACAACAATATCATTCACTCAAGAATTAAGATGGATTGTTATAATTCCATATATGAAAGGAATAATAGAACTCCAATGTGATGGGATGACGTAATATAAAGAAAGATATTGGGAACCGATCTAGCTAATGAAATAGTAGATAAATTCCAAGACATTCAATGACATATAAAAGCATCTCAGATTTGACTGAAAATATTTTTTGAAAATTGATGAGATGATATATAATTTTATATTTGTGAGAATTTTTTTTTATAATTTATCTATAAAATGAGGATATGATATTTTTTAAGAAAGAAAATCCAATCTCTAGTTATATTGGTTCTATCAGGACTCGTGATAGACTAGGGATGGTTTATTATCACCCAACACTTCCACCAAACCTCTCCAAAGTTCACGATGTGCTCCATATTTCCATCATGAGGAAGTAAATTATTGGTTCTTTAAAGGTAATGAAATCAGAGATAATACAACTAGACAAATATATTTCAAATAATAATTTTTTTGGAGATTCTAGATCATATAGAGAAACTTATGTGAACAAATACTACTCACCTGGTCAATGTTTTGTGGAAAAACCAAAAATTTGAATAAGCAATGTGGGAACCATAGGATGTAACGAGGAAGAAGTATCCATAGTTCTCTATATCAATGTGATGGATATTTTTGTGAAATTCAATTCAATGGGTAAATATAACACGCATGGTTTTTATAAAATATTTTTTACATATAAATTTATATTCCTTGATAGATTTTGTTACATGAAACACTGATTTTTAACGAACAATGACATAATATTAATATTATTAGTTAAACATGATCATTTTAACATATATCTTAAAAATGATGGTGTGAATAGGAATAAGCACAATTTTAATATTAATTATAATTGTTTTACCAAATGAGATCATATTGATAAAAATGTATATTATTTATAGTAAAGTCTTTATATGTTTTGAAAATACTATTGTATTAAAGAATTTATATATTTATTTTTATGAAAAAATAATAAATGTAGTTTTTACACTTAATTTTTTTAAATAAACTATATTTTTCAAATCTACATGTCAAGATTTTCTTTAAGTGAATTTTTTAGAACTGCAAAGATAAATATTTTGATGAATAGAAAAAAAGAGTCTTTTATTAAAAAAAGAAGTTTATTTAAAAAAACATGGACACTGTTATTTTTATATGGTTTTAAAAGTAAAATTAAATAATTTATATATTTATTAATCACATTTATTTTATTGGAATAAATTTTAAATAGAATTTTTATATTTTAACTTTATATAATTATAAACATTTTCTCTTTTGAAAACATCTTTTTCATCGCATCTGTTGGATTATTTTTAAAATTAATTTTCACACTTTTGTGGATATAAATTTTTTTAATGGATTACATATTTGGTCTCAAAATAATTAATTTTATTTAATATTTCTAATTTATTTTTTATCAATATGAATAGTAAAAATAGTAAAAATTATTTACCACGGTTAAGGTTAAAACATGTTTACCAGAGTATAAACTATACAAATAAGGGTTATATTGACCTATAAACATTTTAAACACTCATTTTATTTTAATATTTCAACCATATATTATATAAGGTTTGATAATATTCCATTTAGGATCCCTATATCATGTTTTAAACGTGGGTGTAACATTTTCTTTTCTAGAATTCTATGTGTGTCCTTTACCCCAGTTATAAAAGGGAACCATGTATCATATACTCTTCACACATCCAAAACCCTTTGGGTCACAAAATTAATACCCAATTACATCACTTAATTTACTCCCCACAACCTACAATCCTTATTTTTTTAGTAAACCCTACAAATAATACTTTAGATATAAACCTAATGGGGTTCTCTGAAGAAGAGGTATTGTCCTTGACCATGCATTTTTATTTCTTTTCATGACCCATTAAAATATTCTTAAACCATGATAATATAATAAAATAATAATATGACATATACACGTATTTTACTATATTAATGGAATTACCCATATATATCTCCTCTTCTATCAAGTGTGAAATGAAACTATCAATCATGTGTATGGAGGACTACCACCTCGTGAACCGATTCCATTCATTTTCCATCCCCACCTCTAATGACTTGAAATAATAATGGATTTTAATATATTATATTTATTAAATAATTATACTTATATAATTATAAAATCATATATATATTTTTACTTTAAATTCCATAGTAATATGATAAATTGTCAAGTTTTTTTACGGCAGACTACCTTCTCATGAAGTGCTGTGATTTGTTCATTACTTACACTTTACATGGAAATAAATAAGGATATGTTTAATTAAAATATGTGATATATTAAATAGAAATAATTTTTTAAGTTAATATATTATTTACCATTACTTCATTTCATCCACCGAGAAAATGGAAACAACATTCTTGAATATGTACGACCTATCATCTCCATCTACGCTGTAATTGAATTCATATCTATAACATTATTGGATTTCTATAAATAAAAATATAATAAAAATATATGATATTAATATCATTGTTAAAATTATTGAGACAATAGATCTATGATCAAATAAAATTGAATAAATATACAAAACCAAAACATACATGAAAAACGTAGCAGCTATTACTTGAAACACGATTTTAGCAGAGAATTGCAAATAAACAGGGAATAAAAGGTCATAATTAAAACATATATAGTATTTTATATATAAGTATGGTTATGGAATATATTTATAATAAACCTATATTTTTTATATAGAAGGGTTGGATGTGGATGAAAGAATTAATGAAATAATTTAAGGGATTTTTATCACACTTTTATTTATGTTGGACACATGCCTTATACACCAAATTTTTATTTTCTGTGGTGTAAATACTTATCAAAAATTTATTCTATGATTCATATCATTAAAATTATGGTATAAATATAATTCTGATTTTATTTCATTCGTGGGGCATATGATTCAAAATTTATCAATGTTGGAAAATATTTTTAACATTGTCTCATTTTTTAGGGATTGTTTTTGTTATGATTATGATGACGACATATTATTATCTATATCGCAAAAAAAACAAGAATTTTATTCTACATGGGTTTTTTTAATGAAATTACTTGTTTTTAATTAATTTTTAACTCTTAATGTACTCATTATTCTAAAAGTTGTTTGGATGGATAACAGACTTCATTTCACTCTTCTGGAAAAAATAATTTTCCTTCCACGTACATGTTTTTAAAAAAAATAAAGAATATTTTGACTATTTTCTAATGATTGTTGAAATTTTTTTACACATGCCTGGAATTTTTAAAAATGGTTTAAAATGAATATCCAGGTCATTTTCTAAACATGTCTTTTTTTTCTTTTACTAAAAATGTGAATGGAGTATTAGTTATAACATGTACAACATGAATGATATTTCTCACTGTCCTAACCACTCAATTTTATAAATATTCCTTGACATGTTTCAATGGTTCTTTATCAATGAAAATTACATTCACAATGTTTTGTGAACTTTACGTATTTAAAAGGTAGTTTTCAAAGTGAAAAGTATGTTACCCTCTAATAGTGTTCCAAGTGATCATTAAAAATCATTTTATATATAAGATAACATCCTTTGATGTCACATAATGTTCAATAGAGATATGATATAATAATACCGTCATTATTATTTCACTGGATGGTTTATGATTATAATAAATAGATTTTCATGAAACACATTCCTTTTCCATGGGTTTTTATACAATGAAATGATGAAATGTTTTGGAAACCCATTTTGTTTTTATTTGTTATACTGTGATGAATTTTTTTAAATCATTTATTTTCATGGGTTATGATATGAGAAATGATTTATGATATTATGAAACATGTATGCATGGTTTTCATTATGTTATGGTGGTTATTTTATAACCAGTGACTGTAGTAATGTTATAACCAATGATGTTGGTTACATTATAACTATGGATTGTGGTCAAGATATTATCAAAGATAGATGGGTGCTATATCTCCCTCCAATTTATTGGCTAATGATTAATGATATATATGATGAGAGGGTACATAAGTGGTTATACCAAGACTGAAAATTCTAGTTCGTGATAGGTTATCCCAACCCTGAAAAAGGACGATACGCTAGAGGTTATCCAAATCATGAAGTTGGAACACTGTTGGTTAACCCAAGCCTGGCATATTATTAATATCTTGGTGGATATTCATGACCTAACATTTTCTATACTTATTTATATACCACAAATAATTGTTTTATGCCAATGTTATGTTCTAATGGATTATGTTCGTTTATTCCTTAATTATTCATGTGTTATGATCTGTCAATATTTAGTCTATGACTCTATTTTTTCTATTATATGTAGGGAATGGTTTCCAAATGTTATTCTCATGATTTAATGACATTATGATCATGTTATTTTGATATCTCCCATGATTATCCTTACTGAACATATAACACCACCGTTCATTATGTTTCATTTCCCTATGTTTTGAAGAAAGGTTTTGAGAAAGGTATGTATATAATGTGTACTACGTAAGAAGATATTTATTTTAGTTGTTTAGGATCTTTCATGAAATAGGGAGATTGTGTATCTAGTCACCAAAGAAAATAAAATGTTATGGTCTTCAAGACTGTATTTGTGAAATGATTTGAATATTCATCTAGAAAGATATAATATCTATATATGAAATGCATGTGTTTATTTAAAGGCATATCAAAAAAATATTGCAAAAAATTGGTCAACAAGCCACCACAAACAATACTCTATAGTTACAAGTCATTTTTATAGAAATAATCATTCATTTCGTTTGAGTAAATTTTATATGTTCAAAAATTAAAGACAAAAACTAAAAATATTTTTCTCTTTCAATCAATTTTGGGATAGATGAACTAAAAAATTAATTTCTAAGGAATAATTTTTACCACCGAACAATAACATTACATGCTAGATTCCCTTACATCATTTAATTAATTCCAAAATTAAATATTTAGGAAATATTTATTCATTAATAAACATGACTTTTATATCATAAAAAAACATAAATTTATATAATAAGGATAAAACTACACATGCTATCTTATTATGCCATTATTGACATGATCGATCTAAACATTATTTGATCATTTAACTACCCAGGAAAACATTATTAAACACTATAATAAGGATAAAAATACTTTTCTTCTATATCAAAATGAAATTTGATTAGTACATGGAATGTTTTTTTATTCTAATTACAACATTCTAAAAAATCCATATGCTCAATATCTATATTCTAGTAATTTCATAATATAGCGTACTAATGAATTGAAATAAACAAATATTGGCTTAACATATCACCATTTAAAAAATTTTTATTTGGCGACTTTTGTAGAGACGTCTCTTGAAAAACACATTTATTTTTTAAAATTTAGCAAGGTCTCATGATTTTTGTTTTTCTAATTTAGTGGTGTTTTATGAAAAATATTTGTAATTTAGTAATGTTCCATATAAACATCACTAATTTAGAGAAATTTGTTAAAAAAGTTAATAAATTGATAATGTTTCTACAAAATATCTCTAAATTAGCAATATTTTTTGAATAATGTATCACAATTAATGCTGTTTCAGGAAAACAAATCTCTAAATTGGTGATATTTTTTGAAAAAGGTCACTAAATTAGGTGCATTTCCTAAAAAGAGTCACTAAATTAGCAAACATTCCAGAGAAATATCAATAAATTAGTAGTGTTTCTTGAAACATGTTCCTCGATTGTTGATGTTTCTTGAATAACATGGATAAAATATTGACATTTTTAGGAAACATTCTTAATTTAGCCATGTTTTTCAAAAAATATCTCTAAATCGATGACATTTTTCAGGAAACTTCGCTAAAACTATATATTTATTTATATAGATTTTCCCCCACATCGATGTAAATATATATTTAGAAATATATATATATATATATATATTAATATATATAAACACTAACACAAATATATAAACATATATATAAACATATATATAGAAATATATATTTAAATATATATAAACACACAAACACACACACACATAGATATATATATACTTTTATTTATATATATAAAAACAAATATATATTTATAATTTAGTCATGATTTTAAGAAAATGTGGCTATTTTAGTGACATTTTTTCCAGTGATTTAAACAATGGCTAATTATATATATATAATTGTAATTGTAATTATATATATGTCTACATACACATATATATTTACCCACACACACAAACATATACATAAATATATAAAAATATACACATATAAACATATATATATGTATAATATAAACACAAACACAGACATATATATTAATATTAATATATTATATATATATAATATAAACATGAAATATATAATATATATGTATATATATAAACAAAAAATATAAACACACACACACACACACATATATATATATAATCTAAAATACAAACATATAGATATATAAAAAAAATATATATAATATAAAATATAAACATATATGTAAAATATAAATATAGATATGTATAATATAATATATACTTATATATATACATAAAATATAAACATATATATATATATTAATATATGTATATTAAAATATTAAATATAAACACACACATACATATATATATATATAATTATATATTACAAATATACAACATAAACACATATATTAATATATAAAATTATATATATACATATATATATATATTTATTTATAATATTCATTTTTAAATACTAACACATAAATAAAAACATTTACTCATATATTTAGATATATATATATTAATATATATAAATACAGACACACACACACACATATAAATATTTATATATATTAATTATTATATATATGAAAACACACACACACACATAAATCCACACACACATAGATATATTTATATATATAAAAACATATATATTTTAAATTTAGTTATGTTTTATAAGAAAGCGTGAAAATTTTAGTAATATTTTTACAAACTTTTTAAAACACGGCTAATTATATATATCTTTACATAGACATATATATTTATACAGACGCACATACACACACCCATATATACAAACATATATATATGACACATATATGTATACAATATAATATAAACATATATGTAAAATATAAACATATAAATATATAATATAACATAAACGTATATATACACAAAAAAACATAATATATATATAGTATACATCCATATATATATAATATAAAAATATTTATATATATATATATATTAATATATATATATATATATATATATAACATAATACTATTAAATAGTAATAAATATAGTTGGTGAGTTGGTTACATGTTATGGATTGTGGGAGGAGGTACATATTTGGAATCTCCTTGGCTATAGGTTTTCAAGGCCTGTAGAGTAGGGGATCCACTGAGGTAAGGTTGAGCATAGGAGAGGCAGGATTGAGGTAGGGAAGCCATTGAGGTAGGTAGGCTGAGTGTGGGAGAGGCTACTTGAGGTATAGAGAGCCGCTGAGGTAGGATGAGGGGAGTACGAGAATGGTTGCATGCCCTGTGGAAGGGGGAAGCCACTGAGGCAGGTTAAGAAAGTATAGGATATGCATCTCGTGGCACGGACAACCGAAAATAATGAAATTATGAATTTAATAAAAAAAATCAGTGAAGTTTCTAAAAAACATCGGTAAATGAATTAATTTTTTTTAAAATGGATCTAATTAAAAAAATCACTACATTGGTTTTTATAGTGAGGCGTGGTTATTCTGGTACTACCATTTTACAATCTTGAAACGAATATTCTCAATCATGTAATGAGTAATCAATTTTCAATGGGTTACCACAAGCATGTTTTGTCACATTACAGAAATATAGAATAAAGAATCAGAAATCAATCTTATAAAAAATTGAAAACACATAAAATTTATATATCATGCGAATAAAGGTAACAGACGACTTGAAATTCACATTCCAATATTCAAATCATATATGTACAGAAAATATAAAATAACAATTCCCTTAACTATTCTCAATGGATGTGAATTAATTTTTATTGGAAAACATACAAATTGTTAATGGATAACATTGAGTATCTTATGATTTCCTAAAATATAGAGATAAATGAAACCATAGTTCAACCTTTTATTAAAATTTTTTACACTAAAATGCAACATACGAAATGATTAGTATTACAAAATAATTGTTATTATAAAAGGTTAATATAATTCATTTCAATGTTTTGGAATTTTAAGTAAATAATGAAAAGTAAATATGTTCATTTTTTAAGAAATTTCATAATTTAAAAATATAAAACAAATAATTAAAAAAAATTCTATAACACATTGTTATTTTATATTTCAAATGTAAAATAGTTCACATAATATCAACTTACTGAAAACTATAATACTCTTAAAAATGATTTCCAAGTAAAAAATTTACAATTTCAGTATTAATTACACTCAAGATAACATTTCTCACATATGTTTTCAAAATAAAACAACTACTCATAAAAAATAAACTAAGAAATATTCGGTTAAAATATCAAACATTATCTAAACTGTTTAGCATTATATGGATTTTATCATTTCAAACAGAATCCAATTCATGAAGGATCATTTTATAATAGGAAAGGGAATAACACATTCAATATTGAAAAATGTTTCAAAATAATAGTTCATTCTAGTTAATCACAAGTTTAACATTTTCGTTCAGGTTACATGACTAATTTTTTAAAAAAATAAATGTTTATTACTGGATAAATCAAGGTAAAAGTCACAGAACGAGATATAAAATTTCATTATTTAATTAATTAAATAAATTTACATTTTACTTCCCAAAACCACCTTGTCTAATCACAAAATAAAATAATCATTATGCATGTAACTCAAATAAGTATATACCCTTCAAGAAACACCACATCACATGGTTATTCTATAGGGTTGGAGCCCCTACATGAGAACATGAAGGGCCAGACAAACCCACTGATTTCTAATTTTATCGAGTTTTAAATAACTCCCATTTAGAAATTCATTCCATTTCACATAAACATGCCCCATTCATTTATCATTCCATTCCTCTAATCTAATTTCCGCACATAAATTTTAGCCTATGATATTTTAGATTCATTATTTAAAAATCATTTTGTGGCTAACTATGTAACTAAGAAAACCACACCACATCATCCATCATAATGTCTCAATATTTTATAATCCATTACCGCAACCCAATCGTCTCACTGTAATAACTGTATGAAAAAACCTTATTAAATAATTGTTGCACATATTCACTCATCACTTCCCATTCCAAAAAATATAGAATTTCTATCACCAAATTCTACCTAAAACCCAAACACCACCATCACCTGTAAAGTCCCCCACAAGGTTCCCACATATCACAAGGAAGCACAACAATATCATCAAATCATATCAATACATTCCATCTTCATCACGAATTACATTTTTATATTCATATAAATGGGATTTAACATGAAATTATATTTAGAATGATAATTATCACAAAAATCCATATTTATATGGGAAATGGGTTCATTATAATTATATAATTTCTTATCATTTTTTTCATAGAGATTTCAAGAGATCATCACAAGAAGGGATTCTAAAATCCCACCAATCAGAACATAAATAGTTATCTCATTTACTGTGACTTTTAGAAAGGAATAAAGCATGGACACACCATTATGAACTATTACTAACAAGTAAAATCATGTGATTACCCCACATTCCCATTAATTTTAGTTAAAAAATTGATTATCTTTATTATGTCAGCACTTACTATCCACCCTTTGCATATTAAAAGAATTAAATTCACATAGAAACACATAAATGGGAGAGAATGAAGATCTCATACTATAGTGAAATACTTTTTGATTCATTATGTAATAAAATAGGGAGAGATTACTCCCAACGGATCAAATCCCCAGAAGGGGGCTTGGGGTCAACCTAGATCACACAAACTTCCCATCCATTTTAACTCCCTAAAAATACACTAATCAAATCATTTCCACCACTAATGGTTTATAAAAGAAGAACCCAAATAAAACACATCGATAAATATGAAAACTCACACTATATTTTTGAATGAAATCTCTAGAAATTAGACATTAAGGATATAAAGGAAGGGTTGGGAAGACTTAAAATAATACCTAGGGTTCTCCCATATACCCAAAATAAATAATGAATCGAGAAATACTCCAGTTTTTATAAAAACACTGGAATTTGGCACATTCATAGTATGAGACAATGATTCATGCAATGAATTTTCAATTTGAGAAAAACTATTTGGAATTAAAATCCAGACATTCCATGAATGCCTCCAAGAATACATCTAGAAAACATTTGAAAATTTTTATGGAACATCTAGCTATGTTCATTAATATTTTTATACTATATTAATTTCATGAATCACCATGACATGGTCACCACCGAATTTTCCAATAATTCTCCCCTCTAAACTCAAAGACACAAAAAAAACATTTAGGTTGTTAATCTAACATCCTTAACATTATGAACTATATTTCAGGTTGTGAACCTCCCATGGAGCTATAATTTAAACTCCAAGCTTTGTCAAACCTTCCCTAATCCTCCTTTGATCACCTCCAAATCCTAAACAAACAATGAAATGTTCCAAGAATGAATGAACTATTAAATAATGTTTCTATAAAACCCCATATATTTTCCTATCCTATCATTATTTTTGGGTTTATCATTTCTTCTTAAAATTTCACTTCTTTTCATTTCAAAATTCAATTGATAGGATACATGTAAATGTTTGGAACATTTTCATATCTTTTTAGTAGGGAAATTTTCTCCAACAAATTCTTATTCACTATTTTCTTTATAAATATACTTCTTTATAATTTTTTTTTCATACTATTATTTTATATTAGACTTGATATTATTTTAAAAATAGTCAAGGGAATATATTTTTAACATTTTCTTTATAAGTCATTGGATTTATTTGAAATTTTGTTAAAGGAATATGTTTTTAACATCTCATGCTTCATAAAAATTTGCAATTATTTTAAAATATTTTATTTAAAAATCGTCCTTTCTAATATTTCATGGTTTTCCACAGTAAATTTCATTCAAATTCCTTAATAAAAAATATATCCATTGATTTTTTTTAATGTGTAAACGGTATTTCTTCTTATTGTTTTGGAGTAGTTTTCTATTACCATAATATAGTTTTTTCAACTATGGAAAAATAATTTAACATTTCTTATGCTTCACTGGGTATATTCTATAATTATACTATCCACCTTCATTTTTTGGATATATTATGATCTTTTTTTGTGGATGTTTTCATTAAATACATTTCTATAAAATATTTGTGAGTACAGACACACACACAATAATTTTCATTGAGAAAGTCCTATATTTTTTAATTTTTATAGTGGTGATATTTGGAAACACCATCTATCCATATATGTGGGGGAATGGGGGGCTATAGTTGGCAGACACTCATCTCTCCCCAAGTCTTTCACCCATTTCACCCCTCTTTGATCTCTTCTTCTATTACCCCACATTTCAATTTTTATTGAATTTCCATTCTCTCTATGAAGAGATTTTGACTCTTCTAATCCGTCTTATAGAGTAATTTGGATCTTCAGTTGACCTCTCCCATTATCTAGTTTCCATCTTTGGGTAGGGTCAACCATCGATGGATTAATTCAATAGAGTTTTCTATTAGTCCTAGAGTTTGAATAATCATTAGTTTATAGGATTTTTTGACTCTAATCACATACTAGTATGATTTATGGATTTAAAACACTTCACCCTCACCCAGTACCAGACTCGAGGGCTTTCCAACTATTTTTTTATCCCTTCTTAGATGGTCCTAATATTTCTAAATGTACCATGATTAGTCGACCATACCCATATATGCTTTTTAATTACGTTTTCATCATCTCTTATAAATAATATTTATTCTATAAGGTATTAAATATATTGTTGGTTTGTTTCTATGTTTTTATATTTGATCCCAATCCATGAAACACCAAGTAACTATATGCATTTTTTTTCAAATTAATGATTCAAAGGCTCCAGTCAAACCAATAATCATAGAGGCTGAGTAATAGTTTAGATTTCATGATGTGGTTAATTTTGGGTCTTGGATTGATTAATATTCTTGTTTCCATCAATTGGTATATCATCATATGTTTTTCACAATTTCAATACATGGAAGCATTGTTTGATCAAATAATTTTTTCTTAAGTAATCTAGAATTACTGTTAAAAACTTACATAACTATGTGGCATCCAATAATATGTCTTATAATAAAAAACAAATGGCCAATAATAGCTTGTATTAAAATGGAGGGAAACATATGATTAGTATTATACTCCACCTCAGTCTAAATTATGAAATTTTAGGTTCCTTCGAAACATATTAAGATACATTGTGTTTAGGATCGACCGCTTAGTGTTTGAGGGTGGGTGATGTACCCTTATCCTATGATAAAAGTTACCAATTGGGTTTGTTACTTGTAATTATAAGGAATAATATGACAATATTAATCTTCTTAAATTAGATTAAGTATGGAGTTTTGATCCAGAATAGGTGGTTTCTACATCTATATAGTTAGTAAAAGTCACATATGTGAATGACTTCGATCTAAAGCTTCAAAACAACATCCAAAATTTTGGGGAAGATTTCATGGTTAGAAATAATACCAAGGTATAGAATGTTTTAAAGTATAGGTGGGAGAATACATAATAATATGGAAAGATCTATGATCCTAGGACATAGTGGATGTATTAATGAGTTAGAAGTAATGAATCTATTAATAAATAGGAATTTGGGCATTCCCCAAAATCCTTGTCTATGAAGCACACACACATGCTACTATTAATTTACTTTTAGTGGATAATTATGTGAAGAAGAGTGGTTTTGATTTTGGGAAATAATTTTTTATTAACATATTAATGACCAAAACATGAAAGTATTATTTTGACCTACATAAAATAGTGATGAAATGATTGATGGGTATAATAACGATTTCTAAGAGGCATTATAGTTCTCCTATAAAATGTTGTATATTTTATGAGAATGAAAAATAATCAATAAATTAAAATTATAGTCCGATCAGAAAGGATGTAGAAAAAACTAAATTAGAGAATTTGATTGAAGGTGATGAAACTCTGAATATTCTACTCTAGCTTAAATACAAAGGGGGAGAAGGATAAGAGTAAGGCCAAATCTGTCTTAGACATGCTTATTCACAAAAAGGAGGAGACAATGGAAGATGATTTTTTCATCTATGTTACACTAGTGGAAACTAATGGAATTAATGAAAAGGAGATTCATTTCTACAACAATGTGGAACAAGACACAACTTCATATAATGATCTATAGCTCCAATGAAGGGAAGATAATTTTGGTAGAGTATATCAAGTCCGAAGACAATATGGATTCCTTATTTGATGATCTCATCTAAGAAGAACTATATTTAAGGAAGTTTGACAATGATTATATCTTATAAAGGGTACAAGGTTATAATATTTTAATAGATATTTAGAATTATTCATTAACATCAATATTTGAATAATATTTTTCACCCATCCTTTATTTTTTTGGATGCACATTCAACACTTAATTTTTTTTACTATATATGATTTAATATAATTGGATGGATTTGAGTTTGTTTTAAATGTATTTATCAATATATGAAAAAATTATATATACTTCTATACACATGTAGAACATAGATGTATAGTTTTTCATTAAGTGATTGCAAGGACTGGATTTATATAGCTCTCTAATAGTTTTCATAATGCTTTATAACTCATGAGATGAGAATTAGGGGGAAGGGGAGTGAACTAAATCCATTGGGGGACTCTATCCACTAAATTTATAGGATTGGAGAGTGATCATAATCAACTATGGGACTCTTTCCACCTTGTTTATTGGAATGTGGGTTTACCCAACCCACTTTGAGACTCTTTCTACTATGTAACAATGGACTTTAAATTGATCCTTGATATATGAAATGATTTTCTATGCTTATATATATATATATGAATAATCCTAACACAAAAAATCTATGACATTCCACATACATATGTCATGTTTTAATGGATCATGATTGTTAGACCATGTTACCAAACTTGTACGACTCATGTATTATGTTATTCTAATCCCTTATATACTAACATAGGATTTATGTATTATTTTTTATTGGGTATGTTATGTGTGACCTATGTGAACCTTGTTTATGTTTTCATACCCACATTCTCAAATTATGCTCCTGGATGATCTTGAATTTCAATCTGTTATATTTACACTTATTGAGTATTAGAGCTCACCATTTTTTTCTATTTATATTTCTAATGAAATTATGTGTAATGTTATATATAATATTTATTTAAGTGAATCATAAATGAATATTATTTATGGAAGATGTTAAATACTAGTTTCAAGTTGGTAGTGTAACTAATCTCCAAACACAATAAAATTATAGGTTCTATGGTTTTATTTAATGTTATTCAATATAAATATTATTGTAAAATGAAGTTAAATTCATTTATATTATGGTTTGGTCATTTTAGTTTGTATTATAATGTGTTTTATATAATTTTTTGGAATTATATTATCAAGAGAAAAAGGATAGAACAAAAATCAACTATGTTGAATCAAAAGTAATGTAAGATGAACATAATATGTAATTTGTTGAAATGATGGCATCAAAAGTTTTTGAATATTAGGATTCATTTTACTTATCATTCGATTTATTAAACTTATTATTATTAATTATGTTTTATAATAGATTTTTTTGTTTTATTCAAGGGTTAGAACCTGGAGGAGCTGATTAAACAATGATTTCAATGGACAATGAAATGATTATCTCATTGAGAAACCAAATTGTTTTGGAACTAGAGTGAAAAATATTTTAAATTTTCTCACTAAAAATTCTAAATATATGAATAATAACATGAAAAATGATCAATTATTAAATTCAAAAATGAAGGAACAACTCTCTAATTAGTCATTTATGAATTCTTTTTACCCTCTTTTAGTGGGTCCTACAATCCATTAATTTATGAATAGTGGTTTACTGTTAAAGAAGGGTTATTTTTTATTCTCCTATAAAAAAACAATGAAAAGTCATTTTTAATAGTTTATTGAAAATATTGTGATATATTTCAATTCTAGACTAAAATAAAAAACATGAGTCAAGAGGAAGAAATTGAATCCAGGAAATAAGAGGAGTTTTAGAATATATTTTTCAATAAATATTCTCCGCAAAATCTTTGTTCTAAAATAATGATATAATTCCTTGAACAATAAAAAAATTATGAAAAATCTACTAGTAACAGTAAATAAAACATCACATGTATTTCAATGTAGAGTTTTGGTTTTATCATTGTCCTTGAATGAAAAATTGATCATTTCATTAGTGCCCTAGAATAGAGGCTTTGAAAAGAATTTACTATTTTGTAATTTGGTAGATATGATGAAAATTTTCAATGTTATCTCTAGGTATAAATAAAAACTTAAGACTCCGTTTTTTCTTGGAGTTTTCGGGAAAATAATAGAAAAATGTAGTTTTATGGAAAATAAAATGATGAGATGCATGGAGGAAACAGAACTCATCTACTTACTTGCTGAAAATGTAGGAAGAATAATAGACGAAACTACGAAAAGGTAATAAGTAAATAAATCATTGAGTAAGATAATGTCATATAGAACATGAATGAAAATGTGTTATAAAGTGTCCAGCTAATGAAATGGATAAATATAATGATCATACTAATGCACCACTTATAATACAATGTATTAATTAAAAAGAGGATAGAAAATAGACCAAAAAGTTAATATGTCTGAGGGTTAATGATGATAATAAATGTTAGTATCCCACAAATCCAATAGATAAATTGAAATCCAATTCAATCATTATATTTGATGTTGGTTATGTAACGAAGTGGTGAATTTTATTCTCTTTATCCACTCAAAAACATTAGATTTATTATTTGATGATGGTTCTGACAAGTACATCATATCCAGAAAGATTTCTAAGTGTATCAAATCACTAACCCAATGGGTATATATTATATGTCAAAACTCTTAGTTGTATGATCATTACATCCCAAGCCTATAACATTTCTCAGATTGGAAATTATTAGAATCTATTTCTTGAATATCTTATTATTCTCCCATCGGTAAAATTTTATGTGATTTTGGTCATGGATCTTATCAATCAATGTAGAAAATGTATCAATTTTTGGGATATGAAATCAAATTTCATATACCATATTAACCCAAGATTATATATTTCTACAACGATGACTATGAAATCCATAGAGATGTTACAACACGTTCATTGTTATTATTACCTAATAATGATGTACATTTATCTAAATTGGTTAGGGAGAAAATAAATTTTGAATATAGGTCTATTAAGGGGGATTAGGTTTATATACTTCTAGAAGTGTTTCCTAGTGTTCCCCCAAATCTTTTGGTTGATTTTACAATAGAACACATATCTAGTGTTATAAAAATAAAAAAATACTCCATATTGAATCACCATGAAAGAATTATAATAATTAAATAAGAAACTATAGGAGAGTCAAAATTAAGTTTGGTAAATTGTAAACTATCTTCCATTTAATGGGTTGGTGCTCTGTTAAAATGTTTATAGTGGCAATAGGTTTGAATCCTCTGTGATGGTAAAAGTTTTTGAGTAAATATTTTCATTTAGTATTTTGAGCAGGGGGGTTTTGCATAGCATATATGAAATGAATTAATGATGTATATTTTTTAACGATATAATAATCATTAGGGTTGGTTCATAATTATTAAATTAATCTTGTTATATCATTGATCTTTTGTATATACATCACTAAATTGGAACCGACATCACAAGATGATTTTTTTATATGAATTCCAAAGTGTTTTGGCTTTAATCCACGATTCAACTTGATTATTGATATCAATATATTCTTGTTGAGTAAGGTATAATATTTCTTGACCCCATGTGTACTTATGGTTCCAATAATCCATGGAATGAAATTTTAAGGAAAAACATGTCCTTGATCCATGAAATGTTATGTTCAACACACACAATTTCAATTTAATGAATATTAATCAATAAAAAATCCCAATCACTTAATATCCCCGAATTATTACTCACCCCAACGGTAGATTTTATTATATATTTTGATTTTTTTAAATCTAGTTTACTATTTTCATGGTGATGAATTATTATGAAAATTATAATAATGGGACATGAAAAGGGTTTTCTGTTGAATACACATCGAAATGGTGAAGGCGGTAAAAAACCTTTTGGTAGAATAAGACAGAAAAATAAGGGAATTATTTTCATCTTTATTTAAAAAATTTCAATGAAAATTAATATTAAAAAATCGTTGGTGGATGATAATTATATATTATGATGAAAAAATATCCATTAATATTTAATTGAAATGAAAACAAACTTATATGATTATAATTGAAAATAAGCATAGTAAAAAATAAAAAGAAAAGTGGATGAGAGGTCTCTCTTGTTGATAAAATATTTAAGAAAGTCCTTATAGTCCATTGGGAAGGCTATAATAAATCAAAATCCCTTCCTTAGGTTATGAAATGATAACCGTTTGTAAGTTGAATAGGGGTATTTATTTATAGCTCATGGTGGTGACATTTTTCCTTCCATAACTGCACCTTAGGTTAGCTCAACTGTATGACCCTATATACTACTAACACTGGAGATATATTCTTCTTGAAAGTATTATATATGGATCTTTATATTTTTACCACCAAATTTGGCACCCAGTAAACTTTTTATCGAAATTTTTGGCTATTTTATCTAACCATGGGTCATTGTCGATTTTCTAGTCATGTTTTTTCATTGTCTAAATTTGAATCCATTTATGGCTATAATGATGACATAAAATATGAAATATTTATTTAAAAAAAGTTGGGATGATATAACTTGTATTTCTCACCACAATATATCATATCAATTGGACAATTTTTTTTGTAGAAAATTTATGAGTTTTGGACTTGTTTAAATTCCCTGACAGAATTGTGGGGTGGATTTTAATGCATCAGTTGGGAACCTTTTGGCAGATTTTTGACTTAAAATTCAATCCAAGATGTGTTCAGATATTCAAGAACATATTTTTTAATTGAATAAAAAAATTTATTCTTGATTTATCCCATAAAATCTATCTTTATGGCTAGTCTAGTTTTTATCCCAGATTTAGTAGGACATCTTTTGTGGTCTATATAACCCTTTATATTTCCGAATTGGAACAAGATTCAGTTAAATGATTTATATAAAATAGAATAAGGAACCTTAGAAATTAATTATTACACAATTTAAATAACTAGTGTTAGTGTAACAATTAAAATATTACATTGAATAGAATCATGATTAATTTAAATAATGCTCAAAAATTATATGTATTATTAAAATATGTGTATTTCAACCAGATTTTTCACTTTTTTTAAATTACTAAAGAGAGTAGACAAAAATCTATAAATAAATTAATAAAATCAACTCTTTCACACTTAGTCTTGTGAATGTCCTCATTTACAGAAAATATAAAAACATAAGTAAATAATTGTTACTCGCCATAAAATATAAACTTATTTCACCAATCAGAGGGTCAAGAATAGTTCACTAATCCAAAAAAATACACAAAAAATTTCACATTAACAATGTTCCAAATACAATTTATTTCCCATGCACAAAATTAGAAATAGAAAATGCTGGAACTCATAACACACTCCTCTTAATACGGTAGAAATTTATTTATAGTGGTTCAATAATCCACTAACAAAAAGTGAAATTCTAAATTTTATAAGATATAGAATCCTCCATAACCAATCCTAAAGTTCACAATAATCATGTGGTATTTTTAGAGGTTTTACAGTGGCTATGGGAATGTAGGAATATAATTTCCAAAATATCGGGAAAGAGTGGAAAAAAGAAACAATTTTAAAATAAATGCAAAATTTTTCAATATAAGAGATGAAAGGAAATAAGAAAACATGCTTACAAGAGAATGAATGTTTTTTCGAAGAAAAGAGATGGAGATTATTTTCTGATAATTAAATGATTAAATATATACAAAACACATAACTTATCCCAAAGTCTCAAAAAATGATGAAGCATGTGTTATTTTATTTCTTCATCTTATTTATTTTTTTAGAAATTTTATCTTGAAAAAAATCTCACATTAGTCAATAGACCTATGTTTGATCTTTTTATAACACTAATTGTAATAGTTATAAAAGGGTCAAATTCATATAATGGGAGATTTTTGATCCATCCAAGCCGCAACTATTTTTTTCATTTCTTTCATATTCTTGGAAGACTTTTAAATTTCATTTGTAAAAAATAACACAATCACGAATCCATTACCAAAACATACTAAACTAAAACATGTCCCCCTCACCGAAATGTATTCTTTCCATCAAGAATATTATAATATATTGAACATAAAAAAAAGGATTGAACAAATTAAATCCATTTCCCCCACACATAAATTTCAATAAGTCACACAATAAAAATAAATGTTGATGTTTCGAGGGAAAAGGACTTTCAATTATAATGTGGATAAAAAGAGTTTTCATATTCTCAAAGGGGATTTAAAAAAGAGTATTAATGTAATGTTAATGGGAGGGTATTTGGATATTTTTATTATCATATGGTTCAGAAAATGACTCTATCATATTAATTCACACTATGGTATGAAATTCTGCTCGAAGCTCTAAAAACTAAAAACACACAATCAAGGGGGAAAACACAAAATTGGAAATGATGGCCCTTGGTGGACTTGTCATGAATGTCGAAGTTATCCCACTTGGTAAGGTAAAAATGTTCCTTTAAAAAATTTACTATTCAAAATTTATTTTTTACACAAAAATATTTATCCAAATTTTTGATCAAAGTACAAAATATTTGAGATGAAAAAAATCATTGGATTCCCTAAAATTGTTGGAAAAACTTGTGTTCATTTTTGAATTAGTTTTTTTTTGTTTTTTTTTCAATATACACCCACACAAAATATAAATAGGGAAAAAAGGGTTGAATGAAGAAAGTGGTAAAAATGTGAATGAGAGTGGAAGAATAATACGGGGAGAGAGAGAGGGAATGTGAGTTATAGGGAAATAGGTGCCCCTATTTTGGATATGGTAGGTCACCATCTTCATTCAGTGGTGGGTCTAAAGTTATAATTTGGGACCTATTAGAAGTTAATTTGGTTCCAAGGGTGTATATCCCCTCATGGCGATTCTTTATGTAATGTCCATTAACTATGAAAGTCCTTTTGTAAGAGGGGTCTTATACATTCACTGCACCAATTAGGTAAAAATTTATAAAAATAAAAGGTTTTTACCAATGAAAATTTATCTTGCCTAGGTGAAGCTGAAAATTTAAATTGAAGAGAATTACATTCTCACCTTCTAGGAATACCTTTGGAAGATGTGGGTTTCATGGAGTACCTTATATTTTTCATTATAGTTATTTGAGTTCTCAATAGAAAAAATTAAAATCTCCTCAATTTCATTCCAAAAAATAATTTATCTTCACCATATTTTCCACAATCAAAATTAGTTTTTTTCATAGCCCAAGATGATTTATCTTGGATTTAAATTTGTAAATGACATGCTTTACCAAAAATAATCTAAAAAGGAGACATCCCAATGGGTGTTTTATAGGCAGTTTGACAATCCCAAAGTGCTTAGACATGTCTATCAGGCCAGTCTTTTCTTCTGGGCTCAACAATTTTTTCATGAACCCTATTTAAATCTATACTAGAAATTTCATCCATTCCATTTTTGGGGGTGATATGAATTTTATGTTTTATATAAAACCATATTTTTGTAAAATATATTACATGTCCTGATTTTATAAATGAGCTCTTAATTCACATATTAAGGCATGTTGTGTTTCAATGTGATGTGAGACATTGGTTTGGAGGAACTCACTAATAGTGTCTGCATCATCCTTCCTAGTGGGGTTTCTTTGAACACACCTATAAACAAAATGAACAGCTATAATAATATATGAGAATACATTAAAAGGTGGAATTGGAACCATTAAATAAATACCCCAAATTTCAAATATATCACAAAAGATTAAGGGATTTTGGGTCATTTTATTTCTTTTGGAAATTGCGCCAAAACATTTTCAAGTGGGGAATGGTTGAAAAAACTCATTAAGTCTCTAATGAGTAAAGGTCCGAAGTATCCTGAGTCAAGGACATTTTAGAAGGTCCTTTATAGTTAAAATTTCATCAATTATTATTGAGTGGCATAATTATAATAATAAATAATGTATTCATTCATAAACACATCTACTAGTTACCATGTTATCCCAATTTTACATTTTTATTATATTATCAAAAATAGTATTTAGAATCAATTTTCAGCTTCACTTTTTGTTATTTTTAAAAAAATCCAGGAAAACACATGTAACCATTTAATTTAAAATTACGGTATAAGATGGTAACTTTGGTGTAATGGATGATATGTGTTCAATTGGATATTTGGGATCAATTATTTTACAATGAGAAGAATTATAATTTTACTCAGGAGATCAACCACATGGGGTTTTCTAGGTTTATCATTAATCATAGTGTTATACTATTAGATCATTAGTATCCATATAATTACCTTGGTTTATAATAAAATTTCTTAATAATGAACTTTAAAGCTGAATGGTCAATAAAAATGATGATTTTGGCACCTAAGAGATAGCATCATAATTTATCCAATGAAAAAACCATAGCTAAAATTTCTTTTTCAGTTATCTATTAAGGAGATTGAGTTTCATAAAATGTTTTTGATGCATAATAGATGAAATTAGGATTTTTTCTATTCATTGACCAAGAACATCCCCAATGGCCCAATCAAAAGCATCACACATCAATTAAATGGGTAAAGACCAATCTGTGGGTTGGATTATCAAGAAATATGTAAGATCATCATTATTTTCAATGAATGATATCTTGGAATCCTCATCAAAATGGAATGTAACATCATTTTAGAGTAGCTAAGTTAGTGGGATGAAATTACTACTAGAGATATGGATGAATTTATGATATAAATAGGAATGATCATGGAATGAATGGTTGTGTTGAACTAATGTGGGTTTAGGAAGATATCATATCACCTCAATTTTGGAAGAATCGACATGAATACCCAATTATGAATTTATGTGCCCAAGAACCACCCCTTTAATATCCGTGGACTATTTCTTCAAAATTCTGCATTAGGTTATATTTAACACACTTTCCAGGGACCTGAGTGGCTAAATGCGTGCAAGATTCAAATGAATCACCATAAATTCTAAATTTATCCCTGAATACCTCCATTAAATGTTCCATGAAACCATAAAATATACTTTTCATACACCCATGGAATGTTTCAAGAGAATTGAAATGGAAAAAATGAATTCTTCTATATTCATATGTTCTAATGGGATAAGTGAATTTAGTATTTTCATGGTCCTGTGGTTTAATTTGGATTTTGAAGAAGATGATGTATCCATAAAGGATGAATTAATATTAATTTATAACTAATCATTCTAGAATTTTATTAAGGATTGAAGATGGTAGTGATATTTTAATGCTTTAGCATTCAATTTATGATAATTTGTGCACACAAAACATTTATTTTTCAACTAATTTGTAACCACATATCCATGTTATTTTGTGACAACAACTATCTTACACTTCTTAGGTGACACTTGAATCAGACTAACAAATTCACTATCATAAATTTTGTAGATAATACCATCTTGGGGAAGCGTGGTAATCACTTCCATAACTACCTCAAGTATTAATAGACATAGTCTTATTTTAGGTTGTCTGATTTTTTTGGTTGATTCTTCTAAATGGATTTGATTCATACAAAGAGAAGTGTTGATTCTTGGTATGTCATCTCGGGTCCAAAATAGGGACTTTTTTCCCTCTAACATAGCAACACATTTTTACTTCTTATATTTAGAAAGAGAATATGATATAATGATAGGATTAAAGTAATCATGGAAAAAGAATGAAGATTTTAAGTTCATGTGAAGGGTATTTTGATAAATTTCATCATATACATGTAACAAAGGAAACTGAGGAATATATTAAGGGATTGTAGATGGTTTGATTTATTTTTACTAATACTATGAAAGATGGAAGAATATATATTAAACTTGATATGATATTCAAGAGTGATTTCAAGATACTCTAGTTTTATAGAGTTTATTAATCAATGGTCAAAATCAACATCCCCATTTATGACATGGTTAATCATAGTGAAAATTCCCCAGAATCCTATCTCATTGTGACATAATGAACATGATGAAATGCGAGTGAATGGAATATAATAAGTTTCCTAAAAAACATGTATTGAGAAGGAATATTGATCCCCTTATGGGTATCTCCTGAATAGAAAAATGTTGAACTTGACTAGTTGGTCACAAAATTACATGGATAAGATGACCTCATGTATATGAAACTTAGTTCTAGCTATCATGAGGAAAGGCCTTCCTTGAATTAGGGGATATTGGTAATAATTCATATAACATTCCATATCAAGTAAATAAAAAAATTGGTAGATATAATCATTGAATCAAACAAGGTCATCCACAATTATTCCCTCTGGACATGCAATTATATGATTGGATAACTTAATGACAACACCTGTTGGGTGAAAGGTACCTAGCCCAAGGATAGATAAGATGAATTTTTGTATAACATGAATCGAGGATCCTTGGAATATGATTGCATAAGAAACGTTGGAGCTCTATTTTTTTTATGAAATCATAAAGGTTCCAAGATATTTTCACTTCATGGGTTATACTTCTAGGTTGAAACATTCTTGGTTGTCCTAAGTTGTCACATATGTGTACACAATTCCTTAGGAAAATTTTCATAATTAGGGTTTTGTTTTATGACATCTAAGAGGGGAATGTTGATTTCAATACATCTAAACGTTTATAAAATTTCATTATCAGGGTCAAAAGACATCCTTGTCTTGGGGACACCATGAGGAAAAAGAATTTGGTTCCATGGAAAAATGAAAAGAGTTGAGGGTGTGTCTTAATTTTCTTTGTCGAAATTTTTGTTATTTTTTGTGAAGATCAGAATTCAATATATCCTTTAGGGATCTATCATGAGGCATGGAAATTTGTTTTCCTAATCGAAGTGAAATTTCAGTTACATTACTATTGGTTTTGGACATTAATTGAGCTAGGAGTTAAGAGGAATTGGATGGTTACTGCTGGTTACTATACGATGGAAGTTGACCAATTTGGTTTTAAATGTTTTTAAGGATATAATGGGTGATGGAGGAATTTTATTCCACATATCTTTAAAATAATTTATTTTAAGAAAAGAAATGTCTTTCATTTTGATTGCCTTTATTTTGGTTCTTGTGATAGTGCATGTATTGGGTTGGGAATTGAGAAGGTTCACTAGGAAATTGGAAGCTATGAGGAGTAGAAGGCTGATTTCTCATTTGATATCGAGATAAAAAATGATAAGGTTGTTTGATGTTAACACCACCTTTCCATTATTGTAATTGGTTTGGATTTTGAGGATGGAACTGAGATGGATGAGATATAGGATTATCACCCCTCAATCCAAAATTATAGAAAGAAGAGAAGGGATCATAATGGTGTTGGTAGATTTTTTAATGAACTAACCTAATTGATGAGGGTTCATGTTCTACTAAGTATATGTTGCATTGAACTCCATTGGTTCAGATGAATCAGATGGATCATCTTGAAGTTGCAAACATTTGTTCTTTAGATGAGATGGTGATATAAAAATTCAATTTTTTTATAGGTATAAGGAATAGATATTGTGGAGAAGATGAGGATGGGGATTTAAAATCCACCTCTAGTTTTCATACAAGACCTTTAATTTCACTCATCAACTTGGTCATCTTAATTGTCTCTATCCATTGATTCTATAGGACTTGTTTAACTTAAGAATGTGATAGAGTAGGGAATTTTTGTGCATTTTCCTCACTATTTATTATGATATCCCATGTAGATGTAGGATTTTTATCAACAAGACCAACACAAATTTTGACATCAATGAGATTTTTCTACGTGGAAAATAACCCCTCATAGATGTTTTGTATCAAGAGTAGGTTAGGGATTTGGTGGTATGAGAAAGTTTCCACAAGATCTTTTAACCTCTATTAATACTCATGTATTGATTTATTGGTTAATTAACATATACCAATTATTTCCTTTCAAAGAAAAGTGGTTCTAGAAATAGGGAATAATTTATCTAATAAGATATATTTCATGTCAATCCTGGAGTTTATGGAACTAGGAAGGAGCTAGTCAAGCAATGACTTGGCAGAGTCAGCTAGGGAGAAATGAAATGCTTAAAGTTTAATTTGTTCTTTAGAAACCCCTTGAGGCTTCATGGTAGAGCACTCCACATGGAACTATTTGACTTTAAGATGAGGATCCTCAATGTTTAACCCATGGGAATGAGGTAAAATATTAATAATTCTTGATTTTTTTACAAAATATTCATTTAAGTCTTGGATTTTGAATTTTAGGGGTTGGTAATTCATAAGAGGGGGAAAATTTTCATAAATAGTTAGTTCCCTATGTTTATCCATGTCTAGTTCAATTGGACAGTCAGTGAATGGGTCTTGAGTAATTTGATTATCTTTAATGGTTATCCAAATCTAGATATGTGTTCGATCAATTTGTCAATCAATAAAATTTGATGGATTTCATGGAAGGTTATGGGGCATTCAGAGTTTTTTAGAATGGACAAGGAATGCATGGGATTTTTGTTTATTATTTTTTATTGAACTATTGGATTTTATTTGTATTTTTTTATAATTTTTATACATTATTTTTATTTTTTATTTTTTCTGTTTTTTTTAAAATAAAAAACAATCAACTACTAGTTGAACCACCCCCAAAAATTGTACCATTTTAAGCATGTCCAATTTTAACCTATCAATCGTTAAAAGGTCTAATACTCAATTATAATGTGTATATAATAACTTAGGTTGATTCATTGAGTCTAATTATCACATATCAACCATTAAGTGGTATTGGTGATTTTTTATTAGGGATTTAATATTGTGATATCCTTGATCTTTTCTATATATTTAATTAAATTAAAAACCTCTACACAAGATGATTTTTAATCAAAACTTCAACTAGGGTAATGATCTTAATCAATTATTTTTAATATAAGGGTTAATATTTCATATACTCATGTGTAATTTTGGTTCCAATAATCAATAAAATCCTAATGCCAAACAAAACATGTCAATAATCCATGAAATTTTAAGTTCAACATAAACAATATCATTTTAATTAATATTAATTGAGAAAAATCTCTCGATCACTTAACATCCCCAAATTATGAATCAACCCCAATGAAAAATTTACTCAGACATTGATAAGTTTATTAATATGGGTTAATATGTTTACGGTGATGAATTATAAAGAGAAAAAAATAATGGGATAAGAAAATAATTTTGCATTGAACAAAATCATAAATGGTGAAGAGAGTTAAAAAAATTATTGAATGAGAATGTGAAATAAGGGAATTATTTTTAATATTTTTGAAACATTTTAAATAACATTTATGCTACACAATAGAGGATGGATGATAATTATATATTATAATGATGAAATATTCCTTAATATTTAATTTAAATAAAAACATACATACATGATTACAATTGAAAACAATAGTAAAAACATGAAAATGAAATTAGTGGATAGGCCACTCTTGTACATAAAATACTATGAAATGTCATACCAGACCTTTGACAAGGCTCTTGTAACGCCCCGACCCCAACTACCCAGAGTTGGTGCATTAATTACATAACATTGGCATGATCACAAGAAAGATCAAATCCCGAAAGACCGATTGGTTTAGTAGCCTTGGAAACACTAGATATAATCATAAAGTTTTACATTACATTTCAAAGTGAAAAAATACTACAACAACAAAGTCTTCATATCCACACTATTAACCCCTCATAATATCCCTGCAAGTCATTCATAAATTACTTCTTCACTACCTGGGAAAAATAAAACATAGAAAAGGGGTGAGCTCAAATGCCCAGTAAGGATAACAATATAGAGGAACATTCAAAATAAGCATAAACATTTAAGGCAATGAATTACTAAAACAAAAGCCTTTTAAAATTGAACTTCAACATAGTATGGCAAAAGTAAAATGAAATAATGCCATTTACTTGTTCACATGGATATTCTACTAATCGAATAATCACATGCAATATCAATAACCACTTTCATAATGTTGGAATGCATAATGCCAGACTATCATAACCACATAGCCAAGGACTCGTGCCAAGACTACAAATAAGATTTTGTCAAGGCCTTGTGCCAAGACACTAGTTTGTCTCATGAGACCTACCGATGCATCGAGGAGCTATAGCGGGCTACACCCGTCACTTATTAAGTCCAATGCATTCCCATATGAAAAGGTTTAAACATAAACATTCGTATTAAAACTAGCATACGAAATGTCAATAATTTCAACATAAACTATGAATGGTATAAAAATAGCACATCCACAGTCAAACATATCACAAAAACTTCAATACAATATAGAAGTTTTGTATCATAATAAATCAACTTCAAGTAATCTTAAAATCCATCAAAGGATGTTGACATAGATGAAATCAAAATTCTTTTTAAAGAAGTATCTCATTTTATTTTGAAATCATTTAAGATCCATATAAAATAAAACATTTTCTTTGAAAATATTCTTATAAGCTTGTATGGAAAGCTTCGACGATTTTATAACGGCGGAAAATAACCGCACCCGCCGTATAAGTTAAAAAAAACATTCTTACCTCAATTCAGTCGAAAAGGTTAAAAAGGACCTTGTTTTGAAAACGACGGAAAGATTCCTTTATAAACCTCTTATAAAAAGTCAAACAAGGGTATAAATGACTTTAACCCATATTCTTGTAAATAGTAAAAATGTTTTGAAATACATTTCAAAGAAACATGGATGTGGATGATAAAGAGATCCCAGTAGATTATTACGTATAATACAACCTCGGATAATGAAGAGATTGTGAAATAACCCTTACCTTGTACTTTTCCTTGGTTGTGGTAGGTTAACCTCCTGTATAATGGTGAAATAATTGTTATTAAATTATACAAGAATCATATACATTAATATGATATCATATATGATCTTTTAATATTGATTTGATAATAATATCCTAGTAATCTCGTTGTTTAGGGTGTTAACTTACTTGTTTTCTTTTGTATGTTTTGTTACGTAAGACATGTATGTAAAGGATAGGTTGTATATTATTCATATCCAGAATGATATCAAGTCCTTAAACATCATTTTTTAAATCATCAAATTATACTTGAATGGATACGATGGAGAATGAATCTCATCGCGTTCGTGGAGACGGTAGTCCGTACGTACGCACGAGCGACAATATCATTATTTTGATATTAAAATAATATATAAATGGATGGTATATCATATATAAAGAATCATTAACATGTTAGATTTATTATTTACATGAGTTACACATCATTATTATACCCATCTAAATAATATTATATTGAATAACAATTACACCACGAAGTGGAGACGGTAAGCCGTACGTACGCACGTATGGTGACATGTTATTCAAAGGGTGGATAGGATAATGAATATGGTTGTACCATATTTATAATAACATCACAGTATATGTGAGATACTGGAGTTATTATTTTAGAATGGTAAGAACAAAGGAAGAAGAAGTGGAAGAAGAAATGAACTTAGAAAAAGGTGGTGAAATCATTACCTCTTCTTCGGGTTCTTCCTTTTGATTTGACCAAAAGGGCTCCTTAGGTTGGCTTTCTGATCAAACTAAGGCCTTTAGGTTGTATTGAGGGATGTTGGGAGAGTATTTGGGCAGAGTTTGGCCGAACCAAAAGGCTTTAGAAGTGTGAAGAAATGAGAAGGAGGAGTGCCCTTTTATAAGAGGGGTGAGGGGCACCCTTGGAAAAGCTAGAAATATTAATTTATAATAAATTCATATTCGGTTTCTAATGGCTCCAAAGTTGACTATTAAAAGTTTAAGGTGGGGATAGGTCGAAAACAACTCAACCAATAGAATTTAGACAGGTTTGGGTACTTATATTAACCTTATCTTTAAGTATTATCTCTAAGTTAATTAGTTTCACTTTTACTATGTCTCTTTGTATTTTTATATAATATGGTTAATAAACATAATATATACATCCAAGAGTCCCCCAAGTGGTACATTAATGATGAACCTATCATGATATAAGTCTCTTGGCCGAACCTTAGATTTTTAGGAATTTAATATCAATTAATAATATAATATTTGTTTTAAGAACTCTTTTTTGTCAATTTTGACACTATTCAATAGTTGATTTTTGTGAAACTTATAACAGATTGATTACTTCGAAAAAGTCAATTAAATCAATCCTAATATATCATATTATCCTATAAAATTAGTTTAATTCATTAAAAGTTTCATATTATATTTATTTGGGTATTTATAATATCAATTATTTTAATTTTTTACTATTATAGTAATTACTGAATCATCATTGTGTCATAACTAAAATAAATTATTTAATGTCTAAAAATTATAAATAAAATATAATTATGTAGGAAATCTCTTTAGCTTTCTAATGAATATTTATAATCTAAAATCCAACATATATAACCCTATGTAACAATTGTTCTTTTAAAAGATGTAAGCTTATGCCATTTTTGTATTCATTTTAACTTAATTAAAATAAAGTGTCATTATCACTTACATGTGGATCCATGGGGTCCCAAAATCGACCCAAAGATGCCCATGGTCGACTATGTATCAACCAATAGGGTTAGGACACGTTTTAGTGTAATTTAGTATTATTATAATATTATTTGTTTAACCCTTATTTACCGGATTTACCCTTAACCATGGTAAATAAAATATTTACCGCAGTAATTATTCAAAATGTGTAAAAATGAAAGTTACCTATTTACATAATTTGGACATCCTGATTCCAAATATGTAATCCATTTTTCAAAATTCAAAACACAGAAGTGGCAGAAATTAATTTAAAATTAATTCCGGCTGTCAAAACAAAAAGCGTGTTTTTAAGAGATAATAACTATCAAAAGATTGACACTTGTTTATGTTCGGTTTAATTGTAAAATTATGTCCAATGACAAACATTAAATTGAATGGTAAAAATATATTCTAAATATACTTTAAGACCACTCAAATTCATAATTTATCAATATTAATTATTTTGATTAAAAAAGTTGTTTTTAATTAAAATTTAGTAATTTTCACTATTCATCAAAATATAAAAGTTATCCGAAAAGTACCAAAATTTCACCCTAGGCTAATTTCGATATTTCGAATCCAAAAATGAAGTCCATTTTGAAATATAAAATATATATGATTTCAAAAAGTAGGTATTACTATTCACAACGGCTAGTTTAATTAGTTGTGGTGTGTGTTAGAACTCGAGGTTGCGTACAACACACGCTATCGCATTATTCGAAGGGAAACGTACCGTAGAAGCTTGGGGTGTTACATTCTACCCTCCTTCAAATAATTGCGTCCTCGCAATTTCTAGGGTATTACTGCATAAAAAGACTCGGTTGGTTCTTCATCATAAGTTCCTCAGGTTCCCACGTTGCCTCTTCCATCTTATGGTTTCTCCACAAAACTTTTACCAGACGCGTCGTCCGGTTTCTCAGCACTTGTTCTCTCGTATCAAGAATCTTGACGGGCTCTTCGCAATAAGACAGATCGGGTTACAGTTCTAATTCTTCATAGGTGAGTACATGCGTTGGATCAGGCATGTATGTCCTCAATTGAGATACGTGGAACACATCGTGAACTTTGGAGAGACTTGGCGGCATTGCCAATCGGTAAGCTACAACCCCAATTCGTTCTAGAATTTCGAAAGGTCCAATGTACCTGGGACTCAATTTACCTTTCTTACCAAAACGTATGACTCCCTTCCACGGAGATACCTTCAGGAAAACATGATCACCGACTTGAAATTCCAAATCCTTCCTTCGATTATCGGCATAGCTCTTCTGCCTACTTTGAGCTGCTTTGATGTGATTTTGGATTACCTTCACCTTTTCCACCGTTTCCTCCACCAGTTCTGGGCCTACAAGTTTTCTTTCACCAACATCATCCCAACAGGTTGGTGTACGACATCTCTTTCCATATAACGCTTCATATGGTGACATCTGAATACTCGAATGGAAGCTATTGTTATAGGAAAATTCTACCAGAGGTAAATATTGATCCCACATACCCTGAAAGTCAACTGAGCAAGATCTCAACATGTCTTCTAAGGTTTGAATAGTCCATTCTGATTGTCCGTCTGTCTGAGGGTGGTAAGCAGTGCTCAAATAAAGTTCAGTATCCAGGGATTTTTGAAGACTTTTCCAGAATCTTGAAGTAAAACGGGGATCACGATCAGAAACAATTGATAAGGGTACTCCATGAAGTCTCACAACTTCATTAATATATAGTCTTGCTAGACGTTCCAGGGGTAGATCTTCTCTTATATCAAGAAAATGTGCTGACTTGGTAAGACGATCAATAATAACCCATATTGCATCATTCCTTCTAGGAGTCTTTGGTAGCCCCATGACAATGTCCATCGTAATATTGTCCCATTTCCACTCCGATATGGGGAGAGGTTGCATGACTCCTCCAGGCTGTTGCCTTCCAGCTTTCACTTGTTGACAAACCATACATCTTGACAAAAAATCAGCAATCTCCCTCTTCATGTTGTCCCACCAAAAATGTTCCTTCAAATCTCTATACATTTTGGTGCTCCCAGGGTGTATAGATAAATTGGAACTATGAGCATCATCCAGCAATTCCCTTTTTAGATCAGGTGAATCGGGGACACAAAGTCTCTTCCCGAATTTCAAAATCCCATCTTCATACACAAAGTCTCTCAATCTCCCATCATTCACAGCTTTAATCTTCTTCTGAAATTCTTCATCATCGGTCTGAGAACTCTTAATCCTTTCTAGTAAAGATGGTTTGGCAACCATTTGAAAAAGAATTGATGTTTCACCTTCCCTGGTTATTCCCATGTCCATCTTCACTAGATCCATGAAAATTGGATCCCTTTCAATTCTCATCATGTTCAAAACTCCATGGTCTTTTCTGCTCAAAGCATCTTCCACCTTGTTTGCTTTCCCCGGGTCGTAGTGTATCGCACAATCATAATCCATGAGTAATTCAAGCCATCTCCTTTGCCTAATGTTGAGTTCTTTTTGTGAGAAAATATACTTCAAACTCTTGTGATCAGTATAAATCTCACATTTTTCCCCATAGAGGTAGTGCCTCCATATCTTCAAAGCAAAGATCACAGCTGCTAACTCAAGATCATGAGTAGGATAGTTTTTTTCATGAATTTTCAACTGTCGTGATGCATAGGCAATAACTCTATCATTCTGCATAAGGACACAGCCAAGTCCCTTCTTTGATGCATCACTATAAATAACGAACCCATCATTCCCCGATGGTAGATTCAATATAGGAGAATTGACTAATCTTCTCTTCAGTTCTTCGAAACATTCTTCACACTCTTTTGTCGAAACAAATTTAACCCCTTTACATGTGAGCTTCGTTAATGGGTTAGCCAATCGGGAAAAATTCTGGACGAAACGTCGATAATAACCTGCCAAACCAATAAAACTACGTACCTCAGTTATACTCGTAGGTGCTGGCCATTCTTGGATTGCCTTGGTCTTAGAAGGATCAACAGAGATTCCATCTTTAGAGACAATATGGCCAAGAAAAGAAATCTCCTGAAGCCAGAATTCACACTTGCTAAACTTCCCATATAATTCATGCCTCCTCAGAGTCTTCAAGATAATGCGCAAGTGATTTTCATGATATTCGTAGGTTTTGGAGTATACCAAGATATCATCAATAAATACCACCAAAAATTCATCGAGATACTCCTTGAAAACTCTATTCATTAGATCCATGAATACAGAGGGTGCATTAGTCAATCCAAATGGCATTACAGTAAACTCGTAATGCCCGTACCTAGTTCGAAATGCTGTTTTCGGAATGTCTTCCTTCTTTACACACAACTGATGGTATCCAAATCGAAGGTCAATCTTTGAAAAGTATTGAGCTCCATGCAGTTGGTCAAATAAATCATCAATACGAGGTAGGGGATACTTGTTCTTTATCGTTATAGCATTGATCTCCCTGTAGTCGATACATAACCTCATAGATCCATCTTTCTTTTTAACAAAAAGAACATGGGCTCCCCATGGAGAAACACTAGGGAGAATAAATCTCTTACTACTCAGTTCCTCTAGTTGTTTCTTTAGTTCGACTAATTCTACAGTGGCCATTCTATAAGGGGTCTTCGATATAGGCCTTGATCCAGGAATCAAATCAATGGAAAACTCAACTTCTCGTTCTGGAGGATGTCCAGGTAAATCTTCCGGAAATACATCTACAAATTCTTTCACAACAGGTACATCCTCTATTTGAACATTCCTTTCCTCACCGATAGTTACTTCATTCTCTTCCTCCCCAATAATTGAATTATGTTGAGCTACTGGGGGTGGATCTAAATAAGAATTAGGTGGTGATGATTCTGCTCTAAAGATAAGGTGTTCCTTATCATTATCATCAAGAATCGTAACCTCTTTCTTCTTACAATAAATCTTCGCATCATAGTCCGAAAGCCAGTCCATACCGAGGATTATATCAAACTCAATCATAGGTATGACGATGAGATCAGCTGGTAAAGAAAATTTATGTGCTCTAATGGGGACTAATTCACAAAACTTTGTTGCAACGATACTTCCCTTATGAGTTTTAACTGACAACTCCCTTATTAAATCAAATTGGAAATATCTAATTTTCTTAGCAAACTGGGAAGATATGAAACAATGTGATGATCCAGAATCAAATAACGCATTTGCTAAACTTGAGGAAACCATTAAATTACCTGCCACCACGTCTTTCGGAACTTCTACCTCAGCAGTAGTGATAGCATAAGCCTGGCCTTGATCCCTTGGCCTTTTCTGAGGTAAGTTCTCCTGACGCTTAGGACATGCATTTTCATAATGCCCCATCTCCCTGCAATTATAGCACTGAACGTTGGTAGCTTCCTTCTTCCCCTTGCAATCATGAGCTTGGTGGCCTTTTTCACCACACTTGTAACAGACTCCCATTCCCTTCAAGCAAGTACCAGGATGTTTCTTCCCGCATTTACCACAAGATGGATATTCAACCTTTCCCTTCTTCCCCTTATTTCCATTCCCAGATTGATCATCAGGTCTCTTCTTCTCTTTCTTTGCTTTAAAGTCATAAGACTTAGAGAATTCCTTTTCGGTCTTGATAGCACATGGGACAATGTCTTCGTACGATGAAAAGGATTGTGAGACTAACGCTCGACGGAGAAGTGGTTTTAACCCATCAAAGAAACGATCAATCATACTTCTTGGGTTACGAATATAATCACCAGCGTACCTCGCTAACCTTGTAAAGTTAGCCTCATACTTTGTGACATTCTCATCCTCCTTTTGTCTCAGACTCAGAAATTGCCTTTCCATATCTGCTCGATGGTCGCGAGGGAAGTATTTTTCTAAAAACAGATCTTTGAACTCCCTCCATTCCATATTTGATACTTCATCATCTTCCTTCGTATTTTGAATCAATGACCACCATTGATCAGCATCTCCAGTGAGGCGGTAAACTGCCATGATAACTTTTTCCCTTTCACTTCTTCCCAAAGCCTGAAATATTTTCTCTAGGGAAAATATCCATTGCTCAGCTACTAAGGGATTTGTATTCCCATTGAACGTTGGTGGTTGTTGCCTCATGAATCGATCTAACATTGATCCTCCACGTTGCGGATCAGGGTGCTCCATACGGGTAAGGGTATTATTCATAACCTGAGTAAGTTGTCCCAGTATGGTGATTAGCTGATCAGCACCAGTTGCATCACCAGCCCCACTTTAATTATCTTGAGTAGGAGGGAAATCCCTACATGGAGTGTGTGCATTGATACGGTTTCCATTTCTTCCACTAGGCGCCATTTCTAAATAATGGCATAAACTAGATCAGTTTATGAATCAAAATACATAATCCCATACTTATAAAACACTTAACATAAATTGAACTATTTATGGATATAATCCATAATCATAAAAATGTTTTCTTTGAGGAAGTATATACTCATAAACCCTTCATAATGATTTGTAAAGAAAATGAGAGTTATCCTAAGCATATCCCCCGGGAGTGTCGTAACCAAGAGTGCAGCAAGGCCCGTTGTCGTGCACCAGTTCCCGTTCGAGTCTAGCTCAAAGCGGTGTTTTCGGGTTTTACGCCTAGGTACATCTGTGCCAGAGCCGCCTCTACCTGCTTGTATCCAGACAGGGATGTATTTCTCGGAAAACTCACAAAATCTCTACAATACCAAAATTCTAGGAAGTTCTTCTATACTAATCCTCAAAGTTCATCTTAGGTCTACGTGCTCTAATCAGAGTTTATCTAAATCTAGCTTCCAAGGTTTGTACTAAACTTCCTCTGATACCAACTGTAACGCCCCGACCCCAGCTACCCAGAGTCGGTGCATTAATTACATAACATTGGCATGATCACAAGAAAGATCAAATCTCGAAAGACCGATTGGTTTAGTAGCCTTGGAAACACTAGATATAATCATAAAGTTTTACATTACATTTCAAATTGAAAAACTACTACAAAAACAAAGTCTTCATATCCACACTATTAACCCCTCATAATATCCCTGCAAGTCATTCATAAATTACTTCTTCACTACCTGGGAAAAATAAAACATAGAAAAGGGGTGAGCTCAAATGCCCAGTAAGGATAACAATATAGCGGAACATTCAAAATAAGCATAAACATTTAAGGCAATGAATTACTAAAACAAAAGCCTTTTAAAATTGAACTTCAACATAGTATGGCAAAATTAAAATGAAATAATGCCATTTACTTGTTCACATGGATATTCTACTAATCGAATAATCACATGCAATATCAATAACCACTTTCATAATGTTGGAATGCATAATGCCAGACTATCATAACCACATAGCCAAGGCCTCGTGCCAAGACTACAAATAAGATTTTTTTAAGGCCTTGTGCCGAGACACTAGTTTGTCTCATGAGACCTACCGATGCATCGAGGAGCTATAGCGGGCTCCACCCGTCACTTATTAAGTCCAATGCATTCCCATATGAAAAGGTTTAAACATAAACATTCGTATTAAAACTAGCATACGAAATGTCAATAATTTCACCATAAACTATGAATGGTATAAAAATAGCACATCCACAGTCAAACATATCACAAAAACTTCAATACAATATAGAAGTTTTGTATCATAATAAATCAACTTCAAATAATCTTAAAATCCATCAAAGGATGTTGACATAGATGAAATCAAAATTCTTTTTAAAGAAGTATCTCCTTTTATTTTGAAATAATTTAAGATCCATATAAAATAAGACATTTTCTTTGAAAATATTCTTATAAGCTTGTATGGAAAGCTTCGACGATTTTATAACGGCGGAAAATAACCGCACCCGCCGTATAAGTTAAAAAAAACATTCTTACCTCAATTCAGTCAAAAAGGTTAAAAAGGACCTTGTTTTGAAAACGACGAAAAGATTCCTTTATAAACCTCTTATAAAAAGTCAAACAAGGGTATAAATGACTTTAACCCATATTCTTGTAAATAGTAAAAATGTTTTGAAATAAATTTCAAAGAAACATGGATGTGGATGATAAAGAGATCCCAGTAGATTATTACGTATAATACAACCTCGGATAATGAAGAGATTGTGAAATAACCCTTACCTTGTACTTTTCCTTGGTTGTGGTAGGTTAACCTCCTGTATAATGGTGAAATAATTTTTATTAAATTATACAAGAATCATATACATTAATATGATATCATATATGATCTTTTAATATTGATTTGATAATAATATCCTAGTATTATCGTTGTTTCGGGTGTTAACTTACTTGTTTTCTTTTGTATGTTTTGTTACGTAAGACATGTATGTAAAGGATAGGTTGTATATTATTCATATCCAGAATGATATCAAGTCCTTAAACATCATTTTTAAATCATCAAATTATACTTGAATGGATACGATGGAGAATGAATCTTATCGCGTTCGTGGAGACGGTAGTCCGTATGTACGCACGAGCGACAATATCATTATTTTGATATTAAAATAATATATAAATGGATGGTATATCATATATAAAGAATCATTAACATGTTAGATTTATTATTTACATGAGTTACACATCATTATTATACCCATCTAAATAATATTATATTGAATAACAATTACACCACGACGTGGAGACGGTAAGCCGTACGTACGCACGTATGGTGACATGTTATTCAAAGGGTGGATAGGATAATGAATATGGTTGTACCATATTTATAATAACATCACAGTATATGTGAGATAATGGAGTTATTATTTTAGAATGGTAAGAACAAAGGAAGAAGAAGTGGAAGAAGAAATGAACTTAGAAAAGGGTGGTGAAATCATTACCTCTTCTTCGGGTTCTTCCTTTTGATTTGATCAAAAGGGCTCCTTAGGTTGGATTTCGGATCAAACTAAGGCCTTTAGGTTGTATTGAGGGATGTTGGGAGAGTATTTGGGCAGAGTTTGGCCGAACCAAAAGGCTTTAGAGGTGTGAAGAAATGAGAAGGAGGAGTGCCCTTTTATAAGAGGGGTGAGGGGCACCCTTGGAAAAGCTAGAAATATTAATTTATAATAAATTCATATTAGGTTTCTAATGGCTACAAAGTTGACTATTCAAAGGTTAAGGTGGGGATAGGTCGAAAAAAACTCAACCAATAGAATTTATACAGGTTTGGGTACTTATATTAACCTTATCTTTAAGTATTAACTCTAAGTTAATTAGTTTCACTTTTACAATGTCTCTTTGTATTTTTATATAATATGGTTAATAAACTTACTATATACATCCAAGAGACCCCCAAGTGGTACATTAATGATGAACCAATCATGATATAAGTCTCTTGGCCGAACCTTAGATTTTTAGGAATTTAATATCAATTAATAATATAATATTTGTTTTAAGAACTCTTTTATGTCAATTTTGACACTATTCAATAGTTGATTTTTGTGAAACTCATAACAGATTGATTACTTCGAAAAAAGTCAATTAAATCAATCCTAATATATCATATTATCCTATAAAATTAGTTTAATTCATTAAAAGTTTCATATTATATTTATTTGGGTATTTATAATATCAATTATTTTAATTTTTTACTATTATAGTAATTACTGCATCATCATTGTGTCATAAATAAAATAAATTATTTAATGTCTAAAAATTATAAATAAAATATCATTATGTAGGAAATCTTTTTAGCTTTCTAATTAATATTTATAATCTAAAATCCAACATATATAACCCTATGTAACAATTGTTCTTTAAAAAGATGTAAGCTTATGCCATTTTTGTATTCATTTTAACTTAATTAAAATAAAGTGTCATTATCACTTACAAGTGGATCCATGGGGTCCCAAAATCGACCCAAAGATGCCCATGGTCGACTATGTATCAACCAATAGGGTTAGGACACGTTTTAGGGTAATTTAGTATTATTATAATATTATTTGTTTAACCCTTATTTACCGGATTTACCCTTAACCATGGTAAATAAAATATTTACCGCAGTAATTATTCAAAATGTGTAAAAATGAAAGTTAGCTATTTACATAATTTCGACATCCTGATTCCAAATATGTAATCCATTTTTCCAAATTCAAAACACAGAAGTGGCAGAAATTAATTTAAAATTAATTCCCGCTGTCAAAACAAAAAGCGTGTTTTTAAGAGATAATAACTATCAAAAGATTGACACTTGTTTATGTTCGGTTTAATTGTAAAATTATGTCCAAAGACAAAAATTAAATTGAATGGTAAAAATATATTATAAATATACTTTAAGACCACTCAAATTCATAATTTATCAATATTAATTATTTTGATTAAAAAAGTTGTTTTTAATTAAAATTTAGTAATTTTCACTATTCATCAAAATATAAAAGTTATCCGAAAAGTACCAAAATTTCACCCTAGGCTAATTTCGATATTCCGAATCCAAAAATGAAGTCCATTTTGAAATATAAAATATATATGATTTCAAAAAGTAGGTATTACTATTCACAACGGCTAGTTTAATTAGTTGTGGTGTGTGTTAGAACTCGAGGTTGCGTACAACACACGCTATCGCATTATTCGAAGGGAAACGTACCGTAGAAGCTTGGGGTGTTACAGCTCTAGTCATGCCAAATCTCCTCTTTATGTTCCAAAATTCCATCCTCTTTCAATGAAAAGAGGGGGATGTATTTATAGCCCAAGGTGGTGGACTATTTTCCTTCCAAAACAACAATTAATGTTTTCTCGACCACTGTACCATTTATATAGAAGAATTTGGGGATATATTGACCCTAGAAATTTTGTATCCATTAGTCTTTTGTAGCCAAATTTGTGGCTAGTTTCTCAAATCACGTGTTTCCATCCATTTTTTGTACTAGTTTTTTCTATTATCTAAATGTTTATGCATTTAGGGCCATGAAGATGCCTAAAAATCCAAACCATTTTGCATACAAAGAGTAGAGGATATTTATTGGATTCCACACCATAAAATAGCAGCTCCGTTGGAAAATCAGATTGAGAAGAATGTCATGAAAAGTGGTCTGGTTATAATTCCTAAACAACATTGTGGGTTGGACATCGAAGCATTATTTGGGACTCTTTTTAGGGGATTTGGGAGTTCCAATTTCTATCCAATATGAATTTCTATATTCAAGAACATATTCTTGAATTTCATAAAATTTTGGATTTTGATTGTGCCTAGAAATTACGTCTTTATGGATGGTCTAGTTTTCATAGCATATTTGGAGGGCCTTCTTATGTGGTATATATAACATGTTAGATGGTGTAATTGGCCTAAGATCCAATTGAATGAGTTGTGAGAAATTGAATTAGGAACCATAAAACACTAATCAATCAATTTAGATAATTAGGGTTGGATTAATAATTAAAATAGTAAACTAAATTGAATTTGGATTAATTCAAGTAATGCTAGAAATTTTTTTTAGTTTTAAAACATGTGTATTTCAAACCAATTATTCACATTTACATGAAAATTACTAATGGGAGTAGAATAAAAGTTTTGAATAAATGAATAACATGACTAGATAAGGGTATTATATTCCCAAGTACATGGAGGGATTTATAACGTTCAACATAAAAGATACTCTTAGCTACAACTAGTTATTCACACAAGTTATATATTCTTAACCTTACCCATAAGTGAATACATCTAGTTAGACACCCCAGTTACAATACCTCAGTAAATAGCTAGTTAGAAACCACATATCCTTGCTTCTTATTTAATGATGACCCATATATAGAAATATCTTCATTTACAATAGGATTTTGTCCAATGGAATATTGGTTTCCCTTTTCTTGTGTACTCCTTAAAGATATTTAGTGGTAACTAATATAGATAATTTCCACAAGTATCAAAACTCACTTTTCATATTTGGATTGATCATGGTTCTCCTGGAGTTTTTTAAAAACATGATCAAATAAAACCACCCTCTTGTAATATTTCTCATCTTTGACTCATTCACTATTTGATATATAGATGTATTGGGATTCTCAAATTATTCTTTTAAAATGGATAAAATATATATTAGGTTTTCTCAACTTATAATTACACATTTGATACTAAGAGATATCCTGTTAAAATTATATACCTTAGTAATAGTAAAAAATCTTTTAAAGACATGAAATATATATTTATATGATAATGATAATAATAATAACTTATGCGTTAGTTTTTTCTTCCCAAAATGTTTTCTTTATAATGAAACCATTTATATATAATAAAGGCATCAATATTCATACAATTGTTTTGATATATTTGGCCTCATTTAAATATATGCATCATGATAATAAAAACATTATACAGGAATTGGGTTTGTCACATTAATACCTCACCTTAAAAATACTTTAATGATTTAGGTATTGTATATTTTATTCATGGGACAGTTAAATACCCATGATTTATGAAAAATATATAGGGTTTTATTTCTTGTGGTATTAATATATCCATTATATATGGAATTTTTAAAAAATTTATTCATCAAATATTATTTTCAAAACTTTAAAAAACTGACTACACATATCTTATCTAAAAATAGATATGTAAAACTTTATCTATGTGAAAAAACTGGCTTTGTAGGGATGAAATATTCCCATACATAAATATTACATCTTAAAAGGAAAATATTCATTACATAACATAACCATCCACATAATAATCAATTATAACTAGTTTGTTGGAAAACATGGACACATAAAAAACTATCCCATAAGGGAGATCTATAATCTCCCATTAAATACTGTAAAACTAGATTGCTTCTTAGAAATATCATACATAATACCTTTCATCAGAAAATAGAGAAATTAAACATAATAATGGATAAGTTGAGATAATCGATTAGGGAAAAATCAAGATATGAAAATACTATAAGCATAAGGGTGTGAGAACACAAGTATAACATTTTAAAACCATACCCTGTATATCATAGATCAGAAACATAGGCCATGGCAGAAATCAGGGAAATTCATAAGACCTGAATAATAATGGAATCAAAGTAAATGAACCATGATATCATAAAATTACTATAAGTCATATATTTGTGGCCAACACATAATCTTATATCATTTTTAATACATATATATATATATAAATAGAAATTAGTTCACTCATTAAACTAAATACATGAAATTAGGCCCCCTCATCAACTTATGTGCTTGCAACTAGGTCCAAAGATAACCTTATGGATATTAGAGGACGGTCCAGTAATAACACTATGAACATGTAATTTGTCTCACACATAACATTTTGAACATGTCATCAGGTTCATCCATAACATTGGGAAAATGCAATTAGGTTCACGCATACCATATTTAATCAAAAGTTTTCCATATTTGATTAATGAGTTGGAGGGAAATATAGGTCCATCATGTCACATAATCTATATATTTGTGTTCCACATGATCAAAAAACATCCATCGTATAATGACCTATGAAATGGAATGGGTTTCATATGAATTACATCGTAGCATAAAACATAGAGACGAAATGGGTTTCATATAAATTCCATCATAGGATAACCAATTGATAATAAAGTGGGTTTCATAATAATTTTATCATGTTATTACACATGTAAACTAAATAAGTTTCATAAAAAACTTATCATCATAAACATAAACCATTCATAAAATGAATAATAATGGTTTCCTTAGATCATATCCTTAGAAAAGTATAAGTAACATCAATGTATTTAATCTTAGATCGAAAATTATTATTAAAATACAGATGAAACATTTATTGAGTAAAATAATTATTCTTTGAAAAATACTTTTTAAAACTAAAAATTCATAAAAATTCTAAAATTCCTATTTTTAAATAAAGCGTGAAACTTGTAAATGAATATTAAAAATCATTTAAAATATTTCTTGACGAAAATATTATTTCCAATTAAATAAAATTTAAAACATAATAAATTTTTATAATATTTTTCCTTGAAAATAATCTTTGAAAATTGTCCAAAAATATCTAAAACATAGAGTGGTCATGATGGTAGAAAATTACATACATGTTAAAACAAATATTCCATTCACATTTTCAGTAAAAACCAAACAATTCATATTTAAAAAAACATGTAGATTGATTTTAAAATAATTTTTTAAAAGTAAAGAAAAGGTAAATTTTATATAATAATTAATTTGGGGAATTCTAAAAATTTATGAATACATTTTTATGAAACACAGATATAGAAGAAAATGGGATTTCAACCGAAGAGAGAAATGAAGATGATTTTTACTTAAAACATTATTGTAGTCTCTACAGTATGTAAAGAGATGAAAATGAAAGGAAAAAATTAATTTTGATGAAATGACCAGAAAATAATAATATTTATAATGTTCTTGACAATTAGATCACAATATTTTATCATTTAAAACATAATCACAAATAATCATGATAAAAAATGATACGTTAACATCAAACCTTAACCACATTGATATTTTTTGAATCACCATCCCCAAAAAATAATAGAATCAAATAAATCATTGAATATCATGAGAATAATTTGATTAATGCTACAACACATCAAAGGGGAATTATATACACCTCATAAAAAATATGGGTTCATATCATAACATATGTCTCAAAGAAGGCCAATTGAGACAAAAATACCTTACTTCATTGGTGAATTTTGAACTATATACCCCATAAGAAAGGGATAAAAAATGGATATGTAAATCTAAATTATTTTATTGATAATAATCATAAAAACTATTCATTGTAATTATATACAAAAAAAAAACTCAAGGTGAATTTGGATTGTATCTCACAGAAAACAAAAGTGGGAAGAAAATCACTTACCTGAAGTCTTGAATTCCTTCGAAAATTTTAAAAACACATGAATAATAAATATAATTTTATTATGAATATATTTCAGAACTATAAATATATATATCATACCTTATATGATTTACTCATTTCCTTCTATTACCTTTTTATTTAAAATTTATTTTTAAAACCAATTTTTGGGTAATTGCCACACTATTTTTGGTGTATGTTTTAATTTGGAATTTTGGGTCCCCTTAAATATATCATGGTTACATAATATATATAATGTTAAAAATTATATAAGTATCATATATATTTATTATATATATATTTAATGTAATTTATAAAAGTTAGAGATATAAAAAGAAATACACCATTCATAGAGATGGTAGGCTGTACATACAGTTGAATGATGTTTCCATTTTAATGTCGGATGAGATAAAATGATGGTAAGTAATAATTCACATTTAAAATTAAATTAAGATCTAATATATATTAAATTTATTAATTAAATTTATCCTTATTACCGTCGATGTATAGAGTTAGTGAAAAATGAATCACTTCACTTCGCAAGGTGGTAGTCTGTTGTACACATGATTAACATTATCTTATTCACCACAGAATGGATGGTAATAAGTTTTATGTGATATCATAATTCCGGAAGTATAATTATATTATAAATACCATATTTATCCATTTAATATATCCTTATTACCATCTAACTAAAAAATAAATGAAAAACACATCAAACCAGTTCGTGTAGTTGAAGTTTTTCATACACATGAGTGGTGTTATTGTTTTCCAATTGGTTACAAGGTAATAAGTTATATGGTTTATTATAATTAAATGGGAATAGTAATATCATGAGTATAATATATAAAAATTTCATCCATCATTATATCCATCTACGAGTGGTGGTGATGGAAAATGAATAACATCAGTTCGTAAAGTTGTTATTGGTCGTACACACAAATGATGATTTCATATCATAATTAATGGAAGTAGTGAAATTTATTGGTTATTAAAATAACATAAGAAACCTATAATTATATGTATGATTATATTTTTTTATTAATTGAAGGATGTGGAGGAAGAAGAAAAACATGGTTAGGGATGTTACATCTTCTTGAGAAATATTCTTTTTTTGCGTAGAAATAATTCCTAGGTTGGATTTATTGAGAAAATAATTATTATAGCATGATATTAGGTATGAAAGTAATAAATTTCGGTAGGTATTTTCAGAACAAAATAGTTCTTCTTGTTTAAATAAGAGAGTATAGGGTTGGCCTATTACGAGTGAGGCGAAAGGAAAACACGTAATATTTTGAATAGAAAAAGGATTATACACGTTTTTCACATGAAACAATCCTCTAAAATGTTCCATTATAGAATATTATAAGTTATAAGGTATAAATATTTCCATGAAATATGTTTTGGAAAAGTTTATTGTCTATTTAACTGATTATATTTTTAGTTTAACCACCAGGTAAACCAATTTTAACCATAACTGCGAAAATTAATTTTTATTTATTTTAGTATTCATTATGGTAAAAAATTATGTTTAACTAATTATATAATATAAATTATTTTGATTCATAATATGTAATATTTTTTTATAAATTCAATTAATAAAATGTAAAATTTTAATTTGAAATTAATCTCGAAGATGCGAAGAAAAAGTGGTTTCCAAAGAGATATGTTTCAAAAGAATAAAACATTTTGATACCAAAATTAAAGAATTGATTTAAATAAATAAAATTGTATTAATAGATATATAATTGAGATAAGTTTACATTAAAATTCATATTAAATTTTTTTGGATGTTTTAAAATTCTTTAAAATAAATAACAATTCATTATAAAACCAGTATTTTCATTATTCATTGAAAAATTTAACATATGAGAAAATGTTCAAAATTCAACCCTAATATATTTTTTACAAGATTATTTAAAAAATTAATTTATATTTTTTTCAAAACATTTTTATAAAAATTTCAAAATTTAATTTTTATATAAGTGCAAAATATTCTGGAAAACATATTTTTTTTAAAAAATTGCTTTAAAGAGAAAAATTTGATTTATTCTTATCTCAGGCCTAGAAAACACATAAGACAAATATAAAAATTTTTATTGAATATATAATATATAAAATTCATTAAAAATATGAACTAAAATTTATTTATTTAATTACTTGAGATAAAATATATTTTTTGGTGAATAGAAATAGTTTTTCAAAAAAATATTTTCTTTATTTTCAAAATGTTTTTATTTTTATTGCTAATTAATTGTTCGTTATGGAATTAATTTTATACACCTTTTTCAAAAATATACATTCATAATTTATTAAATCCAATTTATATTTTTCATTACAATTAATAGGTGATCAATATTATATTAAATAATAATATTTAAATATTATGTTCTTCTTCTTTAAACTCTATGTTGTGTATAACACCAAATTTTAATGAAATAAAAATATTTTGAAACAAAGTTTATTAAAATTTCAAGGTGTTACATTATAGCCCCCTTAAAATTAATTTCTCCCTAAAAATAAATCACTCTAATAAAAATTGAAGACACTTATACCCTATTATATACTCAGGTTCACACATAACTATCCCAAATTGGTTGTTTCACCACAAAATATTAACCGGGCGAGGGGTCTTATTTTGTAGCTTTTTTTTATTCATGATCCAGAATCGCAATAGATTGTTAATTATAATAAATATCATTCTCTAGCGGTATGACCTATGAGTTCAGTACTTGTGAAACATTAGTTATGTACCACCTCAAGTGAGATAAATGGATCATATTATGGACTTGAGAGAGGTTTCCTTGGAAGTGATAATTGATAGGGTACCATCCAAATATGATCAATAATTTCAAAGGGACATATATAAATACAAATATTCTATCCTTTTTTATCTTAAGAACAATTTATTCCTTTGGTTGTTCTTCATTAAATTTACACTTCATCTCTTACTCTAAGAATTGAAGATAAATTTATTATGCCTCAAGGACTAATGGATAAAAATATACATAATATAATGACTGTTCATTCATTATACCTCTAGTTATAATCATTAAAACATGATTACCATTGGTTATCCAATATGGATAAATATTTATATGGTGATCTAATACATTAATCTCTAAAACCTCATCTATATTTTAGCATATACCATTCTATAAAAGGTTAAGCTTATTACCCTTCCAAAATTCAAAATTTATAAATTGGGTCAATAAATTTAAAAAAAACTAGCTTGACATTGAACCCAAAAATATCAATAAGTACCACATTTTGGTCACATAAAAATCATTTGAATACATTGGTCATATATTCTCTTGAAGAATTATAACAATTTTAATTTCCATCAAACCTCAATGAAAATATACACAATTCATCATTAGTTAATTAAGACCACATATTATTGAATATATTACATAATTCTAAAAATTATGTAACTAAATAAATGATAACACATACCACTTTATCGACAAATCACTAATCACTTATGGATCATCAACACTATCCAACGCAATTTATCCATATAAAATATCTCTTTATCCAAACTAAACACTATTTTGTCAACATCTAGAACATGTTATGTGTTATCATCCCTTAATCATGTCTTTTCATATAATACCACCTTCCTATTTAATCAATTTTCAAGGTAATCAATACCATTCAATATATTCTTAAAAATACATAATTAAAAACTTCTAAAGAAAATTCCTTATATATTTCACGATTCATATAACATAATTCTTGAATTCCCATACACAATTACTCCAACAATTCCACTTAATTATCAAACCATTATCTAGGCTTCATCATCTTATTCATTAATACCTCTTTTATTTTATATTTCATTATTGGTTTCTTTATCATAAATAGTTTAACCATTTATTATACCACATTGTTGGTTCTCTTCAAAAAATTTACCCCTAGGTTTTAGATTTTTATAATTTTCATAACTTTAACACTTAATACATTCATCGATTGATAATATTTTAAGGACACCAATATTCTCATCCATTGTGTTTACTGAGTTTTTTATTTTCCCTTAGAAATATCTCACTCAATGTACTTCCTCTCTATACATAAAACATCTTCTCATTCATTTATACATTCCCTTGAGAGGTTTTCACCACATTCTTGACATAATGTAAATTGAATCATATTTTCTCTATGGTCTCCACTCCACATAATATCAACAAAATCTATCCTTATCCTCTTCGGTGAGTCTGTGATTCGGTTAAGGTGTAGGTTTATAATCATCTATTGTGATAACAAATTAGGAATAATCACCCCATATTTCACTTCTTTCATCATATCTATAACACCCCAGGTAAATAAAGAATATGGCATTTTCATATTTATCCCTATTTGTGAATAAAATATTAATATGACTTTAAAGGGGACGCTATGCTCGATGGCGTACCCAACACGCAACAACGAGTTTCTTGGGAATCTTACGTTGCACTCTAATGATAAAATAATATTATTTTAAATGGTAGTTAACATGTAGCCGTTGTATTGGCGGGAATGGATAGAAATAACTAAAATATGATTAAATAAGTTTTTAAATGTTTTTACATTTATCCAATAGAGGATAGAGGCTTAAAATACGGAAAGAATTCAAGTTTAGGTGTTTATACCCTAATTTTTCACTAACGGTTCACTTATCACCTTTTGATGGAGAACCGTCATTAAATATAGTTTTGATCACTCTTTTACATTCTTTTAGACCAAATATAACTTTTCTTTAGAATCGGGACATCAAAATTTACTTTGTGTAAATTTTTGGTATCTTTCCGCTAAAGTTCATTTTTTTAATGAATTGTGTAAAATGTTGTAATTTAATTCAAAACCTCTTTTTAATCTAATTAATTTATATGATTAGATAATCTTTTGAATTGGTTTTAAAGTGAAATTAGAAAATATGTTTTCCATTAAATCCAATAGTGGTCGTTGGAATTAATTTCACTTTGAAATCGGACTTAAACTAGTATCAATCTTTTGATACTTATTGTTTTATAAAAACACGCTATTTGTCATGACAGCGGGAATTATTATTAAATTAATTTATGTGACTTATATGTTTTGAATTTTTTATTATATACTTCATTTTTGAATTCGGAATATCAAATATAGCTTAGAGTGAATTTTTGGTAATTTTCTAAAAAACTCCAATTTTTGATGAATAGTGAAACCACTAAGTGGTAATCAAGCAAACTGATTTTTCAGTTAAATGAAAGTTTACCACTAATGTGTATTGAATTTTAAAAATCCGACATACATGTTTGTCATTAGTATGTAAAATGTGGTTCAATGGGATGAAAATAATTTTTTGGTGAATAGTAATTTTTTTCATTAATCGCGATTAGAGGTAATTAGTGTAGTTTAAGGTAAAAATAATGTTTTAATAATATGAAATGAACTTGACACATGTCCTACCCCCATTGGTTGTGTCATGGCCGACCAAGACAAGCCATGGGTCAACTTGGGGACCCCATTGGTCCACTTTGGTTCGAAAATGACATAAATACCTTTTATTTAATGTAAATGTAAAAAAATGGCACAAGCATGATATGTTTTACTAAAACAATTTTTAAATAGGGTTATACAAGTCAGAGTTTTTATTATAAATAGTAATTGGAAAGATAAAATTATTTCCTAAATCATAGTATCTTGTTTATAATTTTTAGACATTAAATAAATTAAATTATTTATGACATAATAATGATGCAGCGATGACATCATTATTTGACGATTTAAGTAAAATGGAAAGATAATGAAAAATCTATAAACTACACATGTCCAAAACTTATTGGATGGGTGGATTTCGAACCCTTATCACCTTATCCACGAATTATATCAATTTGGGACCTTTTTAAACCGAAACACATTTTCAAATAAAGTAATGTTTCTTTACTTTCCAAAAGTGCCCCTCCTCTCCTCTTATAAAAGGCCCCCACCTCTACTTCTTTTCCCACACTCCCAAAGAATTTGTCTCGGCCAACCCATGCCCATTTACTCTCTCCACATCCCTCTCCTAATCCTAGAGGATTCCCTTTGGGCAGAATCCTTTCAAAGGAAGCCTTTAGGCTCAAATCAAATGGAGTTACACTTTTAAAGGTAATTCTTTCTCTCATGTTCATTTGTTTTATTTTGCTTCTCCAACCCCCTAAAATCTTTTTATTTATTTCTTTTGTAACAACACCAGTATCTTAAATATTCTAGGATGTTGTTATAAGATTTATTCAAACTACACTCTCACACAACTACATCAAATGGTTAAAGAACATACGGTTTCTGTGGATGGCGAAATTCTGCCTCCCGGAATGATGATTGTTCAATACTCATTTAACAGCTTCAAAGGTGGCCATTATGATGTCACTATTTTTATAAATGATATATAATATGTTTATGTTTTACTTATGCTTCTGTATTTTTCATTTGTGTCTTACCTTTATGGCTCCCATTATGGGTATACGCGATATCTTCATCTTAGGAAGTGCGGACTACCGCCCCCTCAAAGTGATGTGATTCGGTAATGCCATACGTGGGACGTATAAAGGATGGATTTAATGTTATTATATATGATTTTATACTAGAATTATAATATACCTCTATATAATTATTATTTCTTTCCATTAAAGTATGATATAGAAATGAAAGTAGCGTTCATGCGTACGTACGGCTTACCGTCTCCATGAACGGTGCATTTCATTTCTTATCCCCAAATGTAATGTACTATTATAAGTACATGTATATAATGGATATATATGATGAATGATACATCTAAATGATGAATATAATTCTGTAATTAAAATATACATACCTCTCATTTAGTTTTAATTCCATTAATATGACAAAGAAATGAAAGTAGCATTCATGCGTACGTACGGCTTACCGTCTCCATGAACGGTGCATTTCATTTCTTACCTCTAAATGATTATTTAATATTATAAATACCTGTATATGATAGATATATATGATATATATGATATCAAAATCAGGAATGTCATTCTGGATATAAAGAACCTTTGACCACACGAACAACATGTAATTGTAAGAAGTCCACTTTCGACTTAAGAACCAAATATCGACAAAACAAACATGATTAACTTAAATGATTAAACAATGTTTATAACATGGTAATAAGTGATATAAAAGGAATAATGAACTTTAAAAAGGTTCTTAAGGAAGTATAAATTAACTCAAGTTTATTATTCAGGAGATTAAAGAACGATCGAGTCAAGTCGGACCTGAGGTAAGGGATCCTACTCCTCTCTTTCTTTTTAAGTACACACTTTTATGTCATTCCTTTTAAAGCTCATCTTTCTTGTTATTGGGATGATATTTTATATTAAACATACTGTAAGTTTTATGTTCATGTGATGAGAGACCCTATTCTCTCTCATCAATTCATTTTGGAAGTTTTGAGTGGCGCCGTTAGGCTGCCGAACTTTCGTAAGAGATCTAACCTCTCTCTTTCTTTTTAAGTACTCTCCTTTATGTCACTTATTTTAAACTCCTCTTTGTAATGTTGGGGGATGTTCTTTTATATTCCTCTTTCTTTACATTTTATTGTAATGTGATGAGATACCCTATTTGATCTCATCAATCCATATTCGGAAGTTTTATGTGGCGCTGTGAGGCTACCGAGTTTTCGTAAGGGATTTTTCATCTCACTTTTATTCCCGTGAGATTTATGCTACATTTACCACAAATTCCATTGAGTGGTGTATGTACTGCCCATTATTATACTCTTTGTGTAATATAATTTCGTTTATGAGTATTTAAATCAATGATCTATTTTCTTTCTTTCATGGGGTGTATGTTTTGAAATATACCCAAGTCGGTAAGGGAACCTTTCACCCTCCTCTTTTTTAAAAGACTTTTTTTGTTGGGACTTTTAATTTACATATTGTTATGTTGGGATATGTTCTCATATGTCCTTATTGATGTAAAGTTTTTGTCCAAGTGATGAGATACACTTTTTATCTCTCATCAACTCATTTTGATGTGATGCCGTTAGGCTATCAAGGGAACTTTTTAACCCAATTTCGATTTCTTTGGGTTCAACATGTAGTCATTGAATATGTCATCCATTGAATATGTGTGAATGACCTTTTATTGTTTTACACGTAATATCCACTTATATTGGGTGTATTTATATTTTTCACACATATTTTTGAGATTTATTTGTCCTTAATTTAAGGATACCTTCTTTATAAGGGATTTCATCACATTTGACATTTCTATTGAGGGTTCATTGTTGTTATGAACCAATTCACTCTTATATGGTGTATATACTGTCCTTTGGAGTATTATATCATGAATCCATTTATTCTCATGATATTATAAAGTTCTGACTAAATTTTATTCCTCAATTATTGTATTCAAGTGTCACTAATTTTGGTAAAACCCCTTTAACCAAAATATCACTTTAAATGTTTTAATTATTTGTTCTTATTAATATCCATGTTTTCAAAATAGTTTTAAGGATTTATTTATATGGATATTAATGGTTTAAAATGTAAAAAGATTCAAGGTGGTATGGGAAACTTTGATTAAAAAATCTCTTTATTAAATGTTTTAAATGGTTTTGAAAATGGTTTTTAATGGATTCGTTATTTCAATATCCTAAAATGTTATATTGTGATTGAAATGTGGAAATGTTATGTTTCCTTTATTCATGTTTTATGTGATACGATTATGTTATGGTTCTTGGGCATTGTTATGAAGAATGGGTGGTTCCGTGATAAACTAAGGGAGGGTGATCCCGATATGGCTCTCCAATTCATTGGGTAACACGAAGGAGTGAAACGTTGAGGTTTCTCCGAAGAGATTTAGGGAATATACGGTGATGGGTATTCCAAACGTAACCAAGAGGGTTACTCCCTACGTAAGAATGTTATGAATGCCTCAAGTTACCTTTATGTATTATGTTTTATATGATTTATTCATGGTTTTATGAGGTTTGTTAAAGTGCCTATAATTTATGGGTGAAGTATGATTTCATTCTTACGTATATATGAACTCATGTTTCCTTTCCATATTTTTATAACCCTTACTGAGATTTTTATTCTCATCCCATGTTTTTTTTGAAATGTTTTTCACAGGTCAAGGGAAAGGTACATGATGTGATGATAGTGTCAAGGATGTGTCAAGAAAGAATCCATGTTTTATTTTCAATATGTTTCCGTTGATGGGAAGAATGAATACTGTCTTTTATGTAACCACTTTGTTTAAATGTGGAATATAATGCAAGTTTCATGATCTAATTCTCTAAAACTCAAAACTTGAAAAGATCCTCAATGTGTAATCTTGTAATAACTCAAGATTAAGTAAGGTTTAAGGCTGGGGCCTTATAGTTGGTATCAAAGGTCGGTTTAGATAACTTTAGAGGTTAGGGTATTCTCTAAGCACAAGTGACATTACCATAATGGTTAGGATTTTAGAAAGAGTCCTAGTTTTTGATAAAGTGAATGAGTAAGTATATCTTGGTGTTTATCTTCCTCATTAGTACATGATGGTTATGTTGATATACTCACACTGACCTTTTTGGTTTTAGTAAATGGCTGGATCTAGCAGGCACCAAAGTGACAATGGGTTTGAAGGAAACTGTGGTGGTTCTCTGATTAAGATACTAGACAAAATGGAGGATTCAATGAGAAAACTCGTGGTTTTTCTAAACCAACTATCAAGGAGTCATGATCAACCATGTGAACCTTGGTATGTTCTATAATGCATCATGTACGAGAAGAACAATCGATGTGGAAGTTCAGGAAATAATTAAAAAGGTAACCATTAGGGTTTATATGATCCTTACTTTTTAGGTAATTATGGGTTACTCTATGATATGATGGAAAATGAAAGGAATGAGATAAACATGAGGTTATAATATGTTATGATTATTTTTGAAGATTTTATATCATTTTGGGGAATTTTTTAAGAATTATATAGTTTTGGAAAAAGGACAACACACAGACCGTGTAACAACCCGTCGCGTCGGACAAAGCTGCGGAAATCGAACCCACAACCAAAGTGCGACTGGTATTTATCGCCTACCACTGGACTACGTGAAGTCCCTAGTTAGTTTGACTGATTCTTTTTAGTTATATGATTTTATGAATTAAGAGTAAGTTGATTTTGGGTTATTTATGAAAATGATTAACATATCATGGAGGATATGTGATTAGGTTAATTACTTTTCAATACGAGACTTTAGGAGCAACTGATATTGTTTGGAGATAAATGTTACGATTTAACTTGGAAGACTATGTGACTAAATCCTTCAAATATTTGGGTTTCAATCTTAGTTTTGTTTAATTTGAATGATTTTACGGACAAATTGATTATAGAATGGTCCTCGTTGAACTTTGGGTTTTGTTGGACAAATTTTGGAGATTAAGAATAGATTTTCTTTTTATAAAGGGTTATCCTTTTTTGGATTATCTGATCTTGTACTAGCCTTTTTGGTTTTGGTTTTGGTTAAAGTCTAAAGACATGGGAAGTATATAGTTATCTTTTGTGGATTAGGTGATTTTCTAAAAGTTGATTATAGTACTCTTAATGTGAACAAGTCTCCCTAAATACTCGTCTTCTGGAGAAAATATGAGTTTGATTAAGGAATCCAGTAAAAGTTGAAAGTTAACATGATAAGTGATTATGTTTCCTTATGAATAAATTCCTCAATAAAAAGTAGCTTAAAACAAAAACATTGTCTATTAGCTTTTCCTACTGGGGAATCGAATACCGTTTAACCAATCACATGTTTGTGATTTTCTCATTGTTAACTTTCTCCTAGACATGTTTACTATCACTCTCCCTCAAGAACATGACCCTTTGCTTTTTCTTCCATGTCCTTGTTTTTTTGCATGGAATCCTAGTATGGGTTAACTCGGGTGACCTCTGTACTTATCTTTCTTTATTTTTAAAGTGATTGTTTTACCGACTCTTGTTCCGATGTGGGACTTTCAAGGATGTTTCCAAGCTCAATTTTTTAAAATTGCGAGGACGCAATTCCCAAAAGGGGGGAAGGATGTAACACCCCAGGTAAATAAAGAATATGACATTTTCATATTTATCCCTATTTGTGAATAAAATATTAATATGACTTTAAAGGGGACGCTATGCTCGATGGTGTACCCAACACGCAACAACGAGTTTCTTGGGAATCTTACGTTGCACTCTAATAATAAAATAATATTATTTTAAATGGTAGTTAACATGTATCCGTTGTATTGGCGGGAATGGATATAAATAACTAAAATATGATTATATATGTTTTTAAATGTTTTTACATTTATCCAATAGAGGATAGAGGCTTAAAATACGGAAAGAATTCAATTTTAGGTGTTTATACCCTAATTTTTCACTAACGGTTCACTTATCACCTTTTGATGGAGAACCGTCATTAAATATAGTTTTGATCACTCTTTTACATTCTTTTAGACCAAATATAACTCTTCTTTAGAATCGGGACATCAAAATTTACTTTGTGTAAATTTTTGGTATCTTTCCGATAAAGTTCATTTTTTAATGAATAGTGTAAAATGTTGTAATTTAATTCAAAACCTCTTTTTAATCTAATTTATTTATATGATTAGATAATCTTTGGAATTGGTTTTAAAGTGAAATTAGAAAATATATTTTCCATTAAATCCAATAGTGGTCGTTGGAATTAATTTCACTTTAAAATCGGACTTAAACTAGTATCAATCTTTTGATACTTATTGTTTTATAAAAACACGCTATTTGTCATGACAGCGGGAATTAAATATTAAATTAATTAATGTGACTTATATGTTTTGAATTTTTTAATATAGACTTCATTTTTTAATTCGGAATATAAAATATAGCTTAGAGTGAATTTTTGGTAATTTTCTGAAAAACTCCAATTTTTGATGAATAGTGAAACCACTAAGTGGTAATCAAGCAAACTGATTTTTCAGTTAAATGAAAGTTTACCACTAATGTGTATTGAATTTTGAAAATCCGACATACATGGTTGTCATTAGTATGTAAAATGTGGTTCAATGGGATGAAAATAATTTTTTGGTGAATAGTAATTTTTTTTTCATTAATCACGATTAGAGGTAATTAGTGTAGTTTAAGGTAAAAATAATGTTTTAATAATATGAAATGAACTTGACACATGTCCTACCCTCATTGGTTGTGTCATGGACGACCAAGACAAGACATGGGTCAACTTGGGGACCCCATTGGTCCACTTTGGTTCGAAAATGACATAAATACCTTTTATTTAATGTTAATGTAAAAAAATGGCACAAACATGATATGTTTTACTAAAACAATTTTTAAATGGGGTTATACAAGTCAGATTTTTTATTATAAATAGTAATTGGAAAGATAAAAAGATTTCCTAAATCATAGTATTTTGTTTATAATTTTTAGACATTAAATAAATTATATTATTTATGACATAATAATGATGCAGCGATGACATCATTATTTAACGATTTAAATAAAATGGAAAGATAATGAAAAATAAATGAAATACACATGTCCAAAACTTATTGGATGGGTGGATTTATAACCCTTATCACCTTATCCACGAATTATATCAATTTGGGACCTTTTTAAACCGAAACACATTTTCAAATAAAGTAATGTTTCTTTACTTTCCAAAAGTGCCCGACCTCTCCTCTTATAAAAGGCCCCCACCTCTACTTCTTTTCCCACACTCCCAAAGCATTTTTCTCGGCCAAACCCTGACCATTTACTCTCTCCACATCCCTCTCCTCATCCTAGAGGATTCCATTTGGGCATAATCCTTTCAAAGGAAGCCTTTAGGCTCAAATCAAATGGAGTTACACTTTTAAAGGTAATTCTTTCTCTCATGTTCATTTGTTTTATTTTGATTCTCCAACCCCCTAAAATCTTTTTATTTATTTCTTTTGTAACAACACCAGTATCTTAAATATACTAGTATTTTGTTATAAGATTTATTCAAGCTACACTCTCACACAACTACATCAAATGGTTAAAGAACATACGGTTTCCGTGGATGGTGAAATTCTGCCTCCCGAAATGATGATTGTTCAATACTCATTTAACACCTTCAAAGGTGGCCATTATGATGTCACTATTTTTATATATGATATATAATATGTTTATGTTTTACTTATGCTTATGTATTTTTCATTTGTGTCTTACCTTTATGGCTCCCATTATGGGTATACGTGATATCTTCATTTTAGGAAGTGCGGACTACCGCCCCCTCAAAGTGATGTGATTCGTTAATGCCATATGTGTGACGTATAAAGGATGGATTTAATGTTATTATATATGATTTTATACTAGAATTATAATATACCTCTATATAATTATTATTTCTTTCCATTAAAGTATGAGATAGAAATGAAAGTAGCGTTCATGCGTACGTACGGCTTACCGTCTCCAGGAACGGTGCATTTCATTTCTTATCCCCAAATGTAATGTACTATTATATGTACATGTATATAATGGATATATATGATGAATGATACATCTAAATGATGAATATAATTATGTAATTAAAATATACATACCTCTCATTTAGTTTTAATTCCATTAATATGACAAATAAATGAAAGTAGCGTTCATGCGTACATACGGATTACCGTCTCTATGAACGGTGCATTTCATTTCTTACCTCTAAATGATTATGTAATATTATAAATACCTGTATATGATGGATATATATGATATATATGATATCAAAATCAGGAATTTCATTCTGGATATAAAGATCCTTTGACCACACGAACAACATGTAATTGTAAGAAGTCCACTTTCGACTTAAGAACCAAATATCGACAAAACAAACATGATTAACTTAAATGATTAAATAATGTTTATAACATGGTAATAAGTGATATAAAAGGAATAATGAACTTTAAAAAGGTTTTTAAGAATGTATAAATTAACTCAAGTATATTATTCATGAGATTAAAGAACGATCGAGTCAAGTCGGACCTGAGGTAAGGGATCCTACTCCTCTCTTTCTTTTTAAGTACACACTTTTATGTCATTCCTTTTAAAGCTCATATTTCTTGTTATTGGTATGATCTTTTATATTACACCTACTGTAAGTTTTATGTTCATGTGATGAGAGACCCTATTATCTCTCATCAATTCATTTTGGAAGTTTTGAGTGGCGCCGTTAGGCTGCCGAACTTTCGTAAGAGATCTAACCTCTCTCTTTCTTTTTAAGTACTCTCCTTTATGTCACTTCTTTTAAACTCCTCTTTGTAATGTTGGGGGATGTTCTTTTATATTCCTATTTCATTAAATTTTATTGTAATGTGATGAGATACCCTATTTGATCTCCTCAATCCATATTCGGAAGTTTTATGTGGCGCTGTTAGGCTGCTGAGTTTTCGTAAGGGATTTTTCATCTCACTTTTATTCCCGTGAGATTTATGATACATTTGCCACAAATTCCATTGAGTGGTGTATGTACTTCCCATTATTCTACTGTTTGTGTAATATAATTTCGTTTATGAGTATTTACATCAATGATCTATTGTCTTTCTTTCATGGGGTGTATGTTTTGAAAGATACCCAAGTCGGTAAGGGAACCTTTCACCCTCCTCTTTTTTAAAAGACTTCTTTTGTTGGGTCTTTTAATTTACATATTGTTATGTTGGGATATGTTCTCATATGTCCTTATTGATGTAAATTTTATGTCCAATTGATGAGATGCACTTTTTATCTCTCTTCAACTCATTTTGATGTGATGCCGTTAGGCTGTCAAGGGAACTTTTTAAAATAATTTCGATTTCTTTGGGTTCAACATATATTCATTGAATATGTCATCAATTGAATATGTGTGAATGACCTTTTATTGTTTTACACATAATATTCACTTATATTGGGTTTATTTATATTTGTCACACATATTTTTGAGATTTATTTTTCCTTAATTTAAGGATACCTTTTTTATAAGGGATTTCATCACATTTGACATTTCTATTGAGGGTTCATCTTTGTTATGCACCAATTCACTCTTATATGGTGTATATACTGTCCTTTGGAGTATTATATAATGAATCCATTTATTCTCAGGATATTATAAATTTCTGACTAAATGTTATTCCTCAATTATTGTATTCAAGTGTCACTAATTTTGGTAAAACCCCTTTAACCAAAATATCACTTTAAATGTTTTAATTATTTGTTCTTATTAATATCCATGTTTTCAAAATGGTTTTAAGGATTTATTTATATGGATATTAATGGTTTAAAATGTTAAAATCTTCAAGGTGGTATGGGACAATTTGATTCAAAAATCTCTTTATTAAATGTTTTAAATGGTTTTGAAAATGGTTTTTAATGGATTCGTTATTTCAATATCCTAAAATGTTATATTGTGATTGAAATGTGTAAATGTTATGTTTCCATTATTCATGTTTTATGTGATACGATTATGTTATGGTTCTTGGGCATTGTTATGAAGAATGGGTGGTTCTGTGATAAACTAAGGGCGGGTGAGCCCGATATAGCTCTCCAATGCATTGGGTAACGCGAAGGAGTCAAACGTTGAGGTTTCTCCGAAGAGATTTAGGGAATATATGGTGATGGGTATTCCAAACGTAACCAAGAGTGTTACTCCCTACGTAAGAATGTTATGAATTCCTCAAGTTACCTTTATGTCTTATGTTTTATAGGATTTATTCATGGGTTTATGAGGTATGTTAAAGTGCCTATGTTTTATGGGTAAAGTATGATTTCATTCTTACGTATATATGAACTCATGTTTCCTTTCCATATTTTTATAACCCTTACTGAGCTTTTTATGCTCATCCCAAGTTTTTTTGAAATGTTTTTCACAGGTCAAGGGAAAGGTACATGATGTGATGATAGTGACAAGGATGTGTCAAGAAAGAATCCATGTTTTATTTTCAATATGTTTCCGTTGATGGGAAGAATGAATACTGTATTTTATGTAACCAATTTGTTTAAATGTGGAATATAATGAAAGTTTCATGATCTAATTCTCTAAAACTCTAAACCTGAAAAGATCCTAAATGTGTAATCTTGTAATAACTAAAGATTAAGTAAGGTTTAAGGCTGGGGCCTTATAATATCATTGGGTTTCTCACAAAAATATTTACATCACATTCAATATTAATCTAGTTACTCTTCGTTACATTCATAGAATATAACTAAAAATAACAGTGTGAGTAATAATATTCATAGTAGGAAACCAAAAAAATAGGAAAAAACATTTATTGGATGATTGAGTCATGAAACCATCATTTAAATTTATGACACCTTAGGCTCAACCTAGGTCATTCACAATAATTATTCAAATCCATCAAGATTGTTCACAAAGTGTTTCTGAATTTCCAAAACATTTTCTACAGGAGTGTCGAAACATGTGTGCATTAAGGCATGTTTTTGAAAACCATGTCAAAATCGAGGCCAGCTTATAACGCCATTGTCAATGTATATGAAAATTTCCTAGAATTTTTGTAATGGGTAGAGTAATTGAATTAATAAAAATGGTATCGTTGTATCGTATCCACAAAATACCATTCAACATAATGTGAGGAAATGAAACATAAGAAATGGTGATCTTAGATTTTCAATAAAGGTATACAAGGGATATATCAACATGACATGAGAAAAAGGGTATAAAAAATCATAATAACATTTAAAAACCATACCCTTTATATCATATATCACAATCGTGATTATTGGAAGAAATCATGGAATCTAATAAGACATTAATCATAATGTAATTAGAAAACACGAACCATAAGAACATAAAATTGGCATAAGGCATTGATTTACAGCCTAGACGTATGCTTATAACATTATGAACATGTATAAATAGATATATATTAACTCATCATGTTATGAGTATGAAATAATTCCCATGTATAAACATATAGAAATGAAATCAAATCCACCCATAACCATAGGGACATAATGCCTAAGTATATACATAATAATGTGATCATGTAGTCAGATTCACACAAAAAAATTCAAATAGGTCATCAAGTTCACATATAAAATTTTGAACATGTAATTAGGTCCAAACATAATATATCTACTCATGAGTTATCCATCATTATCAAATTCATTTGATAGATACATAGGTCCCACCAATCACATAATCCATACATATGAGTGCAACAAGATCACAACAAAACTCATCATATCAAATCTCTTGAAAAATAATGTGTTTTATAAGCATTAAATAAAAGAATAACCCATGAAAAAGAAATAGGTTTCATATACATTTTAGCATAGAATAACCCATGGAAAAAGAAGTGGGTTAAATAACATATTTATCGTTGTATAACTCATGGAAAATAAATAGGTTTCATAAATATCTTATCAACATAATCATAAACCATTCAAGGAATGAATAAAAATGGTATATGTGGACCATTTCCACAAAAACCCATAAGTAACTTCAAAGGATTTATTCATAGATGGAAAAATATTTTTCCAAGTCACTTGGAAAATATATTGAGAAAAATAAAATTTCATCGAAAATTAATTTTAAAAACTATAAATTCATAAAACATTCCAGAAATGATTTTATATGAAAATAAACTTTGAATATTATATTTAAAAACCATTTGAATATTTTCATGATTAAAATATCCATTCCACTATGGAAATCAAATTTAAATTTTTTTAAAATCCCACTAATTTAAAATAACCATTGAAAATAATAATGAAATCATTAAACCATTGAATTCTCATAATGATGAAAAATTTTGTACGAGTTAAAATAATGATTCCCATCACATTTTCAGTAAAATACAAACGAGAATTATTTTGAAAATGATATGTAGAATAATTTTAAAAAACTGTTTAAATATTACAATATATGTAAAAATTATTTAATAATTTTTTTATGGAATTTTAAAGTAGTTTTGATAACAATTTTAGAAAACAATAATCTGGAAGAAAATAAGTTTTTAACCAAAGACATAAATAAAGATTATGTTTCCTTAAAAACGTTATTTTAGTCTCTTGAGTACAAAGAGAGATTAAGATGAATGTAACAAATTTATTTTCATGAAATAAATAAAGGAAAATAATTTTCTTGGAGTTATTTAGAAATATGTTTTATGATATCGTCATTGAAATCATAATAAAAAACAATCCAGATAAACAATGAGATTGTAACATCGATCCTTTTATACTTCAGTATATTTGGAATCATAGTCCACGTCAAAGAATAACATAAAATTAAACTTTTAATATCATGAGAAAAATGATATTCAATATATAACATATTGAAGTGTAGTTATATACCCTTCCTAAAAGAAGATGGGTTCATATCATAACATTTGTCTCAATGAAGTCCAATTGAGACAAAAATATCTCACTGCTTCGGTAACTTTAAAACATTAAACCCTATTAAATATAGATCCACACATGGATATGTAAATTTAATAAAAATTATGATAATAATTAAAAAATATATTCAGGTTCTGTATATATGCCACATAAAAGAAATATGCAGTGAATATAAAATCTCTCTCACTGAAAATCAGAGTGAGATAAAAATCCATTACCTTAAGTTTGAACTTCTTTCAAATACATTTGAAACTCTATTATAAAAATATTATTGTTTTATAAATCTATTTCATAAATAATTATTATATATATAATATAATATATTATTTAATTATGACTATTTATTACCCCTTATTATCAATTCCTTGTTAAAATCCTGTGTCGGGTTATAACTGAATTGTTGTTTGTGTTGGTTTTAATTTGGTATTATTGGTCCTCTTAGTTTGATCATTGTTACGTAATATTTTTAATTTTAAACATCAAATAAATATAATATATATTCATTATATATTAATATAGTGTAATCTATATAATTTAGAGATGGAAAATAAAATACACCGTCCATGGAAACAATGGTCATACATACACATGAATGCAGTTTCAATTTCCTCAATAAATTATATAAATAAAGGTAAATAAAAATTAATCATTAAAGAGTAATTTATATTTCACATATATATAAAATATATTAATTAAATTCATATTTATTACTTTACATGAAAATCCTTAGTGATAAGAGAATCACATTTCTTTGCGAGGCGGTAGTCTGCCACACACACGAATTACGTTATAATATCCCCCACACAATGGAATGTAAGAAAATTTATTTATATAATAATTATAGAAGTTTGATTATATTACAAATATCATATATATTTATTTAATCTACCATAATTACCATCCTAGGGAAATTGAAATGAAATACGTATCACATCGGTTTGCGAGGCATTAGTTCGTTGTACACATGAGCGACTTTATTGTTTCCCAACGGGTTTTAGACATCATAATGTAGATGTGTTATTGTAATTTTATGGTTATAATAATATCATAAATATAAGATATTAAAATAAAATCTATCATTTTATCCTTAATTATTTTAATAATAACTTAATTATTTTTATTCATAAATAAAATAAAATTCACAGTTAGAGATGTTACCTCTTCTTGAGACAACTTATTTTGGTTTGAACCAAAATGATTACTAGGTTACATATCCTACCAAAATAAGGATTATAGGATGATAGGATGCAGTTAATGAATATTTTTTTGTAGGTGATTGTGGAAACAAATGGTTTTGTATGTGTGAAGAGGAGATGATAGGGGGTGGCCTTTAATAAGTGTGGTGTCAAGCACACTTGTAATTTTTGAAAAGAAAAAGGACTAACCACATTTTTCAGATGCCAAAAGGTTCCCAAATGGTCCCTTATCAAACCATAAAGGTGATAATTTCTAAATATGATGATAAAATTAGTTCTAAAAGTTTATATCTCATTTTACCCATTATCGTTCTAGTTTAACCCCCAATAAACCTGTTTTCACCTTTACTGATGTAATTTTTTTTACAATTTTAACAATTAATTATGGTAAAAATTAATGTTAAAATTACTATATAATATAAATTATTATGATTATAATATGGAATCAAAATTTAAAAATAACATTCATAAAACAATAAAATGTATATTTAAAATTATTCTGACATAGAAGATAAAAAGGTGGTTTTCCATTGGGAAATGTTTGAAAGGCTTCAAACATTTCTATATATTGATTCAATATGAAATTGATTCCAATGAATTAAATTATATTAAAATATATATAAATGAAATAATTTTACTTTTATAATCATATTAATATTATTTTTGTGTTTTATAATTTTTTAAAATAAATGAAAATTCTTAATACAACCTATATTTTCCACTACACATCAAAAAAATTAACTTCTCAGAAAATTCTCAAAAATTCACCCAATGATAATTTTGAAATGATGATTTCAAAAAAAATCATTTTTTAAAATAAATTTTCTATGTAGTTCTAAATAATAGTGTTCAAAATGAGGAAAAACTCTTTTTTTAAAAAAATACAGTTTTTAAGCATAAAATATGATTTATTCTTATCTATTCACTAGAAAACACATAATATGAATACAAAAAAACTAATTGAATATATAATATATAAATTTCAATTAAATAATTAATAAAATTTGATTTATTTAATTTATTGTGATAAAACATGTTTATGCGCATAAAAATACTTTTTGTAGAAAAAGATTTCCTTTAGTTTCATGTGGTTTTTATTCTATATTAAATTTAAAAGGTAACTAAGGAATTAATTTTATATAAATTTGTAAAACATTTAAATTCCTAATTTTGTTAATATATATACCCACCATTCCAATGACCAAGATATAACTATCATATCATATAATAATATTTTAATAGCATGTCATGTTTCGTTAAAACTCGATGTTGTGGAAAATGAAATATATTAAAGAAATTATTTTTCATGAAAACCTAATTCATAAATGTAATGAACCGCCTTCACCAAGATGAGGGAAAGGGATAACATATTTACAAACCCATTGTTGTCATGTTAATGGAGAGGTAATGACCCCCGAGACCCCCTTAAATATGCCCCGGAGTGGCGACTAGCACCAAGGGCATATAATCACACGTAATCTGGATGGAATTACCATTTTAATTTAGTTGGATTTTGATATAACATAGTAAGTCCCAAAAAACACAAATAATTGAAGTAAAAGAAAAGCCCAGACAATCCCTTTCCCATATGCATGTTTCAAATAATAAGTGTTACAACACAAGAAAACTCCAAAGGTAAATACCAAACAAAAGAAAACAACAACAAAAACTCTCCCAACGTCTAAAGTAGTACGGTCCCGCACAGTCAATGAAGTCCTCGTGGAATCCTAAAAGCGGATTTATATATGTTGGGTGAGTATACAGGTATACTCAGTAGGGGAAACCAAAAGCCCGCATGCACATGTGGGGAGGTATTCTAATGCCCTGTGAGAAAAGGAGATAACCAAGCACCTAATACGGAAAATATACACCCAAAACTCACCAAGGAACACTCCCAAAATAACACAAGTCAAGTAAGGTAATAGTAATAACTGATTGATGTTGTGGTACCCCACACCACTTTCTGACTGGTTATTAAAGACATCCTCGCATCAGACCTCCCACTCCATTCTCACCACAGTCCCATTGACTAACCCTACCCGCACACACCTAGTTTACCACAACCCCACATTTTGCTCGCACACACCTGAGCCATAATAACCACACATAACCACGCCTGCAGACACCTGTTCCAAAACACCTACCGCCACACCTTAGGACACCTGGGCCATGTCCTGAAGACACTTGGGAAACATCCTCCTGTACACACCTGGGAAATCCACCACAACTACCCTACCTAAAAAATCATGGGCTAAAATGGACCTCAGGCTATCACAGCCTACCCGAAGATCCTTGGGATACTCAATAAAGGGAGAAAAAACGATCTAATAACCAAACACTCATAGGAGTGTTGGAAAAATACCCCCATGAAAATGGGGTGTTCTCCACGAAGTACTCGACTTGGGTGGGGCACGAATAAGAAACATAAGAACTAAATTATACATATAGGTAAACAAGCACTCATCCAAACCTAGGGGCTCCAAAACAACCTATACACAAACACCATAATTAAGATTCATTCATAAGAATCACACAACTCATAGCCAAGTCACAACTCATTCCTAGAAAACAATTTCCCATTGAACCCAATCTTTCTTTCATATTCATGTGATTCCATTTAAATAATTATTCACTATCGGGTAACTAATAGGAATAGCCACATGCCAAGGAAGGAATAACAATAAAGCAAAAAACTATGCATTCACACCCGGTTCTCTTGTAAAGTCACAATAACAAAAGGGATCTCTGATATCCATCGAAGTACTGGAACCAACCCAATTCTCACCATACGGCCCCATAAGGCCTTATATTTACAAACCAACATCTGCACCACAACAGTGGATCCTATCCCCATCCATGTCACCCCACAAGGATCAAGAAGGACAACCACACATATTACGAAGATAGAGCAAGGGAGTTTTTTAGATTCAAACACATCTTTCATTATTTTTCCTTCATATGTTTGGGTAACCAGGGTGACCACACAATGACTTTTATTCCCTGGTCATCCATTAAATCAACTAGGTTTAGGTGATTAACCAATTTACATGTTACAGCCATTAAATCATATAATTAACCATAAAACAATGGATCATTAGTGCAAAACGAAGGACCACCAAGGACCATGATTTTCAGTGGATATATGAACATAAAATCTACAACATATAATCAAGGATAAAAGTACACAACAGAAAAAACAACTCACCCCTTAATTTGTTAAAAGTCTGCTTATTTTATTCATTAAGGTTTGATTTCATCCATCACTTTAGAAAATTTATCACACCCACCCTGCATGATACACAATAAATAGAGACAAAGTAGGAACCCTAATTGGATGATCAATGATCGGAGTTTCTCTCCACACGCCAAGAACTAGGGATGCGTGAATGAAAAAGGAGGAACTTTTGGGACTCCAAGAGTGATAAGAAAAGCTCCAACATCGGATCAACATTTTCCTCGAGAAGGGGTATCCAAATAAACTAAGTAGAAAAACGAAAAGAGACTATCCCCAAAGAATAATAATTCTGGTGGTGTAAAAAAACATAAGATCTTGGAGTTATGATATATCAAAATATCGAACGGCTTTAAAGACAGATCATGTTTTCACCATGTGGTTGGGAGGTAACACATGATGGTATTAATTTCCATTTAATAATTCATATTAGAGAGGTGGTCATAATATCTTTTTCTTAAATAGTTTCCTTTAATTAGAGGAAAATGCGCAACATGGGCAGAATTTGAAAGTATAGGTTAACATGTGACACTGAAGAAAATCCACACATTTTGGTAAGTCAAGGGTCACCGGAATCTTGGGATATTTTAGATATCATTTATGGGATTTTCAAAAGGTTTCTAAAGGGGTATTAAAATACTTTTACATCAAATGATATGTTGTAGGAGTATAATTGGAAAAGAATCAAGTGTGGGACACAGTTTGGTGAGACACCGTAAGCGGTGCCACAGTCACGATGCCACCGTCATGGTGCCACGGTCACCATTCCATCATCATGGTTCTACCCTCATGATGCGACCATAATCAGTGCCACCATTTCTTTATGCGACCGTGACTCCTTGACTTTTATAGTTCCATTTTTACTGTGCCACCCTCACGATTCCACCGTAAGTGGTGCCACCATTTCGGTGTGCGAGCGTGAGGGTGTGACCGTTATGGTGCCACCGTCATGGTTCTACCCTCACGGTGCCACCGTAAACGGTGTCACCATTTCAGTTTGAGACTGCAACCTGTGTCACCATTTTTCTGGACCATTTGATGGAATCTAGTTTCTGGAAAACTCCATAATGAGTCATTGTTCGGGCCATTTCATCAGATACCTCTGAAACTATTCTCTCCCACAAGAATCAAAACTAGACCTGAAGAAAAGAGAGGGGTCCTAACAACCACCTCGAAAGATAACTCTCAGGAATAAACCTCATAGATTTCTAGGAATGCCTCTCCCTCATTTAACCACACAAACATATAAAGGTGTCACTGCCCAAACATATCGATTAAGCAGTCCATTCCCCCAGATCAAGATACTACCTGCTTTGGGTGCCACTGAATCTACAGCACGGGTTCATCCTCATCCACTCTAATGTGTCTTGATTATGTATCGAGTCCTCCCTTCCCCACAATCGGGACCCTTCTCACACATTCAAAGATCAAGGATAAAAATACACATTCAGAGTTTACAAGGTTAAGCACTAAATCACAAATAATTAAAAAAAACAAAATGAAACTCAAAAAAGCTCTGGGTACTAGGAACACATCTGTGACTCTCATTCATAGGTACTCTCCTCGAGGAAACCATGCCTCCATAACACACAAACCAAGGGAATGGTTCATACACAAAGCACTTTCTACTCACGACCTTCGATCCCCAATGGTCACTATATGAATATCGCATCATTCTCGATATCCATATTACCACAGTTGAGGACGTGTGAATCATCGTGTAGATACCAAAGGAGCTAAGACATATGGAAGACGTCGTGCACTCTCGGTAGAAGCGGTGGTAGTGCTAGCTGATAATCCAATTCGCCGACTCCTCACAACACAACGAACGGTCGGATGAACCTGGGAGAAAGCTTACTTCCCATGCCAATCCTCTGTTTCCCACGTTTACTGGATAACTTCAAGAACACGTGGTCCCTGACCTCGAACTCCATGGGAATCCACCTATTATTGGCCTACAACTTCTACCGTTCCTGATCCACCTTCATGCTCTAATATATAAGCTGAACCTTCTCTATTGTTCTCTCCACCACATCGGGACAAGAACAACTGCTTCCCCAACCTCTGTCTAGCACAAAACTGAGTGAAATAGCCTCCCGTACAAATATTTAAATGGTTCCATGCCAATGGTTGATTGATAACTTTTATTGTAGGAAAACATTACATGAGTCAAGTGTCGCACCCATGATCCCCCAAAGTCCAAAACACATGCCCGTGTCATATCTTCGAACATCCGGATGGTGTGCTCTGTCTGCGGATCTGTCTGGGGGTGGAAAGCAATGCTGAGGCATATCTGAGTGCCAAAAGGATTTTTCAATACTTTACAGACCCATGATTTAAATCATGTATCATGATAGAATACTATGGACCTCAGAACTCCATGAAACCACACCACTTGGCCCACGTACCGATGTTCTAGGGAATCCAATGTACTCGAAAACTTGATTTCTAGGAAGTGAGATGATTTCGTTAGTTAGTCCATCACTACCCAGATGGCATCACACCCCCCTTGAACTCTGGGTAGTCCTGTTATGAAATCCATTGAGATGTCATCCCACTTCCACGCGAGGCATCTAAAGGTTCTAACAGACCCCCTAGGATGTGGTGTTCAACCTTCTCGCATTGATATATGAGGCACTTCACCACATACACTGCCACTTCCAGCTTCACCAAGGGCCACTAAAACTGACCCCTCAATCCTCGTTACATTTTGGAAACACTTGGGTGTACCACCAGGGGTGAGTTGTGGAACTCACCAAGAACTCTCTCGCGCATTGTCTCTAGGACAAAAATCTTCCCTCAGAAAAAAATTGGATTCTGATCATCCTCCAACCACCCTTTCGGAGCATTTCCTTGGTTACTAGGATCACACATTACTTCACTCTCTGAGTCTCCTCACTGAGACTCCTCCACCTGCCGCAATAGAGAGGAATACACTTCCATCCTGAATAAAAATCATCTAACAACATCCACACTTGCATCCAGCTGTAGGGAAGCCAACTCCTCTGCCGCCTTCCAAGCATCTTATTACTCTCAAACCACATCCTTCTGCTAATTCCTTATCAAGGTGTTAGCCACCAAATTCCGCTTACATTCAATGTGAGAGATTTTGAAGTCGCAGTCCTAAAGAAAATCTATCCACCCCCACTGCCGCAAGTTCAGGTCACACTGGGAGAAGATATACCTCATGCTATTGTTGTCTTTGAAGACCAAAAGGAACTCCCTGATGAGGTAGTGTCTCCACAACTTTAGTGAGAACACTGCCACTATGAACTCAAAATTGTATGTGGCATGGTTACGCTCATGGGGTCATAACTTCCAAGACCTATAAGAGATCACCCCATAATGTTGCATCAGCACACACCCCAAGACTTGGCCTGATGTATCACAAAACACCTCAAACATCACCCATTATTCTGGAAACCTCATCATTGGGGAACTAACCAACTACCCTTAAGATAAATCAAGGTTGTCTGAAAATGTTCACTCCACATGAAGGCATGGTCCTTTCAGGTCAAGGCTTTCAAAGGAGATGCTACTTGAGAGAAGTCGGGCACAAACATTTGGTAATAACCTACCAGACCCAGAAAACTATGAACCTCCATCACATTCTTGGGTGCTTCCCAAGAAACAACCTCCTCCACCATTGATGGGTCAACTACTATCCCCTTCTCAGACACTACGTGTCCGAGGAACTGTACTTCTCATGTCCGAAACTTACATTTGGACAACTTCTGATAGAGCTGGTGCTGCTAGAGGATCTCTAAAATAATCCTCAGATGCTCAACGTGATCCTCCTATGATATTGAGTAAATCAGGATGTCATCAATAAAAAAGACTACAAACCGGTCCAAATATTCACATAATATGGAGTTCATGATCCCACTGAACACAGCTGGTGCTTTTGTAAGGCCGAACGACATGACTACGAACTCAAAGTGCCCATATCTGCACCTGAAGGTAGTCTTCGATATGTCACCCTCATTTACCATCAAATGGTGATATCCTGACTATAGTTTGATCTTGAAGAACCTTCCTGCCCCATTGAAACAATAAAAATGGTCATATATCCTTGGTAGAGGGTAACAGATCTTGACCGTTACCCGATTCAGTCTCTAGTAGTCTATGCACAGCCTGAGACCATCATCTACCTTATTTGTGAACAAGACCGGAGTACCCCATGATGACGTGCTTGGTAAAATAAATCTCGTCTTCATCCAATCATCAATCTGAATCCGTAACTCCCACAACTCAGAAGGCACCATCAAATAGGGAGCCATCAAAATCGGACGGGCACCAAGTTATAGATCCATCCCGAACTGGATGTCTCGTCGAGGGGGTTGAGTCACCACCTCTTTAGGAAAGAAATACTTGAACTCACTAAAAATCCCCACGAAATCCACCATCTATGTATCCACTGACCCTACTGTCAGCTTAGCTAACAAGGAAAGAAAGGGATCTCCTCTATGACTTCCTTCCTAGAAACCCCGCTCAATGACGAAAGTGACAAGATTTCCACCATTATCTGAAAACTCGATCCTTCTTCGAAAATAGTCTATAACAGCACATATACAAGATAGCCAGTCAATTCCTAGATTGATTTCATACAACTGCATCTTTAGTAAAATATGGTCCCCACTAGACTGATGTGGTCCCAACATCAGTCTACATCCTTTGAAAACATGAGATATATTGGTGTGACCTCCGACTGGCATAATCAAAAGTAGGGGTACAAGAAGTTTCTCTACGTCTAGGCCCAATGCATGGGCTATAATGGGTTCAAAAAAGAAGTACGAAGCTCCTGAATCAATGAAGGAATAATAATGAGTACTAAAAAAGATGATCATACCTTGAAAAACATCAGGACCTGCTGGAACTGCGGCCTTCGCGGCATGAAACTGCCCATGTCTAGATCCTCTACCCATCGTTTATCAGCCGCCTCCCTGACCACACCCTGGTTGTGGTTCCCGAATAGTTCCCTGAGTTCATCCTCCTCCCACAATGTCCACTCTTAGAGGAGTGGGAGCTTGCTATACTTACTTTAGCTGCTGAAAAAGGCCTGGCAGGAAATTTGTTCTACTGAGGTGGGCGCTGAACCGGACCACTCCCGATTTACTGCACTCGGTCCGGGCACAAATTCTGAAGGTTCCCTTGACCACCACAGATGAAGCATCTTGGTACTGGGCCCAAAAGGAAAGGGAGCGGATGGGGAGAACAAAACAAGAACTGATGGGGCCTGCTCCCCACTGGCCGAAACTTGGAAGGCCCTGACGTTGGTGGCCTACTACTGATGGCATTTCCCTTTGACGAGCCCAACTGGATCACCTCTCATGGCACACCTCCTAGGGTGTGCATCCTCTCCACCACTTTAGCCTTCTTCAGGACATCCTTGTATGATAGTAGGGTGAAGTTAGTAACATCATATTGAAGAGAAGGTTGAAGTGCCTCCTCTAAACGTCTCTCCTGAGACTCCTCATCCAGAAAGAGGTCTGGAGAAAAGAGAAGGAGATCACTGAACTTGATCCCAAACTCTCTCAATGACATACTCTCCTACTCAAGGGATAATAGCTCTTTCCTTTTCTCAGCCTTCATCGTGGAAGAGAGTAATTCCGCCCAGAACTGCTTCTCGAATTCAGTCCATGAGACCACAACCTCCCTCTTCTCCCCAATGTAGAGAATCCACCACTGACGCAATAATCCCCTCATCTGGCTTATATCCAGAGGAACCCAATACTCCGTCGGATCCCAAATCAAGATGAAATCTATCACCAGCTCCTCGAGTTGGCTCTCTGTCTCCATATCTAATACGTTATCCTCGTACTTCCCGAGGTTTTGGCACTGAAAGGCATGAATCATCCTTTTCCACTGATCATCATCCTCCTCTCGGTCAGCCCTCTATCGATTAGCCAAATCAACCTCCTGGCCCTCGATCACCTTCACTACTCATTGACATTGTCCAGGATCCATTCTTTCAAGGTAAACAAGGAATGCCTATGCTCGAGTAGTGCAAAATATTTATTTTAGTTTTTCTTATACATATTATTCATTTTAAATCCCTAAAATACCAAAGACACACAAGAAGTAAAATCATTATGATGCATGTACCTTTCCTAGCGTCCCAACCCTGCAATTGGAGTGGCCTCACTTGGTCATTTCTGTAGGCCCAGAGTCCGTGCATCGGATCATAGGGGGAACCTAAAATCCCTTGTCCTATCCAGTCTTCCCTAGCCAATTTCACATTCCAAGATTGCCTAACATTGTTTCTCTACCATCCCATGAAATCCTCACTGTGGCTAACCCTGAGCTCTATCCTATCTCTCAACCTATTCCTCTGATACCACTCTGTCACAACCCACCATCACCAAGATGAGGGAAGGGAAACAGATTGGCAAACCCTTCCTTACTCAAGTTGAAGGAGATATAATGACCCCTATGACCTTCCTTTAGTAGGCCCTAGAGTGGAGACTAGAACTAAGGGTATAAAATCATGTGTAATATGGAAGGAATTACCCTTTTTATTTAGTAGGATTGGGAGATAAGATTGTATATCCCCAAAAACACCAAAACTGGAATTAAAAGTAATTCCCAAACAATCCCTTTCCCATATGAATGTTTCAAATAATAAGTGCAACAATACAAGAAAACTCCAAAGGCAAATTCCAAATAAAAGAAAAAATAGCAACTTCCCCAACATCCAAACTAGTACAGCCCCGCCTGGTCCGTGAAGTCCTCCTCGAATCCTGAAAGAAGTTTTATATACGTAGGGTGAGTATACATGTATACTCAGTAGGGAAAACCCAAAGATCTCATAAACAAGTGGGGATGCATTCTAATTCCCCATGAGAAAATTAGTTAACCACGCACCAAATAATGAAACTATCCACCCAAACCTCACCATGGAACAATCCAAAAATAATTCATGTCAAGTAAGGTAATAATAATAATGCATCAATGTTTGGTTACCCCGCACCACTTTTCCACTGGTTATTAAAGAAATCCTACACATCATACCCACCACCATTCTCACCACAATCCCACTACCATACCTCGCACACACACACCTAGGCCACCACAACCACACATTCTTCCCCAACACACTTGGGACACAAAAACCACGCATAACCAAGCCCACAAACACCTGGTCCAGAACAACTACCACCACACCTTAAGACACCTGGACCTTATACTGATGACACTTTCAAAACAACATGACTGCACCAACTTGGGAAAAACACCACAACCACCATGCACGAAGAATCTTGGACTAAACTGTACCTTCGGCCGTCACAACCTGCCTGAAGTTTCTTGGGATACTCGGGAAATGGAGAAGAAATGAGCTAATAACCAGCCACTCAAAGGAGTGTTGAGAAAACCCCCACCCCCATGAAATGGGGGTGTCTATCATGAAGTGCTCATTTGGGAGGTGCTTGAATAAGGAACATTAGTACTAAATTATACATATAAGTAAACAAGAACTAATTCCAACATAGGGGTTCTAAAACCAACGTATACACGAACACCCTCATTACTATTCATTCATAAAAATCACACCACCCATAGCCAATTAAAAACTCATTCCCAGAAAATTATTTTTGATTGATCCCATTCTTGCTTTCATATTCATGTGATTCCTTTTAAATAATTCTTCACTACATGATAACTAACAGATATATCCACAAGACAAGGAAAGAAAAATTATCAAATAGAAAAATAAGAATTCACACTCGGTCCTCTTGTAATGTCACAACATCAAAAGGGATTGGTGAGATCCCTAAAATTTCTACAACCAAACCAAGGCCCACCATAATCCTTGACAACCGTAGATCTACAAACCAACATTTTCACCACAATAGGGGATCCCATCCCCATCCATGTCACCCCATAGGGATCAAGAAGAACAACCCCACATATTACCAAGTCAAATCAAGGGATTTTCAGATTCAGACACATCATTCATTAGTTATCCTTCATCCGTTTGGGCAAATGGGGTGACCACACAAGGATTCATATTCACTGGGAATCCATTTAATCAACCGGGTTTAAGTGATTAACCAATTTCCCTGTTACAACCATTCAATCATAGAATTAACCAGAATAATAGAGGATCATTAGTTCACAAGGAAGTACCACCAACAGACCTGATTTTCAGTAGACATAAGCCCATAAAATATACAACATATAATCAAGGCTAAAATAGTACAACAAAAACATCAACTCACCCCTTAATTCATTAAAATTATGTTAATTATCTTCATTAAGGTTTGTATTCATCCATCCCCACTGAAACATTAGAATACCTTCCTCGCATGATACACAGTAAAGAGAGACAAAGGAGGAACCCTACTTGGATGATCAACAATCAAACTCTTTCTCCACGCACCAAGAATTGGGGATGCACGACTTGGAAAGGAGGAATTTTGGGGACTCCAAGAGCGAGTAGAAAAACTCTAGCACCGGTAAACCAATTGCCTCAGGAAGGGGGGATACAAACATACCAAGGAGGATAAGGATAAGAGACCATCCATGATGATGAAAAATTATCATCTGATAAAAAAGGTGAGATCCTGGAGTTACAGGATATCAAAATCTTGAACGTCTTTAAATACGGATCATGGTCTCACCACGCGGTTTAGTGGAAACACATGATTGAATTAATTTCCATTTAATAATTCTCATCAGAGAGGTTTCCATAAAAACGGTGGTCTAAATGGTTTCATTTAATTTGAGGAAAGTGCGCAACATGGGAAAAACTGGAAATTGTGGGTAAAGGTTTGACACTGAGGAAAAGACACACGTTTTGGTAAGTCAATGGTCACCTTAATCTTGGAGGATTTTAGATATCATTTTTGGGATTTTAAAAAGTATTAGAATGGGGTATTAAAATAATTTTACGTCAAAATATTCATTTTGGGAGAGGAACGGGAAAAGAATCAAGGGTGAGACACCATTTGGTGAGACACTATACGCGGTGCCATGGTCACAGTGCCACGGTCTTGGTGCCACGGTCACAGTGCCATCGTCACGGTCCCACAGTCGCAGTGCCATGGTCCCAGTTCCACCCTCATGGTTCCACCAGAAGCAATTCCACCGTATTGGTGTGCGACCATGATAGTGTGACTGTTACGATGCTATTGTCACAGTGCCACCCTCACAGTGCCATCGTAAATGGTGCCACCATTTTGGGGTGAGACCGTGATGGTGCAGCCGTTACAGTGCCACCCTTTCAGTGTGAGACCATGACTGGTGTGAGCATTTTGATAGACCGTTTGATGGAACTGAGTTTTTGGAAAAGTCTTTAATGAGTCATTTTCTGGGCCATTACATTAAATATTAGGGTGTTATAAGATATTTTTTTCTATCCAAATTTAATACATAGCAATCACCTATAAGAATATCATTTGTAAAAGACATTGTGAAATTTTGTCTTCATGAAAAAACTAGATACATCATTCTTCCCAAACCATATACATAGAAATAGGCTACTAAAAATATCCTCTATATAAGGCTGTGAATAAAAATAACCACATTATCTTCATTTTTTGATTCTCAAACTCATCCATTTATCATCATATCACATTCAACAGTATTAACTTCTTCGAAAAAATTCACGTTCATCGAATAATCGTATGTATGCAAGATGGAGATTGTATGCATAGAGGTTTTTCATCTCATCTCCTCAACAAGTCAATATTAGAACTACCATGGAGAACACACATTCATTCATCATAATTTCTTCTATGAACTATGAAAAATAGTAATATTTTGACAAATATGGAGGTGGGAGACTATGTGTCAACTTGATCGAACGACTCTAGTGGATTAGATTGAAAGAACTGTATTTTTTCTATAACATTTTATGATAAATGAAGAGTAAAATCTAAACCATTTTCCTACATCAATTTTCCACTCAATTGAGAGCTTTATTTAATATATCATCATTCATTCTGATGTTTGAGCCAATACTGATGTTGGTACCCAAACACACTATGCACACACCACTTGGGGAGGACCGACCTGCTAAACCCATTAAGAACTACTTCACACACAATGAAGGAACTATTCACCCCATATACTCATTCACACACACCAACCAGCCCATACATGTTCTTATTTCACCATTTCCATCATTCAATTCCCTCAAGATGAATCTTTTTTATGGTTTATCCAGCTTCAATAGTGACGTTTATGAGATAGTCCTTGTGGGATGTTATGGTTGGAATATTTTTTGACAAAGGAGCACCATAAAATAAGATTTAGTATAATTATAAGTACGTAATATAATTTCAACACATTCTCAACAATGATTTTTAAAATCATATTCCTCCTCGAAATCTTTTCATGTAAAATGTTAATACATTTTCCATAGACTACTTTCAATTCATCATATTCTCTAAACATTGTTGTAAATAATGTGCCATCCATAATCAGAAATTGGAAAATGTATTTTCAACATAAGAACAATTCTACAATCATCAGAATTGAAAAAAAATATAATTTTTAAAGCATGATATATAGTTCCATAAAATGAACCAATAACAGTTATCTGATCATCTCCACTTCACAGATTGAGAAATTGAAATTAAATGTAACACTTTGGATCGATAATGTCACCCTTCATATTTTGTTGCAAATATTCCTTCACATAATAAAAATGAATATATGGTGATCAAAAATTTATCCACCGTATTGGAAATCAAAAGAAAATAGTAAGTGTGGCTCTTCTCTTCTCATATTTATTCTCAAAAACATATTCTCTTATTTTTTTAATGAATGGGATTATATCACATGATTCTTAGAAAATATCCTTTACTTGATCAACTCTAAGTCTATATGGAATATACCAATGTTGAAAAAAAGAGATATATTACGTTGTTTTTCTAGTTTTCTATTAAAATAATTAGTTGTGACACCTTGATCGTAAATTATTTTTTCACAAAATGGGTTAGAAAAAACCTTTTATCCTGTGGACATATTAATAAACCACTAAAACATTTCATGTTTACAAAAATAACTATCCATTTGTTTCATATTTTAATTTACCAAAACATATAAACAATAAGTGAATTCAACAAAATTAAATAATATGGATTAATGATTGATTGGTATACCTCATAATCTGTTATTACTAATCTCCCCAAAAATTCTAGATATATACAAAATTCTTTCACAGACCTTTCTATATTCTTCTACACTTATGGTAAACACTCATTAGCATCTTTATAATTTGGAATATCTTCATGAATGAATTGATATATGTTCCAATATAAGTAATACATTAAAATGGATCATCCAATTATGGTTTTATGGAGTATTAAACATCCACAACATCACTAAGGATGATCTTATATAATGATTTATCTTCAGAATACCAAATAAATATGAGACTAATACTGAATCATCTATATAATGGTTGTTTAACAATCACTGCATCTTGGGTTCTTCCCCTAAGACATTGATTCTATTCAAATTATATACATTGAATGAAAAATTACAATGCCCAAAAAAAAATATGGAAATAATGTGGATATTCTTATGGCTCAGAGTGAACAACATGGTTGAGATGTTTTTCTCAATCATGTTTCTCCACTTTCTCCAGTATTTATGATTCCATGACATATTTTGAAATATAATTTATCCATTATAATATGAATATCATAATACCTACCATTTCATTATGTGAGATACATATTTACAAATAATATGCATATCATGATGCAATGATCATTATCTTTAAGGATTGTTTTGGTATTGAAAATTTGATTAAAAAATATCTTGCATTATGTCTAGATTTATTTCTTCTCTAACACTGATCATAATTATGAAAAGAGTTTTCATTTGTTAACAACATCTCAGAAACATAGACTTATTCATTTGGAATTTTCACATTACCAAAACAAATAGCTTTTTCTTATTCTTATTCTAACATTCTTTCTCATTGAATCTCAGATGAAAAAATCACATGAATATCACTTAGAATATTTAAATATTATTTTTAATTTTCACTTGGATTCACATGAGTTCCTTTGTTCACATATATATTATTGAATTTATAACTCCTTCTTAACATCTTGAAATTTATTTTTCGTTGTTTTCTGTTAAGAACTGTGTACAATAAGGACTTCTTTTCAATCTTCTTGGGAGTTATGTCATTTAAAACATTCATTAGATTTCTAGTAAAGACAAACTCATCTTTCTCAAGTGATATTATCTTCCCATTTTTTCATAAATCATGTTGAGATTCACATTTACCACTTTTGTGATAACCTTTTTTGAAAACATCACTGATATAATGAAGAACCTAAAATATTTTTGAATGTGGATGCTTTTTCGTAGTCTGAGTTTGTTGAATCTTCTTTTATTTATTTCTATACCTTGATATGGGCTTACATTGTGATTTATCATATTACATATTGAAACAGGAATCCAATGTACAATGCCAGAATCTATTGTAACACCAACATGACACAAAAAACCATGATCTTCTTTTAGTTTCTATATTATTTCTTAAATTTCCATTATCATGTTTTTGTTTCTTTTCAACACTTATTGGGATCCTTGTGTGAAACCATCACTTATAATAATTCTTCAACCCACCATGAACAGGGTTGTTGGATCTTCTCTATATTTATTCATCCATATTTGTATATAAATTTATTTGAAACCTGTAAAATGTTTTGAAATTGATTTATAAATTCAATTAAATTGAGATATTCAGGGTACATATTTTTCCATAGTTAATTTGGATATATCATTGGATGATGTAATGATATTTTTATTGTATGATAAAGGCCCTTTATTATAGGAATATTTAAAACATAACTATATTGAAGAAGAAAAAACTTCATTGATTATGAAGTCTCAACATGAGTCTTCTCAGGATCAGCCAATTTGATTTCTAATTCAAGACATATCACATTGAGGTAATTATTTTCATCTTTAGTAAATGTTATTCGATCTTCGTAGCCATTTTTCATATTTTCAATATCAACTTCATGTAATTGAGCCTTTTATTGTAATAATGATACAAGCTACATGATCACATTATATTTGATATTCAATTTATTATTCATAAAAATCATGATGCTTTTCAAATTTTATTTCAATGAATAGAAGGATTATCTAAAAAAATATCAAAGAAATATCACTCTGAAACATTAATTTTAAATTCATTAATAGTTTCAGTATATCATTTATTGAAATAAAGGATGATATCATCCATCACATTCACTTGTTTTGTTTAATTATTTCATTTTCAATCATTTTTAGCTAATTCCATTAGAATTTCATTAGTAAATTTATCTAACTATAAATTTTATTTTGCTTTTTTATTGTTATTCAACTTCCTTGCCATAAAGTTCTTCCTATTTTTCAAATTTTTGGTAGACCTTTCCAAATTTTTATCTTCAAGAGTTAATTCCATTTTCTTAATTAGAGGAAACCCAAACAATTCTTAAATTATTTACTTCAAAAATAAATTTTAAAAAATCAAGTAACAATGTTGGATATTTATAGGGAACCTTATATGTTACCACATGTAATTACTGGATATGGATGAACCAACAAGAGGGGGTGAATAAGTTGTCACTTTTTATGAATTATTTTATCAATTAAATTCAACCTCATGAACTTATAAAGGTTATAGATCCTCTAAATTTTATATCTAAATCATTCCTTAGGTGTAGTTGTGATAATTAAGAGTGAATATAATATGGATTAATATTGTTAATTATAAAATTATACTTCTTGATGTGACTTATTATCCCCACTAGTTTCATATTATTCTCTAGGGTTGTATGTAAATACATCTGTTTAGAAATTCTAGTTTCAATATCTTATCTATAAGAGAGGAAAAAATCCCAAAATGATATTTATTCTTTAATTTAGATCTAGATATAGAAATATCTTCATCTATAGGTGGTCTTACACCACATGAATGATAAATTATCTTTAATTATTTACTTATTAAATATATTCAGTAGTAACTAATAATGATCAGTTCCAATTATCTTGAATATCACTTTTCATATCTAGTGTGATCCTGATGCTCCTTGGGTTCTTCAAATACCCGAGAACTTAAAATCGCCCTATTTTATTATTCCACATCTTTGAAACTTTATCTATTTGATACACGTATTTACTAGGATTCCCAATTTATTCTTTCACAATTGATGTAATATCACTCAGTTTTTATCCAATTCCTATCACATCATTGATAACAGAAGACATATTATTAAAATTATACACCAGATCAACAACAATGAGCTTTGAAAACCTACAATATATATTTATATTATAATGATAATAATAACATCTCTAGTGTCATTTTTTTCTTCCACCAATTATTATTCAAAACATTATCATTAAAATACCCAAAGACTCTGGTACTCTTCTATATTTTCTGAATGCTTTGGCCTCATTTGAAGGTACTCATCAGAAGGTTCAAAATTTATACATTGATAGTTCTATATTAGTTTTATAACTCACCTTTATTATACACAAAATATTTAGGAAGTCATCCTTTTATTCATGTGACATTTAAATATTTGTGATTTTTAATAATACATCAGGTTTTAAGGATCATGATGTTAAAATAATAGTGATATCTAGAATTTCATAGATCTCTTTTCATCAATTTAAATTTTCAATCCATTCACAAAATTGGATATATAGAACATATATTAAAATGATAAAGTGAAACTTCATCTATGTGATACAATCATATATTCCATTATTCTTAAATATGATTCTTAGCAATCAACTATGTGAATCATATCTAATAACCTTTATATAAAACATCATCTATGAGAAAAAATTGGCTATTTCATTCTGCCCAACTCAAATACACAGTAATGCTTGATAATAATCTCATCTATACAATGATATGAATTAAAATAACTTTGTGCTCTATTATTTTAAGAAGATAAAACTCATTCATGTATATTCATATAAAAATTTTCAGTATCAACTTCTTTAATCTAATACATGTTCTTTGAATGATCTCATATATGCAGTATGAATATTTCAAGCTTGGAGGTTCATTATCTCATTGCCACAAAATCTCAACCTCAAACTACTATGGATAACTCACATTCAATAATAAGATGTTCGACCATTAACCCTAAAAAATAATAACCCTTATGTGAAGCTAGTGGATGGATACAATGTGTCTTCTTGATCTAATGGATCTCAAGGATAAAATCTGATGAACTATGTTTTATCTATAATATTTAATGACAGAAGAATAAGTGATACATTGTTTCCCCTCATAAAACTTCTACTCAGTTGAGTTATTCCATTTATATCACTTCATTTTTTTCTATTGTTCAAGATGATACTTCTGTTGGAACCCGAAGACACTAAGCACACACCACATGGGGTGGGCCAGCGCTCTCTCTTCCTTTCACACAACGAAAAACACTCTATGGACATATTCACCCCTATAAACTGATACATGCTCATATCTTCCCATTCTAGTTATTTTTTCACACCTTTTAACATGTGAGTCCCTCCATATGGATCTCTCTCATTGTTGATCCTTTCTCCCATATTGAGGTTAATGAGTTGTCCCCTGTTACTTTCTATGGTTGGATAATTTTTTTGATAAATTTTGACCATCAAATAGGAATTATAATAATTCCAAGTACATAATAGAATCTCGATCCATTCATAAATATGATTAATATTATCATATTCCTCCTTAAATAATCTTTTTGTAAAACTTCAATACATTTTCTATAGACTTTATTCCATTTTAATTTTTCATTAATCATTGTTCTAAACAATGTGTATTACTTAATTTCAATTGACACATTTATTTTTAACATAAAAATAGTTTCACAACCATAAAAATTAAAATAAGGAGAACTTTTGAATCATGAAACCCAATTCCATAAAATAAAACCATAACAATTCTCTATGAATCGTCACATCACATATTAACCCATTGACAAAAAAAGAAACATTTAGGCCCAATAAGGGTTACCATAACACATTGTTAATACTAAATATTGATAAATTATTTTCTATATATAAAATCATGATCTAAATAAGACCATGATAATAAAATTAATATCATATGCCATGTATTCATGACTTTTATGATCAAATGCAAGGTGATTAAAACATCTAAAAGATTGAACATTTTTCTATATATCATCAATTATCGGTGAAAAGGGAGGATATATCCAAGAAAACCATATATACAAGAAATCACACTTTTAATTCACAGTGATTTCATTTTCAATTACAAATTACACTACTATATTCAAGGATTAGATGGATATTGTCTTTATTGATTAATCTAATAACTTTTTGGTAGACATTATAGATTATATTATAATATATTCTAAGAGTAAAAACGATTTTGAAGATCATTGTATGATTTTTCTAAAGTTGTAATGGATGATTAAAACTTTTGACGAGTTTATCAAGTGTAAAATACAGATACAGTTTTTATCAATCTTGGATCATGTAATCACAAGTGTGTGTGTATCTATGGGTCCTTTATAGATAGATATAATTGATGATTAGTGTAGATGTTATACTATAATAGATATCATTAGTTTTTTGGATTGTCTAGATACTATAGAAAATTTAAGAGAAATTATACACAACATTCTAATCCACAAACCTAGTTACCATGGATGTGATTAATGCTTCTGTATATTGATCAACGTCATGAAAATTGTAATAATAATAAGGGAAGTTTTTTTCATTGTACTTATACACACACAAGACAATAGTGGTGAAGGATTTTCTATATACAATGATATGTCAATAATGGGACTATGTTGTTTCCTTATATAAATTTATATCTTTATAGAGTATGACATAAATTAATTAATCGTTCGTGAAACAAAATTAACCAAAATATGATCTAGATCTAGAAGAAATAAATTTTTCATTAATGATTTGGAAACACTAACACATTCATGAAAAGTGTGATATATATATTAATCACAATAAACTAAACTATATATTCACATAAAATGATTTTAACATTTACCAAATGAGATATAAAAAATTCATGTCATACTATTTCATGGTGTGCCGCTTTCCATTATCTTTGATCAAGATCCAAGGTTTATTATACTATTATAAAGAAGTATGCAACAATAATTGAATACCATTTTGAGATTTAAAACTAATTTTCATCCTCAAAATGATGTTAAATATTAAAGAATCATTCAAACTCATGAATATATGCTAATATCATGTTCAATTGATTTAAAAGTAGGTTGTATCAACACCTTTCCCAAGTAAAGTTCTTATATGACAATAGTTTCCAATCTAGAATTCAAATAGAACAATACGAGGTGTTATATGAGACAATTTATAGAACTCCAACATGTTGGGATGATGTCATAGATGGTAAAACTATAGGAATGGATATTTCTCATGATATTTTACAGAAATTTAAACTTCTGTCCCCGCTAGGTCAAATACCCTAAGATGGGGGTGAGTCGGGGTATGACAGATTAAGTCCACTTCCAATTTGGTCTTGTTTATTTATTAAACAAAACACTCCTCTCTCTCATTAACCAAGAAATATATGAATAGAAATGAAATAATAAATGAGGCACAACAATTTTACTTGGTTCATCCTCATTGGGATACTTCCATGGAGCATACAATGGAAATGTGTTGATGTAATAAATATACTAAGGCTCACTTCAAAATTATGACATTCTGGCTAGATCACTTATATTCCCAGGCTCACTACCTTTACAAGGATTAGGGCCAGCTTATAACTTCCCCAAGGGTCACTCCCCATGTCTCTTTCTCTTGATCAATAATGATGGAAAGGATCATCATATTCCACTTCTTTTTCTCACTACTATGAAAGGGATCCACACACAGTTTATGGAATTGTAGGTCCATTCATATTCATGAATGAACTCAACATCAACTATAGGTAGATTATTTGTTAAAGTTCATCTTTTTTCATACTGTTAGTTTATGGAAATTACTTTTAAGAAAAAATTTAGTCCCTTCAATAACATATTTGGGTCCTACACAGAATACCTTGAACCCCATTGCATGAGTGCTTCATAGGAAACCTCTTCCACAGCGGGTTGTCTCCTCTTCCACGGACCACATCAACTTCCACAGACTATCTTCTCTTCTGTGGAAAACCACCTCTTATAAGAACATTCCTTCCTTATATGTACCACTACCTATTTTGAGTAATAAACAATCTTTCATGTACCACCTCTTATTTGGTGGACCCTTTTCCTTTGCAAGCTATATATCCATGCAAAAACCTTTCGAGGAATCTTCCCGCAAACTGCTTCACACTTCACAGAATCCTCCCTTGTCAACAACTTGGGAATTTTCCTAATTGTTCTCAAAGTGATTATTATTGCTAAAGAAATTCACTCTACTCTTAACATATGATTAGTGGTATTTATATATGCAAATAGATCCATGAAACCACCTAACTCAAATTACATAAAAAAATCAACAAGGAATAGCCTTCACCACAAACGACTATGTTGTCTGCATAGTGTGTTATTATTTATGGAATACAATGTATTCAAAAAAAATCATTTTCAGATCCACAAATCACCTCCTCATTTCATAAATTAAACTCCCCCATGTCATTAAAGCCTCCAACGAACTACATGCCACAGATGAACTGTTTTCTTCTATATGATCCATATAGCACCCTTCGTGGTCCATATAGTGCTACTATGTAGAAATATTCCTCTGTCAATTTTCATATGTCTTCTGAGTAGCTCATTTGTGATCTATGAACTATGATTTGCAGACAGAAAACAATGAAACCCCTCCGAGAATTTTTTTTCTAAATAATAAATTCCAAATTTCGAGTTTCAATAATTTAAAAAACACTCAGAAACTGTTCCACCTTAAAATCATGCTTTAGTAACACTAACCTTACTAATTACTGATCATCTGATTTTTCAACAAACATAGTCACCCAGTAATCATCTAGATGACACCTTGCGTGATTTTTTACCAAAACAAACCATTTTAGAATATATTAATACTACCCAAAGTCACAAAAGATATACATTAGTAATCATTGAAAATATTTGGAGTTTGAAGTTATAAAAAAGTTATTCCTTCAACTACTACTATAAAATAGGGTTACGAGGCTCAAGAGTAAGGGAAAATTGATCCTTAGGGTCATTGGACCCTTTTAAATCCTAAATTATGTGAAGATGGAATCTTATCGTCTTTCACTTCCTTGGAACCTCTCCTAAGTACATTATGTGTTCCATGAATCACATTTTTAGAAGTACATACTAGATCTATAACATGTACTAATCATAGAGAGTGGTCAACTGGTTTGAGATATCACTTATGGGGAGAAACCATTATAACTCTTGTATCATTGATAAAATATACAATGAAACAAGACAAGTCACCTCGTATAGTTATATTGAGGAATCAAATTTTTGAGGAACTAATGAATGAAACTAAAGAAATGATGAGACCAAAGATTCACTTTTATGTTTTTCATTGAGTTACAAATGATCAAAATTAATTTTTTTTGAGGGGTGGTAGAATGTAACAACCCATGAATTTAGTATGCATTTCATTTTAACAAAATCTTATGTTTTTTTGTCTTGTGATACATGAAACACCGAACTAAAATAAGAAAAGTTTTATTATGATAAAATTTTAAAATTAAAACATAAATACACTTAAATATTTCTAAATGAAACCAAATTATAAAAATAAATGTTTTCACAATTGAATTAGAAGGTATTATATTCCTTGGAAAAAAACCATTGATTATAATGAAATTATATTTATTAATTATCTTTTTTCTGTTAATTTTATTACTTTTGAAGAATGATATCAATTAAACGTTTTGATAAAATTCTATAAATGACTAGAATACTGTATTAATAAAACCAAGAAACAATTAATAACTATAATAAATACTATTTTAACTGATCATAGTTAATAAAATTTCTTAAAATCATTATTTTTATTATATTTTATATTTTTTATTTGTAAATATAGTTTCTAATGTTTAATGTAAGAATTTTACAAAAATTTATTATCTATTAATATAAAAAAATTAATAAAAATTATTTCATTGATTATTAATTAGAAATAGAGATAACATTGTATAATGTTAAAAGTCAAATTTTTTAGGGATTTTTATTTATAAATGATTTTTATTTTCATATAAATAAATTAAAATTATCATTACTGAAGAATTATTTCAGTAAATATAATTATTTCTATTTCTAATTAAATTGTGTATCCATCGTATAATGATAATTAATTATTATGGAATCAAAATAAATTTATTTTATGCTAAAAAATACATCTCTGTAAAAAAATAATGTATTATACATACTTATATTAAAATAACTTGTATCACCTTTAGAAGATAAATCAAATGAAAGTAATTAAATATTTTAAATAATAATATTCAAATTACTCATTAATAATTAATTTAATTTTAGTTATAAAAATAGGTTTCTAAGCTAAAAGTTAGCCACCACACTAGAGTATATAATATTGTAAAAGTGTTAAATCAAGGGATAATGTCATAAGATATAAAAAATCTACAAATTTATTAATGACTGTGTTTTCATCATTACCTTATCTTATTTTCAATATTTTAATTCATTTATCTTTTATACTTTTAAAATGGAAACCCTATACATTAAGGAATTTTTATTTGTAGAAATAATATTCATTATCAACAATTCAATAAACCTTATATTACAATCTTTTAAAGAACCATTAATTTCTTTTATTCTTGAATCCATATTCTAATTCCCTCAGTAAAAATTTTATACCATGTTTGGGAACTCATAGTCACAATAAGGAATATGAAACCCCTCATTTCCATGAGTCCCTCGAAGAGAATATTCAAATATTCAATGTAAGTGTTATTATCTTCTTAAAAAATATTCTTTTTTACTCTTCATATAAATATTATTAAATATTATTTACCATCTATTTTTAAAATAAAACTTTTAATGCATCCTAAATTTTATATTATTACTATAGAATAACTTGTTATTTCACATTTACATGTTATGTCGTGTTCTTGTTTGGGTCAGTTTTACTACTTATATGAAAAATGTTATAGAGTTCACATATTTATTGAATAATGAAAATAAAATTTCAATAATAAAATTTAATAATTAATAATTTTTTATGTTTTTATTATTTTTAAGGGTTATATGTCAAATTATTTTCACAAAATAATTCAAATCATTAGTTAATTAAATAATTATTGAAAATGAAGAATTTGATGTGTTATTAAAAAAAATTATCAACATATTTTTCATGAAATTACCATGGGACTCCCGAAATATATCAAACACATATAATGAAGAAATATTAAATTTTTTTATGTGATGAACACATGATCAATGAGTGTGGACAAGAATTGTCAAATTAAAAATTCATAGGAAACCCAAACAAATAAAACCCAAACGGTAATTTTAACAAAAATTATTTAATATATTTGTAATAAAGAACTATTAATGAATGTTATTAATTAAATTTAATATGAATAAGATTCATATTAATATAAAAAATAATCCAAAATTCATTATAGGTGAAGGTAGAATGTTCCTAACTGAGCATTTGTGTGGGTAAGGGTTTCTCTTCCAATCTAACTTTAAAATTGAGATTTTATATGTATATGTTATTTTAAGATAAAATTTTGTGTTATTTCTCTATAAAACCCCATTTATTTTTGTATCCTATAGTTATTTATTGTTTTCACGTGTCTGTTATCATTTCACCTCCATTTTTCTTTCAATTCTTTAGAAATATTTATTATAAGTAGAATCAACCTTATCCTATATCTGTAGTCAAGAATATTTCTCCTCCATGTTCATATTCATGATTTTGTTTCATAATTTTACAGAAATAAAAATATATTATTTATTATTTTAATTTTATTTTAAACATGAATTTATATTGAAAATAATTAAGGGATAACTTTTTAGAATTTTATGTATGAGTCATTTTCTATTATCAATGATTTTATTTATTACAGTATGAAAGGAATATCTATTTTAACAATTTTTATTGATCACGTTTTATTGGATTTTTAAATATCTTCTCTAAATATTCTCCTTTAAAATATTTTAGGAGTTTCCGATGTATCTTATATTCACATTTTTTTATAATATAATTCTTTCAAATTTAAAATAATTAAAAGTGTAAAGTTTATTTCCTATTTTTTCAATTAAATTTTCTAATAATCTTATGTAATATTTTTCATATTAGTTTGAACACATTAATAGTTCTTATTATTAAATTTGGATACTAAAAAAAGATATCATCCAACTTATTTCGGTAGATGGATTATTATCATGTTCTATATATGCTTTCATTCGACTCATTTTTTTAACATGACTTAATTAAGCTGTGATAGAATTATGAATTCTTTCCATATTAATGTGCTATACACATTTATCGTTTTTTTATATGTAAAAAATGATCCTTGAAATATATATTCCACTAATTAATTGGATCTAGATTTATAACTCATATGATGCTAATTAAGAGACTTGGGAGTGAACCCAATCCACTATCAGACTTTGTACACTATGTTTATGAGACTTGGCAGTGAACCGAATCAACTACGGGACACATCACACTATGTTTAGGGAAATGGATAGTTAACCTAGTCTGCTTTGAGATTATGTATTCTATTTTTAAATGATTTTGGTAGTGATATGTGACCGATGACATGGTTTTATTTTATTATTTATGTGTCACATTATTATTCCACATATCTATAATGTAAAACATAAACGTGTTATGATTACATGGATCATGATCATTGGATCATGTTTCTACACTCTAATAACTAATTTATTTTATTATGAAAAATCCATATTTCTTAAATCCTGATTTATTATCTAACTTTTATTATGTATATTTTATATTATTTTTACACACCTTTGTTAAATTCTCATATCTCAATGTTCATCTTTTTACACTTATTATCATTGATTATTATCTTTATTATTTAACTTTATCAATAATCAATGATCAACCTTGTATTATGTTTTCATTACCAATGAAATGAAATGGGGCATTATGAGTAATGTGTATATAACGGTATCATCTATATGGAGTACTTGTGGTAGATGTTAATGACTATTTATAATATTATTTAGTTTTGTGTACAATATACATAGAAACTAAAAGTATATGTTCTGAAGTGTGATGTAGTATGATTTGTAATAAATATTCATGTAATGTGGTGTTATATGTATGTATTTTTTTCAAAGTTCATGTTAGGTCAAACTCACATTGGTAACCAGATCTAGTATAGGGATAAGCTAGTGTATAAAAAGTTATGACTTTGAGAATGAGAAAATAGTAGGAGGACCATAGTGTCTTTATAAATTTTCTTGGTATAAACTATGATCCAGGACCCAGGGAAAGGGAATAAAGGGATGTATGCCTAATAATTTTGGGAAATATTTACCCTATCCACCCTTAGGGCATCATTTTTGAGTCATATAAATTACTAACACCAATAATTGAAATCATAAATTACGTTTCTCATATAATGTATCTTGTGGAGAACAAATTATATTTCTATTAATTTATTTAATTAAAATAAATTATTAAATGTACTATTTATAAAATTTAAGAATAAATATTAAATATATATTTAAATATTCAATGAAATGATAATTTTATGTTTTATTTTAATCTATGTGACAATAATTTACAATAGATTTTTTAAAGAGTATTTGAGATAAGAGACAGGAGATGTATATTTACAGGTAATGGGGTTCTATAGGAATTGATATGTCATTCTAGTGCCAATTAATCATTTAAGAAAACTCTAATAAATATGGTGTAAAATATATTAACATACTTCTATACATTTAAGGATTCATGTTAGAAGAGGAGAGAGTATTATTATAGATAACTCATAATAAACTGAATGAAATTTATATACCTAAAAAAGTGGAACTATAAATACCCCACAAGAGGATTAGAATATTGAGTGATAAAATGGATTCCTATTTTAATGATAAAGTCTCATAGGACTAAATTCAACAGTTAAAGCTCAATATCACATATTGAGAGTATATATAATGAAGATATCATGTCAATTACTCCACTATAATTTTTAGAAAATATTCTATTTTTCACTCAGAAGAATCATCATGACTTGTAAGATAATATTCAATTACCAAAAGTTAAAATACAAAATATTTCAACACATATAATAGATTTGAAACTCATAATTAAATATAAAGAGGATCCCAGGAATGTATTTTTCAAGGAACTATAAGAATAATATACTAAATTATATAATAGAAATTATGAACCATATGATAAAAAGAATTTTAAATTAAAATATCATTATAAATAATAATCCATTGGAAATAATTTTATGAATAATAATGCAACATTAATATTGTAACGTCCTGACCCGGAACACCCCTGAACCGGTGGCTAGACCGGTCACCACAAGACCTCAAGCGCATCTCCCCATATGTCAGAGGCTGCTTACTAGCATCGATGGTCTATGGATAGTCCGTGGGGAAATAATATCATCTTATTAGAGTAAAATATTAGACAATATCATCAAGTGGTGGAAACAATGTGAATAAATATAAAGAAGCAGAATATACAATTTTATAAATCTTTTATAAAACAAAACGGCCCACGCCAATTTTATACAATGAATTCATGTTATTATGGTACAACTACTAAAGCGATAAAAAATACATCATGAAATATGTATAAATAAAGAGATAAAACAATTATGACTCAAGCCTCGAGCATGATCTCTTCGATCATCTCAAGATTTTGGTTGGTCCTCTACTCTAATCTCCCACATATATACAAACAACACAATTCGACAACCAAAAAGAATCTACTTGGGTACCCCAGTGAAATGGAGGCTTGAGTAGGGTCTCAGATATAAATCTTAGTAGGTCAGGACCACCAGTGTCTACCCTGAATCTAGAAAATCAATAAATAAAATAAACAATGTGAAGCCATGAATAAATAAATTAAGAAGAATAATTTAACTATATACCCATGTACATGCTTTAGCCCTCTGTTAGTTTCTAAACCTTTTTATACATTTTTCAATCCTACACAATAGTTGTATCATATTCTTGTTCAATTAACAAATATTCAAGCCTTGTTAAATTATATAAGACTTGTTATGAATTATTCATTATTTAACCACATAAATCCCTAGGTTCCCCTAGACACCAGTATCTCAATACCTGCCTCGGTCAGGACTAGATTTGAACCATTTTCCATATTCAGTCACAAATCAATACATCACACCAACTTTAATTAACCATTTAATTTAGTTCATGTACGATCAATTGGACCCACAATATAATGTAAATTAATTGGTATAGAACTTCATGTCTATCACCCTTGTGAATATTTGGAGAATCAGTCCTTGTATCACAACCCATGGATATTTAGAGCATTAGTCCTTGTCCTATAAAAGAATATTCACATGAAAACTAGGTGTAGACAGCCATGTCTTGCACCCAATGATTATTTGGAGAATTAGTACCTGTCTCACAACCCATTTATCAATCATACATATATATGTATCATTGATTTATAATGTGATGTCTAACACCCCAAAACCATCCATTAATTAAATCATAAATTAATCAATCAAATCCATTAATTAATTCAACAACTAATTAAAAACATAAAACTCCCATCAAATAATTTTAAAAATAATTAACCATCAACATCTCTTTAGATAAGAATGTATTAAATTTTAATTATTATTAACCACAAGAAAGTCAACCATATAATTAAATCATTATTTATTTATCATACTAACTTAACAAAAAACATGATATTTAATTTACCAATAAATTAGCCTTATTCCCCAAATAATCTAATCGATTTGTTAAATACACAAATACTATTAGTTTACACAACAATTAACTAACTACACGTTACATTTAATTAACCATTCGAACAATTAATTTACAAAACAAATCACATCCCATAATTAATTTTCCAAAAAAATAATTATCTCAATCTAAATCTGAACTCCCCATAATTAATTTCCCACAATTAATTATTTAAATGAATTACTACAAAATCACATTATCATTTTAACATTAATTATATCAATTTAGCTAAAATGACTTACCACAAAATTTAATTTTAAAAAAGATAATTTATCACATCATTTCCATTTAATTAATTCATAATTAATTAACATGTTTCAACATGGTCAAAATCTATTAATTAATTCAACAATTAATTAACACTATTCAAGAGGCTCATTATCCAATGATAAATTCACCAATCAAATATTTATTCCATGGAATCAACCCATCATATATTAGTAATCACATAAAGATATATGGAAAACTCAAACCACAAGAAAACATGATATAACTCTAGCACTACATATTAGTTAGAAGGAAGCCCACCTCGATTGAGCGGTTTGTTTTAAAAACCTGATATTACATATCATACAAATCACTTATGACATTTAGCATTTTAAATAACTAAACAAGATATATTGACATTACGAGGAATTTGATATAAATACTTCACTACATGGATTTAATTTATAATAAAATTGAAGAAGGTAATTTATGAATACATTTATAAAATTGAGGACTAGGGAGGGGACCCAACCTCATGGTGGAACCAATTCAACACTCAACAACATGACATAAAGAAGAAACTAATCCACAATTATTCTGCAGTCCCACACCCACACACTTTCATATATATAAATATACTTCTATATATGTTCATGTTGTATATAACATTGATTAAATATTCACTAAATTAATATTAAGAGACCATAACCAGTGTAGCAAGGTCTATGCCCCAACCACTATATACAAGGGACTCAAATAAAATACCAGAATCCAAAATAGTTAATGAAAAAACAAAAAAGGTATAATTTCATACCTCTAAAACAATGTTCATGAACTGAATCAGCTCGAAACAACTCTCCTTCGGCGGCGGTTCCCAGAACGCGGACCAACGAGTCCCGAGAACCCCATTTCACAACCATAGAATTGAAGAAACAAGGAAACCCAAATATTCTTGAACCATAGGGTTTTGTCCAAGAAAAAAAGATGAGTGGGGAGTCAAATTGATGATGAGAATTATGGAAAATTTGATGATGGACTCACCTTGACGAGGAAAACAAGACTCGTGAAGAACCCAGAAGGATCCGAGCACGTTAAGAGGAGGCGACAAGGGGTTTGTAGTGTGCCTCATAGGGGGGTTGGGGCCTAGGGCGTGTCACTGCTCCTATAGTTTGCCTCCTCCTTCATTCTATCTCAATCAACTAGTAAACACCCTAATAAACTAATATATATAATATAATAACAATAACATTTATTATTCTCATTTAATATAATGTATCTACATTAATTAACCTTTAAATAAATGTTTCATAATTAATTATAAAATCCCCCCATTAAGGATCCAATTAAATTTTTGTAACATTTAATTAATTAAATAAATAGATTATAATAATAACATCCTTATTATTATTATTATTATATCTTTGTTTTTTTAAATTAAATAATATTATATATTAAAAACTGGGTAACTACACAGCTGACCCGCACGGTTTGACTAACCTTGCACAACCAGATTACCACCAACTCCCCATTTACATGTCTTTTAATATTACCCTTCATTGATAACCACTAAATCCTCATTAACACATTATTTAATTAAATTTATTAATAAAATTTATTTTGATAAATTCCTCACTTCATGTTATTTAATTAAATTCTCTCAATACAATATTATTAAATTAAAAACTCCAACTCATTGTTATTTAATTAATTCTCTCAACATGAATTAATTAAATAAAAAATATTCTTCGTAGCGATTAATTAAATTCCTATTGACCTTGAATTTAATTAAATGAAACCCCCAACAACTCATTTAATTAAATTCATTTAAAAATCAAATTAAATAAATGGAACTGCCATAATAATAATAATCAATATTATTATCATTTAAAAAACACTTCTTTGATAAAATACAATAATCTCAACTACACATCATTTAATTAAATTCCATTTAACTCAATTTAATTAATCGAAACCACTATTTATAATCAATTAATTAACTCCCCATTATCGTTTGATTTTATTAAAAAACCCAAAATCCATTATTATAATTCTCCATAATAATAATAACAACCATAATTAATAATAATTATTATACTCATAAAAAAGTGATAATTATAATAAAAATATTATTATTATTCAACCATAGATAAAACGCAACACCTCTGTTAAATAAAAATGCTTATTTATTAATTCCGAAACTCTTTATTTAATTAAACATATCTTCATTAAATCTGAAAATCCTCATTTAATTTCACATAACTTTTAGTCCTCATTTAGTTAAACGTTTCCTTAAGATAACCAAAACAATCATTAATTTCACAAAAATGCTTCACACCATTAATCATGCAATTAAAAAAATTTAACATAATAGTTATTCCATGTTAACCATGAAACTAAAATATGTTTACATCCAAATACATTATGCCAACATAATAATAATAATAACATTATTATTATTAACACATTATTCTATTTAAAAACAAATCTCCAAATTAATTTTATTTAAATAAAATGTATAAAATATTAAACTCGATAAGCTTCACGTGTTGGACTGCAACTATGTACAACCCATGATGATCCATTAATGTATACTTTTCTGGATCCGATGCTCCTTAGACTTAATGGGACACTTGTTAAAATTTTCAAGTATTTACCCAAGTCCAAAAACAACACCTTTAAGTGTTCCAACATAAATAATAATGTTCCAAATCTCGGATTAAAAAATAAAATGTCGATACACAGAAACAAAATTTTAATACCTTCATAATTTAAACCCAGTTAAAAAACATGAGACTTTATAATCTACCAAACATAAAAAATTCTCATCCCATATAATTCATTGGGAACCACTACAACATCATCTGACCCACCATGGTTGAGATGTTTCATCTGAATGAAGACATTACCATTCCAAATGCCAAACACATAACTAACAAAATCATAAGTCCAACCACTTGATCCGATAAAAAACAATCCAAATATTATTTTACTATCCATAAACCAAAACAGATCTTACATCTGAAGTCATTACAGGGACCTCATCGAAAAAAAGGTCGAATCTTGATCGACCAACAGAAACTTGTTGCACATGATTTTCTAGAAAGACATTAAAGTCCCAAAAACCACACTCAACATTAAACTGGCGACATGCCTTTTAAAATTTTTACATCACCAACTGCATGTACACCGAAGTCCATACCTGACCTCTAGTGAAATTACTAAGTCAATACATCATAAGTATATTTTAAAAAAACTAATGTTCCCCAACATGAATGAAGGCATAGCCCAAAGAAACCACACATCCCGCATACAACCCATATAATAACTCCTCATCTAGCCCAAAATCATTTAAAACATTAGCATCCCTTTTTAATTGTTTGAATACAAGGGTTACCCTTTTTCATAGTTATAAGGTTATCATAAACCATTAAACTAAAAACCGATTCCTTCATAATTGCAACCAAATAAATTTATCCCAAGAACACCGTCATTTATTAGCAAGTTATCATGTCACTACATGTAGTTAACTCAGATCATAATGTTGAAATCACTAACATATTCTATAACACAGAAGCATGACACATAAGCATTTCATGTTATCACTCACGCATGAAAATTAAATCCTCAAAACATTCTATCTAAAAATTAAAGCTAAATATGTACAAGACATATCATATATTCAAGGCACAAAATCCATATTAACAAGCATCCTACTAATGCAACACTAGTATAAATCTAGCCTATACCAACACTTTTCTCCTAGTGGTTTGGAAAAACCATTGGGAAAAAGAACCTACACCAACAGTTCTAGTAAACAGTTTGGCATATGATATTATATGTTGGGTTTTTCAAAAGGTTTATCAATACCGTTGGGAATGAAAACTATTTCTCATAGTTTTTATTAACCGTTGGAGAAAATTACATCCAATTTAGGGCTCCCTCCCAACATTTCATCCCCGCGTGAACCCTCCCTCTGCCTCCGGACCAACTCCTCCCCTTCCCTACCTCGACCTACTCTTGGCCTCCTCCTCTACCTCCATCTCCCAGCCCCCTCCCTCCCCTCCGACGACATTCCCCTTCCCCTCTTGGCTCCTTTTCTGAGGACGACGTCCTCCTCCCCTATTGTATCTCAGTGATTATCGCCCCTCCCATATAGTCTCCCTCAACTGGAGACCTCCCCCTCCCCTCTTGGCTCAATCTCCTCCGACGATGTCCCCTGACACCCTCTCCAGTCGCGCGCGAGAACCCTATGGCCGAACACCCCACGGGACGTCCCCCCCTCTCGGCTCCCTCTCCACCCGCTAGGGTTCTTGATTTGTACTTCTAGGTAAGAATTACTCTTCTTTTTTAAAAAATGAGGCAACAAGGAATTCATTTCTATGTTCATTGTTTGAATAACCATTCATATTAATCGTTCATTTTCTAGAGTTTGGGGTAGTAACCAACTCATGGTGTGGTGAATTATTGGGTAAATTGTGATTTTATTCAAAATAGTCTTTCTGAAATGTAGGGTTGGATTCACAGGTTTTATTCCATTCATTTGAACTGTGTATTCAATAGAATGTTCATAATTTTTTGAAAACCCTCATATTTTTCTCTATAGACTCTTACTAGACCTTATATTGTGTTGGATTTAGTTTGTTAGTAATTATATATATGTGATGAGGTTGTATCGTCATTAATATGTTCAATGATGTGGGTTAATTAGAGGTGAGTGATGATATATGAGATTTTATACGTTATATTGAGGAGTTTCTTTCCCTTTAATTGATTGGTTCATAAAACATAAGTTGGTGCTGCATATATTATGTAATTGGAATAAGTAAAGTAAAATTTTTGTCTCAGATTTCCGAGCTAGTTATTTGGATGGTATTCTCTATAAAAAGTGGATATATCTCTATTGATTATGGGTTTATTTTTCAATTAACCAATGTATTTATTAAAACAAACACACAATACACATTTCCCACAATACAGAAGGACCAATGAAATCATAGATAGACACTAAACACCACAAGAGACCCATGGGAGACACCCCTTGACATCTACTGATATTTAAGGGGACATTAACATAGGAACTAAAGTCGATTGGAACTCAAGCCTTGAGGAATTACCATTGCTATTAGAAAAGATACCGACACCTTTATTCATAGTATAGTATATTGAAATGGTTTACAGCCTCATGACCATGTAGACCATCTGGTTCATGGACTGGTGCCCAACTAGGTTCAAGTGTAGGATCAACCAATAAACATTGATTTTTGTCCCTCGGAGGTTCTTTTTGTAGAGACCCGAAGCCTAACGTACATGAACATTACATTAATTTTTCATAATACTTAATACATAACAAAAACACACACACAAGGACCGTAATGGTTTAGTGTCTTTGGAAACTCAGAATATAATCTTCTAATCGAGGTGAAAGATCTTCAACATCTCCCATAAAGATCTTCTTTTTTTTAAACCTAAATCATTTCTTTATATACCAGGGAAAAGAAAACATAAAATGGTGATCTCAAATGCTCAGTAAGGGTAATGAAAAGAAATATCAATCACATCATATTCACAAGAACATATCTTTTGGAAATCTTAACCTGCAAAAGATATCATAATTTCATAACATGGGATAAATCATAGTAGTGAAATGTAATCCCAATAATCATAAATTAAAACATGAAATACTGTGGAATACACACATAATCATAGAGAATCAATTCTTATTAGTCAAGACTCATGGCCAAGACTATCTTAGTGGATAAAGTCCCTTTCTGAACTGAGTTCACTCCTCATTTCAGTCCTGTTTCACTGAACTGGTATAACCTACCATTCCAGCCATGTCTATCTCATGAGATATAAAATATTTACCCAATTAATTGGAGGGAGATATAGGTCCCACCCATCTCATAATGATATCATTCTTATGTGTGCCACAAAATCATAAATCACACATCATTGCATAACCCATGTAATAAAAATGGGAATCTTAAACATCATGACATTTAAAACAATTCATATAAGATAAAGGAATTCATAAAAATATTTCCATCACAACATAATCAAATCCATGTAATAATAGGGATAGAAACAGAACCCTATATTATCTTAGATGGGAAATAATTTTGATAAAACTCTTGAACTCCATTCTTGAGGAAAATATCCTTTCTACTTCAAAAACATTTTCCCTTCTTATCATGTCGTACAATTTTAAACTAAAAGAAGTTGATTAAAAATAAACTTGAAAACTTGTAAAGGAATCTTCTTGGAAATATTGTTTTAAAAATCCATTCATGCCATATAAGTTAAAAAAACATTCTTCTTGTACTTTATGTTGGAAAAGTCTAATAGTACCTCGTATGAAAAACGACAAAAGATTCCTTTCAAATCTTTTACTAAAAACTTAAAAAAGGGTAAAATAGGTTATAAAAAATAGTAGGTGGATGGAAATAATATTACATATTGAGGAAACATGTATGTGGATGATAAAATACACCCTAGTAAATTCGGAAGTTTAAACAATCTCGGATAAATATTGAGATTGCGAGATTTTCCCTTACCTTAGGTCTGATTTGCTTCGAAAGTGTCCAAAACACCTTTATAATGAATGAAATAATGTTATTTACTTATTCCATAATCATACTTATTGTTATGATATCATATATGGTTCACTTATGACTTTATATTACCCGTTCTTTTGTAAATTCAATGTTAAAGACCATTTTGGGTAAAATTGTCTCATTTGTCGTCCGTGTTTTGACTTGTAATTATTCATATGATTACTTAGATCATGATAAATTAATTCCATAATATAAAACATGATTTATATATAATATATATTCATAATATACATATATATATATAATAAATCAGTAAATGGAAAGAAATACACTGTTCATGGAGACAGTAGGCCGTACGTACGCATGAACGCTGTTTTCGTTTCCTTATTGAGTTGAATGGAATTAAGTAGATGACATAAATATATATACACATAAATACAGTATCATTATTATGTCATATATTTCATGATTACTTGTTATATATACTTTATAATCATTCATGAATGGTTTACGTGGAGAATGAGTCTCATCGCATCGTGGAGACGATAGTCCGTATGTACGCACGAGCGATGATATCGTTCTCATGATCGTGGAATTGTATTGAAGTGTATGTATACTATTTTATAATCAATATAACTTTAAAATAATAATATATAGTTATTATTTACACCATTATACCCATCCAAGTATGGTGGTGGTGGAAAATAGATTACACCACGACGTGGAGACGGTATTCCTTACGTACGCACGCGCGGTGATTTCATTTTCCGTAGGATGGATAGATGGTGAAATAGGGTTGTTTCAAACATTTAATAACATATAAGTATATGAGTGATACTTATGTTATTACTTTATAATGAAACAACCTTAGAAGAAGACGTGCAAGAAGAAATAAAGGTGAATGAATCAGTAACTGAAATTACCTCTTCTTTGAAGCGCCTCATTGAGATCTCCTTTTAGGGCACTAAAATTGGTCTTTGAGGAAGACCATAACCTCTAGGATGTTTCTAGGGAATTGGAGAAGAGAATTTGGCAGGGGTTGGCTGTAGAGACCCTAAGATTAACGAACAAGGACACTACATTACTTTTTCGGAATACTTATTACATAACAAAAACACACACACAAGGACCGTAATAGTTTAGTGTCTTTGGAAACTCAGAACGTAATCTTCTATTCATGGTGAAAGATCTTCAACATATCCCATAAAGATCTTCCCTTATTTTTTTTCTTACCTAAAAGCTTTCTTTATATCCTGGGGAAAAGAAAACATAAAAGGGTGAGCTCTAATGCTCAGTAAGGGTAAACAAAAGAAAAATCAAGAACATCATATACATAAGAACATAAAATTTTGGAAATATTAACCTGCAAAAGAGATCATAATATCATAACATGGGATAAATCATAGAATTAAAATGAAATCCCAATAATCATAACTTAAAACATGAAATTTTTTGGCATACACACATAATCATAGAGAATCATTTCTTATTAGTCAAGACTCATTGCCAAGACTAACTTAGTGGACAAAGTCCCTTTCTGAACCGAGTTCACTCCTCATTTCAGTCATGTTTCACTAAACCGGTATAACCTACCATTCCATCCATCTCTATCTGATGAGATATAAAATATTTACCCAATTCATTGGAGGGAGATATAGGTCCCACCAATCTCATAATGATTCCATTCTTATGTGTGCCACAAAATCATAAATCATACATCATTCCATAACCCATGTAATAAAAATGGGAATCTTAAACATCATGACATCATAAAACAATTCATATAAGATAAAGGAATTCATAAAAATAATTCCATCACAACAAAATCAAATCCATGTAATAATAGGGATAGAAATAGAACCCTATATTATCTTAGATGGGAAATAATTTTGATTAAACTCTTGAACTCCATTCTTGAGGAAAATATCATTTCTACTTCAAAAACAATTTCCTTTCTTAACATGTCATACAATTTTAAACTAAAAGATGTTGATTAAAAATAAACTTGAAAACTTGTAAAGGAATCTTCTTGGAAATAATGTTTTAAAAATCCATTCATGCCGTATAAGTTAAAAAAACATTCTTCTCGTACTTTTGTCGGAAAAGTCAAAAAGTACCTTGTAGGAAAAACGACAAAAGATTCCTTTGATATCTTTTACTAAAAAATCACCGAAGGGTAAAATAGGATTTAAACAATTGTAGGTGGATGGAAATAATATTACATATTGAGGAAACATGGATGTGGATGATAAAATACACCCCAATAAATATCAAAGTATAAACAATCTCGGATAAAAATCAGATTGTGATATTTTCCCTTACCTTAGGTCCAATTTGCTTCATAAGTGTCCGAACCTCCTGTATAATGATTTAAATAATGTCATTAACCTATTCCAGAATCATTCTCATTGTTATGATATCATATATGGTTCACTTATGACTTTATATTACCCGTTCTTTTGTAAATTCCATGTTAAAGAGCGTTTTGGGTAAAATTGTTTCATTTGTCTTCCGTGTTTTGACTTGTAATTATTCATATGATTACATAGATCATAATTACTTAATTATATAATATAAAACATGATTTATATATAATATATATTCAGAATATACATATATATAATAAATCAGTAAATGGAAAGGAATACACCATTCATGGAGACGGTAGGCCGTACGTACGCATGAACGCTGTTTTCGTTTCCTTATTGAGTTGAATGGAATTAAGTAGATGACATACAAATATATACACATAAATCCAGTATAATTATTATGTCATATATTTCATGATTTCTTATTATATATACTTTATAATCATTCATTAATGGTTAATTATTGAGAATGAATCTCATCACGTTGTGGAGACGGTATTCCGTACGTACGCACGAGCGATGATATCGTTCCCATGATAGTGGAATTTTATTGGAGTGTATGTATACTATTACAGAATCAATATCACTTTACAATAATCATATATAGTTATTATTTACACCATTATACCCATCCAAGTAAGGTGGTGGTGGAAAATATATTACACCACGGCGTGGAGACGGTATTCTGTACGTACGCACACGCAGTGATTTCGTTTTCCGTAGGATGGATAGATGGTGAAATAGGTTTGTTTCATACTTATAATAAAATATCAGTATATGAGTGATACTGATGTTATTACTTAATAATGAAATAACCATAGAAGAAGAAGTGGAAGAATAAATAAAGATGAAAGAATCGGTAATGGAAATTTAACTCTTCTTTGAAGCGCCTCTTTGAGACCTCCTCATAGGGCACTAAAATTGGTCATTGAGAAAGACCAGAACCTCAAGGATGTTGCTATCGAAGTGGAGAAGAGAATTTTTAGGTGTTTTCCGAGCTTGAAGGCACAAAGTGGTGTGAGGAAGAGGGGGAGGAGGTTCCCTTTTATAAGGGAGGAGAGGGGTACCTTTGGAATAACTAAAACTATTATTTTATTATAAAGTCAAATTTGGTTTTAAATAGCTCCAATTTGATTTATTTCGAATATAAGGTGGGTATGGGTCTAAATTATCTCATCAAATAGAATTTAGACAAGTTTAGGTTCCTATTTTAACCTTATAATTTAGATTTAACATTATGTTAAATAATTTTACTTTTACCGTGTCTTCTTGTGTTCTTACACTATAAGGTTAATAAACTTACTATAAGAATCCAAAAAAACCCCAAGTTGTTTATTGATAATATATATAAACTTATCTAAGTCATTTGGCCTATCCTTAGATTTTTAGGAATAAAATAACAATTAATAATATAATATTTGTTTTAATGAATTTTATGTCAATTTTGACACTATTTAGTAATTGATTTTTGTGACAATCATAACAGAGTTACTAGTTCTAAAAACGTTAATTAAATCAATACTAACATGTCATATTAATCTATAAAATTAGTGGAATTCATAAAAAGTCTCAAATTATATTTATTTGGGTATTTATAATGTCAATTATTATAATTTTCCACTATTAGGGTAATTACTACATCATCATTGTGTCATAAATAAATTAATTTATTTAATGTCTGAAAATTATAAATAAAATCCTATTATGTAGGAAATCCTTTTAGCATTCTAATGAATATTTATAGTCTAATTTATCATATTTATATCCCTATATTAAAAATTATTTACTTATTAAACTTTGATTTTAACTATTTTAACCCTTCTTTAAATAAATTAATAATAAATGTCCTAATCTAATCCAAGTGGGCCTAAATGATAATATATTATTCCTAAGGTTGTTTTGGGTTGAATTACTCTTATCCAATAGAATTATGGCATGTGTTAGGGTAATAATAATAACATTTTTCCCCTTAATTACCCTATTTACTTTTAACCGTGGTAAAAAAAGTAAAAAGTTACTATTCACCAAAAATTATTTTCATCTCATTGAACCAAATTTTACATACTAACATCAACCATGTCTCTCAGATTTTTTAAATTCCACTCACAGAAGAGGTAAAATTATGTTTTATGAAAAATTCATTTTTTTAACTACCACTTAGTGGTTTCACTATTAATCAAAAAATGAAAGTTTCCAGAAAAATACCAAAACATAGGCCTAATCTATATTTGATATTATGAACTCATAAATGATGTATATTTTACCAAATTAAAATCATATCAGTTGCATTAATTAATTTAAAAATTAATTCCTGTCGTCAAAACAAATGACGTGTTTTTTAAGAGATAATAACTATCAAAAGATTGACACTTGTTTATAACTGGTTTAAATGTGAAATTACATACAATGACCAACATTGTATTAAATTGTAAAAATATATTCAAAATATACTTTAAAACCACTCAAATTAATAATTTATCACTATTAATTATTTCGATTAAAAGAGTTGTTTTTAATTAAAATTTAGTAATTTTCACTATTCATTAGAATATGAAAGTTATCCGAAAAGTGCCAAAATTTCACCTTAGGCTATATTCGATACTCCAAATCCAAAAATGAAGTCCAATTTGAGTGATAAGATTTCTAAAATTTTAATATGTGGTTATTACTATTCATAACGGCTAGTTTTAATAATATTTTAATAGCATATCATTGTTTAGTGAAACTCGGTATTGCGTACTACACACGCTATCGAGGAAGGTCGTGATTGCGTGTAATGAAAGGAAAGTCAAGGATGCGTGTTGAGAAAGCTCTTTTTGGTGTAGCGTACAACACAAGACATTAATGAAATTAAAAAGAATATTTTTCATAAAATCTCGGGGTGTTACATTCTACCCCCCTTAAAATGAATTTCGCCCTCGAAATTCATTGGGGTTATAAATGGTTTACTATTCAAAAGTTTCTTTAATAGAATCCCAAATCAAAAAAAGGAATACTAAAACCAATCTTTAAAAACAAAAGTATGAAACGTAACGGATACCCAAATAAACTAATCACTGGGTTTCCACATAGGTGAAAATATGGATATGGAAGAGAAATCTAACCATCATGTTCTGATGGAGGGTGGTAGAGAACATGGATATAGAAATGCCAGCAATCAAAAAGCCATAAATTTGGGATGATCTAAGGTACCATCTGATTCATCAGATATAAGAGCACTAGGACAACATCATTGGTTTTCATGATCATTTCCTTAAAGTTGATGAAATTGAAATTAGAAGAAATACTTTCATGATTTCTGTGTAGTCTCATCATTGGTCGTTCTTTGGACAATTTCCACTTCATATCTTAAAGAAATGAAGTTGAATTTTTCATTCGTGATGTGTTAGTAGATCATGTCATAGAAATATGGGTCATTCCATCTGTCTCAAACAAAAGGTTAGAAAAGTTATCAAAAAATACATAAGTCCATCTATAGTGAGATTAATGATATATGGTTGCTAAAATGGACTTATACTTCATATATCATACTTCTTAATATAATAAAACTAGTTTATACTAAATAGGGACTTCCTGTAGGCCATTGGTAGGAGATAAAGGCCAGTCGCACTTCGGTTGTAAGTTCGATTCCCACGGCTTTGTCCGACTCGATGGGCTGTCGCCCGTCCTGCAGGTTGTCCTTTTTCTAAAACTATATAATATCAAATGTTCTATCCTTAAATAATAAAAACTTATGTCCAACTTAATCCATTCCAATCTTTAGGCTTATCAAAAATAATTCGGTCCAAGCTCATAATATAAAGAAAATGATTACTTGAAATGTCATCAACCAAGCATGTGAATACCATCATTTTTCCCCCATATATCTTGTTGGTCACAATCCAATCATGTGAGTACATTAATCATTTATTCTCTTGAAAAATTAATACCCATTAAACCTTAGTGAAAACATGAATTCTGTAAAAAGTTAATTCTTTCCACATACCAAAATGCGAAATTTCTATATACTCAAACCATGATATAACCTTCTCCTTATATCAGTCATGAGCTCAAGAATACTGTCAAACATTTAATTTTCTCTTTATCCCTTCATTATGTTCATATCATCTACATTCCAAAAATATCTGAAAAACCTTTCATGAATACTGGTACCATTAATCATACACTTTCAAAACTCAAGGAAAGACAACAGTGTAACAATCTTTATATGTCTCTTTATTCCATAGTACCATGAGATTACTTATACAACATTACACATGATAAACATGTAATCGTTGCACTACATTATTAAACCATTGACCGAGCTTCAACAATTCTTTCATCTCACATTTCATTTGTAGTCTCTTCATCATCATCAACATAAATACTACCCATACGACCATACTGATTCTCTTCAAGAGACTTTACCTTAGGGAATTGGTTTGCATAATGCCCGTACATTCCACATTTAAAACATTTAACCATTGTTGATGTCGTAGTAATACCATTATCCTCATCCCTATTGTTAACTGAACATTTTCCTTTGCACTTACTGGATTTGTGTCCTTTTCCACACACAAAGCATCTTCCAGTTCCTTTGAAACATTCTCCTTGATTCCTCTTCCCACATGATTTACATAGGGGAAATTAATCATTCTTTCCTCTATGATCATCATGAAACTCCATCATTCTCTTATTAGGAGAGTCAGGAAACTTACCAAATTTGAGTTTATTGATCATATTATGAGATTGCTGATTCGACATAATAATGATGGTTGGACTTCCAAATCCCATTTCATTTGGTTTCTCATGAAGAATATCATTCCATTGTCCATCATATCCCCCATTATCGTGAATCATCTTGTTTCCATCCATTTTCTAAAACCCAAAAAGAATAGTGTTAGAGGAAAAAATCATAATAAAGGGGGAGTAACTTCAATATCTAACATCTTAGGTTAAATTATAAGATCGCTACCATAGTTCTAGGACTATATCCTATATGTATACTTATCCTTAGGGTAATCCCTAGACAAACCTTAGACATATCTCTAGGGATCTCACTAACATTTTTGCATCCTAGTTTCCAAAGGTTGACTAAACCTTTTCTCTGATACCAACTGTAGAGACCCAAATCTTAACGTACAAGGACATTACATTACTTTTGCGGAATACTTATTACATAACAAAAACACACACACAAGGACTGTAATAGTTTAGTGTCTTTGGAAACTCAGAACGTAATCTTCTAATCGTGGTGAAAGATCTTCAACATCTCCCATAAAGATCATCCCTTCTTATTTTTTTCTTACCTAAAACCTTTCTTTATATCCTGGGGAAAAGAAAACATAAAAGGGTGATCTCAAATTCTCAGTAAGGGTAAACAAAAGAAAAATCAATCACATCATATACATAATAACATAACATTTTGGAAATCTTAACCTGCAAAAGAGATCATAATATCATAACATGGGATAAATCATAGTAGTGAAATGAAATCCCAATAATCATAACTTTAAACATGAGACTTTTTGTAATACACACATAATCATATAGAATCATTTCTTATAAGTCAAGACTCATTGCCAAGACTATATTTGTGGACAAAGTCCCTTTCTGAACCGAGTTCGCTCCTTGTTTTAGTCCTATTTCACTGAACCGGTATAACCTACCGTTCCATCCATGTCTATCTCATGAGATATAAAATCTTTACCCAATGAATTGGAGGGATATATAGGTCCCACCCATCTCATAATGACACCATTCTTATGTGTGCCACAAAATCATAAACCATACATCATAGCATAACCCTTGTAATAAAAATGGGAATCATAAACATCATGACATCATAAAAAAATTCATATAAGATAAAGTAATTCCTAAAAAAAATTCCATCACAACAAAATCAAATCAATGTAATAATAGGGATAGAAACAGAACCATTTATTATCTTATATGGTAAATAATTTTGATAAAACATTTGAACTCCGTTCTTGAGGAAAATATCCTTTCTACTTCAAAAACATTTTCCATTCTTATCATGTCATACAATTTTAATCTAAAATAATTTGATTAAAAATAAACTTGAGAACTTGTAAAGGAAGCTTCTTGGAAATAATGTTTTAAAAATCCATTCATGCCGTATAATTTTAAAAAAACATTCTTCTCGTACTTTTGTCGGAAAAGTCAAAAAGTACCTCGTACGAAAAATGACAAAAGATTCCTTTCATATCTTTTACTAAAAACTCACCGAAGGGTAAAATAGTATTTAAACAATTGTAGGTGGATGGAAATAATATTACATATTGAGGAAACATAGACGTGGATGATAAAATACACCCCAATAAATACCAAAGTATAAACAATCTCGGATAAAATTGAGATTGTGATATTTTCCATTACCTTAGATCCGATTTGCTTCGTAAGTGTCCAAAACTCCTGTATAATGATTTAAATAATGCCATTGACTTATTCCATAATCATACTCATTGTTATGATATCATATATGGTTCACTTATGACTTTATATTACCCGTTATTTTGTAAATTCCATGTTAAAGAGCGTTTTGGGTAAATTTGATTCATTTGTCGTCCGTGTTTTGACTTGTAATTATTCATATGATTACTTAGATCATAATTACTTATTCCAGAATATAAAACATGATTTATATATAATATATATTCAGAATATACATATATATAATAAATCAGTAAATGGAAAGAAATACACCGTTCATGGAGACGGTAGGCTGTACGTACGCAAGAACGCTGTTTTCGTTTCCTTATTGAGTTGAATGGAATTAAGTAGATGACATACATATATATACACATAAATACAGTTTCATTATTATATAATATATTTCATTATTACTTATTATATATACTTTATAATCATTCATGAATGGTTAATCATTGAGAATGAATCTCATCGCTTCGTGGAGACGGTATTCCGTACGTACGCACGAGCGATGATATCGTTCAAATGAACGTGGAATTTTATTGGAGTGTATGTATACTATTATAGAATCAATATCACTTAAAAATAATCATATATAGTTATTATTTACACCATTATACCCATCCAAGTAAGGTGGTGGTGGAAAATAGATTACACCACGGCGTGGAGACGGTATTCTGTACGTACGCACGCGCGGTGATTTTGTTTTCCGTATGATGGATAGAGGGTGAAATAGGTTTTTTTCATACTTATAATAACATATCAGTATATTATTATACTGATGTTATTACTTCATAATGAAACCACCTTAGAAGAAGAAGTTGAAGAAGAAATAAAGGTGAAAGAATTGGTAACAGAAATTACCTCTTCTTTGAAGCGCCTCTTTGAGACCTCCTCTTAGGGCACTAAAATTGGTCTTTGAGGAAGACCAGAACCTCTAGGATGTTTCTATGGTAGTGGAGAAGAGAATTTGGCAGGGGTTGGCCGAGCTTGAAGGCTCAAAGTGGTGTGAGGAAGAGGGGGAGGAGGTGCCCTTTTATAAGGGAGGAGAGGGGTACCTTTGGAATAACTAAAACTATTATTTTATTATAAAGACAAAATCGGTTTTAAATATCTCAAAATTGATTTATTTAGAATATAAGGTGGGGATGGGTCTAAATACTCTCATACAATAATATTTAGACAAGTTTAGTTCCTATTTTAACCTTATCCTTAAGATTTAACATTAAGTTAAATAATTTTACTTTTACCATGTCTTCTTGTGTTCTTACACTATAAGGTTAATAAACATACTATAAGAAGCCAAACGATGCCCAAGTTGTTTATTATTAATATATATAACCTTATCTAAGTCATTTGAACGAACCATAGATTTTTAGGAATAAAATAACAATTAATAATATAGTATTTGTTTTAAAAACTATTTTATATCAATTTTGACACTATTTAGTAATTGTTTTTGTGAAAATCATAACAGAATGATTAGTTCGAAAAAGGTTAATTAAATCAATTATAACATGTCATATTAACCTATAAAATTAGTGTAATTCATATAAAGTCTCAAATTATATTATTTGGGTATTTATAATATCAATTATTATAATTTTTCACTATTATGGTAATTACTGCATCATCACTGTGTCATAAATAAATTAATTTATTTAATGTCTAAAAATTATAAAGAAAATATAATTATGTAGGAAATATTTTTATCTTTATAATTAGTATTAATAGTCTAATTTATCTTATGCATAACCCTATATTAAAAATTCTTTACTTATTAATCTTTGATTTTAACTATTTTAACCCTTCTTTAAATAAATTAATAATAAATGTCCTAATGTAATCCAAGTGGGCCTAAATGATCATATTTTATTCCTCAGGTTGTTTTTGGTCGAATTATACTTATCCAATAGAATTAGGACATTTTTTAGGGTAATAATAATGACATTTTTACACTTAATTACACTATTTACTTTTAACCGTGGTAAAAAAAGTAAAAAGTTACTATTCACCAAAAATTATTTTCATCTCATTGAACCACATTTTACTTACTAACATAAACCGTGTCTCTCGGAGTTTTTAAATTCCACTCACAGAAGCGGTAAAATTAATTTTTATGAAAAATGCATTTTTTAACTACCACTTAGTGGTTTCACTATTCATCGAAAAATGAAAGTTTCCAGAAAAATACCAAAACTGTGGCCTAAGCTATATTTGATATTATGAACTCAAAAATGATATCTATTTTATCAAATTAAAAACATATTAGTTACATTAATTAATTTAAAAATTAATTCCCGTCGTCAAAACAAATGGCGTGTTTTTTAAGCGATAATAACTATCAAAAGAATGACAGTTGTTTATAACTTGGTTAAATGTGAAATTACATCCAATGACCAAAATTGTATTAAATTGTAAAAATATATTCTAAATATACTTTAAAACCACTCAAATTAATAATTTATAAATATTAATTATTTCGATTAAAAAAGTTGTTTTTAATTAACATTTAGTAATTTTCACTATTCATCAGAATATGAAAGTTATCCGAAAAGTACCAAAATTTCACCTTAGTCTAAATTCGATACTCCAAATCCAAAAATGAAGTCCATTTTGAGAGATAAAATTTCTAAAATTTTAAAAGGTGGTTATTACTATTCATAATGGCTAGTTTTATTAATATTTTAATAGCATATCGTTGTTTAGTGAAACTCGGTATTGCGTACTACACACGCTATCGAGGAAGGTCGTGATTGCGTGTAATGCAAGGCAAGTCAAGGATGCATGTTGAGAAAGCTCCTTTTGGTGTAGCATACAACACAAGACATTAATGAAGTTAAAAAGAATATTTTTCATAAAATCTCAGGTTGTTACATTTTACCCCCCTTAAAATGAATTTCGCCCTTGAAATTAATCGGGGTTATAAATGGTTTACTATTAAAAAGTTTCATTAATAAAAACCCACATCATAAAAAGGAATACCAAAACCAATCTGTAAAAACAAAAGTATGAAACGTAACGGTTACCCAAATAAACTAATCACTGGGTTTCTACATAGGTGAAAATTTGGATATGGAAGAGAAATCTAACCATCATGTTCTGATGGAGAGTGGCAGAGAACATGGATATGGAAAATCCAGCAATCACAAAGCCATAAATTTGTGACGATCTAAGGTACCATCTGATTCATCAGATATAAGAGCACTAGGACAACTTTTTTGGTTTTCACGATCGTTTCCTTAAAGTTGATGAAATTGAAATTTGAAGAAATACTTTCGTGATTTCGGTATAGTCTCACCGTTGGTCGTTCTTTGGACAATTTCCACTTCATCTCTTAAAGAAATGAAGTTGAATTTGTCATTAGTGATGTGTTAGTAGATCATGTGATAGAATGATGGTTCATTCCAACTATCTCAAACAAAAGTTTATAAAAGTTATCAAAAAATACATAAGTCCATCTATAGTGAGATTAATGATATATGGTTCCTAAAATGGACTTATACTTCATATATCATACTTCCTAATATAATAAAACTAGTTTCTACTAAACAGGGACTACTTGTAGGCCAGTGGTAGGCGATAAAGGCCAGTCTCACTTCAGTTGTGGGTTCGATTCCCACGGCCTTGTCAAACACGATGGGTTGTCGCCCATCCTACATGTTGTCCTTTTTCTAAAACTATATAATATCAAAAGTTCTATCCTTAAATAATACTAACTTATTTCCAACATAATCCATTCCAATATTTAGGCTTATCTAAAATACTTCGGTCCAATCCCATAATAAAAATACAATTATTACTTGAAATGTCATCAACCAAGCATGTGAATACCATCATTTATCCCCCATATATCTTGTTGGTCACATTCCAATCATGTGAATACCTTAATCATGTATTTTCTTGAAAAATGAATACCTATTAAACCTTAGTGAAAACATGAATGCTGTAAAAAGTTAACTCTTTCCACATACCAAAATCCAAAATTTCTATATACTCAAACCATGATATAACCTTATCCTTATATCAGTCATGAGCTCATGAATACTATCAAACATTTAATTTTCTCCCTATCCCTTCATTATGCGCATATCATCTACATTCCAAAAATATCTGAATAACCTTTCATGGATACTGGTACCATTAATCATAGACATTCATAACTCAAGGAAATACAACAGTGTAACAATCCTTAGATGTCTCTTTATTCCATATTACCATGAGATTACTTATACAACATTACACATGATAAACATGTAATCATTCCAATAAATTCTTAAACCATTGATTGAGCTTCAACAATTCTTTAATCTCATATATCATTTGTAGTCTCTTCATCATCATCAACATAAATACTACCCATACGAAAATACTGATTCTCTTCATGAGACTTTACCTTAGGGCATTGGTTTGCATAATGACCGTACATTCCACATTTAAAACCTTTAACCATCGTTGATGTTGTAGCAATACCATTATCCTCATCACTGGTGTTAAATGAACCTTTTTCTTTGCACTTACTGGCATTGTGTCCTTCTTTTCCACACCCAAAGCATCTTCCAGTTCCTTTGAAACATTCTCCTTGATTCCTCTCCCCACATGATTTACATAGGGGAAATTGAACATTCTTTCCTCTATGATCATCATGAAACTCCATCATTCTCTTATTAGCCGAGTCAGGAAACTTACCAATTTTGAGTTTATTGATCATATTATGAGATTTCTGATTCGGCATAATAATGATGGTTGGAATTCCAAATCCCATTTCATTTGGTTTCTCATGAACAATATCATTCCATTGTCCATCATATCCTCCATTATCATGAATCATCTTGTTTCCAGCCATTTTCTAAAACCCAAAAAGAATAGTGTTAGAGGAAAAAATCATAATAAAGGGGGAGTAACTTCAATATCTAACATCTTAGGTTAAATTCTATAATTGTTACCATAGTTCTAGGACTATATCCTATACGTATACTTATCCTTAGGGGCATCCCTAGACATACCTTAGAAATATCTCTAGGGATCTCACTAACATTTTCGCATCCTAGTTTCCAAAGGTTGACTAAACCTTTCCTATGATACCAACTGTAGAGACCCGAAGCATAACGTACAAGGACATTACATTACTTTTTCAGAATACTTATTCCATATCAAAAACACACACACAAGGACCGTAATAGTTTAGTGTCTTTGGAAACTCGGAACATAATATTCTAATCATGGTGAATGATCTTCAACATCTCCCATAAAGATCTTCCCTTCATTTTTTTTCTTACCTAAAACCTTTATTTATATCCTGGGTAAATGAAAACCTAAAAGGGTAAGCTCAAATTCTCAGTAAGGGTAAACAAAAAAAAACCAATCACATCATATACATAAGAACATAACATTTTAAAAATCTTAACCTGCAAAAGATATAATAATATAATAACATGGGATAAATCATAGTAGTGAAAAGAAATCCCAATAATCATAACATAAAACATGAAACTTTGTGTCATACACACATAATCATAGAATATCATTTCTTATTAGTCAAGACTCATTGCCAGGACTATATTAGTGGACAAAGTCCCTTTCTGAACCGAGTTCACTCCTCATTTCAGTCCTGTTTCACTTAACTGGTATAACCTTCCGTTCCAGCCATGTCTATCTCATGAGATATAAAATAATTACCCAATTCATTGGAGGGAGATATAGGTACCACCCATCCCATAATGATACGATTCTTATGTGTGACACAAAATCATAAACCATATGTAACAGCATAACCCATGTAATAAAAATGGGAATCTTAAACATCATGACATCATAAAATAATTCATATAAGATAAAGGAATTCATAAAAATAATTCCATCACAACAAAATCAAATCAATGTAATAATAGGGATAGAAACAGAACCCTTTATTATCTTAGATGGTAAATAATTTTGATAAAACACTTGAACTCCATTCTTGAGGAAAATATCCTTTCTACTTCAAAAACATTTTCCTTTCTTAACATGTCATAAATTTTAAACTAAAAGAAGTTGATTAAAAATAAACTTGAAAACATGTAAAGGAAGCTTCTTGGGAATAATGTTTTAAAAATCCATTCATGCCGTATAAGTTAAAAAAACATTCTTCTCGTACTTTTGTCGGAAAAGTCAAAATGTACCTCGTACAAAAAACGACAAAATATTCCTTTCATATCTTTTACTAAAAACTCACCGAAGGGTAAAATAGGATTTAAAAAATTGTAGGTGGATGGAAATAATATTAAATATTGAGGAAACATAGATGTGGATGATAAAATACACCTTAATAAATACCAAAGTTTAAACAATCTCGAATAAAAATGAGATTGTGAATTTTTCCCTTACCTTAGGTCCGATTTGCTTCGTAAGTGTCCAAACCTCCTGTATAATGATTTAAATAATGTCATTGAGTTATTCCATAATCATAATCATTGTTATGATATCATATATAGTTCATTTATGACTTTATATTACCCGTTATTTTGTAAACTCCATGTTAAAGAGCGTTTTGGGTAAAATTGTTTCATTTGTCGTCCGTGTTTTGACTTGTAAGTATTCATATGATTACATAGATCATAATTGTTTAATTCCAGAATATAAAACATGATTTATATATAATATATATTCAGAATATACATATATATAATAAATCAGTAAATGGAAAGAAATACACCGTTCATGGAGACGGTAGGTCGTACGTACGCATGAACGCTGTTTTCTTTTCCTTATTGAGTTGAATGGAATTAAGTAGATGACATACATATATATACACATAAATCCAGTATCATTATTATGTCATATATTTCATTATTACTTATTATATATACTTTATAATCATTCATGAATGGTTAATCATTGAGAATGAATCTCATCGCGTCGTGGAGACGGTATTCCGTACGTACGCACGAGCGGTGATATCGTTCCCATGATCGTGGAATTTTATAGGAGTGTATGTATAATATTACAGAATAAATATCACTTTACAATAATCATATATAGTTATTATTTAAACCATTATACCCATCCAAGTAATGTGGTGGGGGAAAATAGATTACACCACGGCGTGGAGACGGTATTCCGTACGTACGCGCACGCGGTGATTTCGTTTTCCGTAGGATATATAGATGGTGAAATATGTTTGTTTCATACTTATTATAACATATCAGTATATGATTTATACTAATGTTATTACTTCATAATGAAACAACCTTAGAAGAAGAAGTGGAATAAAAAATAAAGGTGAAAGAATCAGTAACGAAAATTACCTCTTCTTTGAAGCACCTCTTTGAGACCTCCTCTTAGGGCACTAAAATTTTTCTTTGAGGAAGCCCAGAACCTCTAGGATGTTTCTATGGATGTGGATAAGAGAATTTGGAAGGGTTTGGCCGAGCTTGAAGGCTAAAAATGGTGTGAGTAAGAGGGGGAGGAGGTGCCCTTTTATAAGGGAGGAGAGGGGTAACTTTGGAATAACTAAAACTATTATTTTATTATAAAGTAAAATTCGGTTTTAAATAGCTCAAAATTGATTTATTTCGAATATAAGGTGGGGATGGTTCGAAATCCTCTCATACAATAGAATTTATACAAGTTTAGGTTTCTATTTTAACCTTATCATTTAGATTTAACATTAAGTTAAATAATTTTACTTTTTCCGTGTCTTCTTGTGTTCTTACACTATAAGGTTAACAAAGTTACGATAAGAAGTAAAACGAACCCCAATGTGTTTATTATTAATATATATAACCGTATGTAAGTAATTTTGCTGAACCATAGATTTTTAGGAATAAAATAACAATTAATAATATAATATTTGTTTTAAAAACTATTTTATGTCAATTTTGACACTATTTAGTAATTGATTTTTGTAAAAATTATAACAGAATGATTAGTTCAAAAAAAGTTAATTAAACCAATACTAAAATGTCATATTAACCTATAAAATTAGTGAAATTCATAAAAAGTCTCAAATTATATATATTTGGGTATTTATAATATCAATTATTATAATTTTTCACTATTATGGTAATTATTGCATCATCATTGTGTCAAAAATAAAATAATTTATTTAATGTCTAAAAATTATAAATAAAATATCATTATGTTTGAAATCGTTTTAGCTTTCTAATGAGTATTTATAGTCGACTTTATCTTATGTATAACCCTATATTAAAATTGATTTACTTATTAAACGTTGATTTTAACTATTTTAACCCTTCTTTAAATAAATTAATAATAAATGTCCTAATCTAATCCAAGTGGGCCTAAATGATCATATTTTATTCCTATGGTTGTTTTTGGTCGAATTACACTTATCCAATAGAATTAGGACATGTGTTAGGGTAATAATAATAACATTTTTACCCTTAATTACCCTATTTACTTTTAACCGTGGTAAAAAAAGTATAAAAGTTACTATTCACCAAAAATTATTTTCATCTCATTGAACCACATTTTACTTAATAACATCAACCGTGTCTCTCAGATTTTTGAAATTCCACTCATAGATGCGGTAAAATTAAGTTTTATGAAAAATTCATTTTTTTTAACTACCACTTAGTGGTTTCACTATTCCTCAAAAAATGAAAGTTTCCCGAAAAATACAAAAAATTAGGCCTAAGCAATATTTGATATTATGAACTCAAAAATGATGTCTATTTTACCAAATTCAAAACATATCAGTTGAATTAATGAATTTAAAAATTAATTCCCGTCGTCAAAACAAATGGCGCGTTTTTAAGAGATAATAACTATCAAAAGATTGACACTTGTTTATAACTGGTTTAAATGTGAAATTACATACAATGACCAATATTGTATTAAATTGTAAAGATATATTATAAATATACTTTAAAACCACTCAAATTAATAATTTATCACTATTAATTATTTCGATTAAAAAGTTGTTTTTAATTAAAATTTAGTAATTTTCACTATTCATCAGAATATGAAAGTTGTCCGAAAAGTACCAAAATTTCACCTTAGGCTAAATTAGATACTCCGAATCCAAAAATGAAGTCCATTTTGAGAGATAAAATTTCTAAAATTTTAAAAGGTGGTTATTACTATTCATAATGGCTAGTTTTAATAATATTTTAATAGCATATCGTTGTTTAGTGAAACTCGGTATTGCATACTACACACGCTATCGAGGAAGGTCGCGATTGCGTGTAATGCAAGGTAAGTCAAGGAAGCGTGTTGAGCAAGATCCTTTTGGTGTAGCGTACAACACAAGACATTAATGAAATTAAAAAGATTATTTTTCATAAAATCTCAGGGTGTTACATTCTACCCCCCTTAAAATTAATTTCACCCTCGAAATTCATCGGGGTTATAACTAGTTTACTATTCAAAAGTTTCTTTAATAGAAACCCACATCGTAAAAAGGAATACCAAAACAAATCTTTAAAAACAAAAGTATGAAACGTAACAGATACCCAAATAAACTAATCACTGGGTTTCCACATAGGTGAAAATATGGATATGGAAGAGAAATCTAACCATCATGTTCTGATGGAGAGTGGTAGAGAACATGGCTATGGAAAAGCCAGAAATCACAAAGCCATAAATTTGTGACGATCTAAGGTACCATCTGATTCTTCAGATATAAGAGCACAGGGACAACATATTTGGTTTTCAAGATCATTTCCTTAAAGTTGATGAAATTGAAATTTGAAAAATACTTTCGTGATTTCGGTATAGTCTCACCGTTGTTCGTTATTTGGACAATTTCCACTTCATCTCTTAAATAAATGAAGTTTAATTTTTCATTCATGATGTGTTAGAAGATCATTTGATAGAATGATGGGTCATTCCATCTGTCTCAAACAAAAGGTTAGAAAAGTTATCAAAAAATACATAAGTCCATCTATAGTGAGATTAATGATATATAGTTCCTAAAATGGACTTATACTTCATATATCATACTTCTTAATATAATAAAACTAGTTTCTACTAAACAGGGACTTCCTATAGGCCAGTGGTAGGCGATAAAGGCCAGTCGCACATCGGTTGTGGGTTCGATTCCCACGGCCTTATCCGACGCGATGGGCTATCGCCCGTCCTGCAGGTTGTCCTTTTTCTAAAACAATATAATATAAAAAGTTCTATCCTTAAATAATACTAACTTATGTCCAACATAATCCATTACAATCATTAGGCTTATCTAAAATACTTCGGTCCAAGCTCATAATATAAAAAAATGATTATTTGAAATGTCATCAACCAAGCATGTGAATACCATCATTTATCCCCCATATATCTTGTTGGTCACATTCCAATCATGTGAATACCTTAATCATGTATTCTCTTGAAAAATGAATACCCATTAAAACGTAGTGAAAACATGAATGCTGTAAAAAGTTAACTCTTTCCACATACCAAAATCCAAAATTTCTATATACTCAAACCATGATATAACCTTCTCCTTATATCAGTCATGAGCTCATGAATACTATCAAACAATTAATTTTCTCCTTATCCCTTCATTATGCGCATATCATCTACATTACAAAAATATCTGAATAACCTTTCATTGATACTGGTACCATTAATCATACACTTTCTAAAATCAAGGAAATACAACAGTCTAACAATATTTAGATGTCTGTTTATTCCATAGTACCACGAGATTACTTATACAACATTACACATGATAAACATGTAATCATTCCACTACATTCTAAAACCATTGACCAAGCTTCAACAATTCTTTCATCTCACATATCATTTGTAGTCTCTTTATCATCATCAACATAAATACTATCCATACGACCGTATTGATTCTCTTCATGAGACTTTACCTTCGGGCATTAGTTTGCATAATTCTCGTACATTCCACATTTAATACATTTAACCATTATTGATGTCATAGCAATACGGTTATCCTCATCCCGGGTGTCAACTGAACCTTTTCCTTTTCACTTACTGGCTTTGTGTCCTTCTTTTCCACACCCAAAGCATCTTCTAGTTCCTTTGAAACATTCTCCTTGATGCCTCTTCCCACATGATTTACATAGGGGAAATTGAACTTTCTTTCCTCTATGATTATCATGAAAATCCATCTTTCTCTTATTATCCGAGTCAGGAAACTTACCAAATTTGAGTTTATTCATCATATTATGAGATTGATGATTCGACATAATAATGATGGTTGGACTTCCAAATCCCATTTCATTTGGTTTCTCATGAATAATATCATTCCATTGTCCATCATATCCTCCATTATTGTGAATCATCTTGTTTCCAGCCATTTTCTAAAACCCAAAAAGAATAGTGTTAGAGGAAAAAATCATAATAAAGGGGGAGTAACTTCAATATCTAACATCTTAGGTTAAATTCTAAGATCATTACCATAGTTCTAGGACTATATCCTATGCGTATACTTATCCTTAGGGGCATCCCTAGACATACCTTAGAAATATCTCTAGAGATCTCACTAACGTTTTCGCATCCAAGTTTCCAAAGGTTGGCTAAACCTTTCCTCTAATACCAACTGTAGAGACCCGAAGCTTAACGTACAAGGAAATTACATTAATTTTGCGGAATACTTATTACATAACAAAAACACACACACAAGGACTGTAATAGTTTAGTGTCTTTGGAAATTCGGAACGTAATATTCTAATCATGGTGAAAGATATTCAACATCTCCCATAATGATCTTCCCTTCTTTTTTTTCTTACCTAAAACCTTTCTTTATATCCTGGGGAAAAGAAAACATAATAGGGTGAGCTCAAATGCTCAGTAAGGGTAGACAAAAGAAAAATCAATCACATCATATACATAAGAACATAACATTTTGGATATCTTAACCTGCAAAAGAGATCATAATATCATAACATGGGATAAATCATAGTAGTGAAATGAAATCCCAATAATCATAACTTAAAACATGAAACTTTGTGGCATACACACATAAACATAGAGAATCATTTCTTATTAGTCAATACTCATTGCCAAGACTATCTTAGTGAACAAATTCCCTTTCTGAATCGAGTTCACTCCTCATTTCTGTCCTGTTTCACTGAACCGGTATAACCTACCATTCCAGCCATGTCTATCCCATGAGATATAAAATCTTTACCAAATGCATTAGAGGTAGATATAGGTCCCACCCATCTCATAATGATACTATTCTTATGTGTGCCACAAAATCATAAACCATACATCATAACATAACCCATGTAATAAAAATGGGAATCTTAAACATCATTACATCATAAAACAATTCATATAAGATAAAGGAATTCATAAAATATTTCCATCACAACAAAATCAAATCAATGTAACAATAGGGATAGAAACAGAACCCTTTATTATCTTAGATGGTAAATAATTTTGATAAAACACTTAAACTCCATTCTTGAGGAAAATATCATTTCTACTTAAAAAACATTTTGCTTTATTAACATGTCATACAATTTTAAACTAAAAGAAGTTGATTAAAAATAATCTTCAAAACTTGTAGAGGAAGGTTCTTGGAAATAATGTTTTAAAAATCCATTCATGTCGTATAAGCTAAAAAAACATTCTTCTCGTACTTTTTTCGGAAAAGTCAAAAAGTACCTCGTACGTAAAACGACAAAAGATTCATTTCATATATTTTACTAAGAACTCACCGAAGGGTAAAATAGGATTTAAAAAATTGTAGGTGGATGTAAATAATATTACATATTGAGGAAACATCTATGTGGATGATAAAATACACCCCAATAAATACCAAAGTATAAACAATTTCGGATAAAAATGAGATTGGGATATTTTTCCTTACCTTAGGTCCGATTTGCTTCATAAGTGTCAGAACCTTCTGTATAATGATTTAAATAATTTCATTGACTTATTCCAGAATCATACTCATTGTTATGATATCATATATGGTTCACTTATGACTTTATATTACCCGTTCTTTTGTAAATTCAATGTTAAAAAGCGTTTTGGGTAAAATTGTTTCATTTGTCGTCCGTGTTTTGACTTGTAATTATTCATATGATTACTTAGATCATAATTACTCAATTACAGAATATAAAACATGATTTATATATAATATATATTCAGAATATACATATATATAATAAATCAGTAAATGGAAACAAATACACCGTTCATGGAGACGGTAGGCCGTAAGTACGCATGAACGCTGTTTTCGTTTCCTTATTGAGTTGAATGGAATTAAGTAGATGAAATAAATATATATACACATAAATCCAGTATCATTATAATTTCATATATTTAATTATTACTTATTATATATACTTTATAATCATTCCTGAATGGTTAATCATTGAAAATGAATCTCATCGCGTCGTGGAGACAGTATTCCGTACGTACGCACGAGCGATGATATCGTTCCCATGATCGTGAAATTTTATTGGAGTGTATGTATACTATTAAAGAATAAATATCACTTTACAATAATCATATATAGTTATTATTGACACCATTATACCCATCCAAGTAAGGTGGTGGTGGAAAATAGATTACACCACGGCGTGGAGACGGTATTCCGTACGTACGCACGCGCAGTGATTTCGTTTTCAGTAGGATGGATAGATGGTGAAATAGGGTTGTTTAATACTTATAATAACATATGAGTATATTAGTTATACTGATGTTATTACTTCATAATGAAACAACCTTAGAAGAAGAAGTGGAAGAAGAAATAAAGGTGAAAGAATCGGTAACAGAAATTACCTCTTCTTTGAAGCGCCTCTTTGAGACCTCCTCTTAGGGCACTAAAATTGGTCTTTGAGGAAGACCAGAACCTCTAGTATGTTTCTATGCAAGTGTATAAGAGAATTTTGTAGGGGTTGGTCGAGCTGGAAGGCTCAAAGTGGTGTGAGGAAGAGGGGGAGGAGGTGCCCTTTTATAAGGGAGGAGATGGGTACCTTTGGAATAACTAAAACTAATATTTTGTTATAAAGTCAAATTTGGTTTTAAATAGCTCCAAATTGATTTATTTATAATATAAGGTGGGTAGGGGTCGAAATACTCTCATCCAATAGAATTTTTACAAGTTTAGGATCCTATTTTAACCTTATCATTTAGATTTAACATTAAGTTAAATAATTTTACTTTTACCATGTCTTCTTGTGTTCTTACCCTATAAGGTTAATAAGCTAACTATAAGAAGCCAAAAGAACCCCAAGTTGTTTATTATTAATATATATAACCTTATATAAGTCATTTGGACGAACCTTATATTTTTAGGAATAAAATAACAATTAATAATATAATATTTGTTTTAATAACTATTTTATATCAATTTTGACACTATTTAGTAATTGATTTTTGTAAAAATTATAACAGAATGATTAGTTCGAAAAATGTTAATTAAATCAATACTAAAATGTCATATTAACCTATAAAATTAGTGTAATTCATAAAAAGTCTTTAATTATATTTATTTGGGTATTTATAATATCAATTATTATAATTTTTCACTATTATGGTAATTACTGCATCATCATTGTGTCATAGATATATTAATTTTTTTAATGTCTCAAAATTATAAATAAAATATCATTATGTAGGAAATAGTTTTAGCTTTCTAATGAGTATTTATAGTAGAATTTATCTTATGTATAACACTATATTAAAAATGATTTACTTATTAAACTTTGATTTTAACTATTTTAACCCTTCTTTAAATAAATTAATAATAAATGTCCTAATCTAATCCAAGTGGGCCCAAATGATCATATTTTAATCCTAAGGTTGTTTTTGGTCGAATTACACTTATCCAATAGAATTAGTACATGTGTTAGGGTAATAATAATAACATTTTTCCCTTAATTACCCTATTTACTTTTAACCGTGGTAAAAAAGTAAAAAGGTACTATTCACAAAAAAATTATTTTCATCCTATTGAACCACATTTTACTTACTAACATCAACCGTGTCTCTCGGATTTTTGAAATTCCACTCATAGAAGCGGTAAAATTATGTTTTATGAAAAATTCATTTTTTTAACTACCACTTAGTGGTTTCACTATTCATCAAAAAATGAAAGTTTCCAGAAAAATACGAAAAATTAGGCCTAAGATGTATTTGATATTATGAACTCAAAAATGATGTCTATTTTACCAAATTAAAAACATATCAGTTGCATTAATTAATTTAAAAATCAATTCCCGTCGTCAAAACAAATGGTGTGTTTTTTAAGAGATAATAACTATCAAAAGACTGACACTTGTTTATAACTGGTTTAAATGTGAAATTACATCCAATGACCAACATTGTATTAAATTGTAAAAATATATTATAAATATACTTTAAAACCACTAAAAATAATAATTTATCACTATTAATTATTCTGATTAAAAAGTTGTTTTTAATTAAAATTTAGTAATTTTCACTATTCATCAGAATATGAAAGTTATCCGAAATGTAACAAAATTTCACCGTATGCTAAATTCGATACTCCAAATCCAAAAATGAAGTCCATTTTGAGAGATAAAGTTTCTAAAATTTTAAAAGGTTGTTATTACTATTCATAATGACTAGTTTTAATAATATTTTAATAGCATATCGTTGTTTAGTGAAACCCGGTATTGCGTACTACACACGCTATCGAGGAAGGTCGCGATTGCGTGTAATGCAAGGCAAGTCAAGGATGCGTGTTGAGAAATCTCCTTTTGGTGTAGCGTACAACACAAGAAATTAATGAAATTAAAAATAATAATTTTCATAAAATCTCGGGGTGTTACATTGACCGAGCATGAAGCCTCAAAGTTGTGTGAGGAAGAGAGGGAGGAGGTGCCCTTTTATAAGGGAGGAGAGGGGCTCCTTTGGAAAACAAAAAATATTATTTTATTATAAAGTCATATTCGGTTTTAAATAGCTCCAAATTGATTTATTTCGAAGCTAAGGTGGGGATGGATCGAAATCTTCTCATCCAATAGAATTTAGACAAGTTTAGGTTCCTATTTTAACCTTATCATTTAGATTTAACATTAAGTTAAATAATTTTACTTTTACCGTGTCTTCTTGAGTTCTTACACTATATGGTTAATAAACTTAATATAACAAGCCTAACTAACCCCAAGTTGTTTATTATTAATATATAAAACCTTATCTAAGTCATTTGGCCTATCCTTAGATTTTTAGGAATAAAATAACAATTAATAATATAATATTTGTTTTAAAAACTATTTTATATCAATTTTGACACTATTTGGTAATTGATTTTTGTGAAAATCATAACAGAATGATTAGTTCTAAAAAAGTTAATTAAATCAATACTAACATGTCATATTAACCTAGAAAATTAGTGTAATTCATAAAAAGTCTTAAATTATATTTATTTGGGTTTTTATAATATCAATTATTCTAATTTTTTACTATTATGGTAATTACTGCATCATCAGTGTGTCATAAATAAATTAAATTATTTAATGTATAAAAATTATAAATAAAATATCATTATGTATGAAATCATATTAGCTTTCTGATGAATATTTACAATCGAATTTATCTTATGTATAACCCTATATTAAAAATGTTTTAGTAAATAAACTTTGATTTTAACTATTTTAACTCTTCTTTGAGTTAAATAATAATAAATGTCCTAATCTAATCCAAGTGGGCGTAAATGGTCATATTTTATTTTTAAGGTTTTTTTGGTCGAATTAAATTTATCCAATAGAATTAGGACATGTTTTAGGGTAATAATAATAACATTTTTACCCTTAATTACCCGATTTACTTTTAACCGTGGTAAAAAATGTAAAAAGTTACTATTCAACAAAAATTATTTTTATCTCAGTGAACCGCATTTTACTTACTAACATCAACCGTGTCTCTCGGATTTTTTAAATTCCACTCACAGAAGCGGTAAAATTAAGTTTTATGAAAAATTCATTTTTTTTAACTACCACTTAGTGGTTTCACTATTCATCAATAAATAAAAGTTTCCAGAAAAATACAAAAAATTAGGCCTAAGATATATTTGATATTATGAACTCAAAAATGATGTATATTTTACCAAATACAAAATATATCAGTTGCATTAATTAATTTAAAAATTAATTCCCGTTGTCAAAACAAATAGCGTGTTCTTAAGAGATAATAAGTATCAAAAGATTGACACTTGTTTATGTTTAGTTTAAATGTAGAATTACATCCAATGACCGACGTTGTATTAAATTGTAAAAATATATTCTAAATATACTTTAAAACCACTCAAATTAATAATTTATCACTATTAATTATTTTGATTAAAAAAGTTGTTTTTATTTAAAATTTAGTAATTTTCACTATTCATCAGAATATGAAAGTTATCCGAAAAGTACCAAAATTTCACCTTAGGCTAAATTCGATACTCCAAATCCAAAAATGAAGTCCATTTTGAGAGATAAAATTTATAAAATTTTAAAAGGTGGTTATTACTATTCATAACGGCTAGTTTTAATAATATTTTAATAGCATATCGTTGTTTAGTGAAACTCGGTATTGGGTACTACACACGCTATCGAGGAAGGTCGTGATTGCGTGCAATGTAAGGCAAGTCAAGGATGTGTGTTGTGCAAGATTCTATTGGTGTAGCGTATAATGCAAGACATTAATGAAATTAAAAAGAATATTTTTCATAAAATCTCGGGGTGTTACATTCTACCCCCCTTAAAATGAATTTCGCCCTCGAAATTCATCGGGGTTATAAATGGTTTACTACTTGAGAGTTTCTTTAATATGAACCCACATCGTAAAAAGGAATACCAAAACCAATCTTTAAAAACAAAAGTATGAAATGTAATGGTTACCCAAATAAACTAATCACTGGGTTTCCACATAGGTGAAAATATGGATATAGAAGAGAAATCTAACCATCATGTTCTAATGGAGAGTGGTAGATAACATGGCTATTGAAAATCCAGCAATCACAAAGCCATAAATTTGTAATGATCTGAGGTACCATCTGATTCATCAGATATAAGAGCACTAGGACAACATTTTTGGTTTTCAAGATCGTTTCCCTCATGTTGATGAAATTGGAATTAGATGAAATACTTTCGTGATTTCCGTATAGTCTCACCGTTGGTCGTTCTTTGGACAATTTCCACTTCATCTCTTAAAGAAATGAAGTTTAATTTATCATTCGTGATGTGTTAGCAGATCATGTTATAGAATGATGGGTCATTCCATCTGTCTCAAACAAAAGGTTAGAAAAGTTATCAAAAAATACATAAGTCCATCTATAGTGAGATTAATGATATATGGTTCCTAAAATGGACTTATACTTCATATATCATACTGCTTAATATAATAAAACTAGTTTATACTAAACAGGGACTTCCTATAGGCCAGTGGTAGGTGATAAAGGCCAGTCGCACTTCAGTTGTGGGTTCAGTTCCCACAGCCCTGTCTGACGCGATGGGATGTTTTCCATCCTGCAAGTTGTCCTTTTTCTAAAACTACATTACATAAATAATATCAAAAAAAAGTTCTATCATTAAACAATACTAACTTTTGGTTAACATAATCCATTCCATTCTTTAGTCTTATCTAAAATACATCGGTCCATGCTCATATTATAGTGAAACCGATTACCAAAGATTTCATATAATAAGCATGTTAATACCATCATTGATCCCCGTATATCATGAGATATGTCTTATTGGTCACATTACAAACATTTGAAGGCCTTAATCATTTATTCTTTTGAAAAATCAATACCCATTAAACCTTAGTGAAAACATGAATGTTGTCAAAAGATAACTCTTACCACATACTAAAATCCAAAAATTCTATATACTCAAACCATGATATAACCTTCTACTAATATCAGTCATGAGCTCATGAATACTATCAAACATTTAATTTTCTCTTTATCCATTCATTATGCGCATATCATCTTCATTCCAAAAATATCTGAATAACCTTTCATGGATACTGGTACCATTAATCATACACTTTCAAAACTCAAGGAAAGACAACAGAGTAACAATCCTTAGATGACTCTTTATTCCATAGTACCATGAGATTACATATACATCATTACACATGATAAACATGTAATCAGTCCACTACATTATTAAACCATTGAACAAGCTTCAACAATTCTTTCATCTCACATATCATTTGTAGTCTCTTCATCATTATCAACATAAATACTACCCATACAGCCGTACTGATTCTCTTCATGAGACTTTCCCTTAGGGAATTGGTTTTCATAATGCCCGTACATTCCACATTTAAAACATTTAACCATTGTTGATGTCGTAGCAATACCATTATCCTCATCCATGGTGTTAACTGATCCTTTTACATTGCACTTACTGGCTTTGTGTCCTTATTTTCCACACCCAAAGCATCTTCTAGTTCCTTTGAAACAATATCCCCGATGCCTCTTCCCACATGATTTATTGAACGTTCTTTCGCCTATGATCATCATGAAACTCCATCTTTTTCTTATTATCTGAGTCGGGAAACTTACCAAAGCTGAGATTATTGATAATATTATGAGATTGATGCTTAGGAATAATAACGATGTTTGGACTTCTAGATCCCGTTTCATTTGGTTTCTCATGAAGAAAATCATTCCATTGTCTATCATATCCTCCATTATCGTGAATCTTCCTATTTCCAGCCATTTTCTAAAACCCAAAAAGAATAGTCTGAGAGGAAAAAATCATAATAAAGGGGGAGTAACTTCAAAATATAACATATTTGGTTTAATCTAATATCGTTACCATAGTTCTAGGACTATATCCTATACGTATACTTATCCTTAGGAACATCCCTAGACATACCTTAGAAATATCTCTAGGGATCTCACTAAATTTCTCGAATCCTAGTTTCCATAGTTGACTAAACCTTTCCTCTGATACCAACTGTAGAGACCCGAAGCCTAACGTACAAGGACATTACATTAATATTTCGGAATTCTTAATACATAACAAAAACACACACACACAAGGACCGTAATAGTTTAGTGTCTTTGGAAACTCGGAATATAATCTTCTAATCATGGTGAAAGATCTTCAACATCTCCCATAAAGATCTTCTTTCTTTTTTAAACCTAAATCCTTTCTTTATTTCCTGGGGAAAAGAAAACATAAATGGGTGAGCTCAAATTCTCAGTAATGGTAAACAAAAGAAATATCAATCACATCATATTCATAAGAACATATCTTTTGGAAATCATAACCTACAAAAGAGATCATAATTTAATAACATTGGATAAATCATAGTAGTGAAATGTATTCCCAATAATCATAACATAAAACATGAAACTTTGTGGAATACACACATAATCATAGAGAATGATTTCTTATTAGTCAAGACTCATTTACAAGACAATCTTAGTGGACAAAGTCCCTTTCTAAACAGAGTTTACTCCTTGTTTCAGTCATGTTTCACTGAACCAGTATAACCTACCGTTCCAGCCATGTCTATCTCATGAGATATAAAATCTTTACCCAATGCATTGGAGGGTGGTATAGGTCCCACCCATCTCATAATGATACCATTCTTATGTGTGCCACAAAATCATAAATCATACATCATTGCATAACCCATGTAATAAAAAATGGGAATCTTAAACATCATGATATCATAAAACAATTCATATAAGATAAAGGAATTCATAAAAATATTTCCATCACAACATAGTCAAATCCATGTAATAATAGGGATAGAAACATAACCCTATATTATCTTAGATGGGAAATAATTTTGATAAAACTCTTGAACTCCATTCTTGAGGAAAATATCCTTTCTACTTCAAATTTTTTTTCCTTTCTTAACATGTCATACAATTTTAAACTAAAAGAAGTTGATTAAAAATAAACATGAAAACTTTTAAAGTATTCTTCTTGGAAATAATGTTTTAAAAATCCATTCATTCCGTATAAGTTAAAAAAACATTCTTCTCGTACTTTTGTCGGAAAAGTCATAAAGTACCTCCTATGAAAAACGACAGAAGATTCCTTTCAAATATTTTACTAAAAACTCATCGAAGGGTAAAATAGGTTCTAAAAAATTTTATGTGGATGGAAATAATATTACATATTGAGGAAACAAGGATTTGGATGATAAAATACACCCTAGTAAATTCTGAAGTATAAACAATCTCAGATAAAAATTAAGATTGCGAGATTTTTCCTTACCTTTGGTTCGATTTGCTTCGTAAGTGTCCGAACCTCCTGTATAATGATTTTAAAAATGTTATTGACTTAATAAAGAATCATACATATTGTTATGATATCATATATGGTTCACTTATGACTTTATATTACCCGTTCTTTTGTAAATTCCATGTTAAAGAGCGTTTTGGGTAAAATAGTTTCATTTGTCGTCCGCGTTTTGACTTGTAATTATTAATATGATTACTTAGATCGTGATTAATTAATTACAAAATATAAAACATTATTTATATATAATATATATTCAGAATATACATATATATATATAATAAATCAGTAAATGGAAAGAAATACACCGTTCATGGAGACGGTAGGCCGTAAGTACGCATGAACGTTGTTTTCGTTTCCTTATTGAGTTGAATGGAATTAAGTAGATGAAATACATATATATACACATAAATCCAGTATCATTATTATGTCAAATATTTCATGATTACTTATTATATATACTTTATAATAATTCATTAATGGTTAAGGTGGAGAATGAGTCTCATCGCGTCGTGGAGACGGTAGTTCGTACGTACACACGAGCGATGAAATCGTTATCATGATCGTGGAATTGTATTCAAGTGTATGTATACTATTTCAGAATAAATATCACTTTACAGTAATCATATATAGTTTTTATGTACACCATTATACCCATCCATGTAAGGTGGTGGTGGAAAATAGATTACACCACGACGTGGAGACGGTATTCCGTACGTACGCACGCGCGGTGATTTCATTTTCCGTAGGATGGATAGATGGTGAAATAGGGTCGTTTGATACTTATAATAACATATCAGTATATGAGTGATACTGATTTTATTACTTCATAATGAAACAACCTTATAAGAAGAAGTGGAAAATGAAATAAAGGTGAAAGAATCGGTAACGGAAATTACCTCTTCTTTGAAAAGCCTCTTTGAGATCTCATTTTAGGGCACTAAAATTGGTCTTTGAGGAAGACCAGAACCTCTGTAATGTTTCTAGGGAAGTGGAGAAGAGAATTTGGCAGGGGTTGGCTGAGATCGAAGGCTCAAAGTTGTGTGAGGGAGAGAGGGAGGAGGTTCCCTTTTATAAGGGAGGAGAGGGGCTCCTTTGGGAAACTATAAATATTATTTTATTATAAAGACATATTCGGTTTTAAATAGCTCCAAATTGATTTATTTCGAAGCTAAGGTGGGTATGGATCGCAATATTCTCATAAAATAGAATTTAGACAAGTTTAGTTTCCTATTTTAACATTATCATTTAGATTTAACATTAATTTAAATAATTTTACTTTTACCGTGTCTTCTTGTGTTCTTACACTATAAGCTTAATAAATTTACTATAACAAGCCAAAAGAACCCCAAGTTTTTTATTATTAATATATAAAACCTTATCTAATTCATTTGTCTGAACCTTAGATTTTCAGGAATAAAATAACAATTAATAATATAATATTTGTTTTAAAAACTATTTTATGTCAATTTGGACACTATTTGGTAATTGATTTTTGTGAAAATTATAGCAGAATTATTAGTTCAAAAAACAGTTAATTAAATCAATACTAACATGTCATAGTAACCTAGAAAATTATTGTAATTCATAAAAAGGCTCATATTATATTTATTTGGGTACTTATAATATCAATTATTCTAATTTTTCACTATTATGGTAATTACTGTATCATCACTGTGTCATAAATAAATTAAATTATATAATGTCTAAAAATTAAAAATAAAATATAATTATGTAGGAAATCTTAATATCTTTCAAATGAATATTTACAATCTAATTTATCCTCTGTATAACTCTATATTAAAAATGTTTTAGTAAATAAACTTTGATTTTAACTTTTTTAACTCTTCTTTGAATTAAATATTAATAAATGTCCTAATCTAATCCAAGTGGGCCTAAATGGTCATATTTTATTCCTAAGGTTGTTTTTGGACGAATTACACTTATCCAATAGAATTAGCACATGTGTTAGGTTAATAATAATAACATTTTTACCCTTAATTACACTATTTACTTTTAACCGTGGTAAAAAAAGTAAAAAGTTACTATTCAACAAAAATTATTTTCATCTCATTGAACCACATTTTACTTACTAACATCATCCGTGTCTCTCAGATTTTTGAAATTCTACTCACAGAAGCGGTAAAATTAAGTTTTATGAAAAATTCATTTTTTTAACAACCACTTAGTGGTTTCACTATTCATCAAAAAATGAAAGTTTCCAGAAAAATACATACAATTAGGCCTAAGCTATATTTGATATTATGAACTCAAAACTGATGTCTATTTTACCAAATTCAAAATATATCAGTTTCATTAATTAATTTAAAAATTAATTCCCGTTTTCAAAACAAATAGCGTGTTCTTAAGAGATAATAACTATCAAAAGATTGACAGTTGTTTATGTCTGGTTTAAATGTAGAATTACATCTAATGACCAACATTGTATTAAATTTTAAAAATATATTCTAAATATACTTTTAAACCACTCAAATTAATAATTTATCACTATTAATTATTTCGATTAAAAAAGATGTTTTTAATTAAAATTTAGTAATTTTCACTATTCATCAGAATATGAAAGTTATCCGAAAAGTACAAAAATTTCACCTTAGGCTAAATTCGATACTCCGAATCCAAAAATGAAGTCCATTTTGAGAGATAAAATTTCTAAAATTTTAAAAGGTGGTTATTACTATTAATAACGGCTAGTTTTAATAATATTTTAATAGCATATCGTTGTTTAGTGAAACTCGGTATTGTGTACTACGCACGCTATCGAGGAAGGTCGTGGTTGTGTGTAATGCAAGGCAAGTCAAGGATGCGTGTTGTGCAAGCTTCTTTTGGTGTAGCGTACAACACAAGACATTAATGAAATTAAAAAGAATATTTTTCATTAAATCTCGGGGTGTTACACTTTCCATAGTGTTGAGGGTTATGTTCACAATCTTCAACTCAACTAATATAGCATATGTGCATATTCAATGGAAATGTGTACTAGTATGGTGTTTCCAACAACGTGCTATATAAAAAACATAATTACAATTGAAGATATTATTAAATGGAATTGTTTCCCCCTTGTTTGGAGGAACATGATTTGACCCTTGGGGCGTTTCAGTTCTTATATATTGGGCGGTGACATGTATAGTCACATGATACATGAAAGTTTTTGTTTATTTTTTTTTAATTTTCTTTATCGCATTCTCCACTTATGTATTTAACTTCTTTCTACGGACATAGGTTAGTGATGCTATCCTGACTAGTTGGTGTAGATCACTTGTATAGTGTAATTCCAAGAGGTGTGAGTGTGAGGAAATATTGTAAGCTAGAAGAGCTTTGGGGTCTTCCATGAGATGGAATTTTTTTTCTAAAACATTGTGTGGGAAAATTTCTAGATTATATTGGACTCAAGAAATAACCCCAAGTGTCTCCATGAGATAGCATAAATAACCCCAAGTGTCTCCAAGTGTCTCCACACATTGTATTATTCTAGCATGGGTTGGCCACTCACCCAATCTTATCAAACCTATTAGAGACTATTATCTCAATAACATAGTCTACACTCATATCTTGAGGATTTTCCCATGCCCCGATGCACATCTCATCGTCCAACTAGAAAAAGAGTATTATTCAGCTTATGATTGTCCTAGTCACAAAAGTACACCAATTCAAACCCATCTACATTATATTCTCAATAATCTAGTCAAGAACCTCATAAAAATCATATATTATAACCCATCCCCACTAACCAGGTTCCATCTTATGCTAAATCACACCAAGCCTCTTGACATTATAATGCCAATTTGTCCGAAAAAACCCAATACCCACACTAGCATCTCATCATTGATCTATGTATTTGAACTCTTGAAACATTAAATGGAGTAAAACCTGTCATAATTAATTTTATATACTCAGAGAGACCATCCCACTCTATGAACCTACCATTATTCCAATCCATCCTCATAAGTATTTCCTCATCAAATGTTAGATGTACAATTGACACACCTATCACTACAAGGCCCAATCCTCTTAGGTATATTTTATTTGATCTATATCTTCATCATTAGTGACATCAATCACATTAAAGTGCATAAATGTCAACTGAACCCTATATTCCTAGAATTATTCATGTGGACAGGCCCCATGGAAACAGGCTAAGAAATAAAACCATAAATAATAATTCCAAATACATGCATCATTTTTAAATAAATATCTCAAGTGTAAACATAAAACAAAGAATAATAAGACCTCATCCCTTGTATCGAACAAAACCAAACTAAGTTGAAACTCGGGAAAAATTATTTATCTACCATTAAGAGAAACAGTAATTTTTAAATTAATAGGAATGTAATATTTGATAGTATCATTTTGAAACATTGATATGTTTCCCCTTTTCTTACCGGAACATGATTTGACCCATGGGGTGTTGTGGTTATAATATGTTTGGTAGTGACATGTATAGTCACATGAGACAATTATGTTTTAGTTTCGTTTTTTTTATTTTCATTATCATATTGGTCACATAGATCATTGACTGCTTTCTATGGACAATGGGTAGTTATATTCTACGAAGGGGGCTAAAAGGAGTTCAGATTGATTCAGTCCACTGGCTTTGATCTGAGGTAAGCTTCTATGGTTACTACTTGTCTCACACCTCATGTATTTGGGGATTTAGTGTTTTTGACTCGATATTATGTTTTCGGTAGGGTGTTGGACCATTTCATGTTGGTTCGGGCGAATTTGGATCTCTGCTTCCAATTTAGGTAATTATTTAATTCCATTGGTTGGTTTCTCACTGGTTATGTAGTGTTGTTCATGTGTTTTATGGTTCTAAATATCCTTTGTGTAGTGCATTGATCCCTGCGCGTTGGATTCGAGTCTCCAAGTTAAGGGTGACTCACCTGCTTTTGCATAGGTAAGTAATTATATTTTTGATTGTTCCCTCGTTATGTGTATAGTCACCCATGGCAGTGATTATGCATTTAGGGGGCTAGGTGTACCCAATAATATATATATATATATATATATATATATATATATATGCAGACACAGGTGAGTGGAGACTGGTATATGCATATAATCATATGTGCAATGATCCCATTGCACATGCTCATGGCCATGTGGGTGTGTGCATAGAGGCTAGGTGTCCTTGCATGTGTGTGAAGGTGTTTATACTCAGTGGAGGAGGAGAATCTATTAGTTAGAAAGCTCCAAGAGCTGAAGTGGGAAGCTTGGTTCCACCTTGAGTTAGAGTCCCTCTCGTAGCCTCTTTAATTTAAGAATACTTTAAATTGAATTTATCTTGTTTCTTAATTTTTCTTAATTATATTGAATTTCATATCATGAATAAGTTATCTTTAATATAAATATTTCATTTGATAAATAAAGTAATGTTTTTATAATAAAACCCCTCCAATGGAGGTGCACTATCTGTGAAAACTCACAGTTATAATTTTGAGTGTATGATTTTTTCCATCATTTCGTTTCCCTTTAGACATTGTGTCATTGTGCCACTCACTAAAACCTTCCGATGATCCCTTGGTATAATATATTAAATAGTTGATTTTTTTTATCATGTACGTTGTGACCATATCTTTTTGAGAAACTTGTATCGGGTGTTTTCCTGGCCTCTTGGCCACCCCTTTGGGTGTTTACCCGAGCCTATATATCTAAAAACACTGATGGTGTCATTGTTTAACACCTGTCAGGATGACGGTGCTCCGCACCATAAGGTTCATCTTAACACCGTTTGTGGTGTTTTCTTGGCCACAATGCACAGCTAATTTTTTTACTTATATGAATTCTCTCATAAGATTTGTGTTGCATCTGGAGATGTTAAAACATACTCAAATTAAACTGTTCTCAAGGTGACTGATGTTTTATTATTAGAGTTCCAAGAAATGCATATAACATTGATAAGTAATACACCTCCAATATTTGACTCTCAATCAGTAGTCTCAACTACCTAGTACCACTTCTAAAAACAATTAATATAAAATATATATCTTTATCATACCATAATCCCGAATCAAGAGTCTCTTTTTTATAACATAAGATCAGTTTTTATAATGTGAAGGAAAAAAACATAGGATTTATTTGGAATCCTATCTAGAAGTTGTTGCCCCGCAGATGTCGCTGGACAGGACCAACACACCACGGTCACAACGCGGTCAAGCCGCGGTCACCCAACTGTCACACTACGGTCACACTGCAATCACATCACTGTCACGCCACGGTAATGTCGTGATTTAGCCCTGCTCTAGGATGACACCCCACAACGTTTCGCAGCCCTGTCGGAATTTGATGTATGATATCTAGATAGAGTTTTACATTAATTACCCTCCGATAGTTAATGGGGAGGGAGGTGACAGCCGGAATGTTTCCTCGTCTCCTCCCGCTCCGTTCACTCCTGGTCGGAAGATGTTGCACTGCGGATGTCGCTGGATCAGGCCAACATGACGCAATCACACCGCTGTCCCATGATGGTCGTGTCGTGGTCATGCCGCAGTCAAGTCACAGTCACGCCATTGTAATGCCATGGTAATGCCGTGATTTGGCCCTGCTCCAAGATGAAACACAATGGCGGTTCGCAGTCTAGTCAGAATTCAATGTATGATACCTAGATAGAGTTTTAGATACATTACCCACCCATAGTTAATGCGGAGGGAGGTGATGACCAAAATGTTGCCCCCCCTCCTCTCGCTCCCTTTGCTCATGCCCGGAAGATGTTGCCCCGCAGATGTTACTAGACTGGGCTAACACGCCGAGGTCACGTCCCGGTCACGCCACGGTCAAGCCGCAGTCACGCCGCAGTAATACCATTATTTGACCCTTCTAGAGGATGACAGACCGCGACCATTCACAGTCCTGTTAGTATTCGATGGGTGATACCTACATAGAGTTTTAAATACATTAGCCACCCATAGTAAATGGGGAGGGAGGCAATGGATGGAATGTTTCCCCGCCTCCTCCTGCTCCCTTAGATCCTGGCCGGAAGATGCTGCCCCACGGATGTCACTGGACATGGCCAACACACCGCGGTCATGCCACGGTCAAGCCACAGTCATACCGCGGTAATGCCATGATTTGGCCCAGCTCCAGGATGACACCCCATGGCGGTTCGATGTCTGGTCAGAATTCGATGTATGATACCTAGATAGAGTTTTAGATACATTATCCACCCATAGTTAATGGGGATGGAGGCGATGGCTGGAATTATTCCCTGCCTCCTCCCGCTCCCTTCGCTCTTGGTCGGACAATGCTTCCCCACGGATGTCGCTAGACCTGGCCAACTCACCGCGGTCACAATGAGGTCACGGTGCTGTCACGGTGCGGTCATGCCGCAATCACCCCGTGGTCACACTGCGGTCACACCTTGCTAATGTCGTGATTTGGCCCTGCTCAAGGACGAGACCGCAACAAGAACCATCATCCAGCCACCAACAGCAAAGAAGCAGCCTCCATAAGAAGCGACATAGATGAAACACATGAACATCATATGAACATGAAACCGGAGACCGAATAATCACACGAAACCGCCCCACTGTCATGAAAGCACCAAGGTCCACTCGATGCAAGCGACAACAAAGAGGAAAACGCACCCACCCACCCAAATGAACTCTGACACTCACCCCACAGAGAGCACACACTCCCACACTCAAAAACACACGCACGCACCCAACCACATGAACAAACGCTCCCAACCACCAACACAAGGAGGCCACCACAGTCCACCTATAAACCATCGGACACCAAAAACACCACAATCCAGCATGCACCAGCCACATCCAGCCCACACTGACCCCCTTCCACCTTCATTTCATCCCACTGCCACTAGCATTCCAACCCGCAATAGCCCCCCAACCACCTTCGAATCATCCCACACCATCCCTCACCACCTGCAACCAGCACCCTTCCAATAGCATTCCATCCCCCTTACACCTACATTCATTCCGGGACCAGCCCCCAGCCACATGAAATCCATCCCGCACCAGCCACCACACCAGCCCCACCCCCAACCTCTAGTAAAACACTCATGCTAGTCCACTGCCACCAGAAAAACATCCACAACCACCAGTTCCAGCCCTCACCAGCCCCTGACCTCCTACATCCCAGCTCACACCAGCCCATGACACATGCCCAACAACCCCCAACCACCTGTAGTCTAGCCCACAACAGCCCCTTACACCTATTGGAGCCCACACCAGCCCCCTTCCATCCCCCTACCGCCTGCCTTCTTGCCCGCACTAACCACTCCAGCCCGCACGAGCCACTGCACTATCCCCCAACCTCCTTCATTCCAGCTCACACCAACCCCATTCCACCTACAAAACAACCCCATACCACCTGTTCCAACCCACACCATCCCCATTCTAGCCCCTTTGAACTGCATTACAACACAAAAATATCCAATGATACTTGTAAGCATCTGATGATGAAATAAGGGTGGCCCGGATGCATGAGAAAAACTCTATGGACATCACAAAAAGGAAAGATGAAAGCGTATCCCATTAACTGATCCCTCTTTTCCCCGAAAAGTATCCATGTAAAGTTACATTAATGATCACCCAGAAAATTGTGGTAACGACGCATCTTTTAACCCCAGATGAGACCCTAGAAGGAAAGCTGAGCAGATCAAAAGCATCACATAAGAGGTCCCACCTAACCGAATGAAAATATTTGAATAAATCGATCTTGAAGGCACAGCTAGGATGCCCATAATCAAGATGGTATCCCCACAATAATTCATGGGTAACAAGATTCTTAGGAGGGGTTGTCCAGGGGGTGTCCAAGGGCTATCCAGGGGGGTTGTAGGGCAGGGTGCAGGAGGGGAAATCTAGCTGTGGTGTCCAAGGGCTCTCTAGGGGGGTCCATAGGGCAGGGGGAGGGTGCAGGTTGGGTGTTTTGGAGGGGATATCTAGTGGGGGTGTCCAAGGGCTGTCAAGGGGGGAGGGGTCTGCTGGGCAGGGTGCAGGTGGGGTGATCAGTAGGGAAAATTTCCTTTTCATAAGAAGGAGGCACTAAGGTAGAGTCTGAAGGTATAGATGCAGAGGTAGGAAGTTTTTAGATAAAATAGGTTGTAGATTTCAGACAACTTCAACTGAAGACATAACAAAAGGCTAGAATTAATAATGTATAGGATCATAAGAAGAATCAAAGGTGAAGAATGTCATGGGAATCACCTTTGGAGAAGCCACTAAAGTATTTGATACATATAGGAAAGGCTTCATAAGATTGAAAAGTTCTTTAATAATGTTTCATCATCTCTTCATACTACTAAATAAGTATTTCTTCTCCTCCATGAATAGCTTGAGTAGAGTTGTCATCACATTCCACTAGTCAACCTATTTCTTGAAAACCCATTCTACAGAATATGCCTCAATTATTCATGTTTAGATGAATGTACATCACCTATAACAACATGGAGATACTCTTTGACTGTAGACTAGATCTAATCAGCATCAACTAAAGGTGAGGTAGGTGGAACACTAGATATAGATGCCACAATAGGGACATTCTCCAATCTCTTCTATAAAGAATCATGACTGGAAACAATGAAGGTCCTCATTTCATCCATAACAGATCAAATGGTTTCTATATCACTGTCCATCCTTCAATTTTAAATAATAACTTCATGAATATGAAAACTCATCTTGGGATGAATATGACATACAACCACCTCAAAAAGGTGTCCAGCATCAGATTCATTAAGCTGAGTGATAGGAGGTTCTTGATAACTCTAAATTCCACTGAAATATAAAATAAGACTTTATCAAAAATATTATAAGTATATTATGGATACAAAATCTGAAGTCAATGTGTAAATAACTCTCTTAGCTCTATGTAAGCCAGCCTCTACAGGTTATGATTTGGTAGGTACATCTAGGGGAAAAGCCTGAAGCTCCCCATCTTGGTCAATCTGCTTTATTAAGGATCCCTTAGGTTATGTCCCAACTCCAATTGAGATAGTAGATCCACCATGCTCTAGTGGAACACTATGTTCACCACCATCACTATCTCCATATGAGTCTGGATATGATAGTCCAAAAAATTTGGAACCAGAGGAGGGATCCCCCTTACATGATACCTCATCATCAACCAAGGTAAAACCACCATGAGAATCTATATGCTCTCCAGTACCTTCTTCAACATTTTTAAACTCTGAATAGTAAACCAAATATGGAATAAAACCTTGTGAATTTTCCCACTCATCATGTGAAGCTACTTCTATATGAGGTGCATGATGGTGCATGTTTACAGGTGCATTGAAAGACTATTAGAGGTGGATGTGTACAGATACAGGTGCATATTTATTGGTCTAAAGTGTGAATTGGATGTCTGTTAGAGGTGCAGGTTTTACAGGTTTAGAGGTTCTGGTTTACTACTCGATGTGGGTTTACATGTCTGCCTATCTTTGATGTTTCCTAGGGAGTAGAGTTATTGGTCTGCACAGCTTTGATATGTGCTGCTTTGAAGTGTGATGTGCTGCGCTGGGGAGTATATGATATGACAATGGTTCACAGAATCATTGGTATTTAATATCCTGGGAAACCTGTGCCAACAGTTCACAAAACCATTTGTATTCAAATTATGGACAACATATATTCCAATGGTTTCAATGAATCCATTGGGATAGAATATATACCAACAGTTTTTGAACCGTTGGTATGTATAATGGATGGTATGTATACCAATGATTTTTGTTCCTTTGGTAAACATATATACCAAAAAATTTACATAAACCATTGGGGAATATTAATTTCACACCACATATACCAACAGTTCTTTAGAAACTATTGTTATAGGGCTATTGAAACGGCTTGCATACCAACGGTTTGTGAAATCGTTGAGATAGCCTATACCAATGGTTTCAGAGGCTATTCCAACAGTTTAGAACCATTGGATTAATTGATATTTACAGTAGTGAAAATACATGACATGTAATATATGCATGACATGTTTATCTAAGTGTATAATATGATGTATATAGTGATACTTCCTTATATCAGGCCAAGGTAAAATTTTAAAAATTTTATTAATAAATAAGTAGTGGAAAATATATAAGTCACTCACGGTGAAATCATATCAACTGTAATATTGAAAACATTAACATTAATTCCAAGACCTAGCCACATGGTCATTTCCCATTCATGGGGTGATCAGTCCAAAGCACAACTATTAACCCAAGCTCTGAAACATTCTTATACTCCCATCTACCAACCAAAAACAGATTGAAAAAAATGAAAAGAGCCCTTTTGATACAACTTTGTAACATCCTGACATGGCTCACTCCTGGACTGGTGGCTAGACCAGTCACCATATGACCTCAAGCACATCTCCCCATATATCAAAAGTTGTCGACTAGTATCGAGGGTCCAAGGATTGTCAGTGGGGGAAAGTAAACCCTCTTATTAGAGTAAACAAATGGACAATATTAGAAAATGGAGGAAATATCATGAATAATGATAAAGTAGTAGAATACATAATTATATAAATCTTGTATAAAACAAAATGGACAACACCAATGTTATATAATGCATGCATGTTATGATGGTACATCTATGAAACAGATAAACAATACATCATGCTTTACAAATCAATAAAGAAATAAATAAATTATGAGTCAATCCCTGAGGGAGATCTCCTCTAGCATCTCGAGCTTTTTCTCATTTCTCTGCTCTTATCTCCCAAATATATGAAAACAACACAATCCTACAACCAAATAGAATCTACTAGAGTACCCTAGTGCAATTGTGGCCCACGTAAGGTGTGAGATAAAAATATTAGTAGGCTGGGACCAATGGTGTATACCCAAAATCCAGACAATCAATAAATAATTTAAATAATGTGAAGGCATGCATAAATAAAGTAGTTCAATGTGACTATATAATAAAGTATCTACTTCATCCCTCAATTTGAGTCTAAACCTAAATTATACATTTTTCATGCCTACAAAATACTCACCTCGCATTCATTAACAATTACCAAATATTCAAGCCTTGTTAAATTATATAATCCTTGTTAATTGATATTATTTATTTAACCATATAAATCCATGGGTTCCCCTGGACACTCATATCTTAATACCTACCTTAGTCATGGCAGGATCTAAACCATTTTCTATATTAAATCACAAATCATTACATTGCACTGGATTTAATTAACCATTTAATTGAGTTAATCTATGACCAATTGGACCCATATTCCAATTTCAATTATTGGGTGTAGAAAGTCATTTATAGCACCCATGTGAGTATTTGGAGTAGTAGTCCTTGATTCAAAACCCATGGGTACATGGAGCATCAGTCCCTATCCCATAAAAGAATATTTGCATGCAAAGTGGGTGTAAAAGGTGATGTCTTGCACCCCTTGAGTATTGGAGCATCAATCCCTATCTCACAACATGTTTATCAATCATATATATATATTTATCATTGGTGTATAATTCCATGCATAACACCACAAAACCATCAAATAATTAATTCATAAAATAATTAATGGAATCTCTTAGTTAATTGAACAACTAATTAACAATATAGAACTCCCGTAAAATAATTATACAAATAATTAATCATTCAACATCAATATAGTTAATAATTAATTAACAATTAATTATTCTGGACCACATGAAAGTCAACCAGATGATTAACTTGATATTTAATTATCCAAATACCTTAACCAAAAACATGATAATTAATTTACCAATCAATTAATATTATTCACTTAATAATCAAATCGATTAATTAAATACCATAAAATTATTAGTTAACACAATAATTAACTAAGTACAAATTACCATTAATTAATCCTTCAATTAATTAATCTACAAGAAATAACATTCGATAATTAATTTTCCAAAAAAATATTTATCTCAATCTAAATCTCATCTCTCCATAATTAATTTCACAAAATTAATTATTTAATTCAATTACTACAAAAGCACATAATTAATTGAAAATTAATTATGTCAATTTAGACAAAATTACTTATCAGGTAAATTATTTTTAAAAAAAATTAATTTATCACATCATTCCCATTTAATTAATTCACAATTAATTAATATATTTCAACAAGGTTAACATCCCTTAATTAATTAAATAATAAATTAATACTATTCAAGAGCCTCATCATCCCATGATTAATTCAAAAATAAAATATTCATTCTATGGCATAAAATCGTCATATATTAGTACTAACAGAAAGATATATGGAAAACTCAAACCACAAGCAAACATGATATAACACTTCTCATACTTTTTGGTTTAAAGGATGCGCACCTCGATTGATGGGATTTATTAAAAAAACATGAAATTACTTATCAAGCAAATAACTTTTGACAATTATAATTTTAAATCATTAAACATGCTAGATTCAAATTAAGTGGCGTTCAATATAAATACTTCACTGCATGGATTTAATTTCTAATAAAAGTGAGGTAGGAAATTTATTAATGAATTGATAAAATTGAGGACTTGAAAAGGGACCCAAACACAGGGTGTAAACAATTCAATACTAAACTACTTTACATATAGCGGCAACCAATCCACAATTCGAATGAACATAGCATGCACACACACCTTCTTATATATATATAGACAAATATATATGTGCGCGTTGTCTACAAAATTGATTAACAATTCACTAAATCAATATTATGAAACCATAACCAGTGCAATAAGTTCAACGAACCTACCACCATATACTAGGGGCTCATATAAAATTTCAAAACAAAAATAGACAGTCCAATAAAAAACAGAGTTACAAATTCTTACCAAAAAAGCAACGTCGTTTAACCGAATCAGCCCGAGAAGCCTCTCCTTTGTTGGTGATTGTCGGAACACGGAACAACGGGTCTCCAGAACCTCATTGCACATCCTTAGAATTGAAGAAATAAGGAAACCCAAATAATCCAGAGCTATAGGGTTTCAGCTAAGAAAAATAGGGGTGGGTGGAGTCAAATGGTAGATACGAAACACAAAAAATATGCCGACAAACTCACGTTAACGAGGCAAAAAAGACTCATGAAGACACCCAAAGGATCCGATCACACAAAGATGATCCGACAAGGGGGGTGTTGAATGAACCATAGGGGGTGGGGGCCTAGTGTCTGTCATTACTCCTACAATGCGCCTCCTCCTTCATTGTCTATCAAACAACTATTTAACACCATAATAAACTGATAGATTTAATATAATAATAATAAAATTTATTTTTCTCATTTAATATAACGTTTCTACATTAATTAACCTTTAAATAAATGTTTCAAAAGTAATTATGAAATTCCCCCTTAATCATTAAATTAAATTATTTTAACATTTATTTAATTAAATAAATACTACAATAATAATAATATCCTTACTATTATTGTTATTATTATTAAATATTTCTTTTATTTCAATTAAATAAAAACCTATTTTAAGAACTGGGTAACCGCGCAGCTAACCCACACGGTTTGGCTAACCATGCACAACCTGATTACACTCAACTCTTAATTTACATGTCTTTTAATATTACCATTCATTGATAACCACTAACTCTTCAATAACCTAATATTTAATTCAATTCATTCAAAAAAAAATTAATTAAATAATTTCCCCACTTTTTGTTATTTAATTAAATTCTCTCATCCCAATTTAATTAAATTAAAAAGTCCAACTCATCATTAATTAATTAATTCTCTGAACAATAATTAATTAAATAAAACCTCCACTTCACAGTGATTAATTAAATTTATATTGACCTTGAATTTAATTAAATGAAACGCCCTAAAACTAATTTAATTAAACATTTTCAGCCTCAAATTAATGAAATTGAACCACCATAATAATAATAATCATTATTATTATCATCCAATAAAATATTTATTTGATAAAACCCCAAAATCCCCACTAAACATCATTTATTTAAATTCACTTTAACTCAATTTAATTAAATAGAACCATGGTTTCACATCAATCAATTAAATCCCCCTTTTTCTTGGATTTAATTAAAAAATCCTAAAATCTATTATTATTATTTGTCATAATAAATATAACAACAATAATTAATAATAATTATTATACTCACAAAACCATAATAATTATAATAATCACATTATTATTATTATCCAACCATAGATAAACCCAACACTTCAAATAAATAAAAACGTTTATTTATTAATTCAAAAACTCCTTATTTAATTAAACACAACTTCATTTAATCTGAAACTCCTCATTTAATTTCACAAAACATTTCCTACTCATTTAATTAAACGTTTCTTTGAGATACCCATATGCCATATTAATTTCACACAAATGATACTCCCCATTAATCATGAAATTATAATCTTTTTACATAAAAGTTACACCCCATTAATCATGTAACTAAAATATATTAAAATACAAATAGTTTATGACACCATGATAATAATAATAATAACATTATTATTATTAAAACATTCTTCTATTTAAAAAAATTTCTAATTTAATATTATTAATTTAAAATAAATAAAATATTAAACGCGATAAGTTATACGGGTTGGACCATAATTGTGTGCAGCCTGTGCTGGTCCATTAAAGTTTAATTTTCCAGATCTAGTGCTCTCAATACTTAATGGGACACCCGCAAAAATTATCAAGTATTCACCCAAGTCATAAAAAACACCTTTAAGTGTTCCAACACTTAGAATAATGTTCTGGAGCATACTTTAAAAAACAAATCATCGATACACGAATTTTTTTTTGAAAACCTTCATAATTTAAACCAAGTTAAAAAAACATGGGACATTAAAAATATGGTCATAAAGCTAATAGTACCTCACATATGTAAATGTATGACTATGATCATGAAAATGTTTTGGTCTTGAAGAGTATATTTTACATTAATCTATTAGTACCCAAGGTTTAGATGAATTTTATTACAATAATATAGTGATTGTAAGAAAACTAATTCTAAAAGTATCTATATAATCTTATAAGAGAAAATGATAATGTATATTATTTAAAAAACCAAATTGGGAAATAGAGTTCTTGGGAATGACGAAAAATTTCTAAAAGTAAAATTTAATTAGAAAAATCTAGTGAAATATGATTTGAGAAATGATAAATAAAATTGTCTCATATGGAAATAGATATATGTTGTATATTATAAATTCCATAGAAAAATATTTATATTAATATTCCATAAATATTCATAATAAGAAAATTACATGAATTTTGGTAGATATTCATTGGATTTTTTGAGATCATGCGAAAATAAAAGATATTTTATACGAACTTATCTATAAAAACCTATTAGAACAAGTTATCAATTTCATGGAGAATGTTTTATATGTTTTCATCATTGACATATGTCTAGGAATTGTATTTATGGACATTTTATAAAAACATAGAAATATATTCCAAACTATTTAATGAAAATTAATCATGTAGATGAGGATATAAATCCTATGAATGTGATAAACAATACTTAATCACTTGGTGAATGTTATATTGAAAATGGAAATATATATAAAATTTTATAAAATTATTACACATAAACAGAAGTTGTATGTAAATTCATAAAGTGGGTTTGAAAGAATAAATGAAATGCCAAGGGTTTATAGTATGTATTAAATTTTTAAGAGTCTAGTAAAAGAATAACATGACTGTAAGGGGATAAAATTAGTTAATGAAATTAAAGACCAAAGGGTGCATATATGAAGTGTATAAATCTTATATGTAAAAATATGAAATAAAAGGTAAAATTTCATTAACCAACGAAGTTTATCCATCCATCAGAAACCCAATAGAGCACGTGGTAATGCCCAACATGAATTCACAATCTCTCCAAGATAGTGAAAAGCACCAGGGCATTAATGTATGCATAAAAAGGAATAATTTCAAAAAATAATATTATGTAGAAATCAGTAGATAATCCCAAGAAATAAAGAATGACTCTCCTATACATTATACCTTAATGAAAAATAATATTGATAAACAGAATTGAAGGAAATCCAAATTGAGTATAATCAAATTAAACTTCCAAATAAACTCATAATGAGTATATAAAACTTAACAATATCTCATATATAATAAAAGATTAAATGGATTATACAAATAAAAACCGAATGAAAAATGAAATACAATCCTTTTGTGACCACATAGTAACCACCACCCACCAATAATAAAACCTCTTCATGAGAATCCCTTGAAAAATATGATCCTATAAAAAAGACTCGGGTCTGCCGACATTGAGGGGCACATGTAGGGTGTGATCATGAACAATGCCAATATAATTTCACTAATGTTTCTATGAATTTACATTACCAATAAAACCCAAACTTATTATTTTGAAAATCAACTAATTAAAATAGTGTTTTTATCATTTCCTAAAACAAACTCACTTCCATCTTAAAAACACCATTTGAAAACCCATTTTAAGTAATATTTGAAATCTCCTGTATAAAAATAAACCCTTAATCCTATACCAGAAAATAATATTCATTAATAACCATTGTAAATTGTAATAATATAAATAAATAATAAAAGTCATTTTTGAAAAATCAAGTTTTGTGACATGTCATAAATCTGACACTAAATATGAAATAAAGTATAAATAATGCACCACATGTATGAAGACATAAATAATATGTATTCAAGGGATGTTCTTAAATATAACATGTGGAAACCCTTTAAATACTTGGGATTGAACAATATATTGTCCTATAGATGCATTCCTAAGTTTATGACTAATCTTATTACCCTCAAATAGACTCACTGGTGGCACATCCCAATGTAATGGACACTTGTTATTCCAAAACGATCTAATAAATTTAATTAATACATTGATAATAAATGACTTTCATCACTATCTATACTTACAAGAAGACCCATAATGATATTAACTTTGGAAGGTGACTTAGCCTTCATATATAATATATAAATCATGAATAAATATAATCCAAACTCATATGGTCATCCAACATCCTTAAACTGTCCATGTGAAATTTATCTTCATAAACCAATCAACATCTAGATATAATCAGAAAAGAGAGGGCTTATATGGTGGTTAAGAAATTTTAAAAAATCATTCCAATATACCAATAGAGACTTCACATTTTAAACTGGTGATGATTTTCAAACAAAAAATCATTTATTTCAATATTATTACAAAGTACATTAAAAATTTCAAACCCTTTTCCAAAAATAGAAAGTGTTTTTTCAGGAAATATTTTATAAACATGTTTATAATACCTTTGAATGTTTTTTTACAGTGAAGAACGAATTTAAGGACCCAATGTTTAAATATGAGAACTTATGAAAATAATATATATATATATTTATACACTTATATAAGACAAAAACACACACACACATAGATATATAATTTTATCCATTATTTTACCCATATGCACACAATTATTATAGTCACAAAGGAATCATGTTGAGAATCGTAATTCAAGTAACCTAGCTGAAAGTAAAAAAATCCCTATGTAAGTCTAATAAATCCTCAAAATTAAATAATTCAAATCAATTAATCATCCAAAATAAATAAAACCAAATCAAATAAAATCATTAAGGTTAATTCTTCATTAAAATCTCTCAAATTATTTGGAATGGTGTCCTGGGAATTTTATTAAGAGCATTGTATATATATATATACACATTTATCAAAAATGAAAAATCAAAAAAATTCATATTATTATAAAACCATTTCCCCCCAAAAATTTCATGATTTATTTATAATATAAAATGATGACGAATTAAATTAAAATGAGAATAAGAAACCCCAAACATATCATCATGTTCTCTTGAAAGAGAATAAATATAAATGAAAACCTCAAAAGATGTGTTGATGGGATGAAACAATCTAATACATAATCAATAATTCTGGGAGAATAATTCACACACCATAACATCACATGAAGCAATGAATGTGGTTAAAGCCTCACCTTATGGTTTGACCATCATTGTTTAAAGGAAAGTGGATTCAATAAAATCAAGGAAGAATAAAAAACATATGAATAGTATGAGGGTTAACTTTGATGTAAAAATTAATAAACAAATTTAAGAGTTCTTATAATACAAGGGGGATGAGTGTAGGTGTGCCTAGGGTTTTCCCTTAAATGTATCAAGTTAATGAAAGAGAAAGAACCCCTTTGGGGTTTTATTTTTGATTTTAAAAAATTAGAAATCCCAAATTTCTATGAAGCATATCACGTCACATAGTATAGACACATGCTTGGAAAAACCATTCAATTTTTACTAGGAATAGAGGTAATGTTTCATGATTAGTCCATGTCGGGTGAGTAGATGTGTTACAACAAATAGTAATTAAACTAGTAAGAAAATATACACAATCCATGGTTAACAGCATAGCCAATACAATTTTTTTTCCAACCATTCAATAAGAAATCTAAATCAGAATTTTATAATTTCATAGAAATTCAACTTGAAACTCATGGAAAAAACCATGGGACACCAAATTAATAAAATAATAAGGAAAAAAGGATGGGATGTGATTACTTTCCCAACCATAACTCTTTTCTACCCATGAAAATCACTATTTTTTTTAAATTTAATGGTAATAAGGTTTCTCTAAACTAAAGAAAGAAACATCCAATCAATCACCTCCAAAATAATGTGATCCACTATATAAGGCATGTCACTTATCTTTTAAGTCACACATGGACATTAAAAAAGGGATCAAATAAAGGCAACTAGTAGTGGGTCTCCCCATATTTTAAGGATTTCACATACAAGGTGGTTCAAAAGAAAAATGGTACTCGAGATATTTCAACAAAAGAGGAAGCATACAACCAACCAAAAAATATAAATAGATAATCCATCTGTGAAAAAATTCAAAAATATTAAAAAAACATCTATCACTCTAAATTAATAAAAGATATGATGTAATGAACATGCTTTTCATGAAGGTAAATATAAATATTATTTTTGATTAAATTTACATTAAATGGATATTATAATGTTATACAATGGAGTCATGGGGGTCATGAGGGTGTTCGGGGATGGTTCAGATCCCAAAACCCAATAATCTAGAAAAAATAATTGGGAAATATGGTTAGTAGAAATAGTGTGGCCCGTCACGCACAATCTATAATAACTATGTGCGAAAAAAATAGGTGCATCAAGAGACAAATATTTTTTTTGAAACCATAAGACTCAAGTAACATGATTGTGGGAAAACTACAGACATTTTTTAGTGTTATTTTTCATGATTTTCACACGGCTTAAGAAACTATGCACCTTAAATATACTGGAATTTTCTTTGAGTAGTGGATTGAGCATGGTTTGCACACAACTTTAGAAAAACATGATTCCAAACAGTGTACATCTTATTTTGAGGTTGAAATGAACATAATTATCTTATTTTTTTTCTTATAACACTATTTTCATTTCCCTTCTCTTAGTTTAAGTGGATATATATTTTCTCCACCCATAAGCTCCCAAAAACCTCAATATAGGCCTTGAGATAAATTTTGGGTTAGAAGTCAAAATTATGGTCCATCGAATGAATTTTATATCTTATGGTGACCTCATTAGTTCTCTTCTATTCGATCTATATTTATATTTGAATAAATTTAAATTTTTAGGTGAAATCTATTTTTCCCATTTTTTAGGAAATTGGACTTCTCCATCGATTTCTCCCAACCCACTTCAAATACGAGGTCTCCATTAGATGAGGATTTCTGGAAGCCCCTATGTTTGGTGGTCTCATCATTTTTACTAGGATTTTTGGTGTTTTCATATCTTTCTGTTATTTCATAGGCAATTATTTGACACACATCACTGTTTCATTAAGTTCATCATATTAAAATGATCAATACAACTTGTATATTCATATTTATCCTTATTTAATATGTTAGAGGACATTGAACTCAGTTATGGACACCCCTTTGGCGTTCTTACTTGATTTCCCTTTACAGATTGTCGCTCAATTCCCCAAAACGCTTTCTAAGCATTCATCTTATATTTTTAATTAAATTTACAATATAATTGAAATTATTAATGAACCCAAGGAACCTCCTAGGATCTAGTCTCAACTTATAATTGGAATTTCCCATGTATGTAAGCACCTTATTGACCATAAAACTCTTTTAAATGACTCTTGAGCCTTATAAACTGAATTTCCATGTTTATAGAATAAAATGGATAGATTATATAGAATGGATTATAGATGATGGATTCAATTCCTTAAGTGATTAAAATGGATTAAATGAAATTAGATATAAATGGTGGTAATTCCACGCCAATATTTATGTTTTATTAAATGCTAATTGTGAATTATAATGAATTGTTATAATTGGAATTGAGAAATCTGATATGAGATGTAAGGACTCATGTTTTAAATTTTAAATACGAATATTCCTTGATATAGTATATATTATGATGGTAAGGGTTCTTTCAGGTATGATGGTTTCACACTCCCTTACATTAGATGTTGATCATGATGTCTCACACCACTGACTCAATTTCTATGATGGTTATGATGCACCACATCCATTATTTCAAGTGGTGACATGATGTTAAACTCATCATATCAAGTGTCAGGAATGGTCTTCCCCACTCATTATAAGATATATTACATGTACCATGTTTCATGATATTTTATTCTTGTTCATAATTGTTATGGATGACTGTGTTATGTCATTGTCTAGCCAGCACCTAGTATTCAAGGTATATGGCCGTTAGCATCCACATACACTTGGTCTATAAATTTGGACACAATATATAACTATAGTATATATATATTATTAATATATATATAGTTACTTATCAGACATTCATTATGGACATGAGATAAAGGAGGTATTGCTTCTATTTGTCCTTTAGGAACCAGAGTGGGTTGTTCTTCATTTATTCGTCATTGTTTATTATTTCATTTATACCTACACAATATTTAGCTATGAGCACTAACTGGATTACTATCAACACTGTCAGTGGTGGCATACTGAGATTTATCTCGAACCTTACTCCGGGATTCTATTGGTACCCACGATGATTACATGACTGTGTATATGTATAAAAGAAAGTTCCCTGCTATAGGTCTTTGATATCATTAACTTATAGAAGGATAATAGAAGCATAGGATTGAGTGTATGCTTAAGATTCTAGTGGAGTATCCTTTTTTATCTTTTATTAGTTTTTAGAGAATTATTATATATTCATATCCCTCATTACCCATTTTTTACAAAAGCATTCCATGAACCAATGTATATGAAACCGCCTAGTGGAATTAATTATTATTCTCTTATTCTGTTATTTCTTATTTTGTTTTTTATCTATTGTTTTTGTTGAATATGCTTCAAATTTTTTTTGTTTATGGTCATATATGTTGTTCCACTCTAATATGAGGGTATAGTATCCCCACTATTCCACCTTCACACCCTATCTACTATTCAGTAAACTCTGGCTTATGGGGACGTGGACATGAGGTCATGTTACACACTTGATTAGTCCTCGAGTTAAATGGATCTAGGGTCAGGATGCAACAAAGATTTATTAGATCATATTTTTCATTTATCTTAGTTTTTGCATATTAGACAGGATAATATTAGGTAAAGGAATTTGGAAATGTCCATATTCTTGGATGTATCTAACCCATGTATAGGGGTAATCCAAATTACAAGGGATCGTGAAATTATTGTTATTAATTATTCCATTTATGGTTGATATGACTTCATCTTTGGGTGAAATAGATGTATTGTGGTGTTATTATTATTTGTATTAGTGAAATGATGATTTCTTTTACCTAGGCCCGATGAAATGGGGGGTAATGCATTACATACATCATTATAGGAACAATAGGGATGATATGATATTCATATTTCAATGTCATGGCTGTTTTAATCATGAATTTTCTTGTTACATATTATTATTGCCTTTATTATGTAATGAAATGTGTTGAAATTTGATGTAGGGGTTGGAAAACTTAGTTGAAACTTAAACTACCATATCTAACCTAATTTTTTTTCTACATAAGTTAAAGAGGAGACATTAAGTAGTTACTTATTTATTTTTGAGCCATGGATCATTGGTCGCATGGGCTTAAAGATGTTATGGCATTGGTAATATGACACCATATTTTAGTTCACACGTAGTAAGTACCCTTATTGATTGGAAATGATTATTAATATAATTCATCCATTTAAATAAAAATTAAATATTTAAGTGAGAAAAAATTTAAAATGAATATAAATTTTAATGCGAAATAACCATCTTACACATGTGGAACAATGACTTGGACCTAAACTGGGCCTTAGTACTGGGTTGTGAGACAACTCTTGAATTATTATGGCCAATAGGGTCTCTTATACCACCTATTCCTTGATTATTGAAAATGAATAGAGGCAATATTGTATCTATAATAAGTGTATAAACCTATCATATTCATATATTTTTAATATTATCAATTTTTAAGATATATTCTAATTTGTGCATTTGGAATTTCAATATCATTCTACCATGATGTCCTCCATTCGTACGCCCTAAAGGCAGTGACGACCATAAACCAGAGGTGATAGTCCTTGAACAACCAGTGATTCCTCATATTGTACCACCTATAAAACCTCTTTATTTTCTTAATATGGTCATTAATTTCCATTTATAAGATGGATTTCTTAGAATGTTGTATTATATGTAAGGTGTGGTTTGACCATTGCCATATATGGAAATGTTTACTCAAGAATTATATCAGTATCATCCTACCACCATTTCGAGGGATGGAGGACCTCACACTATTGACTCTTGGAATGAATTTATCCTTTTTATATTCGAGCATCTTGGTATTCTTCTAGAGATGAGGGTAAAACATTATGCATATATGATGTTTTATTCTTCCAAGATGTGGTGGGATATTATTACCCAAGGAGATCAGTATAAAGATATGGTCTCAGTAGATTTCTAGATGATCTTCTATTGCTATTTCTTTAATGAGAATCTGAGGGCTGATAGAGCTAGAGAATTCATGAACATAAAATAGTGAATTATATATATTACAGAATACTCTTCTTGTTTTACGAATATTTAGTGGTGTTTCCTACTCTAGATGGTGAAGATATTATTCCCTCTAGGTGATTTGAGGATTGACTACTATACGCCATCTGGTTGTAGGTCAATGTATTTAGGTTGACTACTATTTCAAAAACAGTCAACAAGGCCCTTATTGCTACGAAATAATTGAGGGACGATGATTGTGAGAGTCATGGACGCTTGACACCTTGATCTATTAGTGCATATTCTTCTAGTGAAAGTATAATTTTGGGGGTACTCATGAATGTGGCAGTAGTTAGGATCCTCATGCTGATAGTTTTTTGATTTTTCGTCAATGCGAGATGCTAGGACACATGAATCCTTAGTGATTATGAGATCCTATGGAATGATGATTCTATGACAGGATGATCCATACCCGATGTTTGTAAAGAAATATTCCTTCAAGACCTTGAGGGAAGAAATTTACTCCTTCCCCACATTCCAGAGTGGGGCTATAAGTATCAAGATAAGAAGGAAGCTATAATACCATCAGCCACTCAGGCTGAGGTGGCGGTTGAGGAAAAGGTATTCATAAACATGAATCCCAATGGTAGTAGAGCAGGAATTCATAGAGACATCAGAAAATGAATTTGGTCTATCTTACATTCAATATACTTACAGTCCAGCCTATGTTAGAGGATCAAACCAGTAGACCTTCTACTATACTAGGTACAATTCTAGCATTCTAAACTTTAGTGTTTTTTTATTTGAAAAAGTCACATCTTAAATGTTTGTATCTAAGACTATTATGAAGAGTCTCGGCCTCATGATTGAGCACTTCTATTTTGTTTGGATGTTAGATACCCCGTTAAGTATCCGATTAGAGGTTGTTCTCCTTTGTAAGTATTTTCCTCTTAATATAAAAGGATACCTTTATATGAGGAATCATTTCATCCTCAACATGACATGATTTGACATAATTCAAGGTATGGAAAAGTTAGTTCCCCACGAATCCTAAATTGAATATTATCATTATGGTTTGATGTTTACATCACCAAAGTGTGTTAGTAACATGCATAAGGTATAAAAAGATGTTAGTGCGACTAGAGCTAGAACCGAGAAGTAGAGGCTAGGTAGTGTGACTACTCATACTGATGGTCCTTTCCTAGATGATAATGGGTTGTAACCCAATGTTTTGCTCCTGTATTATATAATTTTAGAGACCTCATTCCCAATGAATTATCTATTTTAAAATAAGTGTGATAGGAATAATTAACTATTGATCTTGTTCAAGGGGAAAGACTAGTGACTATTACTCCTTACAGTATGACACCAATGAAGATTCTGGGGCTCAAGTTGTAATTGAAAGATCATAAGGACAAACATTTCATACACCCAATAAATTATCACTAGGTATCACTATTATTTTTTTCCAAGAATTTGAATGACACCCTTAGGCTTTGTGAGGATTACCATCGATAGAACTAGCTCCTAGTAAAGAATCGGTATCCACTACCTAGAATAGATGAACTCGCTAGTCAAATACAAGGAGAGACGGTGTTTTCAACGATAGATATGTTGTAGGCCTATCATCATGTGAAATTTAGGTCTTTATACATACCTCCATGACTTTTAGGAGTGGATTTGTTTAAATATGAGTACCTGGTCATGTCATTTGGACTCAAAAACACACCTGTTATTTTTATGGATCTTATTAATCATGATCTCCAGCATTATAAAGATTCATTCATTGTATCCTTTTTTGAGGAAATATTTTTGTGTTAAAAATCAATAAATTACCATCCCAACCATCTTGACATAATTCTTACTACCCCAAGAGAAAATCAGATCTATTCTATGCTTAGTAAATCCAACCATTTGATCGAAAAAGTACACTTCATGGTTCATATCTTCTCAAAGTCAAGTGTTTCAGTTGATCCTGAGAAACTGAGATCTGTAGTTTCTTGGGTGAATCCCTAGAGCGCCTTTTACATTTGGAGTTTCTTGGAGATAAATAGGTGTTATTGATGATTCATCTCAAATTCCTCGTTCCTTGCAGTTTATCTTATGTGCTTGAAAAATAATGGTGTGAAATTAGATTGGTAATATTCTTATGAAGTAGGCATTCAAAATTTGAAGTGGTGTTTGACATCAGCACCAGCACTAATTTTTTCAGAGCTGGGTAGGGGATATAATATATATTGTGACACACCGGGTATTAGTAGTGGAGCTATTCTAATCCATGATGAGGGAGTCATCACATTTAAGTATTAGCAGTTGAGTCCCCATGAGTGGAATTTCCCAATGAACAACCACAAGACCAGTGTTATAGTTCATGCTCTATATTTTTGGAGACATTCACTACATGATGATAATTTTTTGGTATACACTGATCAAAAATTTCACAAGTCAATATTTACAGAGCAGGATCCGAATCTCAAGAAGTGCATGTGGATTGAGTACCTAAAATCATTTTATTTGGATCTTGCCTGCATGCATGGTAAAGGAAATTTCATAGTCGATGCTCTAAGAAAGAAGACATTGGTACAAATATATCTTGATTCCCATAGTGAATGTATGATCATGGACATATTAATCGAAATTATAATTGAGTTTTATGAGGATCATGGTTATATAATACTCACAGACCTTGGTAGTGATCTCTAATATTCTATAATTGGTAATAATTATGCAACTGTCTGATTATGAAGGGCTCTTCCTAAGGTAAATATTCTCAGATTATGATATATATTCATGTTAGACCGTTGATGAGGATGATACTCTACTATTCCATGTGCATTTATGGATCTTAACAGACATTAGAGAGGAATTTATGTTAGAATTTCATGCCTTATCATGGGAGGTGCATCCCATTTTCACCAAAATGCATCAAGATTTATTAAAATATTATTGATTTCTAGGTGTGAAATGTGAGATTGTAGGCCACATCACCGGATTTTACACCTTTTAGTAGGTAAAGGAAGAACATTAGTGACTAGTATAGATTTTATAGCTATTTTCCATTCTCAAGTGTAAATGGGATGATGTTTCGATGGATTTTGTGAATGGTTTACCCAAATCACCTCATAGAAATGGTATAATGTGAGTTTTTATTATTATATAATGATGGTATCAAATTTCATACCTATTCATGGGACCTTCTCTATAGATGATATTTTATGACTATAAGATAGGGAGGCTGTATGTTTTTATTGAGATCATTATTCTATAATTTATGGTAGATGTTCTCACTTTACGTCATGGTTCTAGTTGGGGTTTCATAATTTAACATTCCACATTTTGAACAGGACCAAAATTCTATGGAAATTTAAATTTTTATAGATGTTGGGTGAGTAATTTTTATAAAATGGGTCTCGGAACACTGCAATGTGTTTTCTTTTAAAGAAGTTATTTTAATTAAATAAAATCTTAAATTGAAAATTAATTAAATGAAATTAAATGAACAATGAAATAAAAAATAATGAAATCATTTAATGATAATAATAATATTATTTTTATTATTTTTTATATTATTATTACAGTTAATCCTATTATATTTTATTTATATTTTTTAGTTTTATTATTATTATTTAGTTTTTTGTTATGTTTTCTAGAACCCCAAAAGTGGTCCCCGTCCTAGAATCACGCGACACCCTCCCTTTAACCTAGGCATGTGTGGCCCCATCTCCCCATCCCTATCCATGGTTTATCCCTCCTGGTTGCGACCTCCCTACAGTGCGCCCCCTGGTCGACTACCTTCGACGCACGTGAGCCACCCATCTCCATGATTCCTCTCTAATCACTGTTTTACCTTTTTTCTACACTGTTATCTTTCGATCCGATGAGGTAGGTCTCTCTCCCCTATTCTCCTTCCATTTCCAGATGCTATTTGGCTTCCCTGTCTCCAAATATGGCGTGACCAAACATAGTTTGAGGTTTAATACTAATTTCCAGTTTTTGTTTGGTTTTAGGGTGTTCAAATTATCTCTTGGGCCGCATTTGTGCATGTTGGAGTAACCAATGCCAATGGTGAAGCAGTTCGACTCAATTTGGTCTTCCTGCCAGTGATTTCAGGTAAGGGTTTCCTCTATTATTATTATTTCTTAGTTTATATTAGTTGTTTTTTTTCAATTTATGAGTCCCTGTTATTTATTTTGAGGCGCATTGGTCTTTTCCGCATTAATTTTTTTCCTTGATAACTATTTCAGTGGGTTTTGAACATCTTTATGGGCACACATGCATATAGCTAGGTATGAAATTATATATATATATATCTTCTATGGTCATGTTCTATGATGTTTTGGGGAAAACATACATCAGTTCAAGGAGATATATATATATATATGTATATATATGTAAGTGCATGTGTGTGAGAGGGTTACTACTTGAGATAGAAAGAATCGGTTCGATTCCACTTTTGAGGTACGGTCCCTTTCCTTGAACCTTTAATTTAGTAATGAATAATTTTTTATTTAATGTACCATTCAAAGTTTTTAATTAATATAGTTTTATTTTCAATTAAAAATATTCCTCGATAAAGTTTGTAAAATTAATAAAAGTGATATATGTTTTTCTTGATAACAATGTAATTTTTTTTGTAATGAAACCCCTCCAACAGAGGTGTGTTGCCTTTAAGATAAAAATTTAGTGACATAATTTTTTGTTGTCTTCATTATTGCCTTACTATTTTCCTTATGCTTATGTTAAAATTTTTTAATGACATCTTTATGTTATTGAGCTCTTGTAATGTAGTTTTTATGTCTCAATTATTTTGATGAAATTGTTTAGGTGATTTTAATTTTTAGAATGAATTTGGAAAGTTGTTATCATCTATTATAGGTAACGAGCATGAACCCTTTAAAACTTGTACCTTAAAATCAATTTTCCATGTTTAGGAAATTTTAGTAAGAATGACCTTTAGTAGGAATGGTCATACCAATTGGAATTCCTTGAATAAATGTTTTAGCCATAATTAATTGTCTTACATGTATTAAAATTATTTGGTATGTTCTATCGTGAATTTGTGGCCTCCGCATATGGAAAAACCCATTCAAGGTGTTTGCCTTGCCTCTTGACCACCCCTTTGGGGTGTGCCAAACCTTAGTGGCCTTTTTCCTAATTACATGTGTTACAATATGAGGTTAACTATTTAGGAATGGTTCTTGGTGTTGACCTTGACCTATCAAATCAGTTTGATTAAATGTTTTTAATATTGTGGTGTGACCACGCCTCTTAATATAAATGAATGTGAATAATTTATATAAATTGTAACAAAAGGAATAGAATGTTCATTGTGATATCCTTTTCCTTAAAAGATCTTGGTTGTAATGAAATTGATCATGGATTTGGAATTTCATAAGAGGTACGATCGTATTCATTATATATATTAATGGTAATAACTATTTTACAATGGTCTATAACTGTGGTAAGGGGGCTCCTTTTTCTTATGTTTTGAAAGAATTCAAGTGAAATGATATGTGCATTAATTCTATGTTTCTCTTAATATGGGTTGGATGAGAACATGGGTTCCATAGTAAGGACTCATGGATGGACCCTTGTGCTCGGGTGGTTATACCATGATGCTCTGAGGAAGTGATGTTTTAGGCTCGCCAAGATAGGGATTCTTCCGAGCATTTTAATATACTTTTGGGTGATACCAGTTCCCTAAGGGGAAACCGAGGATAGTTCTATTAGTGAGATGGATACACCAATCCTCAGAAGTTACTTGGTGGTAGACACATTGTTTTCATACAACAAACGATATTTGGACCTTTGAATGGATTTCCTTGGATGGGCTAATGACATTGGATAAAAATTAGTGGATGTATAGTAGAGATACCTCAGAGATGTTCTCAGACTCCTACTCAATATTTTTTGAATTGAATTGAATGATTTCTGTGGTTAATTTCTCATTCTATACATGTTTCTTCTATTTATATTAGATAATATACTTGTGACTTTTCTACCATTATTATTAACACACTTATGTGATGACATCAGAATTAGACCCCAAACCTAAGAATGATCTTAGAGGTGAACCTTCTTTGAGTTTCTTTGTTACTTTTGGCACTGGTACACATATTATGCTTTCACCTATCCTCTTTTATAATATCTAGATTAGGTCAAAGCTGGTGGTATAGGACATGTGTCCATTTAGGAACCCATACCATGTTTCTATTATTAATTTTCAATCACTATTCATTTATTTAATATGGAACACTTCTTAATTAATATTTCATTATCTTGACTTTCCTAGATGTTAGTGGTTCTTACCTACTGAGATTTACATCTCACACCTACTCAGGCCGTCATTGAAATAGGGTACAAGAGCAGACCATTCTTGTTTACAAGACTATGAAAGAAAATTGATTTCTTTTGTTGTGTTTTTTGTACCTGGAAGTTAGGAGCAAAGGACTGAGCTAGAGCTAAAGATTATCATGGAGATTTCCCTTATAGCTTATTGTCTTTTCCGTATTCTTGAACTATGAAGTCAAGAGTATTATATTATTTACTACTTTCAGTTATATATCACCACCATAAAATGCATTCATCTATTGTATAATTTGGCGTCAGTCACATTTATCATTATTTATATCCCACTTTTATTTCAATTTTTTTTTTCTGTTTTTGATATGTCTTTCCATTATTTACTACTTTCGCTATTGTCTTCTATATATAAAATATTATACCACTATGAAACTTCTATATGAGGGAATATTCTCCCCACTATCACCTCCCGAGACCCTTTCTGCTAGTGAGAAACCTCTGGAATATGGGGAGATGTGACTAATTTCTTGTGAACCATCGATTCGACCACCGTCTTAGAAGTGATCCGTGTGGGAATGTTACATAGTGGTATCATAGCTAGTTTTCCATTATATTACTATTTTGGGTTGGTAGACAATAGAATATAAATGTATCAATTCTTGGCTAATTCCCATGCCTAGGACTGCTCACCCCATGTATGGGAAATGACTAAGTGGACTAGACTGCGAATTAACATTCATGATTTTTGATATTGTAGTTCCTATGATTTCACCTCGAGTGATTGGTGTAATCTTCACTACTTATGAATTATGGAATTTATGGAAATTTACCCTTGTCCCAGTTCAACGAGGTTGGAACATAGCATGCATAAAATTAGGCACATATAAATTCACATTCTATGCATAGTGCCATGCCACATTGTTGAATTTTATTTTTCCTATTGATTCAAATAGTGTGGCTTGAATTTATTCCTTGTCTTGTATTTATTTATCATGATATCCTATTACCAGGATACATGTGTACTAGCATGTTTTCCATGTATCATTATTCTATGCATCTAGCATGTCTGCCATATTTTAGCTACTTATGATGACATGCTAGTTTTTTTATGTTATTGATTGCATGGGATAAATGTAATGGTTGCAATTAAATGTGATCCAAATGCCACCTGTAATGTGTACGAGTGATTTATTGATTTTTCTATGTCCATCTATATGACATGACTATTTGACATGTGCAAGTTGTATTAGGAAATGATTTTAAATATAAATGGATAAAAATTAAACATGTAGTGGTGTCCCCCATTTGAGACACTCATGTAAGGGTAGATAAAGATTCTTTGAGTTTCCATAGAATGGATGAACATGCATTTTCCATAGGCACTCATTATTTTATCAATGGCTTAGATGATCGGATTTTGAGACCAATGAATTCTTTTAGCATGAACAGTGTCAACTTGGACTCTTTTTCATCATAAGGGGATAGCCCATGGTAGGTAATACCCATATAAATTAAAATTCCCTACTAATGTTGTGAGTTTTCTACATTTTTTGTGTCTTTCACATTATATTGTCCTTAGTCAGACCACCATGCTTAAAATGACACCCTTGTTCGGAGGGGTGGTCATGTCTTTCTCTGACCTTGACTTAGGTGTGATCATGGAGTAATGATCCTTTCTAGCTGATTAGACATGCCTTGGGCATGGTTATCTATTTCATAAGTCACTTGACTCTCACTTCATCCTCAATGATGGGAAATATAGTGTTTTTGAGTGTGTTCTTGGGTCATCCCTGAAGTAGGGTGACCTAAGAATTAAATAAAAACGTTTGTCCCAATGCATGAGAGGTCTTTCTTAAGACTCGAGTGATTTTACATGCTATTCAATTTGATTCATTTACTTGTATAATGTCCGGATGTGTGTGAGTGTGACTCAGGGGAGTGTCACATGTTCATATAAGCTGAATATAAGCTAGCATTTTATAGTGTGGAAGGTCTTTTTCTTTACCATCATAAATTAAGACACTCCATAGGTGGGGAGTATCATGTCAATTCTGCTAAATATGTGTCCTTTTGTGTAGAAAGAATAGAACCAATGGATACCATTAGATAATGTTCAGGCTTAGTTGAATGAAATTGGGCTTGTAAACATTAAATCATGTCAGTGCTTTATCATAAAAAGGACATTTGTGTGGTTGGTAGTGTATGAAACCTTTGATTAATTCCATTGGTCATGGGTGGAATATTTCGGTTAATCATAAATGATCACGAGATTCCTCATGCGGTAAAGACAAAGTGATTGGTTAATGACAATTCATCGATAGGTGAAGCCATGTTTCTTCTAATTTAATTTACAGTAGTGGTTCAACTGTTTCCTTATAGTAATCATTAAAAATCCTCCTAGAATCCACAATCTAATATTGAAAACCCATCATCCTAGGGAAACTCAGGGTGTAGAAAAATTAAAAGCTAGCTAGAATATTTCTGCACCTATATATTGAGACTCATAAAGCCAATCTCTATCTACCAAAAAAAACCAAACAAAAAAGTTTTCTTTGCTTCCATTGTTTCAAAAACCAAAAGGGGTTAACCATCCATGAAAAAACATGAGTTTTCCCTTGGAAATGAAGAGGTTCATTCCCGATCCAACATGGCTATTAAAAAGTGCTTGGTCATTAGTGTATACTCAAATAGGAATGATTTACCCTAATAATAAAATATTAAATGTACTAAAAAACCAAAGAAATATTTCATGGACCACTCATACATTATATGTAAAGATGTGTATTTTCAATGTATTTTTTTAATTATATGGAATTATTATGAGTTTGTTAAAATTTCCGGCACCTGCTTTCGAGGAATGGAGTGCCCAAAATAAATTTCTGAACTTTTTTTTCAGGTACATTTAGTAAACACGTGAGATTAATTTCCTATCTTTTGAACCATTGCTCAAATGAGGGCACCGTTGCATCCGCATCTCCGAGATTCTCTTAAGGGAGGATTTCTTTTACTGTAGTGGGTCTGGAAGAAATGTTATGTTTAGTGAATTTTTAAATGAAATGAAATGAAATAATTTTATTAATTTATTTTCATTCAAAACTTCCAACAAATAAGGGGTGTGTGGGGCTAGAGGTGTGTCATGAAATTAAATGAATTGACACTAAAATCTATCTAATAGCCACATTGGAGAAATTAGGAAGATTCATAATAAATGAGTCCCATTAATTCCCCATGTCGTTACATACCCTCCCCTTCTCATATATATATGATGATTAGGGAGCGGTATTGGCATAACTTCACGAAGAAACGAAGTGCTAAAGGAGTGCTGAGACGCTGAACCCTTGGAGGTCGGAGCCAATCCCAGCCGGATGTGACAGGTCAAACCGAACCATGAACTGAAGGATGACATATGAATGGCGTCGTTGGGAAAAGGTTATGGAAATGAAGAACATGGTCCACCTTTAAGCCCAGACGATCTCCAATAGGTCTACGAGGTAGGGGTTCTATTCTTGTTTATTTCAAGTGAATTTATTCAAACCCCTTAAAATTACCCCCTCATGATTGTAAGCTAATGCGGGGGGTGAGGGTCTAATGAACATGACATGAACCCTCTGCTACTTTGATAATCTTACGCCATCCGTAGAAAACCATCAGCACAGCGGCACCCGTGAGTCAATGAACACCACAATAGGAGGCCCCTAGACAAGGTCGTGGATGACATTGGAGCGGTTGGAAGCAGTCGGCTGAGGATGAGGTGCGGCCCACTGTCGTGCGCTGCCGGTGAACAAGAGGTAGCGTCTCATCAACCACAACAAAGGGAAGAGGCGATCGGCTCGTCGGCCGGCCGCGAAATGGGAGGCGATGCGACCAACGCATTTCTGGCGGACTAGAATCCGCGGCCGAAGGTGTGGAGGAAGAAAAACACGCCTCTATGGCGGGTTCTGCGGTGCCACCGCTTCGCAAACTTTATGGCCTTCGGGCCATTCCGGAGTTCGACATATAGGGGGTCACACCCCCCGTGCCGGCTAGGGCGGACCCCACAATAAGGCCACCCTCCCCCTCAGACTGAAATGCACCCCCTCGGGTCGGGCCACACTCCCCCTAAAACTAGACCATGTCCCACCTCAAGCTGATCTGTGCTCCCCCTCAGACTGGGCCACCACCATACTGGGCCGCTGCCCTACCGGGTCGTCCCCTAGCCGCCAGCCGCCCTAACAGGCCGACCCCCTTTGCAAGTTAGCCTGCCCCATTGTGGACCATCCTATACAGGCCGGACCACCCCTTTCTGGTTGATCTAGACCTCATCCCAGCAGGCCGAGTCCACCATGGCCCATCCCAGACTAGGACGGGCTGGGTCTGTCTGATATCATCAGACTGGACCCGAGCCCAAAAACATTTAAAGAGCCATAACATATAAACCAGACGTCCATTTGATGAACCATCTAAGGATCTAGGACCCTTGGATCATGAAAATCATTTTTGGTATACTCCACTTGAGTTTTGGAGACAGTTGGAGTATGGAAGGGTTGGATCTAACACAAATCCAACCGGGCTCTCGGAGCTAAAACACTTATAACTCACAAACCAGGCGTCTGATTGACGCACCGTCTATCGTGTTAGAACCCTTACGACATCGTGGCCCTTTGGGTTACTACTTTGTGGAGATTATTGGTGGTTGAGGTATGATAAATATCTCGAGAGGAAGACTCTACGTAACATGAGCACACCGTGTGTGAGGAATCCAGTGGATGGCAGTGCGGCAGAGGATGGAGATAGATCATACAAAGATTAGTACCAAGAGATCCTATGTTGGTCAGAATCTAGCAGTCCTATGTGGTTTATCCCCTATAAATCCTCTATGATTCAACACATATTCGTCATATGTGGATCAGCCCTTAGAGGTCCTGTGTGGATCACACCTCGCGACCCGACTAGGACCAGCCTTAGAGCGGCCCGTCGGGGTTCAACAATATAACGATCCTAGGCGAATCAGATACTATGTGGGTCAATGCAAGGGCTACATGGAAGAGATGAAATGATGTGGAGTGCTGAGGAGGTTATCTGTACCTACCCTTCATGTATGATTTGTTGTGGAAGATCAATGAGCTTCCTTTCACTTTTCAGCTATTTTGTACTTTTCAGTTGTACTTTTACTTTTTTTCAGTGGGGCTTGTATTCTGACCCCCTTCACATTTAGCACTCTTTACTAAAACTTTTTAATTTGTGGTTTTCATATTGTTTCATTCGATTCTATGTGTTTGTACTGGTTTAAAGGAAATGCCTTCCCCTTAAAGGGATACACATTTCCGGTGCTAGTATCCAACCCCTGGCCTATGGAAGGCGGGCTTGGGGTAGTCATGACATGGGTCCCGGGGGGACGAGACTTGACATTAGACCTGTATGAAAAATAACAAACATAATAAAAAATGAAGTCAATACAAAAAAACCTATTCAGGGTAAATATCTAGGTCATCTTAGAAAAAATTAAAAATACTAATTAAGATCATTGATACAATGAAATCCAACATGGTTGATATAACTATAATATAAAATAATAATCAACTTAGATCCATGTGTGTCCTCTTCGTCACCACAAACAATCAATAATACAATCAATATATGATATTTCCATACTAAACCTAATCATTTAAAAAAAACTGAGATCCATAAGCATCATGTGGCACAAGTAAGGTATGCACCTAAACAAACCATGTTGTATTTAACCTACGAGTCCACGGATATTATTTCCTAAAGAATCCCACAAATGAAAGCATGAAAATAAAATATTGATGTATATTTGTTTATCTTTTTATAGGGACCACTCATTTCCTTTTAAAAAACTATTTCAAAACCAATTTCAATCAATATTTGAAAACTATAATTTAGAAATCCACCATTAAACCCTTACCATAATATAAGATTAGTGAATAGTCGATGGAAACATCTGCCAGATAATTATGAAAAACATTTAGAGCTAAAAATTAAATATTAGCAAATGAGACATGTCATAACAAGTCATTACATAAATATAAATAAAAGAATAATTATAGTATTGTAAGAAATAATTGATACATATTATAAAATAATTTATATTTTCTAAATATCCTCAGAAGATAACCTAAATATACTTTTCTTGGAGCTATATTATGCCCCATTTATGAATTACTAACTTTATATCCAACCAACATACACTCAACTAGCCTCATCTGCAATACACCACCACGGAATACAATCATGTCATACCCAACGAATTTAGTTCATATATAAGGGACATTGATTATAACCCTCTATCATGTAGAAATAAGATACCTTGGAGCCCAATGATGATAGTAATGACTGGAGGTGTGGTAACCTTAATTTATATCATATAAATCTTGATTCAATCCAGAGGTGGTACTTTTCTAGAATGATCCTTCATATGAGGAACATCTGGTGAAGATCAGAAATCATAGAGACAAATTTCTACAAAATAAGAAAATGAACCTAGAAAAAGGGCTATGTTTAAAACACATGTTTGAAAAGGTGATGTTTAAACCAGAGGAGGTAATGAAACAAAGATCCCCTGATCTATTTTAGTGTGTGAAATGAAAACTTTTATGGAAGAATTTATGAAGGGGGTAATATTGTAATGAGAAAAACATTTATATATAAACTTCTCATTGTGATTTAAATAAATGTCTTATTGTATATTATAGTTATACGAAACACATGAAATAATTCAGTTTTATTATAACCTATCAGATTTAAAAGGACTTCAATCATCATAACTATTGATAAAATTTTCATTGAATAGTGATCATATGATTTGTATAAATATAGGGTTTAAAAAAATCAATTTGACAAAAATAATGGAAGGGACAACCTCAACCAGTAGGATCGTAACCTATGAATCCAATTTATTGGAGATTTCAAGTGAGATTTCACCACTAGGATTTTCACCTATCCAATATCAAGCTGATATCAAACATCTAAAGCATGAGAAAAATAGTTTAGGGGAGATGTTCAAGTTTATTGAGATCACAGTCCAAACCATGTTTGATGAACAACCACATGAATGTCTCATTAACATACACCTTACACACAGGGTGTTTGATGGTGTAATAAAAGGATATGTATCAAGACCCAAATTATATGAATTTTTATATTGTATTTTAAATTGAATAATGGTTATATTTTCTTCTTATTATTGTTACTTTATAAATTATTTTTATTTGTTAAAATATATATTATATCTTTGGATAGTATGTAATTTAAATTAAGGCATTAATTTTTCTAAATTAATGAATGTTTTAAATAAATGTTATTTTAATAAAATAACATTATTAAATATTATTTAATAATTATATTTTACCATATATGTTTTTGAAGTCAATAAAAATATTTATAATGGTTCAAAAACTGTTATTGTTAAAAACACATCATTTCTCAATACATGGTGATTATTATTTTTAATGTTAAAATTTAAATATTTAGAAAATTAATTGGATAAAATAAATATTATTTTTGGAATCATATCTTTTACATCATCAAGTGGTAATTTTTTTATAATATTAAAAGAAAGTCAATTTTTTGGGAAAAATTATAATACGGGGTAAACAGATAGTGTGTATTATGACATCCAAATGAACCAAAAGTGAAATAATAAATTTTATTAAGGGTATAAAATACCAAATATATGATTCCCTTTTAGAAAAAAATATTTTTTGACTTTATTTGATTAATTTTATAAATATTTTATGAATCCTCCAAACCTATAATATTTTTTATGGATTTATAGTCTTTTATTTAAGGACATGACTCACTTCCACATAAAGAAGGGTACTATTTAAATAATTTAGGTCCTTGGAATTATAAAATCACTAAAAGAAATTCCCTTTAGAAGAAACCATAGTAAAATACAATGGGGGGGGGGGGGTTTCAGTTTTTATTACATTATTTTATAAATTCCAAAAACTATGTTTGGGGAATAATAATGAACTCTCCTCACTCTTACTATATAAAAAAAATACAATATCTCATTACTCATCACTGATAAAAATTGTATAATGTTATTAAACATACCTTACCTATCTATAGTCCTCCAAGGGTTCACCCAATCATTCATGAAGCTCCTCCCAAGCTTTTTAAAATCACCCTCTCAATGTAAGGGATCATCCCCTTCTCCTTATCATTCAAAAATCTTCATTATATTGTGACTTATATATATATATTTCCAAATTCTAGTATATGTTATTAATAATCCATCTTACTACCCATTTGATTTCCAAGTGATGATATACCACTTCAAATATCATTAATCCCTCTCATGAACACTTATATACCCCTGTTATGCTACTAAACTTTCACTGTGAGTTTCCATGCCAGACAATTATGTAGTGAATACCCATATCCATTTACTATAAATTATGTTCACATTGATTCACTTATAAATATTTTATTGGGGACATACATGTATTTAATAAAAACTACATTATCACTGGATTAAATATGATGATATATTTTCTTATGTATATGATCTATCTTGTACACTTATACATGTACATTATATTATTATGAAGGGTGCACCTAGATAGTGATCCAATGAATTGGATAATGTTTTAGTCTCATGAGACTCAATTTATAGTGTTAAGGAGTTTTGACTAAGAATATTATGATATTTTTTCTTGGTTGTTGATGCACACCTATTTTAGGGCATGGAAAAAAGAAAATTTATTATCCTAACGGGGTATAGAGGCAGACAAAGGTCATCTCACTTGAGGAGCTTTCTCAGTAGTTCACCTACTTAATCTAATAACTAATTATTTTGGGATTTTTTTATTATTTATTTGAAAACAATGTCATTTTAGAATATAAATTTAATGCTATAATTTATACTAACATGTAATAACATAATGTGAATTAAAAATACTTTACTTTTCCCCTGTGGTTTGGTTTATTGATTATATCATTCTCCTTGTTGGTATTTAAATTTATTTTGATAATTCAATTCTAATATCTCTTGCATATTTGTCTATTTTTATATTTAGCGGTGTAAAATATAATATTCTTCTAGAAATATTAATTCCACCTCCACCTATAATATTGGTTGATGACACACCTTAATCAAGAATGTGGCACCATCCAGGACCTGAATCAATCGTATATCATTTCTTACTCTGAATAGTCCAAATTCATCACATAAAGAAATAGTGTTTAGTTGAATGGAGGGAAAATACTAAAAAAAATAATAATAATGAGTTTAAGATCATTTTCGTAGTAGAAAATATTCACACCCATTCATATCATCCTTCCTTATCCTAGAAGTAAATAAAACATAAAAATTTAGGTGCAAAATGAGTGGAAATTACAACTTACCTCCCCTAGGACATGCCTCAGGAGAGCCCCTAATTTTTTGAGTGTAAGAGGTCATGGTGATAATATTATAAGAGAAGAATAATTCATAAAATAATAATAATAACAAGAATAAAATGTAGAGAGTGAGAGAGATAATAATTTAAAATAAGATAGGAAAATAAAAGAAATTAAAATAATTTATTAGATAATAATGAAATTAAATGAATAAGATAATGATGGAAAGAATATGGATTTTCCCCAAAATAATATATTTTTTATTCCAAGAAATTTTAAGGAAAATTGGGAAACTAGTAAACATCATTAAAGCAAATTGACTTCAAACTACAAACAAGATAAACAGACTATTCCAAATGAATTTAAAGGAGTTGGAATTGTTTAACATGTATAAACTCCATTCAATGGTGTCAAACATAAATTATATATTTTATTTGATAAGGTTATAAATGTTTTATTATATTTTTTCCCAAGTGTGAACATGTTCCTTTAATCTTGTTTTCCTCTCATTGAAACCACAAATCAAATTATGATTCTGATTATCGATCAAATCATCATCTTCTTCATTCAAATCCACTCGTAGTGGTTTTTTAAACATTGTGTGAGAATATTCCTTTGAGATATTGATAAAGATGGAATATTAGGGCATATATTCATTATAATTAAGGAAAATCTCATAGATTCTTTATTTTTCCACCACTTCTTTGTCACCTTTTTCTTGAAATTCCATGTCAGCCCTCATTTTTTATTCAACGAGGGATACCTATCAATGGATTCCATTCATTAATAACTCATGATATAATTCATGTAGATTTCATATTATATAATGAAAAAATATTCCTTATCCGAAGAATTATAAAGGAACTATTTTCGTAACTTTGTTATGAAAAAACACTTGAATTCATGAGGACTTGCATTAAAGGTTCAAATAAATATGAAATATCGGATTGGTAGGAATTGATGAATAAAAAATTAATGCTCAAAGTGGATGTTTCTCTCTTAAATATAATTCATGAAATATGAATAAAAGTGTTATAAAATTATCCCTATAAAAAACAACAACTCCCACTTTTTTTTTAAAAAATGTAATGGTTATGATCAAAATAATGCATAATGAATTATTTTCTATTGTTATTGAATGCTACACTACATTAAAACTTTTTTTTCAATGAAAATTTTATTTTTTTATTTTTATAATGTTATACTTAAAATAGATCTCACATACCATACCAAACCACATATGATAAAAACAATCATCCAGTGATGGGGATTTATGATTCTTCTAAGTCACGACCCATTCTTATTTTATTCATTTTTTTCAGGAAGGGAAAATTTTGAAAATATAATGTATTAATCAAATAAAATTTCTCATTTCCCAATGTCTCAAACCCAAAATTTTTCTTTACAATTAATTTCACCCTTTTATTATTGACTCCCTTCACCGCCACTATTTAACTTTAAAATATCATGTAATTACTAATATTAGGGTATGAATGGGTAAAAATAGCTTGAAATAAGGATCATTCCTAAAAAGGTCATTCATGGTCTCTATTGGTATAAAATATTGATATAAAGGTGGTATCTAGCTATAAATTATTTTGAAAATATTTTTCAACCATTTTAAATGGTTTTTTGCACAGTCATAGCTTTGAAAAGTTCAAATGCATGTTCTAACAGGTGTAATGCCAAGATATTAGACACTAAATATTTCCAAGAATAAAATAGATAGAAATACTCTAATTAATGAAACATATGATTTTGGTATATCACTCAAGGAATAAATAATAATAAAAAATAAATTAAAATGAATTTCAGAAATTCAAAGCATGAAACATATTTGGGAAATTTTATTTCCATGGATTAACTAATTACTTCAAATAATGAGCCCTTGTTTTAATATCTATGTTTCAATTTAATCATTGAATTGATAATTTTAATTATTAGATCTTATGAACATTAAAATCTAAAACATTAAATTATTTGATTCTTAATAAAATTATACCTCCATGATGTGTTATGAAAAGTATAAATACTAGCACTGTCATGAAATCTTCTAGTTTAAATATCAATATAGGTTGTTGGAAAAAATGTAGATATTTTAATAGATAAAAATTAAAAGTTATCTCTTATTCCCATATTAGTATTTTTCCACTTTTTAGTCGCTTCCTTGCTCCACCCTGAACCTATAAAAGAGAATTACTCAGTTAATGACAAGTAGTATTCCATTTATGATTATAAAGATAAGAGGGAGTGGAAATGTATAAGGGACTAATTCATAAGTATAAAAGTGAACAAAAATTCTAGTAAATCATGTAAAAAAATATTGGTATAATCCCCCATGTTGGGACTAATGTTTTACCACCTCTAGAGGGTAGCACCAACTTTTACATATAATTTGTGGTTGACTTGATCTTATTTGAATCGAACCACCAGATGTGGATTTTTCATGATTATGCTTCTTCTTTGTTGGTGAGGAATGATATGTCCATATATTATACAAGATCCCAACCCATAAAAAATATGTACAACATTCTTTGAGGGGGTAGTATAACGTACATATCATTCTCTTCCTTGGTCTCTACTTATAAATCTTCATATTTCTCGTCCAGTGATTTCTTAACATGGGAAAAGGGAATTGAATACTTAAAGATAAACTAAGAATTTATTTTTACCTGAATTATATATGAATTATATTTATTAATAATAAATTTATCCATTTCAAAATGATCGTCCTCTACCATGATTTATTCAGGTTCAGAAACATTGACTAACTCTTATTCTTCTTTAAATTCATGTTTATTAAAGTCTGAGAGTTCCATGTGTTCATCAGTAGATACATCTTTTATTTATTCATCTTCCTCTAACTAAAAATATGTGTTGAAAAAATATGAAAATAAAAATTAGTTAGGAGTGATACTGAATTCATATTGAATAAGTTTAGTAAATAAGGAATTCAAATTAATATCATCTCCCCGAGTTCTTTCTTATTAAATCACTTAATCTGTTGTAAGTGCCTCTAGATATTGTACCTCAATGGAGAGAGGTCGTTAGTTAGGATCCTCCACATATTATTCAAATTCCACTACATGGGTGGGGTCTTCTTCTTACATGGATAGAAATAGGTAGGTTGGTGTTGATTCGTCAATTGTTTATATGAGAAGATATCTTTCCATTTTATCTTCTACACACAAACTCAAAACATATATGAATATTTTCCCATAATCCTATGACTGTTTGAGTCATCATTTTCACTCTTTAATAATTCAAGGGGATCTCAAATCTAGTTATAAAAATGTTTGGGCTATTGATATTCCTTGAATTGGTACTTAACCTCTTTTATTTTTTTAGTGATTCTAGGACACTTAATTGGAACTTACACTTTTTCCTTCAATCTATGATAATAAACTATTTATTTTTCAACTATATCTTCTATCTATATAAAAAAATATTATGGTAGACCATTCAAAATATTCATGGCTAGGTTAGTGAGTTCATAGATCATTTATAGGATGGACTTATCAGAATTGTGTAGAAATTTATTTTGATCACTCACCCATGAGTAATTATTACGTGAATTGAAAAAATTATCATTTGAAAACACCATTGAAAATAAATTTTTTATGTTAAAATAACAATGAAAATATATCTATAATGTAAAAATAGAATAATATTATAAATCATTGATTAGATCCTCAGAGACTGTTCTAGTTTTGATGCATGACTATTGTAGGGAATGGAAGAGGAAAATTTATTCTCATAATACAACATAGAGGTTGTCTAGTGTCATCTCACTTGAAAATATTTCTCTGTTGTTAAACTAATTAATCTAATTCAACTAAACTACTTTTTTCTATTATTTTATTATTTCTATGAAGAAACTGTGATTTGAGAAGATAAATGAAATTATAAAATTTATATTAACATGAAATGATAGAATGCGATTAGAAAAAATGAACTATGTCATTTTAATTTGATATATGGGTTTCATCATTCTCTTTTTTGAAGTTTAAATTTAGTTTGATAAATAAATTATTATATTTCATGCACGAATAACTATTAATTTATTTTGTGGTGTTAAATTTTGATTGTAATTATCAATATTAATTACACATCCTCCTATAATCATAGTTGATGACATATCTCAATTGGTAATGTGACGCCTTCCAGGACCTGATTACATCATTTTTGGTTTCATCCACTAAATGGCTCGACTTCATCGAATGAAGTTCATAGGTTTATTTGAATGGAGGGAAAAAATTTAAATAAAATTATTGTAATGTTATTGATTTCAATTTCATAGTAGGAAATATCCACACCCTTTCACATCAACCTTTTTTACCGCAAACATAAATAAAACATAAGAATTTATGGACAGAATGAGTGGAAAACTCCACCTACCTCAATCGAGACAATTCATGGGTTATCCCTTAGATTATAAGGTAAGAGGTCATGGTGGTAATATGGGAAGAGAAAATGAAGAGAAAAATAAAATTTAAAGAATAAAATAAAAATAAAAGAGGATTGAGTGAGAGAGAGAAAATTAAATAAAAGAATAAAAGAAAATAAAAGAAATAGTAATAATAAAATATTTATAAAGGAAATTAAAATAACCAGAATAAGAGAAGAATATTGGTGTTTCACTAGAAGAAAAATTATTGTATATTATTTGTTAAAGTGAAACTAAATAAATATTATATTTAATAAAATGATACAAAAAATAATAAAAAGATAAAAATGATGAAAATTGAATGATGTTTTTTCATGTCTAGTATGCAACCCCACATTATGGTGTGGATCTCTATTTCGGCTTTGGGAAATACCTTTTTATAAAAAAATGGATTCCTCGGCCTCCACTTATTTCTCCCTGAATTTTCAGGCTTTACAATTTTGGATTCCCATTTTTAAAATATTCAATGTCTTCCCGAGGATGACGGGTGTTTCCTGTTTACAATAAATAGCATGGAAGCGATGATTATTTATATTTCAAGCATGTCTCATAGGTATATATATTTCATAATATGTGTGGATTAGTGATGCGACAGTGGAAATAAGAGTAGCTTCTTTTTAGTGACGTCACGAATCATATTGAGCCTTCATAGTGGCTGTGTGGATCTCCATGGTGACTGCTTGAGGTGTATGAGGTGATTAGTGGGGGTAACTGGTGGTGGTAGTGGGAGTTGATCTTGAGTTATTCCTTTTCTAGTGTTTTCCATGGAATTTAAATGTTTTTTTGGGGTAGTTAGTAACATCATGTGGTGGAGGTAACTCTTCTAACATGTTTACTATCATCAATTTACTTTTATGATTAATGTTAATGGGAGGGAAACTATGTAACTATTAAATAATTTTTCAAGGATTAAATTTATATTTTTGTGTTTTTTGTGTTTATTTGAAATGTGTATAGCTCAAATTAAATGAATTTTTAAGATTGAAACATATTATAATTTTTTTGGCAGATTTATCAATAAGAAACTGACCTTATGTAAATATTTAAATGAATTTACTTAAGTAATAAATTTTTATTAAATTCAAGAAAATATCAATAAGTTTTGAAAACATTTCCCTAAAATAGAACAAATTTTTAAATAAACACACCTAAAAGGATTCTGAATAATTTTTATAGATTTTTTACAATGTCATCACATATTGAGAGAACCAATCCATTATTAAATATATAAAACTTCATTTGAATTATACTTTAAACCATAGTGATTTGATGAAATTATGTTTAAAAAGATAGAGGAATATTTTTTGAAGAAACCATATATAATGATCTTATATTGAAACATAATTTGACACTTAACCCTTTAAATAACACATAATACAAAGTAAAACCTTTTTAAGAAAATACATTGCATGTCTGAGATCCCAAACCATATATATCTATGATTGGATTCATGATCATTGTTAATCTAATGTGTGGGGAAATTTTATTTTGGGAGCATTTTTTGGGTGAAACATCAAATATAGAAATTTTTAAAATGGAAATACCCTTCAAATTTTAAAAAGAATGTTCACATTACTATTTTAAGTAAAAATTTTCCTCTTTATCTTTGAGATACAATCCTATATTTAAAGGATATTAATAATACTATATGGAAGAAGAACAGATAAGAAACAAAGTTGATGATTTTTTATGTATAAATATGTCATTGGAATCCAATGAATTTGGGAGGTGAATCATTATAAATATGGGTGATGGGGGATAATTTTATTAACTATTAGTTAAAAATTCTATAATTTCCATCACTTATAAAAAAACCTCATCACTTATCCAATGATGTTTATAATGTTAGCACATACCAACCCATAACTACAATATAAAACTAAAATATTGATTTATAATCATAGAAACATGACTAATTATGTGGATATTTAATAACATATAAATCCTATGATGACCCATTGATGTTTCTATATTGATAAAAAATTATATAATATTTCATATTTTATGTTAGGAGATAAATATTTCCAAGAACGTAGGCCAAAATAATCTAGAGAGAATGGTAAAAAATTGAATTTATTGAACATACCTTATGGAGAAAAATGTATAATTATCCTATAATATTCCTGATTATCATGATTTATATGGTTTTTTAAAAGAGGAAAAATTTCTTTGTTTTTAAAATTTTACATTGGATACATATTTAATGTTCAATTATCCAAGATAATTTGGTTTATGTGTGAGGGAATTGAATGAGGTAATCAATTAAACATATTCTGTTGAAATTAAATTAACATTATTTCATTCATATTTATTAATTATAAGTATATAATTTATGATTATTATTTTATGGTATTGGATTTTTCATTAATTTGAATTAAATGGATTGTGGTGTACTTATGTCTAAAACAAGATGTATTTTGGAGTTAGAGTTATTGGCACCGAAGTATAGAATTTTTAAAGGATATATAATAGTGGAATATCTAGGAAAATATCATTGAAGGCTGAATAAGTTATTTCTGAATTCTATGTACCATGTCACAGAATTATTTTCCACGTCATTGTTGTGGTTTTGTTTGAGGAAAAATTAGAAGATGCATGAAGCATCATATGATACATATTTTTTTAGAGTTCTATAATATATATTTTGGGTAGTAAAATAAAATGAAAAGTTATTAATTTTATGAATATAAATATACCATACTATGGAAGAGAGAACCACGTCATGGTGGATTCAAAATTGGTAAAATTTCAACACCGTGGAATAGATAATGGGTTTTTATGATTATTTATAGCTTTACTAAATGGGAATGCTCAACTAATGCACTCTGGAGTCCATGGAAAATAGAATTGAATGAAAAATGTCCAACTGAAAAATTATCTCTGTTTTTGTATGATTCTTAGAGAATGGTGGAAATTTATAAATTTTCCCAAAAAATGGGTTTAATTTGAGGTGTTTCGTATAAGTTGGAAGATGTTGGAGACCATTACCTTAAGGACATTCTGGTTTAAATCTAGAATCCCATTTGGAATTAAAAAGGCTCACTATAGGAATTTTGATAAATGTGGGGGGCTCATGATAGACTTCTTAAAGTAGGTTTATAGGGAGTTCATACACCCTATTGCAAGGCTTGTTTAATATCGAGATTCAAAAGTTTGAGAGGAAATGTTAATGGTGAGCATGGTTCCTAGAATTTCAAAGGGAGTCCTTATACAATAAAAACGACATATTTATAATTTTCCCATGTCGTGGTGTATAGTTTATGCATATTTTCACAGGTGTGATCCATAAAACTAAAAGAGTGTGAGTTATCCACATAATGAAAGTGAATTTCACCAAAACTATATTGATGATTGAAATGGAATTAGGGGATGTCCTAATAATCATTGGAGAAATTAAAAATAATATATTTGAAGATTTATTTAGGTTATATGATATAAGGTGAAAATCATAGAGTTTATTTTAATAATTAAAATATATTTAACTATACAAGGACAACAATTTTATGAAGAAATATTAGGGAAGAAATGTCTTTAATTAAGTAATAAGGATCATAAAATCAGAGATAAGAGAGTTATTTTGAAATATTTAATAACTAAAAGTAAAAACGAATTCATGAGGTATTTTAGTCTTATCTTATGAATGATAGGGAAAAGAAGAGGGGTGAGGATCATTGACATATCAACTTGAAATAATTGGTAGGAATATCAGTGGTCACTATTCGAAAGGTGATGTTTCAATTCATGGTGACGTTCATTTAAATCCAATAGGTAAAGAGAATATAGACTTTTAAGGGCACCAACCTATAATCATAGTAACAAAAATATTAGGGATACTCTTTTGGTTGGCATTAATTCCAAATGAGTTGTTCTTTATATAGTAGTGAGATAAGGAGAAGAGGTATGGGAGTGACCATTGGGAGGCTATGATCTATCCCAAAACCATATAATGGGATTTACCATTGGGAACTAGTGATATATTCCTTAACATTGTAAGGAGAGTCACCCAATGATTATTATTGACATACCACAAACCTATTGTAATTCACTGATTTTAGTGGATTATAGTTCATTAAAAAAAGTACCAATTTAGTTCTCCAGATATTAGCCCAATGTGGGTGAACAAAGTAAATTCCTTATGTGCGTTATGTATTCTTTACTATATTCTTTTATTGTTTGTGTCCTTGAAAAAACATGTTTATAATTTAGATTTCCTATTATATTCAATGATGTGAATATTAAATATATATTATTCCATACTGGTCATTTCACTACAAATAATTAATGTAATAATTCTATAGGATATTTGTCACATTATAAAGGTCGTATGAATTCCCTGCAATGATGAGAACCTTCAGATGATATGATGATATCTCTTAAATATCAATCTTATAGTCAGGATTAAAAACTATTAGGGGGTACATTGTATGTTTACTATAATGTTTGTCAACTCTTACTCTAATGAGACTTCATCTCATGATTTTCGCACATAGAAATCCTCAGTATGGGATGGGATGTGGATAGAACCTCTAGTTGGAGATCCACATCTTGTGTTTCATTGTAATTCTTATATATGGGTTTGTATAATGATACTTATAATTTAATATTATTATTAATACATATCATGAGTCATGTACTTATATGTATTGATGAAACTTGTGATTCCCTATGTTCCAGATAAGTATGATACATCAGGTATGTCAAGAATATTATATTGTTAATAAATAAGTTGAGGAATGGTTTATTTCTTCCATTTATATAATTTGATATATCATCCCATTGATTGTAATGGAACCATAGAAAAACATACCCAAACCTGGTTTTTTAGACAATTTTATTTCAGATATTCAAAAAATACATATCAAGCATAAAGGTTGATGACACGAGTATGAATCCTGATTAATCAGATATCGAGAAAAATGAATTATATTACATGGTAGGAATTCATATGTAGTTATTATCATTGTGACATTAAATTATTACTCTTGGGTTCCTTGAGGCATTACTAGATTGTAATCTTAGACTTCTGGTAATATCATCTAATTCTAATGAAGATTAATCCTTGAGGGTCACACTCTAAAGGTATATATTGATCTCAATTAAATTCAATCTGAATTTATTTAATAGAATTAATATTATTCTCTTGACCAAGTAATAGTTTTATTTATTACGTATTGATCTCATAAAATTTAAAATGAAGTTTATCAGAGGGTAATTTTTTAATTACAAGGATATATAATATTTATTTATTTATTTAATAAGGGTTGAATTAAATATGTATTTAGGTATTACATTAATGTCAAAGAGGATGGTCATACATAGTTTTTGTCTATAAAAAATATTAATTTTCAATATGGGGAAATAATATTTCCCAAATGTGGGTTACCTCTTTCCATGAGAAGGTAATATTTTTATTATTACATTTTTTGTTATATTATATTGGTTTAATATACTATTCAGGGATTATGTGAAATTAAATTATAATTTAACCATAACTCTAACTATATAAAGAGACAATTGTGTATATTGTGTTTGGGATAATCAAAGAATTATTGTGCACAAAAAAAAATAAACCTACAGATTTCTATCTATACTGAAGATCACTATATGATTTTATATCTAAAATCTAATAAATTCTCCACCCTCTTTTATCATCCTAGGAGAAATAGAGAATGAAATATTATTCAACAGAAAAGGAATTGTTGTAACGATCATAGAAGAACATAACAAGATGATCAATACAACATGGTAACACCCAACCATAAATCAACATTGTTCATAGATCAATGGACAATGTGTGGATCACTAATATAGGGACTCTACACTTGGGCCATCCAAGCATGATGTTAGTATGTTGAACTCTGTTTAAAAAATCATACATGAATAAATAACTTAATACCTAGGTAATATTTATCTTTTTATAGTAATATTAATTATAAATTAAATGCCATGATCCTCCTGGTTTTGTTGTTTATGTCAAGTTCCATTGGAAAATTTCATTGTTCATGGTTTCCACTATTTGATCACTGTGATTTATCTATTGAATTTTACAATTATTGAGCTAGTTCATTCCCCAATAATTGATTCCCCATCTTCTAGATCCATCAAGTGGTATCATAATGATCATATTTATATTTATAATTATTTTTTTTATTGTTGGTAATTTATGTATTTATAAATATGTTTTTAAGTTTAATTCTTTATTTTATCTCATCACTGAGATCTATCATTTTATCCATTTAATTATCAAATAAATATTATCAGTTAATAATTAATTAAAAACCCATTTTTAAAACCCTATGAATATTCCAAGGCTTATATTTATGTAAAAAAATATTGCATGTTGTGAACTTCTAATCCAAATGTCGTGTATCCATGTTCATTACAATAGGATAATCTCTAGGACTCTGGATTTTCATCTTATAACTATATGTTTTGTGCATTTAACATATTCTATATATAGACCAACTTAGGTTGTTCATGGTTTTTCTAGAAAATATGATGCATTTCATTCCTGCAGACAATTTAGTCCTCATGTTTTTACAATCGAAACACAATGTCAAGATACATCATGTAATGAATAAACAATTTGTTTTAAATAGATAATATTTTCAAATAGAAAACTAGGTAAGTTTTAGGTAACATTCCATGATTCTTCAAAATATGTCATATACCTCATAAATGTATATGCTAAGTACATGAGTAAGGGATAAAATCTATACAATTCCACCCTATTCATGTCTTCAAAGATCATGGTTCTCGACAAAGGTCTGATGTGAGTATAGAGGGTTTCAGCAATAAAAATCAAGAATCAGGATAAATTCACTTCATGTAAATATTACACGATAAGAAACGAGGGTTCAAGGCATTTATGAGGACGAATGATGATGTATAAATTTTCAATATTAAATCCATGGAGGCAATGTGTTTTATGGAAATATATGAACCCTAAAATTTACACAATGTGAAACATGGTTTCATGCCATGTATATACACTATGTAAATCCATTATAAAAGTTAAAACACCTCAAGATTTTCCTAAAACCCTATAATGTCTCCTGATTCTAGGAGATCTAGTATCCCCCCTCCAGCATTTTGGGATTCCTTAAATGGATATCGTTCCATGGATTCTTATCTTCAACTTATGGGGATATGAGGTACATTTTACATCTTATCTGATGTTTCTTTGATCCTGTTCCTCCGATTTATTTCTACCATGTGATGGTGGGTAATATCAATTTTTAATGGGGTGTTATTAGTTTTTTTGGTGTGGTTATGCCATGACATCCTTGGGTAGGTGCAGTTTCCTCATAGGAGAGGTGATCAGAGATCCGTAACATCCGTATGTTCTCGTGTTATGATCTTTGAGGCTTTCTAGGTAAGGGATTAATTTCTTCTCTATTTATGATTGATTAATCATAATTTGAACACTCTTTATCCCTTTGTATGATAATGAACTTAAACTAATAATTCATGTAATTGATTTAATAAATTATTTAGATTTCATATTGATGATGTTTTTTATTTATAAAATGATAATAGGTTGCCACTTGATTTTGTATATAGTGTTATTTCTTTTTATTATTTGTTATCATGTTGTTCTTGATGTAAATTGTTAAAGATTATTTTTTGAATTAATTGAATATTATGGGGATTTTGAATTAAATGAACTGGCATGTTTCTAATATGGTGTTGTATGTTAATGATAAGCAATTGATGAAATATTCAGGTTTAATTAAGAATGATCCTTCATGTGATTAATGTAAGTGATAAATAATGGGAAGCATGGTTACGATTCTTTTTTATATTAAATAAAAGGAATGTTAAATGATAATGGTACTTCTCATTATTTTATGAAATAAGTTTAAATGCTAAAGATCATGTTTATCTTTCAACAGATTGTGATATCTTGATGCCTTTGGTTTCCCGTAGTTGGAAAATGTGGATAATGAATCAGTTGATTCAACATGAAATAAGAACGGTTTGTTTTATAACAATAATATTAGGCCCGTATTTTTTCATTTCCTTTAGAGGGAAAAGTTCCTTATGATGGAGTCAAGAGATCACAATTATGTGTGAAGTGTGGATTTCATATCTTATATTCTAAATTGACATGTTGGTTATAGTTTTTATTTCCCTCTTTTTTGTGTGATTTTCTCCATATGTGAGCTTCACTAATCAATGTGAGATGATAATAGTGTGTTTGAGTCAGGTATGGATGACGTGATATGTGGAAGTGAGTCCAAAATGTGATGTGGGCCTAGGATGGCTGAGCCTAGGACATATGATGTGTTGTGGGGAGGGTGACCTGGATGATGTGGCATCAATTGTTGCCATTAATGGTGAGATACATTGTTATATACATGAGGGTGTCAGGTATGTCACTGGAGATGTTGGAATAGGTTCAAGTTGGCCTTACCCATTGTTGTTAGGCTAAGAGATGGGATATTGTCTTATAAGTTTTTCTAATGGTTGGTGATTTGATTTCGTATTCTATCTGCATTCCATTCCCCATTTTTTGAGGTAGATGGATATGATTGGTTTAATGTTTCCTCTTAGGGGTAGCTTAGGATGTTTTTCCTAGAGTACATAGATTATCGGGTGATTTTAATAAAGAATAACTAATTCTTCACCCATATAGTTGGTGCTGATAGAATGATGATGCTGAAAATATTTTACTCTTTTAGAACAATGATCTCTATTTGTATTATGCTAGGAGGGCATGGTCATTACTCTAAAAAATATTTTATTACAACATGGTATAATTTTATCCAATAATTAATTTCTAATTAATTAATTAATGGATGTAAATTTGTAAATATAAAGAAGGTATTAATGCATCCCTTTAATTTCTTGATTGTTTATAGAATATATGGTCTTAGTAGTGTTAGCTTAGAGTCCAAGAGATGTTGGAATAATTTGAGTCTAAGACTAGGATAAACCCATAGTGTGATTATGAGCTATATTATATCTTGTATATTATATAATTTCATTAATTACCCCACCCATTTCTATTAGAGAAACTGACACCTAGTAGAATCTTGGTGGGCATTTTCCCTAAAATCCTAATGGGATGATGGATGGATTACTACCAGCTATATCCCTACTCTCTACTATTGGTAGATACTTGAGCTAATATGGAAATTGTTTAGTTTCCCCATATATCTGTGTAGAGTGTTGTGATGTATTGTGTTTATTTTAAACACATGAATTATTAGATATAGTATCCACAAGATTATTATATGTAAGACATGCATAGGTTGTGATAACATGTGGTACCATACGCGATGTATGGTTGTGATGGCTTGATGTATAATAAGAGATGTGTGATAGAAATCATGGACATTGTGGGGGATCCATGAAACTTTTGGCTTACTATATATGGATATGTAGATGGAATTATGTGATGATGTGATGAATAAGGTGTATTTTTTGAGGCCTTGTCCAAGTGACTTCAGGCTTGTTTATTTTAGAGAGACTTGTATCAGGACATGAGATGCTAGGGAGTAGAGGAAAACCATTTAGTAAGAGGGAGTGGGGTACCCATGATGTTTCATTATTGTAACATATTCTTTCTTAAATTTGATACTTGGTGAGTGTCTTCCATCGTGATGTTGGGAACTCAGTATACCTAGTTAGGTGATGAGTTAGTTTAACTTTTTTCATTATTATTTATCAGGATTTCTTTATATTTTTCATAAGAGGCTTTGGGGAGGATCCTACAAAGTATACTGTTATACTGACCATTGAAATGTTTAATTGATTTAATGGTCATCTTAATTTGGTTGGATATCTAGATAGATATTACTATATCATGGTTTTATAGGAGTTTTTCTGGTTTTTTGGTCATTATCGTACTTACTTGCTGGTACGTGTATTTTACCTTTCCATTTTTATAGTAATGTATATCATTTCATGTTTTCACATGGGATTTATTTATTTATTTCTTTGAGATGGTTTTGTTTAGTGTATCTATCATATCTCTCTCTTCAAAATGTTTTAATAGAGGGTAATGTATCCCATATCTATGTTCCTTATAACCTTAGTAATAGTCACCAACTCAGTGCCTACTGGAGGGAGGTCTCTTGTAGTCACCATTTTTCTTCTCTCATTGTTGGAATTTGAGGGGTACTCTATGGGGGGTCATGAAATAGTGGTATCAAAGTTTCTGTTTAAGGTATATGATAAGTTTGTAGTTAGGAATTGGGGAGGTTTCAGGGGTTGGTAGGGAAATTGTGTTAAATACGTTTATAAAGCGATTTATATACAAGAGAATGAATGAGAAATGGGTATTTGTGGCCCCCTATGATCTAATAAATGTTTCTATAAGTTTACCAATCCTACTAAATGATGTGATATGTGTTACTATTTAGATACCTATAATGTTTCTTGGACCATTATCCTTTACCCTTGTTTTTGAAATGTGTATACCTTGGTATAGGTAAAAAACACAAGAAGATATTAATTAATGATAAAAAATCCATATTTGAGGTTCCTGAGCCTAATAGTTTATTATTTTTTCAATAAAGGATGTAGGTTAATGTCCTCATAATTTTCACGATGAATATGTTCAAAAAAATTTGGTAGTAGATCGCTGTAGAGTAGAAGACGATGACACCGATGCATGGAGCAGGACACTCCAAAACATTTAGAACTAGAGTATATAGAATAATGAGGGATAGATTTTATATTTAGTCATAAATATTTAGATGGATGAGTAATAGATATCCCTCATTTCAATCCATTATTGGATGGATCACTGATATTTATTGGTTGTGATGATGTTGCATGGACCAGCAAGGAAGTGGTGGTTCATACGTCTCATGGATCATGAGGAATCGACAGTATCATGGGATATGTTTCAAGACCAGTTTAAAGTAGATTTTGATTATTTGAACATGAATTTGTCCAATTTTCAGAATATTTTTACACTTTTAAAGAGGAGTTATAGTGTGAAAATGTTCTTGATCCATTTCAAGCCATTCCATAAAATGATTTAGACATATTTCCATATGATGAGGCCTCAATAAAGAATTTTAGGAGGATTTTCTTCCATAGATCCAAGGATAGGTCACCCCATTCACACTGAATAAGTATGTCGAGGTTTTAGTGAGATCATTGGATATTGAGCGGATTATAGATCAACCGAGATCTTCACTAGAGGGGAGTTTCATGGATTCTTCGTGAAGGGGAGCTATGGTCTATATTACTGATTATAAAGATAAATGAACATTAAATCACTTGAGGGTAGGTCATGGACTTCATAATATTGTTTCATTGGGGGAGGTGACTCTAAAACTAATTTCAAGGGATAAACACATGTTTTTTCATGTGGATTCCAAGGTCATCGACGATGAGAGTGCATGATAGGTGTTTTTTTCTATACCCTCTATTGAGGAAGCTTCATCTATGGTAGAATTAGTTGGGAGATCATGTTTAGGATAACAAAATAAGATATAGGGAAGGTAGAGTACATCCATGAGATTCTTCTTATACTCAAATTTCAACAATATCCCATGGTGGTGGTCCTCCAGAGGTTCAGAGAGGCTATAAAAAAGGTCACGATTAACTTCATTTTTAGTGTTTCTAGCACAAGTAAAGCCATATGTTTTTCGACGTACCCTTTTCTTGTTTTCTACATGTGTAAATGCCTTTTCAGATTCAGGATTTATTCACCCTTTTATATCACCTACCATCATCCATGAAGTTGGGATTGAGATTGAGAGGTTTCTAGTTCCCTTGGCATTAACTACTCTTGTTGGAGGTCGAACTTACTTGTATGATGTATGTAGATACTATGAGTTAGTTCTATCATACACCACTCTTGGGGAGACTTTCTATGATTATGGATACAACCATATGAAATCATCCTTATTATGGATTGATTGTATATAGTATAAGGTATTGTGGATTGATTTAATAGGAAGGTTGTGTTCTATGGTGTTGATAGAGATCCAATAGTATTTTTTAGTGGGAAAGAACATTATATGTGTCATAGGTGTGTTCCATACGTGTAATATTTTATGGATGAGATGATTTTGATATCTTCAAAAATTTAGCAATCGGTGTTCCATAGGGATGGAGAAGAGTACACTAATATCATGTAAGAGGAGTTTTTAGCATTACCTCCTAGATGGCAGGTCAATTTTTGGATCAATCTGTATCCAAGAATGTATCATATATCGATGTATCTATATATTATGGAACAATTAGAGTTTCAATAGATTATAGTACAGCTCAATGATCCATTGTAGTGAGGTTTGGCTTAGCCGAGTGTGCCATCATGGGGTGTTCAACCTTTGTTCACAAAAAATGTTGATAATAGTTTATGGCTTTATAAGTATTATCATCACTTGAACAAGGTGATGCAGAAGAACCACTATATGCATCCATGGAATGATGATTTATTTGATCAGATTGAGGTAGGAGGTTAGTTATCTAATATTGATCATCATTTGAGATATCATCATATGTGGGTGAAGGAGAAGGATATTTCAAAGAATTTTTTATTTTGTTATCATGTGAATTATGAGTTCACTGCTATATTGTTTTAATTTATGAATTATCTATCCATGTTTATGGGGTTGACGGATGCATTTTTCAGAGAGTTCTTGGTTAAGTTCAAGGTAATTTCCATCAATGAAAAACTTTTATAATCCTCATCCGAGGAGGACCATGTACAGAATCAACATGAAATTTTATGGAGTTCTTTATAATGAAAAACATTATGGGATGATGTTGAAGCTTGTGTTATGGGCACATGAAGTCTATTTCTAAGGGTATATGGAATCCCAAAAGGGATTAGTTTTGAATGTTTCAATGATAGAGGTGGTTGTGTCTTGGGAAGCCCCCCAAGATAGTGGTGGTGGTGTGGAGTTTCCTTGGCCATGCAAGGTAACACCCCAAGATTCCACGATACTCTTCTCCTCTAATAATACAGTAGCTTTCGTTGTACACAACTTCGAGTTCTAGCACACCACGACCAATCAAACTAGCTGTTATGAATAGTAATACCCAATTTTTGTAATTTTGTAAATTTTATTTCTCAAAGTGGACATAATTTTTGGATTTAGAATATAAAAATTATCTTAGGGTATATTTTTTGTATTTTTCTAAAAAATTTCAATTTTTTGATGAATAGTGAAAAACACTTCGTTATTGTTTAAAACCAACTTTTCATTTAAATAATTATTTAATACATTTTGATTTATATTATGTAGAAATGGAAAAATAATACCTATATTAGTTCAATGTAATTCATTGGATTTATTTTATAATAAGATCACATATATAAAATTTTATTGAAATTTTTTAGCTTTTTTACCCACATTCTAGGAACATTTAATAATTAGCATAAAATGTAATTTTAATACTTTTGTGAATTGAATTTCAAAAATCCAGGAGACACAGTTGACATTAGTAATTAAAATTTGGTTCAATAGGATGAAAATAATTTTTGGTTAATAGTAACTTTTGATTTTTATTTACCATGGCTAAAAGTAAATATGGTAATTAATGGTAAAAATGATATTATAATTACCCTAACACATGTCCTTATTCTATTGGAAAAGTGTATTTAGACCAAAATAAACATTTTGAATAAAAAATTATAATCTTTGATCAACTTGGATTATATTAGGACATTTATTATTATTTTATTTAAAGAATAGTTAAAAGAGGAAAATAAAAAATTTAAGAACTAATATTTTTTTAATATAGGGTTATTCAAAATCAAAATTCGATAATGAATATTCATTAGCAATAGAAAAATATTTCATACATAATCGTATTTTATTTATACTTTATATACATTAAATAATTAAATTTATTTATGACACAGTAATGATGTAGTATTTTTCATTATTAATAAAAGAATCAAATAAATGATATTATAAATATAAAAATAAATGTAAATTCAGACTTTTGATACATTAAACAAAATTTATTAGTTAATATGACATGTTAGGGATGATTTAATTAATTTTATTAGATGTAATAGATTTGTAATAACATTATAAAAAATCAATAATTAAATAATGTCAAAATTGACAAAATTGAGTTTTAAAAATAAATACTATATTATTAAATGATATAATATTCAAAAAAATATAAGGTTCAAAAAAATAACCTACATAATGATATATAAATCATTAATTAATCACTTGGTATTTTCTTGGTATTTTATAGTAATTTTATTAACCATGTAATATAAAAATACAAGAAGACATTGTAAAAGTTAAACTATTTAACTAAGAGTTAAATCTACAAAATAAGGTAAAAATGGTGACCTCAACATGTCTAAAACGTATTGGTTGAGAGTCTTTAAACCCATCCCCACCTTATCCTTTAAATAAATCTTTTTGAAGCCATTATAAACCGAATATGATTGTATAATAAATTAATATTTCATGCTTTTTCAAAAGTGACCCTCACCTCTCTTAGAAAAGAGTACTTCCGCTTCTCTAAAAATTACACATCCAAAAAAAATTGGCTCAGCCAAAACCTACTCAAATATCTTCCCAACTACCCTAAATGCAACTTAAAGGACTTACATTGATCACAATTTCATCTTAATGAGCTCTTTTGCTCAAATCAAAAGGAAGAACCCGAAAAAGAGGTCATATTTTATCACCTCTTTCAAACCTTTTTTCTACTTCCACTTCCTCTTTCTTTGTTGTTTCCATATAAAATTAATAACTCTAGTACCTTATACATTTTGTGATGTTATTATAAATATAGAACAACCATATTCATTATTTAATCCATTCTATGAATGACAGAGTCACCATACACGTGTACGTACGACATACCATCTACACGTCATGGTGTAGTTTGTTATTCAACACTTAACTATTTGGATGGGAATAACAATGAGTGTAATTGATGAAAATAATAAATATAACATGTTAATGATTTTTTATATTTGATATACCGTCAAATTAAATATTATTTCACCGTCAATAGAATGGTATTGTCGCTCGTGCGTATGTACAAATTACCATCTCCACAAACGCGATGAGATTCATTCCCCATCGAAACCATTCAACAATAATTATCATTTTATGATGAAAAATAATGTCTAATAACTTAATATAATTCAAGATATGAATCAAATTTATCTTATCCATAACGAACCAGAATTACATAACAAAACATATAATGGAAAATGAATCAGTTAACACGCAAAACAATGATACTACTAAAATGTTATTTACAAAGCATTATTAGAAGATCATATATGATATCATATTTATGTATGTGGTTATTGAATAATTTAATAACAATAATTTAATTATTATATAGAATTTTAACATACCCTCAACTAAGGAAAAGTACATGGTAAGGGTTAATTTTACATTCTCTTTATTATCCGAGGTTTTTAATACGTAAGAATCTACTAGGACCTCTTTTTCATCCACATCCATGTTCCTTAAAAATGTATTTCAAAACATTTTTATTATTTACTAGACTATGGGTTAAATTCATTTATACCCTTGTTTGACTTTTTTAAAATAGTTTGAAATTAATATTTTCATCATTTTTCAAACAAGGTAGTTGAGGACCTTTTCAAAAAATTAAGTTAATTTTTTTTAACTTAAATAGTGTGTGTAGCTATTTTCCACCGTTATAACATATTTGAAGATACCTATATAATTTTAGAAGAATATTTTCAAAATAAATGTTTTCTTCTATAATTATGTGACCTTTTAATGATTTCAAAATTTAAAGAGATATTTCCCTTAAATAGTTTGTATTTCATCTATGTCAAATCCTTTGATGTATTTTACACTTGTTTGAAGTTGATATATTATAATACAATCTTCTATATTGAATTGAAGGTTTTTTAATATTATTTACTATGGATGTGTTATTTTTATACCATTCATGGTATATTGTTAATGTATTAACATTTTGTATGCTAGTATTAATACAAATGTTTCTGTTATATTTCAACCATTTTATATGAGGAATGAATTGGACTTAGTAAGTGACGGGTGGAGCTCACTATATCTCCTTGATGCATCAATAGGTCTCATGAGACAAACATGTGTCTTGGCACAAGGCATTGAAAAAATTTTATTCGTAGTCTTGGGACGAGGCCTTGACTCTGTGGTTATGATATCCGCCATTATGCATTCCATCATTATGAAATTTTCTATTGATATTACATGTGATTATTCGACTAGTAGAATATCCGTGTGAATAATTAGATGGAATTATTTGTCTTATCTATGTCATATTATGCTAAATATTATGCTTAAAAGGTTTTTGTTTTAGTCTTCTACATTGCCTTAAATTTTTATCCTTATTTAAGAATGATTATGATAAACGGTTATCCTTATTGAGCATCTGAAATCACTTTTCGCTTATGTTTTATTTTTCCCAGGATGTGAAGAATTATATTACGATTAACCTAGAAAGAATAGTCTAATGGATATGAGTGTTTTCAAAGGAGACAAAATGTTTTTATTTTTTCATTTCGTTATGTAATGTTAAACTCATGTATGTATCAAGTAGTTCTAAGGATATTAAACTAATTGGTTTTTTGAGACTTGATCTATTGTGTTCTTGAATATGTTATGAACTAATGAACTGACTCTCATTAACTAGGTTTGGGGTGTTATAGTTGGTATCGAGGTAGTTTAGTACAAACCAATGGAACTAGATTTAGAAAAACTCTAATTAGAGAGCATTACCATAAGATATACTTTGTGGATTTGAATAGAATAACTTCCTAGAATTTTGTTAATGTAGAGATTTTGTGAGTTTTCCTAGAAAATAGATCCCTATATGGATATGAGCAGGTAGTAGCGGATCTGGAACAGATGTACCTTGGAGTGAGATCTATGACAAGGAGTTTTGGACTTGACCCAGGTAACCTGGTACTTGACAACGAGCCTTTCTTCACTCTTGGTTATGACACTCCCAGTAGATATGCTTAAGATAATTCACATTTTATTTAAAACTCATTATGAAGTATTTATGAGAATATAATTTCTCAATGAAAACATTTTTATGATTATAGATTATATACATAATCTATTCAATTTAAGTTAAGTGTTTTACAAGTTTGTAATTATGTATAGTGATTCATAAACTAAACTAGTGTATGTCATTGTTTAGAAATGGAACCTAGTAGAACGAATGGAAACTGTATCAACGCATGTAATAAAAGTAGGTATTTCCATCCTACTGAAGATAATTATTGTGGATATGGTGATGCAATAGGTGTTGATCAGCTTATCACCATACTGGGAAAACTCACTCTGGTTATGAATAATAACAATACCCGTATGGAGCACCCTTATCCAAAACATGGAGGATCAATGTTAGACTACTTAATGAGGCAAAAACCATCAATATTCAATGGTACTAAAAATCCATTTGTAGTTGATAAATGTATAAGTTCCTTAGAGAAAATATTTAATGCTTTGGGGAGTAACGAATGGAAAAAGTTTTCATGGCAGTTTATTGCCTCACAAAAGATGTTGATCAATGGTGGTCATTAATTCAAAATCAGAAGGAGGATTTTGTAGTATCAATTATTGAATGGATAATGTTTAAAGAGAATTTCTTAGAAAAATAAATTCCTTGTGACCATCGAGCGAATATGGAATGGAAATTTCTGAGTCTGAAGAAAAACTGGGATGAGAATGCGGCAAAGTATGAGGCTAAATTTATAAGGTTAGTAATGCATGCTACATATTATATAAGAAACCCAAGTAGTATGAATGATCAATTCTGTGATGGGTAAAAACTATTTCTCTGTCTATCAATAGTCTCACAATCTTTCTCGACATATGATGATATAGTCTCATGTGCTATCAAGAGAGAAAAGGAATTATCTATGTCTTACTACTTTTAAGAAAAGAAATAGAATATGAGATCTATTGGACAATATGGAAATGGAAATAAGGGGAATAAGGGAAATGTTGAATTTCTATCCTATAGTAAATGTGGGAAGAAACACCCCAGTACTTGTATGAAGGGAATGAGAGTCTGTTACAAGTGTGGAGAAAAATTCCATCAAACTCATGATTGTAAAGGGAAGAAAGAGGATGTTAATTTTGAATTCTATAAATTTAGAAAAATTGGGGAATTATGAAAATGAATTTCCAAATCACCAAGTAAACATACCACAGAAAAGGCCAAGGGATTAAGTCCAAGCTTATGTGATCCCTACTATTGAGGTTGAAGCTCCGAATAATGTGGTGGCGGGTAATTTAATGGTTTCCAAAAATTTATCCAATGATTTATTTGATTCTGGATCATCACACTGTTTTATATCTTGCATGTTCTTGAGGAAAATTAGATATCTAAAATTTGATTTAACAAGTGAGTTGTCAGTCAAAACCCTTAAAGGAAGTATCATTGCTACAATATTTTGTCAATCAGTTCCCATTAGGGAATATAAAAATGCTTTATATGCTGATCTCATAATCATACCCATGATTTAATTAGATATAATCCTTGGTATGGATTGGATTTCATACAATGAGGTAGAAATTTATTGTAATAAGAAAGAAGATACAATTTTTGATGATGATAAGGATTACCTTATCATTAGAGAAGAAACATCACCCTCTAATTCTTATCTAAATCTACCCCCAGTAGCTATAATAAATTCAATTATTGGGGATGAATATAATGAAATAACTATGGGTGAGGAAAGAAATGTTTCAATAGAGGATGTACCTATTCTGAAAAAATATGTTGATGTGTTTCCGGAGGATTTACCAAGACATCAACCAGAATGGGAAATTTATTTTTCCATTGGTTCAATTGCTGGTTCAAGACCCATATCGAAGACCCCTTATAGAATGGCCACTATGGAATTAGTGGAACTAAAGAAACATCTCTAGGAATTGTGTAATAAAGGATTTATTCACCCCAATGTTTCTTGATTGGGAGAACATGTTCTTTTTGTTAATAATAAATATGGATCTATGATATTGTGCATTTATTATAGGGAGATAAATTCTATAACAATAAAGAACAGGTATCCCCTACATCACATTGATGATTTAATTGATAAAATTCATGGAGCTCAATATTTTTCAAATATTGAAATTCGATATGGATATCATCAGTTTTGTATAAAGAAGGACGATATTCTAAAGGAATAATTTCAAAATTGTTATGGGAATTACAAGTTTATAGTAATGCCTTTTGGACAGACTAATGCACCCTCTGTCTTCATGGAACTAATGAATTGAGTTTTCAAGGAATATCTTGATGACTTTGTAGTGGTATTTATTGATGATATCTTAGTATACTTAAAAATCTCTGAAGATCATTAAAAGTACTTGTGGATTATTCTATAGACTCTTAGAAGAAATGAATTATATGGGAGGTTTAGAAAGTGTTAATTATGGCTTCAAGAGATTTCTTTTCGTGGCCATATAATATCTATGGATAGAATCTCTGTCGATCCTTCTAAAAAAAGAGCAATACAATAATAGCCATCATCAATGAGTATAACTAAGGTATGTAGTTTTATTAGATTTACAGGTTATTATGGACATTTATTATAGAATTTTTCTTGATTGGCTAACCCATTAACCAAGATCACACATAAAGGGGTTAAATATGTTTGAAAAAAAGAGTGTGAAGAATGTTTTGAAGAACTGAAGAGAAAACTATTAAATGCTTTTATCTTGACTCTACCACCAAAGAATGATGGATTTGTTATTTATAGTGATGCTTCAATGAAAGGACGTGGTTGTGTCCTTATGCAGAATAATAGCGTTATTTCCTATGAATCATGATTGCTAAAAATTCCTGAACAAAAATATCCTACTCATGATCTTTAGTTAGTAGATATAATATTTTATTTGATGATATGGAGAAACTATCTCTATGGTGAAAAATGTGAGAAATATACCGATAACAAGAGCTTGACGTATATTTTCTCACAGAAGGAAAAAAACATGAGGCAAAGTTGATGGATTGAACTACTCAAATATCATGATTTCACTATACACTACCACACAGGGACGGAAAATAAGGTGGAAGATGCTTTGAGCAGAAATGATCATGGAGTTTTGAACAAGATGAGAGTTGAAATGGATCATATTTTCATGGATCTAGTAAATACAGATATGGGAATAATCATGGAAGGTGAAACATCAATACTCTTTTAAATGGATGCCAATAATTTTTTACTATTAAGGATAAAATGTTCTCAAACTAATGATAAGATGTTTCTAAAGAAAATTAAAGTTGTGAACGATGGGAAATTGATTGAATTCGTATATGAAATTGGATTTTTGAAACTTGGGAAAGGACTTTGTGCTCCTGATATACCTGATCTGAAAAGGCAATAGTTGGATGATGCTCAAAACTAAAATTTATCTATACACCCTGGAAGAACTAAGAAGTATAGAGATTTGAAGGAACATTTTCGGTGGGATAAGATGAAGAGGGATATTTCTGAATATAAGTCAAGATGTATGATTTTTTAACATGTGAAGGCTGGAAGACAACATCCTAGAGGATTCATGCTACTTCATCCCATACCTGAGTGGAAATGGGATGATATTACGATGAACGTTGTCTTTGGGCTACCAATGACTCCTTGAAGGGATGACGTAATATGTGTCATTTTTTATCGTCTTACCAAGTCAACACATTTTCTTGCTATAAGATAATAGTTACCACTTGAAAGTTTAGAAATACTATAAATTAATGAAGTTGTTAGAATTTATGGTGTACCCTTATCAATGGTTTGTAATCATGATCCCCATTTTACATCAAGATTCATGAATATTATTCAGAAATACCTAGATATGGAACATTGTTTAATCACTTCCTACCACCCTCCAACTGATGGAAAATCAGAATAGACTATTCAAACTATAGAATACATTTTGATATCTTTCTCACTTGACTTTCAATGTATGGGGGATCAGTATTTACCTATGGTAGAATATTCTTATAACAATAGCTTACATTTAAGTATTCTGATTGCACCATATGAAGCGTTTTTTGGAAGGAGATGTCACACACAAACTAGTTGAGTTGATGTTGTTGAAATAAAACTTGTAGGCCCAGAACATGTTGAGGAAACAATGTAAAATGTGAATATTATCCAAACCCACATCATATATGATCATAGTAGGAAAAAATCTATGCTGATAACTGAAGGAATAGTTTGGAATTTCAAGTAGGTGATCATGTTTTCTTGATGGTATCTCCATGGAAGGGTGTTATACATTTCTGTAAGAAGGGTAAATTAAGTCCTAGGCACATCATACCTTTAAAAATTCTAGAACGAATTAGAGTAGTAGCTTACCATTTGGAAATACATCCAGGTCTCTCCAATATTCCTTATGTGTTCCACGTATCACTGTTTAAAAAATACATGTTTGACCCAACACATGTACTCATTTATGAAGAAATAAAATTGGAACCCGATTAGTCTTATTGTGAAAATCCTTTCAAGATTATTTATACAAGATAACAAGTGCTATGAAACTGGACGACTCATATGGTAAAAGTTCTATGGATAAACCATAAGGCGAAAGAGGAAACATGGGAACCTGAGGAACTTATGTTGAAGAACCACCCAAATCATTTTATGCAGTAGTATTCCAGAAATTTTGAGGGTGAAAATATTTTAAGGAGGAAAAAATTAAACACTCTATGCTTCCACGATATGTTTCTCTTTGAATAATACAATAGCATGCAATGTTTGCAACTTTGAGTTCAAGCACACCAAGACTAATCAAACTAGCCGTTATCAATAGTAATAACCAATTTTTGAAATTTTATAAATTTTATTTTTAAAAATTGATTTCATTCTTGGATTCATAATATCAAAATTAGTTTAGGGTGAATTATTGGTATTTTTTGAAAAACATTCACTTTTTGATGAATTATGAAAAACATTAAGTTACTGATTAAAACCAACATTTTATTTAAATAAATATTTATTATATTTAAATTTATTTTATGTCCAAATAGATACATAATACCTATATTAGTTCAATGTAATTCATTGGAGTCATTTAATAATAATATTAAATATATAAAATTTTAATTTTTTTTTAACATCTGTTACCCACCTTTTAGGAACATTTGAAAAATTTCATAAATTGTAATTTTACCACTTCTATGAATTGAATTTCAAAAATCTGAGAGATATAATTGACATCAGTATGTAAAATGTGGTTCGATATGATGAATTTTTTTAGTGAATAGTAACTTTTGAATTTTATTTACCACGATTAAAAGTAAATAGGGTAATTAAAGGTAAAAAAATTTATAATTTCCCTAAAACATTTCTTAATTATATTGGATAAGTTAATTTCGACCGAAATAAACCTTAGGAATAAAATATGTTCCTATTTTATCCAATTGGTTTAGTTTAAGACATTAATTAATATTTTATTTAAAGAAGAGTTAAAAGTGTTAAATTCAAGTTTTAATAACTAAAACATTTTTTATATAGGTTTATACATCAGATAAATTCGACTATGAATATTTATTATAAGTCTAAAAATATTTCCCACATAATATTATTTTATTTATAATTTTTAGACATTAAATAATTAAACTTATTTATGACACAATAATGATGCAGTATTTTCATTATTATTGAAAGAATCAAATAAATGATATTATAAATATCAAAATAAATGTAAATTGAGACTTTTGATGCATTAAAATAATTTTCAAGATTAATATTACTTTTTACGGTTTATTCAATTAATTTTTATCTAAGTAATAAAGTCCTTATGACATTAGAAAAAATAAATTATTAAATAGTGTGAAAATTGACATAAATCAGTTTTTAAAGCAAATACAAAATTATTAAATGATATAATTTTCTAAAAAATATATGGTTCAGCAAAACTACTTATATAAGCATATATATTTCATTAATGAACCACTTGGGGTTCTCTTGTCATTTTATAGTATGTTTATTAACCATGTAATATAAAAATAAATGAAGACATTGTAAAAGTTAAACTATTTAACTATGAGTTAAATCTAAAAGATAAGGTTAAAATGGTGACCTAAACATGTCTACATCTTATTTCTTGAGAGGATTTAGACCCATCTCCACCTTAATCTCTAAATATATCTTTTTTGAGTGATTTTAAAACAAATATTATTGTATAATAAATTAATATTTCAAGTTTTTCCTAAAGTGACAGTCACCTCTCTTATAAAAGGGAACTTCCCCTTCTCTCAAAATCACTCCTCCAATTCCATTTTCTCATCCAATACCTACAAAAATATCCACCGAACTACCCTCAATTCAACCTAGAGGCCTTAATTTGATCATAAATCCTATATAATGAGCCCTTTTGATCAAATAAAAAGGAAGCACCCGAAGAAGAGGTAATAATTTCATCACCTCTTTCAAAGTTCTTTTCTTCTTCCACTTCCTATTTATTTTTTATTTCCATAACAAAAAATAACTCCATTACCTTCTACATACTGGGATGTTATTAAAAAAATTTATCAAACATATTCATTATTCTATCCATCCTATGAATAAAAAAGTCACCAAATGTGCGTAAGTATGACTTACCGTCTCTACATCGTGTTGTAGTTTGTTGTTAAACCCATCATTATTTGAATGGGTATAATAATGAGTAACGTTTATTAAAATAATAAATATAACATGTTAATGATTATGTATTTATGATATACCATCTAATTAAATACTATTTTAATATCAATAGAATGGTATTATCACTCGTGCATACGTACGGAATACCGTCTCCACGAACGTGATGAGATTAATTCCCCATCATAACCATTCAAGAATAATTTTCATTTAATGATTAAAAACAAAGTTTAAGAAGTTAATATCATTGTTGATATGACTCAAATACATCATATCCATAACAAACATGACTTACACAATAAAACATATAAAGTAAAACTAATTAGTTAACACCAGAAACAATGGTACTACTATAATATTAGTAACAACGAAATATTAGATGATAATATATGATATAATATTTATGTATGTGGTTATTTTATAATTTAATAAATATTATTTAACTATTATACAAGAGGTTAATGTACCCTCTACCAAGGAAAAGTACAAGGTAAGGGTTAATTTTACAATATCTTTATTATGAGAGGTTGTTAATACGTAAGTATCTATTAGGACCTCTTTATCATCGACATCTGTGTTTCCTAAAACATTTTTTCAAAACATTTTTTCTATTTACTAAACTATGGGTTAAAGTCATTTATTCATTTCTTTGACTTTTTATATAAAGGTTTCAAAGGAATATTTCTGTTGTTTTCCAACTAAGGTACTTTATGACCATTTCGACAAATCAATGTAAGACTGTTTTTTTATCATAAACGCCGGGTGCGGAAATTTTCTGCCATTATAACACCTTTGAAGCTTCCCATACAATATTATAAGAATATTTTCAAGATAAGTGTTTTCTTTTATAATTATGTTCCTTTTAAATGATTTTAAAATAGAAAGATATATTTCTCTCTAATATTTATGATTTCATCTATGTCAACATCCTTTGATGGATTTTACACTTGTTCGATGTTTATTTATTATGATACAATATTCCATATTATAATGAATGTTTTATGATACATTTGACTATGGATGTGTTATCTTTATACCATTCATAGTTTATGGTTAAATTATTTACATTTCATATTCTAGTTTTAATATGGATGTTTTTGTTATGTTTCAACCTTTTCATATGAGGAATGCATTTGACTTAGTAAGTGATGGGTGGAGCCCGCTATAGATCCTTGATGTATCGGTAGGGTTCATGTGACTATCTAGTTTCTTGGGAAAAGGCCTTGAAAAAATATTATTATTAGTTTTGGCACGAGGCATTGACTATGTTGTTATGATGTCTGACATTATGTATTCCTTCATTATGAAATTAGCTATTGATATTATATTTGATTATTAAACTAGTACAATATCCATGTGAATAATTTTATGGAATTATTGGACTTATATTTTCTATATTATTATGATGTCTAAGTTGAAAATGATTTTTTAGTCACATATATTTCCTTAATTGTTTATTCTTATATATCATAGATTCTAATATATTGTTACCCTTACTATGCATCTGAGCTCACCCCTTTCTTATGTTTTCCTTTTCCGATGATGTGAAGAAGTATATTATAATTATCCTATAGGAATAGGATAAAGGATATGAGTGTGTTCAAAGGGAAAACAATTTTTCTTATTTACATTTCATGATGTAATGTAAAACTTATGTATGTATCTAATACTTCCAAGGCTAATAAACTAATCTGTATTTTGCGACATGATATCTTGTGATAATTCCAAAGTTATTTAATAATGCATTGGATCTGGGTTACTAGGGCAGGGGAATTACCTGCATACTATTATAGCTGGTTCATAGTTAATTTCTATCATGTTGAAAGTCCCTTAATACTTTGACCAGAAAGGGTCAGGTGTTATTGTGGACTAACCAGTGTTAGGTAGCATTTGAGTACGTTATGTAGAAATCAGTCATCACTCTAGTCCATTGTTTTCTTGTCGAAAGAGTTAAATTTTAGGTTTTATGTCATGATTTTCATCTTTGAAAGGGTTTTGTTCTGATGCATAATAAATTAATAGTTTCTTTTGGGTCTTGGTTGTTACTTACCCATTAGCATAACTATTCCACCCATGATCATGAGTGGGTGGAAGTTGTGTTTTATTTGAATTTATGGACACATTACCTCATTGATGAGAATTTTTTTGGTTTTTATGACCATAGGATCCTGAGGTATGTCTTATCCCAGTGTAATATGAACATGAAATAGTATCGGTGGATGGAATTATTGTAGGATTATGACTTTTAGGTTTTTTATATGCCTGGAAAGGTAAATGTTGTGGTCAATATACTATGTAGAATGTTTCGTAGTGATTTTATATGTGCATCTAGATATTCCTAGAGAGTTATGGAAGAACTCCGAATGGTTCATCTAGACATGAGAGTGGTTGGAGGAAGCAGTTGAATTTTCTAACTAATAGTGTATACGTATTTGGTGTAGTAGGTGGAGGATTCCCAACTAGAGGATTCATAGGGGGGGGGGGTTGGAGAGACTAATTTGTTTTGGAAATTACCCTGGTGGCGGTTTAGATGATGGAAAATATCAGGTGTTTTTATATGAATATTTTTTCATTCCTTTGGAGATACATGTGATGGAAGTTTCAGATTTCACCTATGGCAGTACATGCCAACGTGAAAAAGTTTTTTTGATATTTGAGAGGTCTATTTTGGTGGAATGTGTTTATGTTTATAGTTACATTGTTTTTTCTCAATGATTGGTCATCTAGAAGGTAATGTCTGAGCACCATGTTCTCATGGGTATGCTCCATCCGTTATATGTTCCCTAGTAGAGGTGGTAGGACTTGAAGATGGATTTTTTAATTGTTTACCTTTATCCCAAGTTGGAATCAATGTTATATCAGTTATAATGAACCATTTGAAAAAAACCACCCCTATTATAGTTACCAAGTATTCAATCTCAGTAGAGTTTTAGTTGAGTTAGTATCTAGAGGAGGTTGTGTGGCTCCATAGAGTCCCGAGGATGATGATATCTGGACGAAATTCTCATTTTCCCTCTAAGGTGTAAAGGGGTCCCCAAAATCATTCTAACTCTTGGTTTTTCATTTACACTGCATTTCATCCCCATAAGTATGACCAAAAATAGAGAACTATTCAAAGTCGTGAATTCATGTTTCATTCATATTTCCTTGAATTCTGAGGTTCATGGAAGAGGGATCTTCCCTTGGTTATGTTTTCATACAATAATAGTTTTCTCTCAACCATTAGTATGGTTTCATTTAAAGATTTATATGACTTACCTTTCCATTATTCATTATTCTAGATTGGGGTTGGAGGGGAAAAATTAATTGGAAAGAACTATTATTGAATAATATGTATATGGTTTGGGTAATTTGTGATAGGATCAATTCAGTCCATGATAATCAGAAATACTATGTTATTCATATGAGGATAGCTCTAAAGTTTGACATTTGAGATCAAATGTTCTAGAATGAGACTTATCCTTATGGGAAGTGATGGTTTGGTCAAGGTAGTATGCTTTCCCCTGTATAAGATCTGGATACATGATGTTTTTCACATGTTTTAACTCCATTTTTATCTTCATGATGTTTCTCATTTCATCGATTGGCATGTGGATATCCAAGACCTCTAGGGTAAGTTATTTCTCAAGTGTTCAATTCCATTGGTTTGTGTCTTATGGTTTCATTGTGGCATGGATGAATTGAATGGGAATTTTAGTCACAAATTCCCACTCATTATCCCTAGACAATTTATGTTTATCACCTCTCTTTTAACATTTTTCTCTTGTGGATGTTGACTTTTCTAGTATATGATATAGTTTCCTCCTATTACATATTGTTTCCTAAATCATGAAAGAAAGGTATATCCCCTATGAGAGTTATTAGTGGATGTTTATTGTTGTTTCGTGGTTTTGAATGATTTTCCAATGAGTGAGGTGGTTGAGCTCCAATGATGGAGAGATTGTTGAGATCTATCTCATGAGGTGTGTGTTCAGATGAACCATTTTTTCTCTCTTGTTTGGTTTTCGATTCTTAAGGATGATAATGTTTTGAGAGGAATATAATATAAGGGCCAAGATCCGTATTTTCTTACCCTTTTTGTGTTTTCAAAAGAAATGATAATTGAATGAGTCTTAGAGTGATTTTGGAGGGGTTAAACCTCAAAATGTATGAAGCAAGGTAAATTCACACCTTATAAAGATTACACAATATGAATGTAGGGTTCACATCTTCTGTGATCCTAATTCACAAAAAGTAATTTTTTCTGATTAAATACTTTTTGGTGACATGTTTTTTAGAAAGATATGAATCCCAAAATTTACCCAACATGAAAATGGGTTTCATGCCTTGTAAATACCATATGTAGAAAATTTATAAAAGGAACAGTACCTCAGTTTTTTCCTCAATCCCTATAAAATATCACGATTTCAAGTTTTCTATGGGTTCTTAGATCATGTTACTTCCATTTATTTTATCCATGAAATGGTAGTTCATACCCATGATTCTGATGGAGTTTTCTTATATTTTTATTGGTGCAGTTGTTCCGAAGAATCCTTGGATGGGTATAGTTTCTTCAAATGAGAGGTGATGGAAGATTTGCACTATCGGTTCGTTCTCGTGTGAATTTTTTTGACACTTTTGAAGTAGGGGATTTGTTTCTTCTATATTAATTAATGTGAAATCACAAATTTAGAATTGTTTATCCCTATGTATGGTGATAATATTGACGTAATAATTAGATTAAATAAATTAGTGTCATCGAATGTTGATGATGTTGTTACTCTATCCCATGATAGTGAGTTGCCTCTGGATTTTATAAATAGTCTGATATCTATATTTTAATTTTTTTAGCCTGTTATTCTTGATTGAAATGTTTAAATAACATAAAGATAGAATTAATTGATAATTTATTGTCACAAGAATTAAAATGAGAGGAATATTTGTAATCTAGTGTAATAATTTGATGATAATCAATTGATGAAATGTGTATGTTTAATTAAAAATTATCTTCCATGTGATTGATGGAATTGATAAATAATATGAATAATGTTTATGACGAATATTGATGATAATAAAATGAGTGCTAAATGAGAGAGGAACTTCACATAGATTAATGAAACCGGATTTAATGATAAGGTTAATGTTTATATTTTGATAGGTTCTAATATCTGTATGTCATTGGTTTCCAATTTTTCGAACCTATAATAATAAATTAGTTAATTTAATATGTAATAATAACTATTTTTTGTTTAAGATAATTTCCTAGGACTATGTTTCCTGATTGATTGATAATTTTATGTGTCTTGGGTTGGATCTGTGAGATCATGTTTATGTGTAAAGGATGGAAGCCCTATTTTAGGGCATGTAATTCACTATTAGTTATACTTTTTTGTCCCTTATATTTTGTTAATTTCATCTAGATGTGATTTTTCTATGCAATGTGAGATGAGCCTAGTGTGTAGGAGCCTGAGATGGATGAGGTTATATGGGACCGAGATTCCCGAATGTGATATGACGTTGGAATGGTTGATCCTAGGATGAATGATGTGTTATTGGGAATGGAGTCTCAACTGACATGGAAGAAATTGATGATTATTGTAGTGAGATGCATTGGTATATTCATGATGGTGTTGGGGATGACACATAAGATGATCAAACCAGTTGAAGTTAGAATTACCCGTTGAAGTGATGATAAGAGGAGGGATTCTATTTTAAAAATATATTTAATTATCGATGATTGAGTTGTTTATTTTCTTCAATTGTGTCCCCACTACTTGATGTAATTTGATGTCCTTGGTTTCATGTTTCCCTTTAGTGGTATCTTATAATTGTTTTCCTAGAGTAAATGGATAATGTAGTAATGCTCATAATGTATATATAATTCTTAACAAATGGGTTAGGTGTTGATGGAATGTAATGTTCTAAAATGTTGTTACACTTGAGAAATTATGGAATCATTTTGGATTATTCAAGGATAGATTGTACATTACACTGGTGATTAATATAACATAATGTGTAATAATTTTAATGGTTAATTAACTTCTATCGAATTAATTAACATAAGAATAATGGTAAAATGGAAACAAGTAATTAATTTTTATCTATAAATTATAGATTGATTATAGGATATACGATCTTAGTAGTGGAAATCGAGAGACTAAGCTATGTTAGCTACGGTTGAGTTTAAGACTAGGTTCTCATAGTGTGTTTTTCAGTTATATTATATCTTAAATATTTTGTGACATCATATGCTACCCTACCCAAGTCAGGTTGTGCTTCATCATGGATAAACTATATGAGAGTTATCTCTCATATGAGTTCCATAATTATTTTAAGAACCAATGAGTGAGACCCATCATATGACTACAATCAAGAATTGTAATGATCGTGTAGTGATTTCTCCCAAATGAGTGTAACATTTTCTCATACAGTAGATTACTATCTTGGTATTGAGGTTTTGACTTCATCTATATAAATAGTGTCTATCATGATCATATATGAGTTATATTTTCTAAATATTTCTATTTCACATATTCTGATGAACATACCTTTATGGTGATGAGATAACTACACTCTTGATGCTTTGGGTTTGTTGATATTGGAGCGTCCTACAAGGTATTCTTATACTCACCCCTGCAATGGTTTGGCTCACACATGTCATGTATTATTTATACGACAATCTTATCCAAGGATTCCTAGATGGGTAAGGAGTTCATAAGGTTTAGTTAGAGATTTTTTTACTAGATGGACTTCAAATGGATCCAGAAGATGATTTTGGGTAGTTTCCATTGTGTTGTTAGCAAGTTGGTTTCTATGGTAGTTTTAAGTGGTCCTTTATTTGTCCCTATGATATTGATATAATTTTTTATTTACTATGGTTTCTCCTAGATGTTATGCATGTGTGTACATTATGAGTTTTTTACCACTCTAAATTAAATTAGTGTATAAATATGTTTGTATTTGTATAGGTACTTTCGTCTAAAGACTAACATACGTGTGATATTCCTACTCAGTTTTAGTCACTAACACCTTGGTAATTGGAGGTGTTATAGGGGTGTCATTCTTATATTACCACTATCCATGTTTTCCCTAGTTAGCTGGGTTGGGACATTGAACATCCTGAGGACCCAATATATTAATAAAGTTAAGTATGTTATATCCTTTACCAAGGGAATGAATGATCGAAATAGGGGCATAATGGTGTGTGTCATACACCATACATATGAATTAGGATACTGCAGGGACACCTTGGTGATATCATTCCCAAATTAGATACTTGTTTCAAATTGTATGGAATCTTTTTTAGAGAATAATCAACCCTAGGTGAATCTTTGTTTAATGGATACTAGTATGAGAAGCCCTTAGACAGTGGTCATGAAGGAGGGGTGCTTTGGGTGAATGGATACTAAGATGGGAATACCATAGAGAAGGAACACTAGGTTGGGATTTCCTGGGTGATAGTCTCTGAGGTGGGAAGCCCAGGGATGTTGATCACTAAGGTGATGGGCATTGGATGGACGGTAACTCAGGTGATGGATCCTGAGCAGTTGGTCACCTATGTGGAGGACCTCAGTCTATTAGTCACCCATGTGAAGGACCCTGAGAGTTTGGTCCCCATGTGATGGATCCATTGAGGCTGGTCAGGCTGGTGAGGGTCCACTGGTAGTTGGTCAGCCAAGTGATGGATCCTGGGTGGTTGGTCACCCAGTAGAATGACCATAGGTGTTTTGTCTCCCATGTGAATGAACATAGGTGGTTAGTCACCCACATGTAGGACCCCAAGGGTTCTTCACTCTGATGAAGGCCACTGGTAATATGGTGAATTGGGTGGCTACATTGGGTCACCACATAATACAGAATTTAAATTTAATAAGTCACAGTGTTTAATAGGATACATTGGAGATGTGTCGTAGAACAACGTGAAGCGTCTCTGATGGGATTTTTTTTCTCTTTTAGATGTGGGAAAATCATTCATTTCATTTTATCCAATGGAAGATATTTGTTGGAAAAACCCATAAGATGTGAAAAAAACCCAATCTGTGAATATGGTGTGAAAATGTGGGTTGGGTAATATAGGACAGATGATTACATGGATCCTAGGCCAAGTAGGTTGAGCATGGTTTTGGGACCCTAGGTGTGGCAGACCAAGCACCCATGGAGGACCCGGGTGGGGAATGCCTAGAGATCAAAGGGGATCGTAATTATTATATTTCTTTCCCCTTTCACATTAAAAGGTAACATATAATAATAAAACATGGAAATAGTAGACATTATTTTTCTAATTAGAAAAATACATTGGAATTAACTATAAATGTTTTTTTAAAGAAATGAAATAATCTTATTCCATGAAATATGTTGGATGATGAAATCAGAGAGAAGGGAGGGATTTAAAAAAAATTGTACTGAATGAAAACAATGTAGAGGATGTTTTCAAATACAAGGTGTAGAAATATATATTGAAAGAGAGTAGGATCAAATCATTCAAATATCTAGTTGACACACTCAATTTTCATGCATATTTTTTAAACAATTTTCAATGGTTTTAAAATAATTTTCAATCTAAATACCCGTAAAAGTAATTCTTTAATAATTAATTAGAATTTATAATTATGGAAATAAAATGAATCAAAATAAATGAAATTGTTATGAATTAGAAGTCTGAGATTTATTTGAATATATTTTTAAAATTTACCAGCCTTTGAACATTTTCACGTAAGAAATAAGGCCAGATTATCCATACCTTAACCTTAAGGGACATGAATATTCCTAAAAAACATAGTTAGTTGACTAGACAAAAATTTCTCAAGGGAATGTTAGTCGTGAGATGTGTGATCCCATAGAGTGACCATGTGCAAAGATGGGTTGAAGGATTGTGCGAGCTATGCAGTGCGACCTGGACCATGTTGGTGTGTGCATTTATTAATGGGATCCCACCCCATTTTAGGATTATAATATTATTAATAAATTCCTTTTATGATATACCAATGGGATTACACACCTCTGTTCCAATGTGGGATGAGTTTTATCCTGGGTAATGTTCACAATAATCAAACCACAAATGTTTCATCCAGTCATATGACACCTCATGCACGAACACCCAACTCCAGCATCCAATACTGCTGCTGCCACATGATGATTCCTGAAAACCACTAATGCCACTAGGAAAACACCATTACAGCTGGTGTACAGTCTTAGGGTAAATCTCCTTTACACTACTGAAGCCCATAATCTATTGGGATTGCCTTTGGTACCTCGTATTATCCCCATGAAATCCATGTGAGCATCATCTGGACACATGGAAAGTTAGATAAAAGATGATCTCATGATTACACATCCTTCACTACTACCAAATCCACCAAGGTGATGCCACATCATCCACATTTCCATGAACCACATGTAGCCCATGCATAGTAGGTCCACCACATTAGTAGTTCCATGTAATAAACTGGGATAGTCGAGATCTTCAGTGATTAAATATTTGGATATTCAAAAATCATTCAAGATGGATAAAATTTTAAAATAAAATGATTTTTATTACCTTCAGAAATAGAAAGCTGAGTAACTCCTCCACTATAAATTAAGGAGTATCTTACTGCTGAAGAGAACCACCCACAATGAGAGGACACAACATGGTGGCAGAGATGCTGCACAGTTTCCTTCTTATTTTTCTTCTTTTTAAAATTCAGTTTTTTTTTGTAATTTTAATTTAGTTTATTAAAAATTTATTTCATGAAATTTTTTTATTTATTGTTCCACCAATCTCTAATATTCTTCTCCTTTCTCTTATTCTTTTCATCTATTATTATTATTTTAATTTTAATGTTATTATTCTACCCAATTTATTTTAACATTTTACATTACATTATATTCATTACTTCTCTCTCTCTCAAAAATATTATTCTATGTTTATTTTTTAGATTTCGTGTTTGTTTCTTTCACTTCCATTCTTATTATCTTGTCTTTAATATTCATATTATCCCACTCTCTTTTTGTTTTATTTTCATTATCTTATTTTCGTCTTCTTTTCCCTATTTCCTCAGTGAACTCTATTCCATAAAAATTAAGGGCTAACTTGGGGATTGGTCCCGGGGAGAAAAGTGGTGTTTCCTATTCATTTTGTTTATAAATTCATATGTTTTATTATTTTTGTGGTGAGAACGACTGAATCATACGAGTGGTGTGATTTCCCACAATGATAATGAACTAAAACTAAATTTAATAGACTTATTAAATTTTTTTATGATTTATAATATGAATAATATCATTATATGATAAATTTGATTAATTTAGCTGATGAAACATCATATGATGGAGTCAGGTCCTAGAAGTTGTCACATTATTGGTTGAGTTGTTCCATCAACCATGATTAAAGGAGGAGGTAAAATTTTGTTTTATATAGGAATTCAAAACATCACAATCACTAAAAAAATATTATTATATGAAGAGTGATATTTCATAATTGATCTATCAAATTGTATTTAAACACAATCAAGGAGAATGGTGGAACCCATAAACTAAACCACAAAGTCCATGTTCAATCTTTCTAATCACATTCTGCTATAATTTCATGCTACTTTAAGTTAAATTATTTGTTTTTCATGTATTTTCATTATTAAAAAACCCAAATTCATATTTAATTACTTTTATTGATTGTATAAAACCAAAAAAACAATTAGTTTAGGTGAATTAGATAATGTTACTAGAAAATTTTGAAACTGCTCAAGTGAGAAGACCTTGGTCACCCACTATACTAAACATAGAAAATTTGTTAATTTCCATTTTTCATGCCCTGCAATAGGCATGTAAAACTGGCATTGTATCTAGGGATAAAATCAGTAATTTTCATTATTTTTCAATTTTCACATGTTATATTGTTTTCATTTCTTTAAAACCCATAAAATATTCTTTCATGATGTTTTCAAATGATCATTTTTTAAATTTAGGGAACAATTACATATCAGTGTTGGATCAAAAGAAAGTCTTACATAATGCAGAGAATTCTCTCCTAAAATGGATAGATGAAAACACTAACATGTCCAATCATATATTAAATAGGAATGACACTAGACTTTTTTTTCAAGTGATGGAAGACATGATTGATAAATTCAACTTATATTATCAAATAACGAAGGCCAAAGAGGATGTACAATTAGTGATGACCAATTTTACGAATACATCCAGGAAGTTGAGACCCAACTCAAATACCATAAAAAATCCAACAATTTGAGGAACTAAATCCAATATGACCATGATAAGAAAGAGTGGTTTCATGAAAAATAAGACTTTCCTTCTGGGAAACATGTTATAGAAGAACACGAACTAGACAATTTATGGAATGGGTATGTTGTACAATATTATCTTCATATTCCATACAAATTAGAAGTGGCATCACCACTCTAATTGTATATTTCAATTAAAGATGAGGAAGTTACATAACCGGTTAATTTTGAATAAAAAATGGTAAAGCTTGACTACCTACCACAACTTCCAACCATCCTACTCCAAGAGTCACTCACCACTAAAGTAGATATTTAAGCTTAACCAATTCAGTGATATGATGTTATCAAAAAAATAATATTTCGTTTAGTTATATTTAATGTGAATTGAGTATTAATTAAAATTTATTTTAATTTTTAGATTCAAATTTTTTTCTCATAATGGAATGTGATGAAACTAAAATTGTACCTGCTGGGGAACTCATAGAGATCCTTGATTTTATTGAATATGATTATGAGGATTCCCATGAGTAATTCCAAGTTATTGATCTTAAATAAACTAATTAACGGCTTGTTAACCTTGAAATGGATCATTTTAATTCCAATTTAATTTTTATAAGTAAAAATTAATTCTTACGATCATTTTTGTCATTCAATTCTCGTAGCCTATGTTGATCAAACACTAGATAAGAAGGAAGAGGTTGTAAAAATAACAGTAAAGAAAGAGGATGATCCACACTTCATCTGACCCCCTCCATTAAATAATTATCTAATTGTGAATGGGATAGATCTATAATAATCTTTACACATATCATTCCTAACCAACAAAAAATAAGTGAATGTTGGAAAATGTCATATGTGGTGGTTCAGATAAAAAAATATCCATCCACTATCATTTGATATATAATAACTGGTATATACCTCTGGAGGCATTAAAAAGATAAGGTCCACATGGGTGAATATATTATGACTTATCCCTATACTTTATTTATAGTAATTTTAATTTTAGTTTTATAATTTAGTTTATCATACAACCTATTCCTCATAACATTTTTAAGAAATAAAGAAATTTCCTTGAATTATAAAGAAAGATTATATTTAATATGATCATGATAGAACCAAGAAACCTTGAAAAAGTGATAGAAAAGTATTTAATGATTTATTTAAAATTGGATTTCACTTTTAAAGGTTAATATTTTAAACACACTAATTTTTTTTATAATATTACAGATTTGTTCTTTAAATATGGATATTATATTCTCATTCTTGAATTATTTTGTTACTTAACATTTCTAAGAGACATGATATTCTTAATAATACTATGAATACATGTTTTAGATTTAAATATAAATGAGATATAATGAATAATATGGACAGTTGAACTATTAAATTGGATCATGGATATTAAAATGAGGACTCAAGATTTGAAGGAATTACCTGATTCATGTAAATGAAATTTCCCTATCATTTTTCACACACTGAATTTATAGATTTTTTTGAATTAATTTTTTATTATCATTTATGCCATGACTGATTGTCCTAAATAAAATTTCCCATTCTCTAGAGGATTTCTAGACTCAGTAAATCCTATTTAATCTTGATCATATTTCGTGACTATTCTTGGGACATTTCACCTGCTATAACTTACATTTAAACATATCAAATCTAGGACTATGAAAATAAACATTTAAAATATTTTATCCTCAATATCTCCTTTAAATCAATCCTTATTTATTCCATAAAAAAACATGAATTACATTAATAGGGGTATGCCACATATCAAGATATGTATATCCATTCCTACCCTCTTCTTATGTATTTTCATGATATTTTAAATATTTAGTGTGGGGTAAATAGATTCATGTTGGAAGGGATGAAGTAAATTGTAGAGAAAAATTGTTTTGGAGATTAGTTATGGGTGTCAACAAAAGTTTTTATGATGAACTTATATTTATTTCCTCTATTGAAAAAAATAAAAAGGAATAATATATAGGAAAGGTTTGTGACTTAGAATAATAAAAAATCACCATTATAGGACCAATAATTTTTACAATTTGTGGTATTGTGGTAGATGTGAGTTTTATTTCTAATCATAACATTTGAAAAAGTAGTTTTTATTAAAAAATTATAATACTATAGAAAAATTAAAGATATTTCACATCATTTATTATTTTTTATGGATCATGTACTTCTATTGAGTTTGGAGGATGTAGGATTTTCTACACTAAATGGTAGAATATCATTAAGATTCTAATTTAATTATCAAACTTTATACTTTACATTTTATCCTCAAATTTGAGACATAATTTTCAAACATCATCTCCTACCAATATTAATCCTCATAGTTATATGAAATGTGATTGAAACTTCTTCATGATTTTGTGTTCCTTTTATCATTGAAAGGTGGGGAAATGATTTCTCTTACAAGAATTTGGATAAAGATCATGTTCTCGTGATATTAATATAAATAAACATTAATTAATATAATACGTAATGAGAGAAATGATTTTGATGAGGAGAATCATGATTTGGAATGTTTAAATATAATTAAATAAAGAGGTTAAATGGATAAAAAAGAAGAATTATCATTTTTCAATAGTGGAAAAGTAAAATACTAGAATTGTTTTTTCTTTGAAAATGTAAAAAATAGAGGGATATTTTATATGGATTTTTAAAAATTGGATTTCACATGGTTAGTTGTTTTATTTAATTGCATTATGATTTGAATAATGGTAACATTGGTTTCTTTTAAATATCAATGTTTATATTATATGTTTGAGGAAAAACATAATTTATGTGCGGGGGGATTTGAAACAATTAAATTCCATGCATTTTTTTAAACAATTCTAAATGTTTATAAATGGATTTTTGATCTAAATACCCTTGAAAGTAATAATTTAATTAATTTATGGGAATTTATAATTATAAATTTAGAATGAATCTAAATGAATTAAATTGTTATTAATTATAAGTTTGAGATTTATTTGAATATATTTTTGATAATTTACTCTGACTTGACCATCTTCAGGTAAAAAAATATTGCCAACATGGCCATACCCCAACATCAAGAGCCATGAAGCCACCAAAAAAGCCTGAGTGGGTTGGACAGCTATGAATTTCCCAAGGGAGATCCATCCATGAGGTTATTGATTCCGCAGAGTTCTCGTGAGAAGTCGTGGTCTGAAGGCCCTAGTATTTCAGGTGGTGCAACCTAGATCATGTTGTTCGGTGCTTGTATTTCTAGGAGCCCAACCTAGATCAACATTTTAAGTCAAGTACCAAATGACTTTTATGATATACCAGCATGCCTCTACACCTCCACTTTGAATTGGTGTGAGGTAGATCCTAGGAAATATTTATATTTAACAAAAGGTCAACATTTTTTCTATCCTGGAAACACCTCACACTCGAACACCCAATTCCACCACTCTCTACCGCTACAACCACAATATAATGTTATACCACTACATATCTAATCACAAAAAAACTGTTGAAGATGTTTTACAAGCCTGAGCTTGATCTCCTTCACACTGTTGAATCCCTTGACCACCTGGGATCACCTCTGGTAACTCATATGACCCCCATGAAAGCAATACAAGTTTCATATAGACACTTCGAAGGGAAAATAGAGGATCCAACACTACCCCGTCCTTCGTCGCTGCAACATCCACCAAGGAAATGACATGCCATCCACAACACTATGCACTCTATGCTTCCTATGTAAGGAATATCTACCATATCAGTTGTTCCTTGTTTCAAATCGGTATAGCTCAGAACTTTAGTGATTCAATATTCCGATATAAAAAAAATAATTTAACCAATATATAATTTTAAAATTACAAGAATAGATATTATATTTACCAAGGGAAATCCAAGTAACTCCTCCTCTATAAATAGAGGAGAAGTATCCCCCTGCGGAAGAGACACACTCGTGAGGAGAGGCCTCACCATGGAGGTCGTGCTGCTACAAAATTTCCTTCTTTTATATTTTTATATTTTTATTTATTTAGTTTTTATTTTCATGTAGTGGTGATTTAGTTTATAAAAGAATTTATTCATGAATTTTTTTATGTTTTGTTCCAACCATCTCCACTCTTCTTCTACTTCATATTCTTCTTTTATTTTCTCCTTATTTTGACATTCTTATTCGATCCAATTTATTTTCTCATTTTATTTTTTTTATATTCTTTCTCCATCTCTCTTTTATTCTTCTATTTTTATGTGTTTTGATTATTCGTCCTTTCTCATTATCTTCTATTTTATTTACTTATTTTGTCACCTTATTTTATTTTATTTTCAATATATTCTTTTCTTCTTCTATTCATTTTTCCACAGTGACCTATTACCCAAAAAAATGAGGGGATAAGCCAAGGCTTGTCCTGAGTGTAGTAAGGAGTCTGTTCCTTTTATTCTATAATTAAATTCATATGTTTTATTATGTTTATAATAAAAATAGTGAATTTTATGATTTTAGTTATTTATCACCAAGGAAATGAACTCCAAATAAATCCTATAAAATTATAAAATATTTCCCTCCCATCAATAAAAACACGCTCTTCATGCGATGAATGTGAGTCACATAGTTTATGATACGACATACATTGGAATCAGGTCTTGGAAGGTTTCACATTCTCAATTGAGGTGTTCAATAAGACATGATTATATGAGCATTTGGAAGTTAGTTTTCTATAGTCATTCATGATTTCATAATCACTAAATAAAAAATTTGTAGCTTAAGAGTGAGATTATTTCTTTAAGACATCAAAATTAATTTAAACACCAATATAGAGAATGAAAGAACCTATAAACAAACCATATAGGCCAATTTATTTATTTCTAATCACATTCTTTTAGAATTGCATATTTTTTATGTCCAAATAATCATTTGAGTGTATTTGAATTTCTTTTAAAATAAATAAAAAATCAAATTAATATTTCATTAAATTGATAAATTATAGAAAAAAACAAAAGCAATTAGGTTTGGTTAATTTGTTAAATTAAGTAGAAAACAGTGAAACTCCTTGAGTGAGGTGACCATGGTCAGCCACTATACTGCACTAGGATAACATAATTACATGATTTTTCCACAACCTATGACAGGAATTCATAACTATTTTAGATTATAAAAGATAATTTATAATTACAAATTTATGTTTGAAGAATTAAAGATAGAATAAGAACTCCCAAAATAATTCTCCAAAGAAAAAGGATTTTTCCTGATGACTCATGGAAAGAATATATTATTATTTTTGGCGATTTTAATAGTTTTTCGATTAAAAATAAACACATGGAGGTCAGAGTTCACCAACATATATCAAGTGAAATAAAATTAGTAGTGATAATATTAATGATGGTTGGAATTACAAAGGGCTTATTGTTACTAAAGTTGTAAGAAAATGAGAGGAGTGAATAGAGTGACGTAAGGGACATAGTGATCCAACCTTAAAGCATTAATGATAGTGGCCTATGGGAGGTTGTGATCCATCCATTAACCATTTAATTTTAGTGGCCCCATGAATATGAATTAGTAAGCATAATCCTATAACCAAATAGAGAGTTTAGTGGACTCTGGTGCATTAGCACATTGTTTATTGAATGATCATTGGATTTTCATAGTTCAATTGAACCAATTAAAATCCTTATGTCCTCCATGAATGATATTTAATATTGAAAAATTAATAATTGATGAATATGGTTAATGAAATTGTTGAAAAAATTAGATGGATAATAATCATAAGAATTGAATCAATTAGATCAACATCTTAAGAAGTGATAAAGGGTGACACTACTAATTACGATGTTACGATCAGTCAAGGTAGTGAGAGTTTAAGGAAAAACATTATTAAGTAGGATCATTTTTCATACCCCAATTCATTCCCCCACATCATGGAATCTTTCACTTATAACCAATAGGCTAATAACATTAATTCATGTTTTTTACTTAGATTTTTAATTAGTGGAGAATTTTATTTGATTTTGTGAATATATCTTAAAATAGACGGATTTTTTAATTAAATTTATTTTTTTAATTTATATAAAAAAATTAATTTCAAATATAAAATATCCACTGATTTATTAATTTTAAGGTAATCAAAAATGGCATTGGTGTGAAATTGTAATGTCTTATATCGGTGGGATATGTATTAAGAGCTTCGGGAATAACTTTTGAAATTTACGATAAGTATAATAGAGGAGGAAATTTTGAAATATATAATGGTATCATCAAATCGAAAGATACAAAGGTTTAAATGAGGTCCCATACTCTAAATAAGGAATAGAAAGAGTCGAGTTACCTATGATACATAATACATTTCTGGTCTTCTAAGGTACACCTATGAAATATTCTAAGATATATAATATGTATGTAGAAATAACTGTAATGAAATAATCCCTTGTTTAACATATATTTAGGGAAATATAAGAAGATTTTTATGGAATATAATATATTTTTGGTGATGTAAAATATAACTATAACTCACATTGGAATATGTGATGTTATATATTGGTAAATCTAACTAATGTTCTTTTGGAATAATAAATTCATCTCAAAAAAATACATAATATTCTTTTTTTAACTAAATCAAAATAATGGATTAGAGGATAGGAGTGATAAAACTTTAAAAACTATTGGTATGATGATCATTTTACATCTATGTGTTGACTAAGAATGTGGCGGGGGACAAAAATATATACTATTCATTTTATCTAAAAAACTTTTTTAAGAAAGAAAAATTTCACATTCCCCACTAAAAGTGAGCTTATAAATTCAGAATGATAATATTTAATTGAAGTTATTTTTATTTTTCTTTAATTTTGATGTGTTTTATATCGTTTTCTTCAATTTTTATGGTAATAACCCTTTGAATAGAGAGAAAACCCCTATACGTTATTGGGGTAGGAAGGAAGAGACCATTAACAAATAGAGATTTAATGAGATGGATTCTTTTAATGTCTTGTGTTTTATGCTACACCAATATTAGTTTGTGCTATACACAACATCGTATTAGCTTGCTATATACACAACACTATTCTTGTCTTGTGTTGCACACAACATCAACTTCTTTTGATATAATAAATTTCACGCAACACTAAGTATAGATTTTGTAAAATTTATAAATTATGTAAGTTTGGATGTTATACACAACACAAAAGGAAGCTTACACTACACGTAACACTGAATTGTCTTGCGTTACACAAAAAAGCGACCTTGATCGGTAGCTTGTGTTGTATGCAATACAGCGTATCACTAAACAACGATATATTATAAAAATATTTTTATTTAATGGGATATAAAATAGATTTTATGAATATTATTAACCACATTGTGATTTTTATATAACATTATAATTCATCATAAATAGTTTTTAGAACATTATATGAGAACAAAATCAATTTTTTCAGATAAAAGAAGTATTTTTAAAACAATGCCGTTTTACTGCCTTTTGATGGAACATCAATATTAAATCCAGATTTTGACACTTTTATTGGTTAAATTTTACAAAATAAACTTATTATTTGTAAGTGACACATAAAAATTTACTTCTTTTATTTTTTTGGTATTTTTCTAATAAAATTAAAATTTTATTGAATAGTGAAAAATAATGTATTTTAACTCAAAAATTGCCTTTTTATCTAATTTATTTATATAGTTAGATTATATTTTTTATTGTTTTTAAAGTGTAATTGGATTAAATGTTTATAATTTAACCCATTTTGGACATTTTAAGTAATTTAACTTTTAAATTTTACATAAACACATGCCAATCTTTTGATAATTATTACATCTTAAAAACCTGGTTTTCAGTTTTGTCAACGAGATATAATTTTAAATTAAATACTGAAACTTCTATGATTTTAATTTGGAAAAATTGATTCCATATTTGGAATCATAATGTTTATATTGTGTATATAGGTAGCTTTCATTTTAAGATATTATGAATAGTAACTTCAGTAATTATTTTATTTACTATGGTTAAAAGGGTAAATCTAGTAAATAAGGGTTAAAAAATAATATTATAATAATATTAAACTACACTAACACATGTATTAATTTTATTTTATGAGATATTTTGGACCATGGGAATACTTGGGTTGATTTTGGGACCCCATGGATTTACTTGAATGTGAAAGTGACATTTTTTGAGAATTAATTTAAAGTAAAGATAATTATAATCTAAAGATATATATTTTACAAAATAGATTTTAATATATGGTTATATACCTGATCTCTATGTCTATAAATATAAATTATAAAGATAAAAATATTTCCTACATCATGATATTTTATTTATAATTTTTAGACAATAGATAAATAAATTTGTTTATGACACAATTAGGATGTCGTGATTATCTAATTAATGAAATATTTAAATAAATGAATTTATAAATATTAAAATTAATTTAATTTGAATATTTTGATGATATATACAAATTTTTTATCTGAAATTTACATATTATAGATATTTTAATGCCTTTTATTCTATGTAATAAGGTTTTATAATTTTTTTTAAAAAAAAGTCAAATTTTGATTGTGTCTATAATTTACATAATCCATAAATTAAAACATAAAATAGTTTATTAAATGATATTAAATTCCTACAAATATAATATTCGGCTAAATGGTTAAAATTGGTCCAAATATGCGATAAATAACATATTGTGGGTCGTTTTACATGATATGGTTATTAAATTATCCCACAATGTGTAAATAACATGATATCACTGTAAGATTAAAAATGGTAAAATAAGGGTTAAACCAAAAAGATAAGGATAAAATAATATTCCAACCATGTATAAAAATTATTGTATGATGGGTATTCAAAACAACAAAATCTTATCTGTGAATTAAATAAGTCTTGGACCATTTTAAATCGAAATTTAGTTTATAATAATTTAATATTTTAGGACTCTTAAAATGACCCTCTCCTCACTTATTAAAGGGAATCTCCTCCCTCTCTTCTTCACTCCATTTAGAGACTTCAATCTAGCCCAACCCCTAACCATATATCTTCTCAACTTCTCTAGTTACATTCTTGGTGTTTTGTTCTTCTCAAAAGACCAACTCCAGTGCTTTAAGTGGAAATTGAAACGAGGAATGTCAAAGAAGATGTAATCTCTTCTACCAATTCATTCAAATTTATTTCTTCTTATAATTCCTCTTCTTTAGTTGTTTCATTATATCATAATAACATCATTATCACTAATATACTGATATTTTATTATAAATATGAAACAAACCTATTTCACCTACTATCCATCCTACATAAAACAAAATCATCGTGCGTGCGTACGTACGACTTATCATATCCACATCGTGGTGTAATATGTATTTCACCACAACCTTATTTGAATGGGTATGGTGGTGGAAATAATAACTATATATGATTTTTATAAAATGATACTAATTCTGAGATATTATACACCATCCAATTCAATAACATTCAACAATTAAAGGAATGATAACATCACATGTGCGTACGTACGGCTAGCCGTCTCCATGACGCGATCAGATTTCTTCTTCACGTTAACCATTCAAGAATGATTATAATGTATATTTAATAAATAATAATGAAATATATGACATAATAATTGTAATTCCTAGAATTTCCATGTAACTTTTTTTAATAAATTGTAATTTTAGGAGTCCGTGAAAATTGACGGCACGTGCTTCCGAAGCCCGGAGTGCCCAGAATAAATTTCCGAACATTGGTCCAGGTACGTTCAGTAAACTTGAAAACAAGTTTTCCTAACATTTTAACCAGTGCTCAGAATTGATATTCGTGCGCATCGTTGAACTCGCAGCACATGTATTCACTTAAGGAGATGTTCACCTCGACGACAGTTGGTCGAGGGTGGAAGTTAGTTTTTCGGTTTGTCGTGAATTAATAAAATAAAAATAAAGGTGTGCAAATTTAATTTTTATTTTATTTCATAAAACCTCCATGTGGATGTTAAGAAGTGGGGACCACCAGAACATAACCTCTCATGAGAGGTTATTGTGGTGGGGACCACCCGAGCCTAACCTTCCATGAGAGATTATGGTGGTAGGGACCACCCGAGGCCTAAACCTCTCAAGTCCCTCATTAAATGTGGGAGAGACACTTCAACTCCTACAATATTAATTGTGCCAACCCTCCTCCACAATAATTAAGCCAACATACCACTTTAATTGTGTTATCCTATGACATTAAATTAACCCAATTTCAATTTTATTCCAACGAACATAATAGTTCACATAATCTATTATTTTGGGGCAATCATTTCATTTTCGCGGAATTGGGAGAAAGAACTCCAACGAAGAACGCATTCTTCCAAAAATAACGCTCTCACCGATGATGATTGCCTTTGACTACGAAGAACCAATGAATGAGCCTGGGATCATAAGTGTGTAGCGGGTGCAACGAACACAGATTTCTTCAACTTCCTATGACATTGGATGTCTTCATCTAAAATGAATCTATGTACGTACTTCCTTCTCGCGCCAACGTCAATAAACAACCTGAGGTAGGGGTTTATTTGCGTGTGAATATATTTACCATATTCATTCATTGATTTATTTTTCTGTTTCAGAATGAATCATTGCGGGAGGCTGTAAAGCTTGATGTTCTACTTCAAGTTCATGTTTGAGCCATATGCCACCACAATAACGTAGAGGGTACGATCGAAACAAACATGGACCGACCGCCCCCCACAAATCTTTTGATAATTTGTGGTGTTGAATGTGATGAATGTGTCGGCACAATGGACCCACCCTGTGGAAACCGCGCCACGTAGTTCTTCCAATCGTGGGCCCATCGCGCAGCCCACAGCCACCAGTGTCTAAGCCGAGCCCCGCCAACCCGTCCGAGCCGCCACCGCCGTCTGCCAAGCTGCCGCCACTATCTGCCGAGCGCCACCACCTCCCACCGCCGCCGTCCCCCGAGTGTCATCTTCTAGCCCGCCGCTGCCATCCACCATGAACTGTCGTCGTCCACTAGGCCACCGCCGCTATCCACAGTGTGTTGCCGCCATCCGCTGGGTGCCACCGCCGTCCGCCGAGCACCGTCGTCGTCTGCCAAGCCGCCGACCGAGCCGCGCCACCCACGGCCTTCCAAGCCACCGAGTCTGTGCTACCCTTAGCCCTCTGAGTTTCCCAGGCCGTGCCGCCCAATACCTCTCTGAGCCAAATCAGGCCGGACCGATCCTCCCCGCCCCCTCGCGACAACCCCACGGCTGAGCCGACGTCTGCAGCTAAGCCTACCCATGACCTATTCCGCCCCGCAGAAGCCGCGGCCCTTACGGCCTGCCGGACCGCCCGCGGGTTGGGCGGTCTAGTATGGGCCAGGATGGACCTAGTGGGTTGGGCCAAGCCCAATATGCTGGGTCGGTCTGACTGGGTCAGACTGGACGCAGGCCCACTATGACCCAATTACCTTCTTTTAGACCTATATTTGGCACCGTTCGTCTGTTAGACAAACCATCCACAGTGTTGAGAACCTTTTAGTGAGTTGATCCCTTTGAGTGATACCCCACTGAGATTTCGATTATTATGGGGAACAATCAAGTCTGTTCGAGCAAGAATCCAATCGGGACCCTGAGACTAAAAGGCTAATAACTCTTGGACCGGGCATCCGATTGACATGTCGTATGTTACATTGAGAACCCTATGATGTGGAAGACTATCTAGATACTTATTAGTGGGACTTTTTGGAAATTGGAGTATCGACTAGAAGCTTGTGGAGCGGATCCTCCTAGAGACGAGCGAGCATAGTTTTAGAACCCAGTGGCTGGGTGAGACTTGATGACTGCTGACTGTTTCGACTCGTAGTGACTTGTTAGGCCCAGCGGGGAGCGCCTTGGTGATGCGGAAGACCCATGGTGGGGAGAACCATGGTGACGTGGAAGACCCACTAAACTCGATAGGAGGAGTACCTCAACAGGCCACGTGGGGGAGCACCATGGTGATGCGGAAGACCCATGATGGGGAGCGCCTTGGTGACGCGGCAGACCCACAGTACTCAACAGGAGGAGTTCCTCAGATGTCCAAGGGTAGTGGGAAGCGCCTCTGTGTGACACGACATGCCCAATGTACTCTATATAGGAGGACTTCTCCAGCAGTTGAGGTGTTCAACGTTGTGACTGGGAATGTTACTTGATACTACCCCTAAAATAAATCCTAGTGTGAGCTGATTCAATACCTCTGTGTTTTTCCTCATGATTGAGATGGATTACGTGATAACTTAGGTATATGTCTGGGTATATATTTAAGTAATGTTATTTGTTGATTTCATAGTTTTTGATTTATCCTTGATGTATTTTTGTGAGACATAGAGGGTCTCAGGGACCCTATTGTGTATCGTTATACTCCCCCATGTACAGGCTATGCCTGCATCTTGTTGTGTTGGATGCAGATGACAGACAATGCTGACTGAGGCTGAGAGTACCAGAACTGGATGATACCTGGCGGTGGACCAAACTATGTGTTGGTATGCAGAGGAAACTGGTGGATGTAGAGGGCTGAGGAGGCGATATATACTTACCCTTCAGGTAGGAACCTCAGAGGATGATCCATTAGATATCATTTCTCTTTCTTTAGTGGTATTGTATTTTACTTATACTTGTACCTTTAATGTTGGGATTGTATTCTAGCCCCCTTTTATCTATCAACAATCTTTTGGTTATACATTTTTCTTCTATTCGTATCTTGTTGTGTGATTGGTTTCGTGAGTTCTCATGTTATAAAGTCAATGCCTTCCCATTTCTAGGGAAAACACCTTTTGGTGCTAGTCTCCAGCCCCTGGCCTATGGAAGGTGGGTTTGGGGTAGTCACGACACGGGCCTCGGGGTAATGATCATGACAAATTGGTATTATATGGGTCATTTCTACCATAGAACATATGACTTTGTTAATTCTTTTGAATGAGAATAGTGTTAAGTGTAGTGAGTGTGGTTATCAATTTAGGGAATCCAGTGTAAGTGTGGCGGTAGACGTATCCATACACAAGGAACCTGACAACTGTTTTCTGACTAAATGCACAAAAACACTGATTGTGTGTGTGTTTTAAAGGGTTTTCATTGTGATCTATTTGTATCAGATCACCAGGTATGACTTATTAACCGTGGCACAACAGTTTCTTTTCAGGATGCCTCCATGCAGACTTCCTGCTAGGGTTCCGAGAGTTGTACGCAATGATAGCCCACTGAACGATGTGTCCTCGGTTTAGGGCCTTTTTCCAGTATAGGCACAAGTGGAGGCACCAGTGGTACCACACCCCATTGGGCCATCGATGCCACCTTCCCCAGCAGCAGACGGTGCATGCCTCTTGAGCGTGTTGTACGGGTTCCAACACCAGAGGTCACTCAGGTTCAGTGGAGAGATGGAACCACAGGTGATTGAGGATTAGATGGATGCTGTGGTGAGAGTCTTCTTGACTCGTAGGGACACTAGACGATCTCACGGTGATCCTTGCCTCTAGCATTTTATATGTAGTAGCAGAAAGATGGTGGTGCTTGATGCTCCAAGTTCACTACGAGGTGACTCCTCTCTGGGAAATCTTCAAGAGCCTGTTTCGGGCAGAGTTTGTTTCAGCGACTCTTTGCGTAGTGTGCATATATGATCTTCTTCATCTTTAGTAGGGAAACATGATTATAGCTCAGTACATATCAAGGTTAACTTACCTCTCATGCTACTCCATTGTTATGGTTCGGGACCCATTCTTCAGGGCCCATACATTTGAACGGGGGCTCAGGCAGGAGATATGGGGATTCAATGATCTCACTCTGTATCCCGACGTAGGAGGGGGGTGTTATAGAGAGCCCTCTTGGTGGAGAGTTTCCTTCCCAAGCAGTCACCAGTAGTGAGACCCACTATAAATCGTCACGTAGTGGAGTCTTCTACAACTTGCAGCAGACAGATGTTGCAGAGCTCCAAGAGGACCATACCTATAGGTGGACGAACGCATGACTCGAGATCGTTTGTGTGGGGCACCCGAGGTAGATCCAGTTATACCATGAACGGGCAGTGCTTCACATGCGGCGGGCAGGGTCACATGGCTCGTGATTGTCTGACTCGCCGCACAGATGATCATCAAATGATTGAGGGACCGCCCCAGTAGAGTCAGAGGTTCGACCGAGGTGGTCCGCAGGGATAAGGCAGACATGGTAGAAGAGATGGTTGTGAAACTGGTGGTGGGAGATGATTCGAGACGTTACCGCCACCACCACTAGGAGGTCCACCTCGACCATAGGGAGCAGGAGGACAGGGGCGAGCTCAGCTCCAGGTGGCTGAGTCTTATGATCATGGTGCTATGTAGATGATACGATGTACGTTTTGTGTCTACTCCACCTTTGTTGTAGTAATTATAGAAATAGGTTCTAGTCATTCTTTCACTTCCACTTCCCTCATTCAGATCTCGGAAATTCCGACGAAGTCGTTGGTTCTATTCTTATTGCTAGAGACTCATACGGGAGCAGATTCGACGATTACGAACTGGTGACAGATGTGCGACCATACTCTAGGAGGCGATATCTTCGACTGGGATCTCCTAGTAGCGGCATCGAGGCCTTATGACGTCATCTTGGGTATGAAATGGTTATCTATAGTCCATTCTCAGATAGACTGTATTAGGTGAAAGGTGCGGTGTGTCTGCACAGATGGGACCAGGTTTACCTTCACCAGAAGAAGAGAGCATTTGCAGTGCAGGATGGACTTACCCTGAGGAGAGTACAGCTGATCACTCGTCAGTTGGCTAGCCTTACCCACAAAGCAGTTGATGTGGAGAATCCAATATATCTTTTAGTTCTGGACCAGTATGCGGATATTTTACCTGATGATGTTCCGGGTCTACCTCCTCGTAGAGAGGTGCACTTTTACTTTGACTTTTGAACCTAGACGACACTGATATCTACACCAACATATCGGATGTCTCCCATAGAACTTCGTGAGCTGTGGGTACAGCTGGAGGACTTACAGGGGAAGGGGTTTATCCAGCCAAGTTTTTCACCTTGGGTAGGCCCGATTCTGTTTTCCAGGAAGGTGGATGGGATCTTGAGGCTTTGTGTTGACTATCGACTCTTGAACTATGTGACCATGAAGAAAAAGTACCCACTCTCGAGGATTGATGACCTCCTTGATCACCTGAAGGGAGAACGGTGGTTCTCGAAGATAGACCTCTGATCGGGATATCACCAGATCAGAGTACGAGATGAGGATGTGTAGAAGATGGCCTTCATGTGTCAGTACGACCATTAAAAGTTCATGGTTATTCCATTCGGCATGACCTATGCTCCAGCAGTGTTCATGGGACTCAAGAACAAGATCTTTCATCCATACCTTGATTTCTTTTTAGTGGTCTTCATCGATGATATTCTGATCTACTCGAATACTGAGGAAGAGCATGCCTATCATGTGCGGGTAGTACTTGACACACTCCAAGAGCACCAGCTTCATATTAAGCTCTGAAAGAGCCAGTTCTGGATCCAAGATGTTCACCTTCTTGGACATTTCATATTAGAGGATTGATTTGCAGTGGATCCAATGAAGATTGAGGTTGTACTTGCTTCGGAGCCACCCAGGAGTGTGACAGAGGTAAACTGTTTCCTTGGTTTGTCCAGATACTACCATAGATTTGTGCCAGATTTATCCAAAGTTGTAGGAACACTATCATCCTTGAAAAATAAGGGGAAACCCTTATTGTGGTCGAAGAGATGCCAGCAGCGTTTTTAAGAGCTGAGGCAGAGGCTGAATAGTTCCCCCATCTTGAGGCTTACAGAGGTGGGCGTAAGGTATGTAGTTTACTGTGATACATTAGGGACTAGGCTCATATGTGTCCTGATGCAGGATAATGTAGTGGACACATATGTTTCTCTGTAGCTAAGACAACCTAAGAAGAACTATGCTACCCATGACCTAGTGTTAGTAGTAGTGGTCTTCGAAATGAATATGTGGCGGAACTATCTGGTGGGAGAACGTTTTATAGTGTACTCTGATCACAAGAGTCTAAGGTATTTCTTCTCTCTGAAGTACCAGAACCTCAGACAACGATGTTGGCTCGAGTTCCTCCAAGAATATGAATTTGAGATAGTATATAATCAATTTAAGGAGAACGTTTTAGTAGATGAACTTAGAGGGAGGTATGGTATACAACTTCTAAGCGATGTGACAGACCAGTTGTCTTCTTTATAGATATCCTTTGTACATAGATATGGAGAAACTTTTCTTCAGTCTCTTACAGTCACTCCCTTATCCTTCAACGAGTCAGGGAGGCACAACATGGTGATGTTGACTATGAGACATGGTGTGCTTAGATATCCACAGGACATGTACCTAATGGATTTTCTGAAGGTGTGGAGCATGTCATCCTCTTCATAGGATGTACCATGGTACCGGTGTCACTTCCAGAAGATGTTTTGAGGGAGTTCCACAATTCCCCTCCAGAATTACATCTAGGAGTGGTTATGATGTACCAGGATCTCTGACGATAGCACTGGTGGTCAGAAATGAATAAAGTAGTAGCAGAGTTTGTTCCTCGGTGCCTCACTTGTCAGCAAGTGAAGGCGGAGAATCAGGTACCAGCTGGCTTGGGTCATCCTTTAGAGGTCCTAGAGTGGAAGTGGGATGGGTTATCCATGGTCTTCCTGACAAGACATCAATGTATATCTAGGGGTCATGACTTGATTTGGGTGATCTTGGACCGACAGACCAAGTCAGCCCACTTCCTACAGATCATAGAGTAGGGTTCAGTAGAGATCATGGGACACCTCTATGTGGATGATATTGTGCGGCTACATGGATTAACCTCGATGATTGTCTCTGATCGTTATGTGTGTTTTTATTCCTGACTGTGGAAGTGGTTGCAAGAGGCTTTCAGGATGCTACTTCATTTGAGCACTGCCTTCCATTCTCAGACGGATGACCAGACTGAGAGGACCATTGAAACCCTCGAGGACATGCTACGTGCATGAATCATCGACTTCAGTCACAGCTAGGAGGATCACTTTCCTTTGGTGGAGTTTGCATACAACAACAACTATCACTCAAAAATTGTGATTACACCTTTCGAGGCATAGTATGGGCGACCTCGCAGATCACCTTTTTTTTCTAGACTGACCTACAAGATTCAGCACTAGTGGGACCAGAGATTGTATAGTCTACCACAGAGAAGGTGTATATCATCCAGGGGTAGATGAAGACTGCATGTAGTAGGCAGAAGTCGCATGCTGATAGAAGATGGAGACTACTGGAGTACGAGGATAGCGACCACATCATTTTACGGGTCTCACCTCAATGAGGTATGTGGAGATTTTGCTGAGGCGACAAGTTATCTCCATGGTTCATCGGTCTTTTTTAGGTTCAGAGTAGAGTTGTAGAGGTGTCTTACCACATAGCTCTTCCACCTCAGTTGCACTAGGTGCACAACGTCTTCCACATATCCTAGCTTAGGAGATGCGTGCATGAACCTTATCACATCATCGTCCATGGTGAGATGGACGTCAACGATGGGGAGTCATTTACAGAGGTTTCAGTAAAGATTGAGGATCGACATGAGCGGGTCCTTCATGGACGGTTGATACCTCTAGTGCGCATTCGCTGGCAGCACGAGAACCTCTAGGAGAGAACATGGGTGTGAGAGGCTCAGATGCGTGTTCAGTACCCCCACATGTTTACCTAGTTTGAGTTGTGTCTTACTGGGATGTAGATCCTTGAGTTAGGGAGAATATAAAGACCTGGAATTTCATGTAATTATATTAATGAATGGGAATATTATTAGTCCAAAAAAATTAACGGCATGTGATTTTGAGGCCCGGAGTGCCTGGAATAAATTTCTGAACTTTTGTTCTGGTATATTCAGTAAACGTGCAGGCGTGTTTTTCTAAAATTTGAACTGGTGCTTGGAATTAAAATCTGAGGGTACCATTGAACTCACAATGCTAGTATTCGCTTAAAGAGATGTTCACCTCGATGGTAGTTGGTCGAGGGTGGAAGTTAGTTTTTGGGTTTTTCGTGAATGAATAAAATAAAAATAAAGTTGTGTAGATTTTATTTTTATTTTATTTCTTAAAACCTCCATGTGGAAGTTGAGAATTGGGCACCACCAGACCTTATCCTCCTAGGAGAGTTTATGGTGGTGGGGACCACCCGAACCTAACCTCTAATGAGAGGTTATGGTGGTGGGGTCCACCTGAGGCCTAACCCTCTCAACTCCCTCATCAAATGTGGCAGAGCCTCTTAAAATCCTCAAATATTAATTGTGCCAACCCTCCTCCAAAATAATTAAGCCAACACACCACATTAATTGTGCCAACCTATGACATTAATTTAAACCATTTTTAATTTTATGACAACAAACATAATAGATAAAATAATCTATTATTTTGGGGATATCATTACATTTTCTTCGAATTGGGAGAAAGCCCTCCAATGAAGAAAACATTCATCCATGAAGAATGCTCTCACTGGCGAAGAACACCTTCGACTATGAAGAACCAAAGAACGAGCCTGGGATCAGAAGTGTGTGGTGGGTGCGAAGAATGCCAATATCATCGACTTCCTCCAACGTGGTATTTCTTCATCTATGATGAATCGATGTCCATACATATTTCTCATGCCAACGTCAGCGAACAACCTAAGGTTGGGGTTTATTTCCATGTAAATATTTTTCCCATATTCTTTTCTTGATTTATTTTGCGGTTTTGGAATGAATCGTTGCGGGAGGTTGTAAAGCTTGATGTTCTACTTCAAGTTCCAGTTTGATTCATATGCTACCAAACTTACGTGGATGGTATGGGCCAAACAAACATGGCCCGAACCCTCCGCAAATATTGTGATGATTTGTGGTTTTCAACACGACAAAGGCTACGACGCAACAACACTGCCCCGTGGCCACCACGCCCTGCAGTTATGCAACCCGCGACCCCACAGCATGACCTGCCACCTCCAGCACCTAGACTGAGCCACCGCCAACCGGGCCAAGCCACTACTGTTGTCTGCCATGCCATCGTCTGACAAGCGCCGCCACTTTCTGCTGAGCACCGCTGCCATCTGCCGAGCACCGACACAGTCCGCCGAGCCGCCGGCCAAGCCGCCCCAATCACAACACACGCGGCCTTCTGAGCTACCCCGACCACGACACCCATGGCCCTATGAGATGGCCAGGCCGCGCTGACCAGGTTGTGCCGCCAACAGCCCTACGAGCCGCCCCGTCTGCACCATACGTGACCTCTACGAGACACCCCATGCCGAGCCGTACCGCCCCACACCCTAGTGGCAACCGAGTGGCTGAGCTGCCGTCTGTGGCCATGCCGTCCCATGACCTCCGCTGCCCTGTGGAACCTGCGTCCCTCATGGCTTACCAGATCATGCACGGGCTGAGTAGTCCCGTACATTCCTAGCCAGACCCAACATGCTGGACTGAACTCAACGGGCTAGGATGCACTGTGTGTCGGGCCAGACCCAGCGGGTTGGGCCAGGTCGACCTGAACTGGGTTGGCCAAGGCCAGGTCGGTCCGGGTCTGTCCGACCAGGTTGGACCAGACTCCAGCCCACTATGACCCAATTACATTTATTTATCCACAACATTGGCACCGAACATCCGTTGGATGATCCATAAGTGGCATTGGTAACCGTGAAGTGTGTATGTCCCTCTGAGTGATACCCCACTGAGATCTAGATTATGATGGGGAATGGTTAGGTTGGATTGAGTATAAATCCAACCAGGCCCCTAGGACTAAAAGGCTAGTAACTCACCGATCGGTTGTCCGATTGATGCGCTGTCTATTACGTTGAGAACCCTATGACATGGTAGATATTTGAGATACTTCTTCAATGGACTTCGCAGTAGTTGGAGTATTTACCAGTATATTTTAGAGAGGATCCTCGTGGAGATGAGTGAGCATAGTACGGGAATCCAGTGGCTGGCTGAGACTTGATGATTGCTGACTGTTTCAACTTGGAGTGACTTGACAGGCCCAGTGCGGAGCGCCTTGGTGACGTGGATGAAACACAGTGGGGACCACCTTGGTGACGTGGTAGACCCACAATGGGGAGCACCTTGGTGACATAGTAAACTGACGGTACTCGACAGGAGGAGTACCTCAGCTATCCAAGGTAAGTGGGGAGCACCTCTATGTCACACGACATGCCTACTGTACTCGATAGGAGAGGAGTTCTCAAGTAGCTGAGGTGTTTGAAGTTATGAGTTGGAATGTTACTGAATACTACCCCTAGTATAAATCCTTGTGTGAGATGAGTCTTTACCTTTGTTTTTTCCTCATGATTGGGATGGATTACTTGATAACTTAGGTATATGTATAGTAATATACCTAATTAAGGTTATCTGTTGATTTCATACTTTGTGATTTATCATTGATGGATTTTTGTGATACCGAGAGGGTCTCGAAGTCCCTACTGAGTATTGTTATACACACCCCTGCACGGGTTATTCCCTCACCTTGTTGTGTTTGCATGAAGACTACATACATCGCTGACTGAGGAAGAGAGTACCAGGACAGGACGGTACCTGGAGGTAGACCTTACTGCATGTTGGAACGCAGAGGAGAAGGGTGGACGTGGAGTGTTGGGGAGGTGACCTGTACCAAACCTTCAGGTAGGAACCTCATAGGATGATCGAGTAGTTGTCTTTTCACTCTCTTCAGTTTTATTGTATTTCAGTTGTACTTGTACCTTTACAGGTGGGCTTGTATTCCAGCCCCCTTTTTAGGTTCAACAATATTTTGGTTATATAGTTTTCTTTTGTTCATATCTTTTTGTGTGATTGGTTATGTGAGTTTGCAGGTTATAATGGAAATGCCTTCGAAGTTTTAGAGAAAATGGCTTTCAATGCTAGTCATCATCCCCTGGCTTATAAAAAGCGGGCTTGGGGTTATCATGGAACAGGCACCGGTGGACAGGTCATGACAATAATACTATAGTATTTATGTATATATATATATGACATTTACTTGCTTCAATTAAAGAAAATAAGGAAATAAAAATAGTGTTCATGCGTACATATGACCAACCATCTCCATAAACGGTTTATTCAATTTATTTTATCTATCTATTATATATATATTTAAATAATGAATATATAAAATATATAAATTATTTTTTACATTTTGTATGTATTTAAATCATGATATAAGTAATAATATCAAGAATAATATTTCAAAACATGTACAATAAATAAAACAATTATTACCCAAAACATGGCTTTAACATGGAATTGACAAATGAATGGGTAATATGAAGTCATAAGTGAATCATATATGATACCATAAATATTATTATGGTTATGTTACAAGTTAATAATTTTTTTAAACCCACTATATAGGATTTTCCAACACATATGTATGAAATCATACCTAACGTAAAGGATAATTTTGCAATCTCATTTTTATCTGAGATTGCTTATACGTAATTATTTAATGGGGGTATATTTATCATCCATGTTAAAGTTCTGTAATCATGTTTTCAAAAAAAATTACTATTCATATATGTATTTTTAGAGTATTTGTTACCCATTTTTGACTTTTATTACATGGTACGGAAGGAATATTTCGTTTCTTTACCATACGAGGTACTTTTTGACTTTTCTGAAAAAAGTATGAGGATACTATTTTTTAACTTATACGGCATGAATGTATTTTTACACTTTCATAATGCATTATTTCTTGGAAGATTACTTTACAATATTTCATGTTTATTTTCAATTAAATTCAGTTCTTTTAAAATTACACAACATTTTGAGAAAAGAAAATGTTTTTGAAGATGAAATTATATTTTCCTCAGGAATTAAGTACAAGTGTTTTATCAAAATTATTTTCCATCTGAGATGACATAGGGTTCTGTCTATATCCCTATTATTACTTAGATTTGATTGTGTTTATGATGGAATTATTTTTATGATGTCCATTTATCGAAAATTGATTATGTTATGATGAAATGATGTTTAAGAATCCCATTTTATTTCACCGGTTATGCTATGATGAATGATTTAGGTTTTTGTGGCACATGTAAGAATGATTCAATAATGAGATTGGTGAGACCTATATCTACCTAAAATACATTGGAAAAAGAATTATATCACATTATATAGACAGGAATGGAACAACCAGTAAATCTGGTTCAGTAATATAGGGATAGAACGACATGTAAATATAGTTCAGTAATACACGGCTAGAATGAAAAGTAAACACAGTTCAGTAATGGACTTCGTCCACTATGATGGTCTTGGAAGCAATGTATTGGATTATATTGAAAACATATTATGTAATTTTTAGTTTTCCACAATTAAAGTTTTTATACCTATTCAATCATGTTTAATGTACTTTTATGATCTATGCCTTAAGTAATACCACTGTTTATTTAAAGAGTCATGATTTTGAAGATTAAACTTTTTGTTCATGTTCTTTTTACGTTCAAATGTTTAAAATTTGTTTTATGTTCTCCATTTTTACACATATTGAGTATTTGAGCTCACCCTTTTAATGTTTTCTTTTCCCTAGTAAATAAATAATGGTTTTAGGTATGAAAAGAAAAGGGGAAGTTCTTTATGGGAGACGTTAAAGATCTTTCACCATGATTAGTAGATTATGTTCTAAGTTTCCAAAGACACTAAACTAATACATTCATTGGTGTCTTTTTTTCATTTATTAAGTTTTCTGAAAAATAAATGTAATGTCCATGTATATCAAGCTTGGATCATTATAGTCTATATCTGGGTGAAGGATTAGTTAACCTTTGGAAACTAGGATGAAAAAACATTATTGAAATCCCTAGATATATTTCTATGGTACGTATAGGGATTTACCTAAGGATAAGTATAAGTATAGTATATAGTGCTAGAATTATGGTAATGATCATGAATAACCTAGGATTAAACCTAAGATATTAGAGATTGAATGTACCCTCCCGCCTTGATTATATTGTTTTCATAGTATGATTTTATTCCCAACGTACTATTGTTTTTGGGTTTTAGAAAATGGTTAGTGATAAGAGGACTCATGTTAATGGAGAATATGATGGACAACGGAATGATATTATTCATGAGAAACCAAATGAAATGGTATTTGGAAGGTGAAACATCCTTATTATACATAATCAGAAATCTTATAATATGATCAATAATCTAGTCTTTGGTGAGTTTCTTAAAGAAAATAATAATAGAAGGACAGAGTTTCATAGTGATGATAGATGAAAGAAAGTTCAATTTTCCTCATGTAAATCATGTGGGTAGAGGAACCAAGAATAATGTTTCAAATAAACTAGATGATTTTTAGGTGCGGAAAAGAAGGAAAAAAATCCAGTAATTGCAAAGGAAAATGTTCTGTTAACAGAATGGACAAGGATAATGGTATTACTATGATTTCAATAATTGTTAAATGTTTTAATTGTGGAATGTATGGGATATATGAAAATTGATACCCTAAGGGAAAATCTCATGAGGAGAGTCAACATGGTTGAATGGGTAGTATTTATATTGATGATGGTGAACATACTACAAATGATATATGATATGAAATACTTGATGAGGAATTAAATAATGATGCTCAGTCAATGGATTTGGAAAACATTGTAATGGTTTCATGTTTTCTCAAGAATAATGTATGGTACTATGGAATAAAGAAACATATAATGATTGTTACACTATATTTTTCTTTAATTATTTGAAAGTATATGTTGAATGGTTATGACAACCATGAAAGTTGATTGGAATATTTTTGGAAATCACATGATATGCACACAATGATGGGATAAAAAAAATAATGAGATGTTTGATAATATTAATTAGGTATTGATCGATAAAAGAACCATGAAATATCATGGCCTGAGTATATATAATTTTTTTATTTTATGTTCGTGGAAATAGTTAATTTTTATAGAATGCATGTTTTCATTTGTGGTTCTATGGGAATTCATGTTATTGTCATATATCAAGAGTATACATAATTAAGGTATTAATATGTTTTGAATGTGATAACAAAGAACTCCAAAATGAGATATGTGAGAAACAATTTTAGTCGATTTAGTTCACATCTTTCTAAATTTCATATTTTTAGTTTTAGGAAGGATTGTGACATTATCCATTTATTTATTTTACAAGTTATCTTATGTTTTAAGTTTTTTATATTAATGTATTATCTCACTATAGGTGGACTTCTGCATATTTCATTACCTGTGATAAAATTTATGATGAGACAGATGGAATGATATATCATTCTATCAAATAATCTTCCAACACTTCAAGAATGAAAAATTCAACTTCATTTCATTAATTATGAGATTATGTGGAAATTATTCAAGGCCTTAACTATGTGGAGTTTGTACCAAAATCAAGTAACTATTTATTCTTGTCTAAAATTATTCACCATTATTGGAAAGGATTTTGAAAAAAAAAAAATATTTTCCTAGAACCTTCTTATCTGATGAATTAGATAGTCCCTTAAATCATCACATATTTATGAATTCTTGGTAGTTAACGTTTTCCAAACAATGTTCTCTATCATTATCCATCATAACCTGATGCTTCTATTTCTCTTCCATATCCATGTTTTCACTTCCCACCTATGTTATCCTCTATGGAAATATAGTGTTGAGTAACTTTAGGTAATCATTATCTTTCTAACTTTACATTTTAAAATAATGTTTTAGTATCCCATTTTATAAAGTGGGTTTCCATAAAATAAACATTCAAGTAAAAACTATTTATAACCTCGATGAATTTCAAGGGCGAGATTCATTGTAAGGGGGGTAGAATGTAACACCACAAGATTATATAAGATATATTTTTTTTAATTTCTTGTGTTTCATGCTAAGACAATATTATCTTGCGTTATATAGAACACCTAATTAGGTTGCATTATATGCACCACTATTCTTGTCTCTTGTGGCACACAATTTCTTGTTCTTTTGATAGAATTAATTTCACGCAACACTGAGTATAGATTTTAGTCAATGTATAAATTAACTATATTTAGATTATGTTATAAAAAACACCAATTTAATCTTTCACTACATACCACACTAACTTGGATTGTGTTACGTGCAAGAGAGACATTCCTCGATATCTTGCGGTGTACGTAATATCGTGTTTCACTAAACAACGATATATTATTAAAATATTATTATTTAATGGGATATAAACTGGCCTTTATGAATATTATTAACCACGTTTTCAGTTTTATATAACATATTAATTCATCTTAAACATTTTCTAGAATATGATATGAGAACAAAATCAATTTTTCGGATAAAAGAACTATTTTACAAAAAAATGCAGTTTTATTTTTTTTTGATGAAACACCCATTTTAAATCTAGTTTTGACACTTTTATAAGAAAATTTTTACAAAATATAATTTTTCTTTGATGGACATCAAAATTTACATTTTTTATTTTTTGGTATTTTTCAAATAAAATTAAAATTTTAATGAATAGTGAAAAATACTGTATTTTAAATTGAAACTAATTTTTTTATCTAATATATTTGTCTAGTTATACTATCTTTTTAATTTATTTTAAAGTGTAATTTGATTATGTTGTTATAATTTAACCCAATTTTTTTCATTGGGGGTAATTTCACATTTATATTAGAAAAAAACAATTGTCAATATTTTGACAGTTACTAATTATTAATAACCTGCTTTTGGTTTGACAACTGGAATTAATTTTAAAATAACTACTGAAAATTCTATAATATTAATTTGAAAAAATGGACTCCATATTTGTAATCATATGGATCAAATTTTGTAAATAGTTACCTTTTATTTTTTGATATTATGAATAATAACTTCAGTAATTATTTTATTTACCATGGTTAAAAGTGTAAATCTAGTAAATAAGGGTAAAAATAATAATATTATAATAATATTAAACTACCCTACCACATATAAAAATTCCATTATATGTGATATTTCCAACCATGGGCATCCTTGTGTCGATTTTGGGGCCCCATGGATTCACTTGGATGTGAAAATGACATTTTATAAGAAATAATTTTATGTAAAGATACTTATAACCTAAATATATATCTTCTACTAAATAGATTTTAATATAGGGTTATATAACTGAAAGATATGTCTATAAATATTCATTAGAAAGATAATTATATTTTCTATATCATGTTATTTTATTTATAATTTTTAGAAATCAGATAAAAAAATAATTTATGACACAATTATGATGTAGTGATTACCTCATTAATGAAAGATTTAAATAAATGAATTTATAAATATTAAAATAAATTTAATTTGAATATTTTAATGTCATCAATGAATTTTCAAGATGAAATTGACATATTATTAAGGATTCAATTATTATTTTTTCGATGTAATAATGTTTTATGATTTTTTTAAAAAAGCCATGTATGAATAGTATCCAAAATTAACATAATTCATAACAGAAAACATAAAATAGTTTATTAAATGATATTAATTTCTTAAAAATATAATATTATTATAAATGTATAACATAGGTCAAAATATTTCATAAACAACTTTTTTTGGGTCATTTGACAGTTTGTGGTATTACATTAACCCACAATGTGTAAATAATATTATATCACTCTAACATTGAAAAGGGTGAAATAAGGGTTAAACAAAAACGACAAGGATAAAATAATATTCAAAACATGAATAAAAAATATTGGATGATTTTTATTTGAACCAAAGAAATATTATATTATAATTGAATAATTTTTGGACCATTTGAAATGTAAATTGAATTTATAATACATTAATATTTTAGGACTTTCCTAAAGTGCCCCTCTCATCTCTTATAAAAGGGCACATCCTCCCACTCCTATTAACTCCATTTTAAGAGTTCAAGATTGGAAAAAGAATGACCATTTATCTTATAAATTTCTCAAGTTACATTCTAGAGGTTATGGTTTTTTCAAAATACCAACTCTAGTTCCCTAAGTGAAAATTTGAAGGAGGCACATCGAGGAAGAGGTAATCTCTTATACCGATTCTTTAAAATTTATTTATTCTTATACTTCTTCATATTTACTAGTTTCATTATAAATTAATAAAATTAGTATCACTAATATACTGATATGTCAGTATAAATATGAAAAAACACTATTTCACCTTCTATCCATCCTACAAAAAACAAAATCACCGCGCGTTTGTAAGTACGACTTATCGTCTCCACGCCGTGGTGTAATTTTTCTTTCACCGCTGCCTTACTTGGATGAGTATAGTGGTAGAAATAATAACTATATTTTATTATTATATCACTATAATAATTATTAGATATTATACACCATCCACTTTAATACCATTCAACAATTATGGGAACGATATCCTCGCTCGTGTGTAGATACGACATACCATCTTCACGACGTGATGAGATTTGTTCTCCACGTTAACCATTCAAGAATGATTATAATGTTTATATAATAAATAATAATTAAATATATGAAATAATAATACTATAAGATATATATATATATATATGTCATTTACTTACTTCCATTCAATATAATAAGGAAACGAAAACAACGTTCATGCGTATGTACAGCCTACTATCTCCATAAATGGTGTATTCCATTTATTTTATCTATCTATTATACATATTTATATACTGAATATATATAACATATAAAAAATGTTTGGCATTCTGGAATTTAGTAAACCATGATATATGCAACAATATCAAGAATAACAATTTAAAACATGTACAATAAATAAAACCATTATTACCCAAAACATTGATTTAACATGGAATTGACAAATGAACAGGTAATATGAAGTCATAAGTGAATCATATATGATATCATAAATATTATTATGGTTCTGTTACAAGTTAATAATATGTTTAAACCTAATATAGAGGAGTTTCAGACACATTTGGAAGAAATAATACATAAGGTAAGGGATAATTGTGCAATCTCATTTTTATATGAGATTGTTTATTTGTATGTTTTTAATTGGGGTATATTTATAATCCATGTTAATGTTCTCAAATAATGTTTTCCTAATTTTTTTTACTATTAATATATGTATTTTTAGTGATGGTTTTAACCATTTTTGACTTTTACTAAATGGTATGGAAGGAATCTTTCTTTTGTTAACAATACGAGGAACTTTTTGAAATTTTCAACAAAAGTATGAGGAGAATGTTATTTTAACTTATAAGGAATTAATGGGTTTTTATGCTTTAATAACACATTATTTTAAGTAATATACCTTTAAAAGATTTCAAGTTTAAATTCAATTAAATTCATTTTGAGATAAGAAAACATTTTTGAAGAGGAACTGATATTTACCTTTGGAATTAAGTTCAAGTGTTTTACCAAAATTATTTTCCATATAAAATTTCATATGTTTATTTATTTATCACTATTATTACTTTACTTTGAATTTTTTAAGATGGAATTATTTTTATTATGTCCACTTATCTAATATAAATTATGTTATGATGAAATGATGTTTAAAAATCCCATTTTATTTCATGTGTTATGCTATAAAGAATGATTTATGTTTTTGTGGTACATGTAATAATGATTTCATTATGAGATGGATGGTACTTATATCTCCTTAAAATTAATTGGGTAATGATTTATATCTCATGTGATAGACATGACTGGAATGACAAGTAATTTTGGTTCAGTATTACAGGGGTGGACGGACATGTAAATCTGGTTCAATAATACATGGTCGGAACGACAAGTAAACCCGATTTAGTAGTGGACTTCGTTCACTATGATGGTATTGGAAGAAATGCATTGGCTACTATGAAAATAATATTAATTTCTTATTAGTTTTCCACAATTACATGTTTTATAACAATGCTATTATACCATAGTTAATGTCCCTTTATGATCTATGCCTTACGTATTACCAAGATTTATTTCATGACTTGAGATTTTGATGTTTAAACTTTATGTTCATGTTTTTTACGTTAGAATTTTAATGGTTTGTTTCATGTTCTCTATGTTTACCATTACTGATAATTTTAGCTCACACTTTTTATTTTTTATTTTCCCTGGGATATATATAATGGATTTTGGTAGGAAAAGAAAAGGGGAAGATCCTTATGGGAGATGTTGAAGATATTTCACCATTATTAGAAGATTATGTCCAGATTTTCCAAAGACACTAAACTAATATAGTCATTAGGTGTATATTTTAGTCATGTATTATGGTTTCTACAAAAGAAATGTAATGTCCAAGTACTTCAATCTTGAGTATCTACATGAATCTTTTGTTAATGTTTACTCTAAATATTATTAATTAATTTTTATTCATGTTTTGTTAAAAAACATTATTGTTGTTATATTTAAATGGATATGATTGTATTTTTTTATAGTTTTATGCGTTGTTCACATCTAGGGATGAGATGAAATTTTATCCCTTAACATTATCCATTCTATATACTATTAAATTTGAATAGAATTGTGAGGAAAAATCTAGATACAACTGATATATTTATGGAAGGTAGTGTATATCCTTGGATTACATGACAATAAATCATCATCAATTGATTTCATTGATGTTATATCATAGCATTTGTATGGTATCTTCCCACGCTTATGGGAAGCAAGATTAGTCAATAGTAAATAGTTTTAAATTAAAACTAATTTTCAACATCAATCCATGTTGAAAGGGAATATATTGGGGATTCTATAATTAATCAAGTAATATAAGATGTATTAATAATTTGAATACTTGGATAGTATAACCCTTCAAAAAATTCGTCATGGAATAATGAAAACATGTGGTGGGATAAAAATCAAACATTTTTTCATTTTTATTGAATAATCCCCATGATCAGTACATAGAGTCATTATATCAACAAATATACCATATGAAACTACATAATGAGAAAAGAAATTGAGTAAAATATATTTTATATGAAATATGTAATTAATTTAATTTCCCTGAAAAAATATTATCCTAGTCTTGAGTTCACTCATCATTGGAGATGTTGATAGATCAAAACCCATTTCATGGTACTATATTATTTCAAGATGACCCAAAGTTCAATCCCTCTAGATGCAATCAACATGTTATCATTCATATCAGAACATCGCTATGGAAGGTTGTGTACTAGAATGGAAAATCCAAATACCTAGTTTCATTCACTTTAATATCACCACATTTATTTGGTCTTGAATGATTATTTCTATCTTATTCTTCCATTCGGGAGAGGGAAGATATATGTGGAAGAATATGTTAGCCATCAGAGGAACCCTTAAGAATTTCATTATTGAGATAATTATTCAAGGAAATTAATTTTTTTGCACAATAAAATATTCCCACCACTTTTATAAAATTATATAATTAAATTATTTATAGATATATGGTTAGGGTTATAATATTCATTAATTTTTCAATGTTTATCGACAAATATTAAACCAAGATAATACCCCATGCCAACAACACTATTATTATTATTACTATTTTTTCATTTGTGGTATTTTACTAATAAATATTTACTGAGTGAGTTACTCAGTTTGACCAACATCCTTAATATTTACTGATCCTTTAATAATAAATATTTTACATATTCTAAAAATTATTATATTTATGGTCTGGGGAAAAATATTTATTTTTAAAATTATTGTATTTGAACACATAATTATTTATTTTCTTCTAAATAATAATGTGATAAAAAAATAATTTACTCTATAGTTTGGTGAATAAATATATTAATTTAATATTCATGTAACATAATAAATTTTTATTTAACAATAAATATTATTTATTATGTAATGACTCGATATCCTAATGTAAGAACCTTGTATTCACTACCATATAGGACATGTAACATAATGTCCAGAGACATTAAAAATTAATTAATATATTAGATAAATTCAATATATGATATATCATACAATTCAATCAATAATGAGTTAGTTGTCATTATACGCAACAATTAATTTATTTGATAGCATGAGTTTCACACAAGACTATGTTTTACAGAATAATAATAAATTATTTATATAAAATTATTTAATATAATAAGATATAACATATCCATTATATTATATCTTATGAATATTATTTACTAACATATGAAAAACTTCAGTTTACACAAATATAAAATTAATTCCTTTGTTAAAACCTAATTATAAATGAATATAAGAACCAATTTAATATAAAGAGAATGTTTTTTTAGAAAATGAATTTTCTGCTCACAATGTTGATTTGTCATAGAAAATTATAGTTATTAAAATTAGTGAGTGATTTGAATTTAATATATATATATATATATAATATTCAACCAAATATTTTTTTACATCCATCTAATAGATTTTATATACATAATATAAGAACAAACCCAATATTTGGCATAAAAATTAATATTTTGATAAAAGCACTTTTACCGCCTTTTAATGTTGAACCTATTTTAAATACATGTTTAGAAATTTTTTAAATAAAATATGTAAAAATAATCTTCATTTTTTAAATATTAAAATAAAAATTATTTTGGGGGTGAATTTTTTGTATTTTGTGGAGAAGTTTCATTTTTTGATGAATAGTCAAATATACTGAATTTTAATTCAAAACTGAATTTTTATTTAATTTATTTAGAAGGTTAAATTATATTTGTGATTGTTTTTAATGTAAATTTTGATAAATTATATATCAATTTATCCAATTTAGTTAATTTTATTGATTTTCACTTAGAAATTGGATATTCAAACATCTCAATCTTTTGAATGTTTGTACTTTAAAAACTCACACTATTTTCCTATCTGCAATATTAATTTTTTTTAGTTTATTTCATATTGATGATTAGAATTTGGTAAAATATATTCAGAATTTTTATTTAGAATAATTTATAATTTCTAATAAGTTCAACTATGTTTTTGGCCAAAAATATTTCTGAATGTAATTAATATTAATTATAGAGATTAAGATAAAAATTAGTTTTACAAGAGACAAAACCTTAACCTTAAAAGCCAATATGGCCTATAAGATTGTCCAAAAATCCATTTTATGGAAATATTTCGTCCCTATAATCCATTTTGTCTATTTATTTTTATTATTGGATTCTCTTGGTATTGGAAAATCATTGGTTGAATCCCATTTTCAAAAAATTAAAAGAATGTGACTATCCACTATAAGAAGTCACTCTCCACTCCCACTTATTCCCACCACTTATTCCATTTATATATCCCAAAATCTAAAAAAATATTATCCTATAATCCATCCGATTATACTGTAATACTCACTTTGGGCTGAAGTCTAACTAAGGAAGTCATTTGGTATAAATTGAAGGTGTTACATGAAAACTAGGTAACATTCTTCAATAATCACATTCATTTTATTTCCTTCCCGACACATTTAAATATATTTTTCCTATTAATATATAAGAACCTAAGTATCATAAATATACTGATATGATTTTTATTATGTTTTTTCTTATAATTACACACTTCTATCTAATGGGAAATGAACATAATATTCTTTTGTAAGGAGAACTAATCCCCCGAAAAACAATGATTGTCTATTATTCCATTACCACCTCTCGTGGTTGGAATTATAAATGAAACACTATTTATATATTATATATATGATTTTTATAGTGTCTATATTCTACTGTAATTTCAACATAACACATGCCAATACTCTTTCTATTTTTTTGGAATACAATAACATCGTTTGTGGAAGTGTGGACTATCGCCTCCTAAAATCGATGTGATTCATTCACACTATAAATTGAACATATAAAATATAGTTTTAATAAACATATGAGACATATAAGAAATAAATTTTTTATGTTAATTATAATATACATATATATCATTTAATTTTCATTCTTTTAATATGAAAAAATAAATGAAATTATTGTTTATGTGTACATGCGGCCAACCGTCTCCATGAATGGTTCATATCATTTTCTATCTCAATATATTACTTATTATTATAAATAAAAATATAATCATTATATATTATATTTAATTAATATTTTAAAATATGTAGATGATTAAACCATGATCTAATTAATAGGAACAATAAATAACAAGTGAAAACAAACTCGAAAAAATAGGTAATTAACCAAATAAATAGTAAAAATAATGAATGATTATTAACAAATAGTTTACAAGACATTATGAGAAGTTAATATATAATATTATAAATATGATTATGGTGCTTTTATTTTTTATTAAAATTTTTAAAATCAATATAAAATAATTTAAATGATGTTCCCCCAAACAGAAACCCATAGTAAGGTATTTTTAGCTATCTATTTATGTCTAAGAGATAAATTTCATATTCCCCACTTACTTCTTTGTGTGTTGTATATACTTACAATTTTGATAACATATTTCATGAATTATATTATCTTCATGTTATTTTGAGTTAAAATTTTAAATTATCTCTTCTAATTGGATCTGAGTTAAAAGTTACCAAGTGGAACAGAATTTCATAACCAGATTCATTTTCATTGGGTTATATTACTTTCTCATTGTTGTTAATATTATAAGATTATGTGTGTAATAAAAATTTAATTTTATTTTTATTTCCACTATTTCTTTTTGGAATTATATTTTATGCATATAATATATTAATTTATTGAGTTTCACTTCATTGTTATGATATTTTAGAGGTTTTACTTCAAAATCTCTTTTTACTCAAGATTGTTTACACTTTAATTTCCATTAAAATAAATTATATGGACAATATTCTGTAAACCCTTTATTTCCCTCTCATAAGATTATAAATGATCTTTTTAAAGTGTTAGTACCATTTCCCCACTCTTTGGCACACAAAATGTTTTAGAATATGTTTTTAAGAAAAACCTATATTATTTCACATCTTAGTAGGAGAACATTTTTTCATCTAAAATACCAATTTTATGAAAAGGAATAAAAAAATTTAACCTTCCAAAGATGATTTATTAAATTCATTTTTACCATTTTTTCTATTAATTTTTTTTAAAAGGAATCTTATGGTCACATTTTGAACATGGCACTTTTCTAACCTGTTACCGTGAAAAATGAATGTTTTTTTACCTTGTTAGGGAATATACAAATTTAGCCATCATAATTTATTTGAATATTCATTTTCATGTTTAAAATGAAACTTTTTAATCACAATGTTTCCATAAGTTATTTTCAGATAAAAGGATTTTAAAAATGCTTTCAAAATAAAAAGTATATTTTCATCAAAATTGCCTTTAAAAGGTATTTTTATAGTAATTATTTTCATCAATGACAAAAAAAATTTATTTTAGTCCACTTGGGATATGTTATATTGATACCATATTTATCTTTACTTTGGAAGGTTTATGATTTCATTGATTAAGGTTAGTATTGATATTCATTAAATTTATATCTTTTAGTCCACTTGAAATATTAAATGAAAAATAATCATTGAACAATAAATTTCTCATATTTATACATATCATTCATCAGGGATATGTTTATTTTCTAAAATGTATATCATTTTTACATATGGTGATTACTTGGAAAGTTATTTTATTGATTGGGGAAATATTGTTATGTCTCTATCCATTACTCAATATAGATATTTGATGTGGCACTTTCTTTATTTAATTCTATTATTCAATATAAGATGAAAAATTTGAATTTGAACTATATGGGTTAGGGACTAGTAAATAAAACACCTAGGGGTTGGGGACTGGTTAATGCAAGCCATATAGGCGTGGGACTATTTAAATTAAGCCCTATGATGCATCAATAGTCTCATGATATGAAATTAGTTGGCGACAAACCATTTGAGTTTGTTTCCAAGAATAATATATGGGTTTCCACCCAAAGATTTAAACCTTCTTATGAAAGGTCTTTATGGTATAGGTTTTCATGTGACTCAGACATGACATCAAATAATTTTTCATTTCCTTTGATTTGATTTAGTATTCACTATCCATGATATTTTCACTATGACAAAATCTATGGATTCATTTCCTAATTGGTTTATTAATTTAATGGCATGCATTATCAATTTATTAACTTTCTGTATTGATTTTCCTTATCCAGTTATTTAAATGGAATGCGAATTCAGTTATTTAACTTTCCATATTAACGAATCACTCCCTTATCAATTATTTATTATATGGAATGTGTTCTCAGTTATTTACCTTTCCATATCGATTATACTTATTGATTAATTATTACTTCCTCTACACATAACCCTTAATAAAAATATGAGCTCATCCATATTTTTTCCTTTCTCCTAGGATTCCAAAAAGAGTACTAAGAAAGATATACAAGGGTATATTAAATGAAACAATGTTATCCTTAAGAGAAAAAAATTATATTGTAAATATTGTATTCATTTGTAATACATGACTCTTGTATACATCCGGTTTACCGAGACTATGAAAATCATTTATAATTTGGGATTTGATTCTGTGTAATCATGCCAATGTACTAGTAGTAGACATTGACTTTGGGATTCTAGGGTCAGTTCGCTACTTTTGGTATAAAATTAATTTTATTAGAAACCCAGGGAATTAGATTTTGTATACATAAATTGGAGAACATATCCCTGAGTTATAATTTGAGGGTAAGTATATAAGAACATCAAAAAAATTTAGTTAGATAGATATTAGGTGGGTTTCCTATAAATACGTCTCATCGGGATAATAAAGTGGATGTAGTTGTCGAATAGATGTACATAGGGTAAAAACTCTATGTAACATAATAATCAAAAATGATCCTTACTGTTAACCTGGTTTGACACTCTCATGGGATATTATTAGGATAATTCAAATTTTCAACACAACCGTTAGGAAGGATTTGAATATAAAATGGAAATGATTGATCTAGGTTAAACTATAGAACAAGGAATGGCCTTTATGGAAATAAATGTAAGACGTATTTATTTATTATGGATTTATTGAATACTTTATTTAAATTCATATTTAGTGATTAACCTTATTTCAAGGATTTCAATCAAAATTATTTCATAAACTATATTAATATGGTTTTTGAAGAGGAAAATCAATATGTCGGGCGACAACCCATAAAATATAGAATGGTATTGGGTATTTAACCCATGCGTGAATTATTATAAGAATTTAATGCTAATGACTAAACTATATTATTTCTTTGTTAATATGGTATGTTCTTAGTTAAAAAATTTTAAGAATAAATATTAATGATTAATTAACAGTGTTACTATTTAGATTTATATGTTAATATATTATCCATATTGACTAGGTAGAATATTTAGAGACAAATGGAAAGACTTTTAACCCTTTTATAGGTATTATGATCCATTAAAAGTTTATTTTAGTCCTTTACGAATCGAATTTAATTTTTGGATATTCATTTCTTAGAGTAAAGGGATAACATTGAAATTGATTGAAGCATAAACAAGGGACGAAATTGTGTTCGTTGGATAATATTAATTACATATATTTCTTTATATTTTTAGAAAGTAAAATAATTAGTCAACATTGAAAAATGATCAATAACAATGTTGTCCTAATACCATAATTTTTTTTTGAACATATGGGCTTTTATATCTTCACAGATTTATGACATTGAGAATCCCAACATTCCATTAATAATTTAATTGTTTAAAATTTATGACCCTAATCACCCCTATAAATATTAATTCTTTTCCTACGTGTAATTATCTGTAATATCCATTAATGTTCTCCTACATAGAGACCTAGTTTTATGTTAGTCCACATTACCATTTTACACCCCATTCCCTCTTTTTTAGAGGATGTTTTACAAATCCTATTCATTATTTGGGATTTAAAAATAATAAATATCAAAAAATTTAGTACCGAGATCAGATTTTAATTACAAGGATGCAATTTAATTAAGGTTGGGAGAACGTATCTATTTAAAATTCTAACGCAAGAACATAATATTCAATAGCATTTATGGAATAAAACATAATATCCTAATACATTTAAGTATAATTACTATATTAAAAAAATATAAAATATAATTTTTAATGCATTTAATACTAAGTTATCTTGCATCACAGGAACCAACGTGTTTTGTCAATAGCTTGTGTTATAAACAATACTGATTTTCTACTATTCAACAATATATTTGTAAATTATTATTATCTAATATAATAAGATATAAAATACATATTAAATTACCTGTTATGAATAGTATTAACTAAATTTTGAAAAACTATGGGTTTTGAAAATATAAAATTAATTCATTGGTCATAAATTAGGTAGAAATGAGTATAAAAACTAATTGAATATAAAGGAAATATTTTAATAAAAAACTATTTTTATGCTCAAAATGATTTTTTATCCTAATAAATTAAAGTAAATATAATTAGTGAGTGATATTAATTTAATATATATATATATTACAATAATATTGTTTTTACATTTATACAATATATTTATATACACACGAATAGAATAAACCCGTTTTTTTTAAAAAAATTAATGTTTTTATAAAGAAACATTTACTGCCTTCTAATGGAAAAACTATTTTAAATACAATTTTTTTATAATTTATAATTTATATATGTCAAAATAAACTTCATTTTTTTAATGTTTAACCTAACGATATTCTTAGTGTGATTTTTTTTTGTGTTTTATGAGATGTTACATTTTTTATGAAGAACAAAAATACTATATTTTAATTCAAAATTGTTTTTTAATCTTATTTATTTATAAGACTAAATTATATTTTTGATTGTTTTTAATATTTAATCAGTTAAATTTTATATCAATTAATCTAATGAAAGTCATTTTAATTAATTAAATATTGAGATTGGATTTAAAACCATGTGAAACCTTTGAAGGTTTTTACATTAAAAAACTCCATTGTCTTCCCGAATGTGAAATTAGTTCTGATGAAATTTATTCCACTTATGTGATTGGGATTTGACATAATGGATTAAATATTTGGAGTCAAAATAACTTATAATTCTTATTTAGATAAAATTATTTTTTGGCCAAATATATTAGGGAATGTAATTAAAATTAATTATAGTAATTAAGAGAAAAATGAGATTAACAAAGCTCTAAACCATAATCCTGAGATCCATAATGACATATAAACCTGTAAAAATCCATTTCAAGGACATATTTTCTCCCTATTATCCTTGGGATTAAATGTGGAGCATTGTGGGATGCAATTTATATTGGAAAAATGTGGGTTGAATTCCATTTTGAAACAATTAAAAGAATTCCACTCCTCCTCCACTATAAAAAGGTACCCACCCCTCCAACTTATTCACACCTATAAATATATTTGGATATCCCAAAACGCACTAAAATAATCTCAAAAAATCAATCTAATCACTCTATAATCAGTATCATTTTCAAAAATCAAACCAGGGAAGTCATTTGGTATATACCAACATGAGTTACACGAAAATGAGGTAAAATTCTCCAACGATCACTTTTATTTTATTTATTTATTCACCCCACAACCATTATTATTAAATATTTATATAATAAACATAGAATAATAAATTTACTAATATGTTTTTATATTAAGGTTTCAATATACACTTACAATCACTTCTATCAAATGGTTCATGAACATAACATTCATGTGTATGGTGAACTACCGCATCGGGAAACGATAATTGTTTTCTATCCATTTAACAACTATCATAGTGGGTATTATAATGGAAAAAATAATTATATATGATAGATATGATATTTATAATTTATTTATGAATCTATAATTTCAATATAACACATACCTTTATGCTTTCCATCTTGTAGGGAAACGATAACATTGTTTGCGGAAGTGTGGACAACGCCTCCTCAAAGTGTTGTGATTCATTCACACTATACATGAAACAAATGAATGATGGTTTTAATAAAAATATGTCTAATATATAACAAAAATATGATAATTTAATTACAATATAAATTCATATCATTTATTTTGTATTAATTGAACATGAAAAAAATTAATGTAGTGTTTATGAGTACGAACGGTCTATCGTCTCCATGAACAGTGTGTTTCATTTCCCATATCTTAATATTATTTATTATTATATATACATATATAATTGATATAATTGATATTTAAATCATGGTATAAATTTATTATATAATGAAACCATGATCTAATTAATAGTAACAATAAGTAACAAGTCAAAATATACTTGGCAAACTGGGCAATTAACACCCAAAATGGTGAAGATTTTGAAATATTATTAACATATGTGTAATAAGATATTAGAAGAAGTTAATATAAGGTATTATAAATATTATTATGGTTATTATATAATATAGTAACATTTTTTACAACATTATACAAGATTTTAATGGACTTTTACCCAAAAGGAAATAATAAGTAATGGATTTTCATCACACTTTTTACATTTGTGAGATAAATGTCATATTTACTACTTAATTATCTCTATGCTGTATCTATATACCATTTTTATATAATATTTCTTTAATTATTTGATATTCATGTAATTTTGATTTTCAATTTTTATTATTTATTTGATGGGGACTCGATTTAAAATTTCCCAATTGGTAAATAATATCATAACCTGAATCATTTTCATTGAGTTATATTACCTCCTTGTTATCGCTAATATTCTAAGATTATGTGAATAATAAATTTTTACTATTTATTATAGTAATTAATTTTTTATTTGGATTTAAATTTAAAACACATAATTTATTCATTTATTGAGTCTTACTTCAATTTTATAGGATTTTCAAGGGTTTACTTCAAAATCTAGTTTTATTTCGGATTGATTAAACTTTAATTTCCATTCAAGAAAATTATATAAACATTCATCCATTAAACATTTAATTTTCTTCTCAAATGGTAATTAATGAGATTTTTGATGTATTGGTAACATTCTCAATTCTTTGGTACTCAAAATGTTTTAGAAAATATTTTTAAGAAAACCCAACTTCATTTCACTCTTTAGTTGAAAAGACTATATTATTCTAAAAAAATATTTTTTAAAAATGTTTTAAAAAATGTTTTAACCGTACCAAATTAATTCATTAAATAAAATTTTACATTCTTTTTTATTAAACTTTTTCAAAGGAACTGTTATATCTTTTTCTAAATAAGTACTTTTTCTAACCTTTTATCTTGTAAAAGGAATGTTCATTTTTCCTTCAAAAACATGTATGGATTTCTCCACCATCATTTCATCGAAGCCTATTTTCATGTATAAATGGTTAATTTTTAATCAAAATTCTTTAAAAAGTGATTTTTAGAGAAAAGGATTGTCCAAATTTTTGTCAACATAAAAAGTATATTTTCCTCAATATTTTTTTTAAATTCCTTTTTATAGTATTTATATTCATAAAAAAACCCTTTATTTTATTCCAATTGGGATATGTTTCACAAATACCAACCTTATCTTTATATTGGATGGTTTATGATTTTTTTTAAAATTTATAGTATTTACATTCACTTCCTTGATTCATTCTAGTCCCCCTTAAATATTCCATTTTAAATGATATTTGAAAATTTAATTTCTCCTCATTGTACATATCATTCCCCATCGATATTTTTTTCCGTAAAACATATATCAATTTTCATATGTTTTTTACATTTATAGTTATCTTATTGAATATTGATATACTGATAAATTTTTATCCTTTACTCAATACAGATATTTGATAAGGTACATTTTTATTTAAATCAATTATTCAGTATGTGAGAAATGTTTTAGAAAAGGACTGTAAGGGTTCGGGACCGGTGAATACAATACCTATGGGTTGGGGACTGGTTAATGAAATTCCTAGGATTTTAAGGACATTTAATGTAAACACCACAATTAATTGGTAGTCTCATGAAATGAAATTAGTTGGTGAAAGACCCATTGATTTTGTTTCTAAGAATAATATATGGGTGTATACCCATATATTTGAACAATACTATGAAATGTATTGATGATATAGGTTTTCATGTGAATCAAACATGATGTCCAATAATTTATAATTTCCTTAATTTGGATTCAGTATTCATTATCCATGAGATTTTCACTATGAAAAAAATCTATGGAAGCATTCTATTCTCACCCTTTTGATTCCATGGCTGGTGTTTTATGTATCTTATCATGTAATATTGATTTTTTTTCATATTTTTTTATTTTAATTGAATGTGTTTTTAGTGATTTACATTTCCATATTATCTACACACTCCATTCTCAATTGTTGATTATATTTCATGCTTTATTTTATATTATGCTTTCTATATTGATTATTGTCATTGATTCATTATTGATTCTGATATACTTGACCCTTAAAAAGCATTTGTGATCACCCTTATTTTGTTTCCTTTTCCCAAGAATCAAAAAAGTGTACTAATAAATACATTAAAGAAGATTATAAATGGAATAAATTTATCCTAGAAATAAAAAAATATGTTTTAATTGGTCTAATAATTTGTTTAACAAGACTAATATATGTATATAGTTTACCAATAATACTAAAATCTTTGTTACTTCGGTATTTGATTACTTATAATCATGTCAACATGATAATAGTAGTCACTGACTCTAGGCTTCCCGAGTCGGGAAAATATATTTGGTATCGACTAAAGTTTAGTAGAAACCATGGGAACTATATTTAGGGAAGAATAGATTATAGAACATAGACCAAAGGTAGAATTGGAAGATAATTATGGACCAACATTTTAATGTTTTTGTTAGATAAAAATAATGTGGTTTTCCTAACAATACATACCTGTTTGGATACAACATGTGCACTTAATTCTAGTGCATAGGTACCTTGGTGTAAAAACTAAGAAAATGCGTGTTTGACCTAAATCGATCATAATCCGTTACATGAAAATGGGCCTTACTATGCACCTGGTTTGACACTCTTAGAGGATTTTATTAGGATAATTTTCATTTTCTTTACAAACAATTATGAAGGATTTGAATAGGTAATGATAATGAACAACCTAGGTTAAACTCTAGCCCAAGGAAGGAACAATATGGAAATAAATAGATGAAGTATTTATGTATTGATTTTGTAATGAAAACATTAGTTGAAAGGATATTTAATTATTATCCTTATTTCAAGGATGTCTGTCATATTTATTTCATAAATTATATAAACATGGTTTTTAGAAGAGGAAAAAATTTATGCTGGGTAACAAACCATAAAATATATCAAGGTAGTGGGGCTTGAACCCTTGACCAAAGGGACAGAAGGGATTAATATCAACAACTAACATATGCATTGCCCCAGTTAATATGACATTGATTTTAGTTAAAAAAATTGATAAATAATTATTAACCATGAATCATTAGTGTTTATTTTTTGGTTTAGGAATTAATTTATTAACCATATTGACATTATAGAATAGTTAGAGATAAATTTGAAGTCTCTAAACTCTTTTATAGGACTAATGTTCCATTAAAAATTTATTTTAGAGCTTCATGAATCATGTTAATTTTCAGATATTCATTTCCTGGTGTAAAGGGAGAAATGTAAAATTGATCAAGGGATAAATTTTTTATAGGAATATATTAGCTAAGAATATGTCTATATATTCTTATGAAGTAAAATAAAATTTCAGCATTAAAAAATGAATATAAAAAATGATGTCCAAACACATTTATTTTTATTTAACCGATGGCCTTTTACACCATCACAGATTTATGACTTTGAGACCGTCAACATTCCATTGATCATTCAACTCATTGTAATTGAATACCTCAATCAGTCCCTATAAATATTTATGCATGTCCTCTCTGTTAGTATCTCCAATTTCCACTAATATACTCCTACTTAGAGACCTTGTTATTTGTTAGTACATGAAAACTTTTTACTTCCCATTATAAATTTTCTATATTATTTTTTATGAAAACTTATCATGATATGGTATTCCAAAATAGAAAATATCAAACAATTTTTTACTAATATTGATTTTATATTTTTGTGGTAGAAATTTAATTAAGGTGGAGAGAATGTAATGGCCCAAAATTCTAAAGTAAGAAAATTGTATTTGATAGCATGTATGACATTCAACATAATATCCCATGACTTTTCCAAATAGTTACTAAATTAGGAAAATTCAATAAATGATACAGCTTAAACTTCATAGTCTCCCCAAAAATTTTACTTTTGGTAACCGAGTTTCTGGATGCTACCTCTATCCATTCTTGGATGCTTGTTTCCAGATTCAGTGAAAAATGACTATTTCTGGATATATTTGTTGGTTCCATCAACTTGTCATGGGGTCTTTATTTTAAAACAGTGGTTGGGACTCTGCATCACTAGAATTTGAGCTTTAACCAATTTTCTAACAATGATTTCTCCCAAGACTGGTCATTGAAATCTCACCAATATGTTAAGAGATTCATTATTCTCTTCTGTTGGATAGTCAATTTTGGTCATATTTAGGACAATAATCATGTGGTGTTGTGGATTTGACTTCCATGTCATCCAATCCCCTTTCAAAACCTATTCGTACCAAATGGTAATGGTAAACAAATAGTTTTTTCTCTCTGGATTGACAATCATACTCGTTTCTTGTAGCAACTCGGCTTTTCTTTCCTATTAATTGAAATAAACCTCTCATATCCTACCCCAAATTGTCTTCTTCTCTAGGGAGAAGGTATATATTGTTTATTCCAACACATTCATTATGATCCAACCAATGTCTATTGCTCACTATTTTGTCAAAAAGGCCACTAGCCTTCATTCTTCTCTCGAAGTGGGAGGGGAGGTCAAAAGGGATCAATGGATAAGCCTATTGAAACCCTTTCTCCCATGGTCCCAAAGGTTACTATTTGAATTCCTCACTTTGGTGATGGGATGATTCGATGACTGGATGGTCATCACTCCCCTCTGGGCATCCAATGGGATCCAACCACATCATGCCCTAAAAAACCCTTCTTTCCTGTTTCTGGTCTGCCAGGTTCAACTGCTCATGCTCCTCCCTTTGTTTCAATGGTTTCAAGTGGTGAAAGGAAAGGTAAGGCCTTCATTGTTTTGGTTTGAAGGGGGTGTTAGACCGTTCTATTCTAATGTTTTGTGTGGTGTGTTGGCTAACCCTACTAAGAAAAGGGATGCTCCAACATTGTAGAGTTTTCCCATGGTCCATGGAGCCAAGTGTGATATCACTTCTTTTATTGGCTCAGATAGGGGGAAATATAGTATATGTTAGCACTTCAACCATATACACATATAATGTTGTGAAAATAGGTGGAATGGTGGTCTAGGATGAATAAAATTCCCCATTGGTTACCCATAACCATATTTAAATCCATGGGGGTTATAATCAGCCAAAACGAAAACAAAAAATGTGAGGGTAAACAAGAGAGTTTTCCAAACATTTTGTTTCCTTGAAGTTATTTTGCAGGTAGGAGGATTTCTGTTGGCTTGGTAGGATTCACACTCGCTCTATCAGCTACCAATATGGTCTCATGATTGAGGATTCGAATCATGATTTTAAGAGGTGGTAGAATTTTTCAAAAGCTATGTGTGAGGATGATATTTGGTTGTAATGTCTGTTTATGTGAGACCTTACCATGTTTCTCACTCGAAAAAAAGAGATTTATGAAATTTTAAAAAGATTTATGGTGTACAAAAACCGATGGTTTAAAAAAAATATTAAATGAATTAATTGGTTACAGATGAATTAGAAATGAATAAAAGAACTTATTTAATATAAAATTGTCGACTTTATAGAAAAATATTTTTATTCTCACAAAGTTGTTGTATACAAATAAATTAATGAAATTATAATTAGTAAAATATATAAAAGTAATATATATATATTATCAAATCAAATATTTTTTACATTCATCCAAAATATTTTACATGCATTAGATCAGAATAAACCCAATATTTATCAAAACAAAATCAATGTTTTTATAACGGCACTTTTACCACATTTTAATGATGAACCTGTTTTATATCCAAATTTTGGAAATTTAAATATGTAAAAATTAAATTTATTTTTGAAAACAGAACATAAAAACGAGCTTAGTGTGATATTTTTTGTTTTTTTGAGAAGTTTTATTTTTTATGATGAATAGAAAAAAAATATTGAATTTTAGTTCAAAAGAGATTTTTTATATAATTTATTTATAACATTAAATAATATTATTGATTATTTAAGTTTTAATTAGATTATTTATTTTAAAATTAATACAATTTGTTTCATTTTAATGAATTTTACTTTGAAATTTGATATATAAACATCTCAAACGTTTGTACTTTTGTACTTTAAAATCTTGCATTGTCGTCCCATTAGTGGGATTAATTTAATATTAATTTCTTCCACATTTGTGATTGAAATTTTGTAAAATGGATTTAATATTTGGAATAATAATAATTTATAATTTAAAATTATTTGAAATTAATTTTTTACCAAAAATATTATTGAACATTATGAAAATTAATTACAACTATTAAGTGAAAAATTAGCTTAACAAGGGACTAAACCTAAAACTTAAAGACCAAAATGACCTAGAAAAAATTTGAACATCCATTTATTAGCTCTATATATAGCCTATAATCAATTTGATATTAGTTTTTTTTACTATTCTAGCCACTTTATATAGGAAAACGTGGTTGTAATTTCCTTTTGAAACATTTACAAGAATGTCACTCCTCCTCCACTAAAAAATAGCACTCTCCCTTTCCACTTATTCACACCTATCAAGACATTTTAGTGTTGAAAAATATGTAAAAATAATCTCTAAAAATACCTCCCATCATTCTATAATCCTCAACTTCAATTTAAATAAATCCAATGAATTTATTTGGTATTACCCAAAAGGAGTTAAACAAAAACGAGGTAATATTCTTGAACGATCGCTTTCATTTTACATCCCTCTCCACCCCCTAAAATATTCTTATTCAATGATTATATATTAATAATAATAGTATAATAATTATACTTATATGTTTTTATATTATTTTTTAAACCAAAACTTACACACACATCCATATAATGTGAAATAAATATACCATTATTGTGTGAGGAAAACTACAACTCGCGAAACAATGATTATACATTCTTCCTTTACCACATCTCACAGTGGGAATTATGATGGGAACCCAGTTTATATTATATATATATATATGTGAAATTTATAATTTATTTATTCATATTTAATTTCTATATGACATATACCTTTATGATTTCCATTTTGTGGGAATATGATAACATCGTTTGCGGAAATGTGGACTACCGCCTCCTCAAAGTGATGTGATTCATTCTCAATATACATGGGACATATAAAGGATGTTTTTTGTAAAAATAGGAGAAATATATAAAATGAATATGATAATGGAATTATAATAAACATATATATCATTTAATTTTCTTTCTTTTAAAATGTAAAACAAATGAATGAATCTTTTATTTATACATATAGCCTACCATCTCCATGAACGGTGCATTTCATTTCCTATCTTAAAATACTATATATTATTTATATATATGTATTTAAATCATGTATTAAATAATGGATATGATGAAACAATGATATAATTAATAGGAAAAACAAGTAACAAGTTAAAACATACTCGAAAAACATGACAATTAATACCCAAAATAGTGAAAATAATGAATGATTATTAACAAAAAAATAATAAGATATTATAAGAAGTTAATCTGTCATATTGTAAATATTATTATGGTTTATTTATAAGTTATTACATTTTTTAAATCCATTTTATATAAATTTAAATGATTTTCACTTAAAAGGAAATGATAAGTAATGGATTTTAATCTCCCTTTTTACATCTGTTAGAAATATATCATATTCACAAATTACCTATTTGTGTGGTGTATCTACTTCAAATTTTGGTATATTTTATCATGAATTATGTTATTTAAATTATATTTTTGAGTTTCAATTTTATTTATTTCTTGCAATGGTATTTTAGTTAAAAGTTAACAAGTTCTAAATAATTTTCGAACATGATTCATTTTCATTGGATAATATTACTTCAATATTGTCATTAATATTATAAGATTTTGTGTGTGTTAAAATTTTTTATTTATATACACATGATCTATGTTTATTTAAATTTATAAAAATAGAATCTATTCATTTATTTATTCTCACTTCAACGTTATGGTATTTTTAAGGTTTTACTTCACAGTCTCATTTTATTTAGGATCATTACAATTGAATTTTTATTCAAGTAAATTGTATGACCATTGTTCAATAATCAACTTAATTTTCTACTAATATAGCCATTCGTGATATTTTTCAAGTATTAATACCATTTTCTACTCTTTTGTACTAAAAAGTTTTTTTGAAACATTTTTTAAGAAAACACGACCTCATTTTCCTATTTAGTCTAATAACCTATTTTCTTCTAAAAGTTTTTTTCTAAAAGGGATTTAAAAAATAATTTTACATTCCAAAAATATTTTATTAAATAAATTTTTATGATTTTTTCTTTTTTACAAATATTTTCATATGAATATTATTGTTTTCTCTCAAAATAAGGCACTTTTATAACCATTTATCATGCAAAAGGAATGTTATATTTATCATATAAGAAATGTATGGATTTACCCACTATAATATCACTGAATCTTCATTTTAAATTTGTTAAGGTTAATTTTGCAATAAAAGTTTTTCAAAGATGATTTATACAACAATGTATTATCGAAATGTTTTTCAGAATAAAAATAATATTTTCCTCAATAGTGGTTTTAAAAGATATTTTTATTTTATTTATATTCATTAATGACAAAAACACTTTTTTACTTTAATTTGGATATGTTGTATTTATAAAATAACAATAATTTTTTTGGATGGTTTATGATTCCTTGAAAAAGTATTGTATTGATATTCACTACCTTTATTCTTTTTAGTCCCATTGAAATATTCAATTTCATATGATCATTGAACAATTAATTTCCCCTAATTATCCATATAATATATCATGGATATGATTATTACCTTAACTGAATATCATATTTATATATGGTGTTTACTTTCATAGATATTTTATTGAATTGGAAAATATTGATAAATATGTACCTTCAGTCAATACATATATTTAATAAAGAACTATATTTATTTAAATCAATTATTCTATATATGAGGACTACGTTAGACGTGAACTATATGGGTTAGGGATTGTTTAATGTGATCCCAATGGGTTGGGGATCAGTTAAAGCAAGCAGTACCAGTTTGGAACCATTTAAATTAATCCCAATGAAGTATCGGTAGTCTCATGATATGAAATTAGTTTTAGAAAAACCCTTCGTGTTTTTTTTCCAAGAATAATATATGTGTTTCTACCCACAGATTTAATTTGTATTATGATAGGGCTTTATGTTGAAGGTTTTCATGTGCCTCATACGTGACACCCCATAATTTCTCAGTGCCTTTATTTTCATTCTGTATTCATTATCCATGATATTTTCACTATGAAAAAAACTATTAATTCATTTCATTCTCATTTAATTGATTTAAGGTCATGTTTTTAGCTTATTACCTTTCCATATTGATTTTTACTTATCCATTTATCAAAATGGAATTGGTTTTTAGTTATTTAAATTTTTATATTATCTACTCACTTCCTTCTTAGTTATAGATTATATAGAACATTTTAATAATTATTTACCTTTCTATATTGATTATTATAATTGATTCATTATTGTTTCCACAATACTTGACCCATACTAAGTATTTTATCTCACCCATATTTTATTTCATTTCCCCAGGAATCCATGATGTGAACAATGCAATATATATAAGGATACTCTAAATGGAATAATGTTATCCTTGAATAAAAAAAATTTATTATGTAATTAGTGTATTAATTTATAAAAAAAGACTCATGTATGTATATGGTTTACCAAGACTACTAAATCCTTTGGTCCTTCCAGATTTGATTCATTGTAACCAGGGTAATGTAATTGTAGTATACAATGACTCTTGGATTCTGTGGTTGGGTTTCTAAGAATCTCATTTATAATAAATTGATAGATAAATAAATATTTTACACTATGGTATAGCTAATAAAATTTTCTTTAATATTCAACTAAAAAACATTCTAACTGAAATAAATAACTACTGACTCAATATTTTTGAAAAATGAAATATCGTGACTAAATATAATTACTTATTCTAAATAATAATATTTATCACAACTATTAAATCATTATTTTTACATAACTACGATCTATGGATATACTTATTATTTTTCCCCCTAGTCTGATTCCTCATTGGTATTAGGTAGGCTAATCTAGAGTTAATGATTAGCATCAATAATCACATCATGCCATCTATAGATGAAGAATATAATTTTGAAACAATTATTACAACATACCAACAATTAATGTGTAATTTATTCCGTTTTCTCTATATCTCTATTAAAGTAGGTTTCAACTCATGTAATCAACTTAGTTACTTGATTACTCTTTCTTTGATCATCTATATGTAAATTCCTCAACGCACTCTGGCCACATAATTTAGTTTTATGGTTTTCTTGTAATCAATAGGAATAGTATTCCAATAGCAAGTCATATAAAAGGAAAGAATATTTCATGTCTTATTCATTAATGATATATCACTCATGTAGTACCAGACATACCCAACTCTGATAAAGGCATATGGCATAAAGGGTTAATAGAATTACAATAAAGCATTAGAATCATAACATGCATTCATAATAATTTTAGTTTATAAGTATAAGTACACAAGGATACTTATAAGAATATCCAAATATATGAAAATATGATAATTTTCTACCAGAAATCCCTTTCTTATAACCATTTATCTTATATATTACAATGTGTGAATGTTATGACGTGAAGTCCCATCTTCTTATGAGTACATGAAATTCAATGTAAACATACTCTATATCTGATCAGAAAAGTTTATCATAACTATAAGACCTATGTTTATGAATATCATCAGAGAATTTCAATTTCCCCATAAAAATGGGGAACTAATATGAGCTTATCTTGGAGACAGATAATTTTTAGCACATTGCCACATTAATTTTATTTGGAAGAAAAAACAATATATAATCCAATATTGATTAAATTTAAAATATTTGAATATATATAGGTAATATAATGTACAATGTAGTTGGTTCTAGGGAACAAACTCTATCATTAACTTATCACTAAATCCATTACATCTTAATGAATTTTTAAAAAAAAATTCATAGATTCCTAAAAAACTATACCATTTATTTAAAATATAAGAACCTGATCTTGAAGAACTCTGGAGATACAATCATGGGTCTCTACAACACTATATTATCATAATATTTTATTATTATATTTTTTTCACACAAAATGTTTTTCTATATAAGAAAAATTAAAGATATTTTGTTATAAAAAATGAAATGGTATTGGTAAAATAAATTACCTTTGAAATATAAAATAAAACCTCTCATTATTCTAATATATTCATTATATTTTATATTTTGGAAATTATTTATGGAAGATCTATAGAATACATGGATATTGTGATATTTCCTTAAAAGAGTGATTAACCCTACCTTGTGAAAAAGGGAATGAAAAATATGAGTAAGAAGAAGATACACTAGATGAAGAACACAACTGTTGATGTATGTCAAAATTATTTTATAGATAAACATGTTACTAACATTTTTTATGAAGTTATTTATTAATATAGAAGTTAGTTTTCCATCATAGGGAAGTAAATATTTGAATGTTTTATCAAATAAGTGGAAATTGATGAATGATCTTCAATATAGAGGATGCTCTTATAGTAACGAATTTGAAATCCTCCATAAATGAGATGTTGGAATATATATAGACTCTCTATGTATTAAAATATGCATTTATAGTGTAACTATGCATATAGAATAAAATTTTAAATAATATAGGGATGTAATGAAATAACCCAAATCGTTACAAGTTATTAGAATCAATATAAATTTATTATTTTGGCCTTTTAAGGTGTGGTTTAGTTTTTTTGGGATTCATAATTTAATTCTAAATGTTAGAACCACTTTTAAGAAGGTTTTTGAGTGTCGATTGAGGCCCAAGAGGTGCATTGTGTGTACAGAAATATTTTAGGATCAATGTACAAGATATTGTAATTTTAGTAGGGCTTTTAAACAATAAAATGATTATGTCACATTGTTTGGTTAGAACTATTTAATAACCATTATATAGGGTATCATTAATGATGGTTTTCTATTCATGGTTTGTTTTTGTAGTTAGTTCCTGATAAGTGGTTAACCAAGAAAATATTTGAGAAAACTATGTGGGTGTGAGTTCTACTAGTATGGGGTGTATGGGTAGTGCACAGTTGGAAAAAACAGTATAGAATGTATATAATAGATTCCAGTTCCATTGTTGATGGTTGGAACAAGGATTGAAAAAACATGAAACGAAAGCATATGATAGGGTTTAATTATGATGTAGTGGCCAAAATGTTTAGAAAATTGTTCCCCCAAACTATTTTTCTCAATAAAATTTATGAAATATTATTTTTTTCAATTTAATTTAAATGCGATCTAGCCTACTTCCACCATCTATCTTGTGTACACACCCACAAGTGATGTCACCCCTCTCCATCTCATTACACCTGTGACCCCCCGCTATTTTAGGGAATTTTTTTTAATCATTAGAGTTTGAGTTTAGAATATTTTTATCCTCCTTACTCTCTTCAACCTATTTCATTCTGATTTTTTTAGTTTCTCTTTTTTGTGTTTTGATTTGGATTCCTCTGGAGAATGGGTGAAATCACCAAAAGAAGATGGGGATTTTGATCTTCATGCAAACATTACATTACAAAATGGTTTCCAGAAGAAATTTATTTTTATTACATTGATGTTACATCACCAAATAGATTTTTATTTGGTATTTAATTATTTTAAAATAAATTTCCATGTGAATATGTGTTGTTCATTAAGAGTTTCTGTCGGGATGGTGTCGAGGAATGATGTGGACCTTCCAAGTGAAATGGTTTGAGATTTTGGTGTGGCAGCAATGTCTAATGGGTTTTTTATCCTTTATTTATCATTTCTATAAGTTAATTAATAACTTTTTTTTTAAAATTTATTAGTTATTGTTTTCAGGGTGATATAGGGGCTTTGGGGGTGATACAAGTTGGTCAAGGCATGTTAGGGCATGGCTGATGTGGTGTGAATCTCAGTGGGGTTGATTTCTCCTCTAGGGAGGGGGGTTGTTTTTCCAATATATTATTTTTCCCCTATTTCATATACTTCATTCATTTTTGAATGAATAAATTTTTTTGGGATCCCATGTGTGGCCTGTTGTGGGATGATTTGGTGAAATGAGGGTTATAAGTCCCTTATTTGTGGGATTTTTTACTAAAATCCCACATTATTAGTCTTTCTTTGAATCACACATCAATTTTGATTAATGAAAATGTGTGGGATAATGAAATAAAAGTATAGTTTTTCTCCATTCATTCAGTTTGGAACTTGACTTGATGTTGAACCATTTTGGGTGTCCCTGATATGGAGCACATTGCCTAGGAAATTTATAGTGTCTTTTTTTTGGGTGTGATTTTCCTTTGGGATTGAGCAGGGATAGGTGGGAGGTTATTATTGAAGTTTGGATTCAGAATCCTCCCTGTATATTTTTATATTTAAGGCCCCATATCTATGTAAGGTTCTTTATAATGTCCATGGCTTGTAAATTCCATGGGGTTTGACATCATATTTCACAAACGATTCCCAAGATGTGGGAATGAGTTGGATATCATTTTAGATTCTAGATATATCCCTAGTTATTAAGACCGGTTTCTTAAGGATTTTCATGGAAGGAGCCTTTGATGTTGGGGTGACATTGTAGTGTGTTAGGTATGGCATGATGCTACTGAGTGGTGATTGAGGTGATTTGAAGGGACTCTTGGGGATTATCTTATTGGTGGGTTGTTTATTATGTATGTCCTTGTGGGTGGGATTTTTCTTGATGATGTACATGGGATGTTGGTCTTAATTTTAGATTTATTGTGTTCCTTAATGGATACTTAATAATTCTTAGGACAAGCATGGATCACAGTTTAGGGTTGATCTTGTAAGTCCTTTATGTGTTCCTGGTTGAGTTCACTCAATATTTCATTATTGGATATGGTGAACCTTTTGGGTGTCCTATATTTAGATCTATTACATGGGGACGATACCAGTGACCAACTATTCGATTGATTTGTGGGGTTGGCTTTGAAGATCTCATTGTGGAGAGTATTGGTTTGGGATTACAATCTACTTTTTGTTTGGTGTCCTTTTCAAAGGATTCTTGAGAGAATTCATGTTTAGTACATTAAGTTGAGTGGGACCTTTAGGTTATTCATGAATGGGGATTTGGACTTGAGTTTTATTTGGATGCTCTCATTAACTATTATGTTGGGTTGTGTTATTAGATAGATCCTTGAGAGCTAGTGTCCGATCTAAATAGGCGTTCCTTCCATAGATTCAAATCCGATCTTTTTAGGGGTTGTTTCTCATGGTTTCGTGATGGATCCAATGGATGATTCTCATTTGGTAATCACAAAGAGTACATGAAGCCTTTTATAGTTAAATACATGTTGATTCATGTATTTTTACACTAACAGGGTTGGGAATTTGAATGTGTTTTTTTCCGAAGGACTTATGAGAGATAATAGGATGTCATGGGGTGAAGGGAGTTTCTATCATGAGTTAGAATCATACTTTTGAACTTATAGAATCTATTAGAGATGATGTGATATAATTTAAACCTATGGTGTGATCATATGGTCTGAACTATGTTTCAATTTGCTTATTAGTGTAGTTGAGCTTCTATAGGTTTGGTGGATGTTCTTAGTCTATGTGAGGGGGTGAATAGTTTGTTGAGAAACATCTATCTTAGGTCAGAGTGGGATATTTTTATGTAAGTATCACGATAAAACCCAAAGTTTTATTTTTGGTTTGTTTTATTTGTTATAATTCAGCCAGTGTTATTGTTCTGCTATGATGGGAATGACACATATTTTATGCACTTGTAATGATAGTGGATGTTAAGACCAATATTGAAGGTAGCCTACTAAAATATATTTCATAACCATTACAAGGGTGGATTGGTTTGTGTCTATTTTATTTCACATACTTTCATGAAGATCATAGGATAGATAAAGGATTGGGTGGAGAACTAGTGGTTCATGATTGGGAAGTACTGATCGAGAAATGTCTAAGGGTCGAGCTGGGTATCTTGATGATCATTGGAGACCATGTATGTGGCTAAGATTGGTGAAAGAAGTGGAGATAGTTCTATTTTATTTTTTTATTTTAGTTAGTTGGAGTATATATGTGTTCAGCATTGTTGGTGACAAGCATATGTATGTTTCTTGGAGTTTTTATACTGCATTGAATTTTAATTAAATTCTTTTTTGTTTTATTTATTATGTGTACTCTTATGGTTCTGGTTATATATGTTTACTTTGCCATTTTTTTGTAATTATAATATGATTTGGGGGAATTACATTTTTACTCTATATATTAGTCCTTCACCACATGTTGGCAACCTAGGGTGTTTAGGGAGGCACACTTTGGACATTGTATTGAACCAGATTGGGTGATTGGTCAGAAAAACCAGGGATTGGTTTTCACAAATCTTTATCATAGCATGGTTCATGTCACAATATAGTGTTATCTTATGTGTTTATGTTGATAATTCCTTATGGAAGTATCAGAACATACATTTTCGACTGGTACCGTGAGTTGAACAAGTCACTTTTATTTATTTTTTTGGTGATATGGTAGATATGTTTTTTATGAATGTGTTAAATATTGTGATGGATCTCAGACTAGTGTATAATAATAAAAACTTCCATGAGGGAAATAATGAGTTTTCTGGATGTTGGGATTGTTGATATTTGGTTTTTAGTCTTATAGTTTTTTTAATTTATTTTTTTCATATCTTGATGCTCATGTTTATTGATTTTTTCTTTGGTATCATGGTCCACGGGCAAGAGTCCTTGTATACATGCATCATTCTAGGCATTTAGGATCTAAATATCAGGCACCTATATGTGTGGTTATACTGAAGATTAAGATTTTTTTTTGAAGTTTCCATAAGGACCACTATGGACTTGTCACATATAGATCCTTGGTGTCATTCTATTCAAGATACCATATGAATTTTATTTTGATGAAAAGATATATGGATCTTGCATCACAATTTTCTCTAGTGATGGAGACATAGTCCCTTACTAGAGGAATTTATAGAAACTCTTGTGTTTTGGTATGAGAAATGGATGCCCGAGTAATAACTAGATGAGGGCTTGGACTCCTGAAATATGCTTGGGGTAAGGCTGAGTTCCTAGAGGATGATGTTGTCTTGAGTGGTTAGGGTCAGTAAGTTTCTTCTCCCAAATTTCTTTTGGGAAACATAAAGCCGTGTGATTAGAGTATGGGTATCCACCTACGGTTTTTAATATATTCTTGTGTGGTGAGTCTTCATGTAATTATTTGGTGTAATACCTAAGACCTAACTGTAGCAGATAAACACCATATCCTGAACTATAACAAAAAATACACTTTGAAGAGTCTTCCATCAAGATTATATATATATATATATATATATTTTTATTTTTAAGGTCATAATTACATTTTAACTAAGTAAACGTCCTTTTTTAATTCATCATAATGCTATTATCTTAAGATTGTCTTTTGGTGTTTTTCCCAAAATATTTCTTTTTTAGTTATATATTGAAACTACAATTTTCAATAAAATTTCAACAATTATGACATCCCTTTGATGTAAGCACAAAATAAAACTCACATAACCTTTTATGTAATAAAAAATAAACTTTAGGATTATAATTATGCATTTTAAAATGTTCATTCAACAAATAAATCCAAGGTACAACATCTTTAAAACTAATTAAGATGTTACATTGATAAAACTATTTTTTGATATTTTCTTTGAATCTAGTAAATTCAAGGTGATATTTGGTTTTAAAACCACATGAAAGACTCATAAATTCGATTTATTTCATGAATTTATTTATGACATTTAAATTAGTATCTATGATAATTTTATCTTATTTATACATTTAATGTTGGAAACATTAATTTTTTTAAAACTTGTTTTTAAGCGATTAAGTGTATTTATTTTAAAACTAGCATTGTAAAAATTTAGAATATTTTTGGATGAAATGATTTTAAAATTTTAAATACAAATTATAAAATCTTCTTTGAGGTTCAATACTAATTTCTTCATTATAATTGACTATTATGGTTAATAATTAATTACCAAGGAAAAATTATATTTTTGTAACTTTTATGGAAATAGGCACCTTAAACACTCAAATATGACTCAAAATTGAGTGTATGGGTGAATGTTAAGCCACAAAAACTATCCCCGCCCATTGTTTCTATTTTATTCCATTGACCGTTGAAAAGTAACTATACATTATGGAATATTGAAGGAATTTTCCCAAAAATATTTTTCCCTTCATATATAAAATGGAAACACTTCCACCACATCAAGAAAAATATTACCTTCAAATTTATTGTTTAATATATGATAAATTTATCCTCCTAGAACCCTCTCCATCTAATTTTTTGTCATAATTTATTTTCATATAGACTTCATTCTATGGATACTTCAGAAAAATTCAAGCCCCCAATGTGAGTATTATCAAATACATAACTTCTCTTCTTGATTATCTTCATTAAAAATTATTTTTTATACCCTAATATATTTATATTAATATAATTTATAGAGTTTAATGTTTCTATATTAATTTTCATACCATGTTTTATTCATATATCAATCCCTTAAGAGAAATGAAAGCCTCATTCATGCGTACGTAAGGACTACTATCACTGTGAGAAACCAAATTCATTTTTTAACACGACCCATAAGTGTTAGTTAATAGAATAGTTTAATGAGTTAATATTATTATTTTGATATCATTATGGGTTTTAATGAAAAATTAGAGAATGTATTAAGAATATTATCGATAAACTATAATTGTTAATTCAATCATTTAAAAAGTGTTTTAAAGGGAAATTATTTTATTCAAATTGTATAATATTTTAATATACCTTAGTTATTTCCCCTAATTCCATTATAGTTATGATATATCAAACTACTGAACTCTAAAAAACATCATTGTTCTCCCATTATAATGATATTAAAACAAAATAACTTCATAATCATTTATTAAATCAGTCTATGGTCATGTTTCTCTTGGGTTGATGACCTAATTGAGTAATATTATGAATTCATGTCATGAATTACTATGGTAACATAATTAATTGTATAATATAATAAAAATTCATAAATAATTATTTTATTTTAAATATGGTGATTTTATATAAATAATTAATTTATCAACTAAAAAACACACTTAAATTGTCAAGAGTCATCGTTACATGCTTTTCATCGATTTCGTCTTCATGGATAAATAATAAACAAATAATGGAGTGAATTTGAAAAATTATAAATAATTACAAATCATCCTTAGTTGTAATTTTAATGACCTATTAATGATCCAATTTGGAAAAATAATGAATACAGACACTACTATTATGAAACTAAGACAAATTATCAAATCTCTAAACACCTGATGTGGAAAATATATAGAATTAATATAGATAATGAATATTATAGGAATTGATAAATGAAGATATATCTGTAAAATATTATAAGTTAAGTGAATAATATTTCAATAGTTTTGATATATGATGTTAATGTATGATGATGGAATTCAAGGAAAGAGATAAGGGTTTTCCATCTCAAATTCCTCCCTTAGGGATATGTTTGGTATTATTGACCAAATTTTCTTTATATAGTGTATATAATTCCAATTGAAGAAGTTGTCTCAAAAAATTACTTTATTAATGGTATTATATGACAAATTGTAACCCCTGTATTTCCATATTTTTATTGAATTTTTATTGAATCCATAATTGGAGATTTTCTGTCTCAATTTTCATTCATTGGGACACACGTTATATTCACCACCTATTTCCTTTTGTGTGGTGTATAAATTTATAGGGAATACTGTTTACTATATTAAAAATGAAATTTAACGGATTTAAATTTATGTATTTTTATCCCTCCCTCATATTATTTTAATTAAATAGTTTCCAAAACCATTGTAAAACAAAATCCATTCCATGGTGGAAATCCCATCACATATTTTAATAAAGTAAAAGTGTATGCATTTTCCATGAAAATACATCGCTATATGGATACTAAAAAGTGTATGTGTTAATGGCATAAATATACTAAGGGGTAATCAACCTAATTTTTTTTGTTTTAAAATTGACTAAATTTTCAAAATTATATATGGAGAATTAGACAAAGACATTAAAATTGGATATACACTCCCAAGGGATATGGTTTGGAATATTCACACTATCTATACAAACCATGATAGGGGAATTTTCCTGCCACGACCCGTCTTTGGGGCCCGGGCCGTGACTACCCCAAGCCTGCCTTCCATGACTAGCACCAAAGGCGTAAATCCTGATAAAAAGGGAAGGCATTTCCTTTATGAAATGTAAACACAAAAAACCAGAGTACAAGCGGAAGCAAACACTATGTAAGAAGTATAACAAGTGTGCAGAAAGTACAAAGGGCCAGAATATATGACCAACAGTGAAGTACAAGGAAAAGAAAAAATAGCAGGAAGGTGTCGAGCTGCTCCTGGATCATCCTCCGGAGTTCCTAACTGAACGGTAGGTATAGATGGCCACCTCAACTCTCCACATCCATCTATCACCTCCGGGTATAGTCGCATCAGGAACTCCACCTCATTGTACCGTCTCGTTGTGAAGTCCACCTCCGGGTACTGTCCAGCTATACAAGCCTCAACCACGATCAGTGTTGTCCGTCGTCTGCATCCAACACAACGAGGCGCGTGCATAACTCGTACAGGGGTGAGTATAACTATAATCAGTAGGGACACTGAGACCCTCAATGTCTCACTAAAACCAACAAGGATAAACCACAAATAAATATCTCAATAGATAAACTTTACATATGTATATTCTCATACATATTCCTATGTTATCAAGTAACCTGTCTCAATCATGAAGTAAACAAAATGGTCATTGACTCAGCTCAACCAGGATTTTCTTTAATGATATCGAAACCACAACTGCTGTAGAGCTCCTCATCTGTCGAGTAAAGTGACCTTGTCATGACTCCGAGGCACTTCTCACCAACCTTAGACTACTAAGGTACTCCTCCTGTCGAGTACTGAGGGTCTGCCACACCAACATAGTAGTTCTCCCCGCCATGGGTATGCCACCCCAACATAATAGGGCTCCCCCAAATAGCCTATTGAGGTACTCCTTCTGTCGAGTACCATGGTTCTTCCACCCAAACATAGTAGATCTCCCCACTAAGGGTATGCCGCGCCAACACAGTAGTGCTCCCCACTGGGCAATACAAGTCACTCCAACACGAATCAGACAAGTAGTCATCAGGTCTCAGCCAGCTATAAGGTCTCCGTACTCCGTATGCTCGTCTCTTGGAGGGTCCCCGCCACGTGCTACTGGTCGATACTTCCAAGTGTCACTTAATCTCACATGGAAGTATCTCAAAGGACCTTCTCATCATAAAGGTCTCAAAGCAACAGACGGCGCGTCAACCAGACGCCCGGTCTGTGAGTTATTCGCATTACCGTTCCAGGGGCTCAGTTGGATTTTGGGTACAATCCAACCCGGCCATACTCCAACTGTGTCCAAACCTCAGGTGAATTATTCCAAAATAACCATCTCATCAGGAAGAGTCCAATAAAGTATAGGGAACATCAATCGGACTTCCAGAGCTCAAGTCATAAGCGTTTTCACTCCGAAGGCCCGATTGGTTTCGGGTTCGAACCAACCCGGACGTACACAAACTTCACCAAAACCTTTATTTTAATATACCTAAACGACCATCTATATCCAAGGAGTCCTAGGAAACTAACGGTGCGCCGATCATAGGTTCGTAGCTCAAGATATGACTGTGTAACCAAAAAGAGTATGAAAATAGGGGGCCCGGGCCCGGTCCGACCTGGCCCAACATCCCCTGGGTCGGCCCAAACCGGGTTGACCCGACTCGAGTCCGGGTCAGGCTCAGTAGGGCACGTCCCGGAATGGCTAACGTAGCCCGGCTCGGCCGGCACGGCCCGGCCCGACTGGCACGGCCCGACCCGTTGCTGGAGGCCTGGCCCGGTGGCCGGTTGCGGCATGGCCAGCTCAGCCGAGCGTTGTGCGGAGCAAGGGGTTAAACCCCCTAGGTTTCATGAAATGGCCGGCCATGATGGTCGGACCTTGGGTAACTGTGGGACCCCCTCAGGTCTCACCTCTTTATGGCACCAGCGGCCGGCATAACCGACCGCCCTTTCAGATCCGCCGTGGCGCGACGGCGCCGCGCCCCACCGCCATGGCCTCTAAAGCTCCGGCACGTCGTGACGGTGCCAGACCCCTCTGCCACGGCCCATCCCAGCTGCGGCCCGACTCTACTCCTCCCAGCACATTGGTGTCGTGCCTTTACGGTGACCTGACAATCATGTGCTAACGATCCGCTTATGGTCAGTCCGTCATGGGATGGTTATTCACAGTCCGCCTCCATCGTCCACAAACAACAAATGAGTGGGGAAGGGTCAGATCGTGTTCGTGCGGTCCGAGACCTTCTTCATCAAGATTATATCATGCGGCCAAACAAAATCCATGATTTGAATAACGATGATGAACGGTAGTAAAACTTTAACGTAATAACCCCTACCTCGTAAAACGGCGTTAAATGATGGCGAGTCGCAGAAGACGGGCATCACGGAAGACAGGCATCGTTCTGTCAACGTCGGGATAAAAGGGGTTGAGGGTGGCGTCAGTGTTCTTCGTTCTTCGTTCTTCATTGGAGGATGAGGAAAACTCTCCATGTGTTGGGTGTCGTGCTTCACTGCTAGCGTTCTGCCGCTTGATGAAGCCATCCATAACTCCTTCCCCTAGCCTCGTTTATATAGGATTTGGAGGGTTCGTCATTGACGCTCAAGTCATAAATAGAGGATTTATTACAGAGGGATCCACCCAATTAATCTGATGTGGTGGCACATTAAAATTGGATGGAAGTCAAAAAGGGGGTTATTGGCCACGGTGGTCCACACAGAAGAATATCCTCCAAAGGGAGGATATTTCCTGGCGGGCCCCACCATTAATTATTCACAAAAAGGAAGGGGGATGGTTAATGCTTCAGTGGTACCCTCATTAAAAAGCGAGGTTTCATCATCCTCAATTAAGATGGGGATTTAAACCTAGAGGCTCTCCCTCATAAATAAGGGGGAGTCAAGGGGTTACGATTCCCCTCCGATTAATGGGAGGCCTCGTGTGGTTTCCACCACAATTAACATTGCATAGGAGATTGGATCTCAGTGGGCCCCACCACCATAACCTCTCATGGGAGGTTAGGGTGAGGTGGTCCCACCACCAACTCCCAAGTGGAGCTTCTATCCACTTTAACCACACGACATGTGTTTAACAAAATAAAATAAAGTGTTCTCCTATTTTATTTTATTAACCCACGTAAAACCCCCAAAACTAACATTCATTCCCGATCATATGTCATCGAGGTTAGTGACATCTTAAGTGAAAACCTGAACAGCGAGTTCAACGGTGCCCTCAAATTTTGATTCCGAGCACCGGTTGAAAAGATTGAAGAACTGCTCATTCGTTTACTGAACGTACCCGAGCTAAACTTTGGAAATTGATTCTGGGCACATCAGGCCTCAGAATCAAGTGCCGTCAGAAGCCACAGACTTGTAAAATTCCAAATAAATTAAGAAAAAAAATTCCTTGAAATTTTTGTTTCTTTACATTACTCCCACCTTAGGGCATTACATACTTGTAATGCTACAACACAAACTAGGGAAACTAAAGGAGGTACCGAGCATGAATCTGAGCCTCCCACTCCCAAATGGTCTTCTGGAGGTTCCTGTGCTGCCAGCGAAAGCGTACAAGAGGAATCAACCATCCCCATAGAACATGTTCTGTCGATCCTCAACCTCTACTGGAACCCCGTGATGGTCACCCCGTCATCGATGTCCATCTCTCAGTGGTCGATGATGACAGTTAGGTTGTGCACACATCTTCTCAGCTGAGATACGTGGAAGAAGTCGTTCACCTAGTGCATTTTAGGTGGAAAAGCCAGGTGGTAAACCACCTTGTCTACACTACTGGGGACCTGAAAAGATCTGATGTCACACAGAGATAACTTGCCACCCCGACCAATACTCCATTGACATTGTCAAGGTGAGACCCATAAGAAAACGTGGTCGTCACCCTTGAACTCTAGTGGTCTCGTCTTCTATCAGCATAGGACTTCTATCTGCTATGTGTAGTCTTAATCCACTCCTAGATGATCTACACCTTCTCTGTCGTAGCCTGAACCATCTCTAGTTTTACATGTGCAGACTCCATCACTATCCACAAAGGATATCTGAAAAGCATCCAACTGCTGTCTCGCCACTCCTAACAACTGAAGGCCAGATCTCCAACTAAGAGAATCTGCTACAATGTTCCCCTCCCCAGGTGTATAAACTAGCCCGAAGTCATAGTCCTGGAGGAATTCAATCCATCACCGTAGTCTCAGGGTCATGTCCTTATGAGAGAAGATACACATTATACAATTGAGTTGGAGAGATCCAAAAACCGTTCACTCAACGAACAAAGGGTGAGACTAGAAAATTGTAAGAACTAATCTCCACCCTTCTTTGTCTACGTTCTACCAAAGAGATGATGAGATTTCTCCTCTTCTGAAAAGAGAAATATGGTCTCATCCCCTAGACAAACCATGTTCTTCACCTAATACAGTCAATCCTGAGGCCTCAACACTACTACCAAGAGATCCAACCCTTACTCTCGCCTCCAAGGGTTGAGTCACACTGTCGGCATCAGTGAGTGGTTACTGGGTCTCCTCTAGTATGAATCTCGCAAGTGAGGGTCAAGTGAATAGTTTTAGCCAGAACCTCATAGTATCCACCACACAAAAAGGATAGGAAATAAAACGTCACAAAGACAACTGTCTTTTATTACTGCAGCTCAAGTAAAAAGACACACAACAACCACAAACAACAACAAAATGGAACTAGATGCACCATGAACAGAGGCCTCCATGCATGGAACTAGTCCCTCTCTTGTCCACCAGCTTCTAGAGCTCCATAGTCATATGATTTAGATGCCTGAAGTTGTGCTTTTCCATATACACCCATTCCCTGCACTCGGGGTGGAACTCATAGTGGTGGTGGAAACTCTTCGAAGCGTCATACACCACCGGCTGTACGACCAGCTCCTCTGCCCCGGTCTAGTAGGTTCCTCTACATCCTACTACTCATCTGCTGGACATGTTAGGCAGTCTCGAGCCATGTGACCCTTCTTTCCGCAGAATATCACTTCCTTCTGCTTCTATGGCTGGCTCTGTTTCGTTTTCCTCGAACAAACAAACCTATAACCTGAGGTTTCGCACCTGTTGGCTGGGTCCTCCTGGACCACTGCATCATCCATCTTCTACCACTAGATGAATCGACTACTGACGGAAAAACCTATGGCAAGGGCAGCAGCTCCTGAGCATGCTCAGAGTGTAGATTCGCTGGTATAAACTCCACCATGAAGAAAGTCTCGATGTCTCTCCAGGTGAAGGTCATCTCGTCTCAAAACTGGAGGATCTGGATCCACCACCTCTCAACTGCTCCTTAAAAGAGACTAACAACTAAGTACACCATCAAGTCAGCTGTTTTCCCAGCTGTGTGGAATGATCATGATACAAACTCCAGCCAGTGCATAAGCATCTGAATAATCCAACTCGCCTCGAAACCTCGGAGGCCTCTGTCTCTGGAACTCGTGCAACACACTCAAGCAGCGTGAACTCTCTTCTGGTGTGTCAACTATAAGAGAGCCATGTACTGAGGCCTCATTTTTCAACAGCCTATCAGTACGTACAACTGCCGGGCTCTAGATGATCGTTCGTGGGGAGGCATCTTGAATGAACAGATGTGACACTATCAAAAGACTATACCTCGTGAGATGACCTGTTTTGAGCTGATTTAAAAGAAACTTTTGAAAACACACATGCAATCGGTTTTTTTTGTGAACTGAGTCAGAGATCAGAAGTTAGGGTCCTGGTGTATGGATACGTTGGCCGCTCTCACCTACACTAGAATCCCTGAACTGAAAACCACACTTAGTACCCTTAACACATTTTCTTCACTTAACGAAAATATCGGAGTTCTATGTTCTGTGGTAGAACTGACGTCCTTTGATACCAATTTTTTACGACCCATCCTTGGGGCCTATGTCGTGACTTCCCCAAGATCTCCTTCCATAGGTAAGGGGCTGGCGACTAGAACTAATGGCGTAGATACCGATAAAAAGGGAAGGCATTTCCTTTATGAAATGTAAACACAAAAAACCAGAGTACAAGCGGATGCAAATGCTAAGTAATCATTATGACAGGTGTGATGAAAGTATAAAGGGTCCGGAATACAAGTCCAACAGTAAAGTACAAGGAATAGACAAAACAATTGGATGTTGTCGAGATACTCCTCGATCATCCTCTAGAGTTCCTACCTGAAGGGTAGGTACAGATGGCCACCTCAGCTCTCCACATCCGTCTTTCACCTCTGGGTACCGTCTCATCATGATGTCCTCCTCCGGGTACTGTCTCTTCATGAAGGCCAACTCCGGGTACCATCTACCTCTACAAGAATCAACCACGATAAGTGATGTCTATCATCTTCATCCCACACAACGAGGCGCGGGCTTAGCCCGTGCATGGGTGAGTATGACGATACTCAATAAAGACCCATAGAACCTCAAGGTCTTAATAAAACCAACAAGGATAAACCAAAAAGGAAGATCTCAATAGATAACATTTACTTAGGTATATTCCCATACATATACCTACGTTATCAAGTAACCAATCTCAATCATGAGGTAAACACAATGCTCATTGACTCAGCTAAACCAGGATTTTCTATAATGATATAAAAACCACAACTACTGAAGAGCTCCTCCTTTGTCGAGTATAGTGATCATGTCACGACTCTGAGGCACTGCTCACTAACCTTAGACTACTGAGGTACTCCTCATGTCAAGTACCGCAGGTCTGCCACCCCAACACAGTAGTGCTCCCCTCCATGGGTCTGCCACCCCAACACAGCAGTGCACCCCCTAATTGCCTATAGAGGAACATCTTCTGTCGAGTACCGTGGAACTTCCACCCATACACAGTAGTTCTCCCTGCTATGGGTCTTCCACCCCAACACAGTATTGCTCCCCACTGGGCTATACAAGCCACTCCGACTCGAATCAGACAAGAATTCATCAGGTCTCAGCCAGCTACAAGGTATCCATACTCCGTACGCTCATCTCTGGGAGGGTCTGCTCCACGAGCTACTGGTCGATAGTTCCACGTGTCACGTAATATCAGGTGGAAGTATCTCAGAGGACCGCCTTGTCATAGGGGTCTCAACGCAACAGAAAGCGCGTCAATCGGACGCCCGATCTGTGAGTTATTAGCATTACCGTTCCAGGGCCCCGGTTGGATTTTGGGTAAAATCCATCCTGGTCATACTCCAAATGAATCCAAACCTCAGGTAAATTATGCCAAAATATCTGTCTCATTAAGAGGAATCTAACAAAGTTGACGACACGTCAATCGGATGTCCGAAGCTCAAGTTATTAGAGTTTCCGCTCCGAGGCCCGGTTGGTTTCGGGTTCGAACCAACCTGGCCGTACCCAAACATTACTATAACCTATAGTGTAATATACTGAAACGACCGACTCGATCCAAGGAATACTACGCAACTGATGGTGCATTGATCGGAGTTCCATAGCTCAAGATATGTCTGTTTAACCGAAAACAGTTCGAAAATAGGGGGACTGGGCCCGGTCCGACCCGGCCCCACACCCCATGGGTCGGCCCGAACCGAGTCGTCCCACCTCAGGTCCGCATTCGTCCTGGTTGGGCGTGGCCCGGCTCGGCCGGCGAGGCCCGGCCCAATAGCCGTTTGTGGCTTGACCAGTGCGGTCAAGTGTTGCGCGGAGCGGGGGGTTACACCCCCCTGATTTTACGAAATGGCCATCCATGATGGCCGACCCTTGGGTAACCGCGGGACCCCCTCGGGTCCCGCCTCTTGATGGCACCGGCGTCCGGCACAGTCGTCCGCCCTTCTAGATCATCCGTTGCCTTGGTCCGCGGCTTTGTTCAACTAGTGCAACATGGTGGCGCCGCGCCCCACTGCCACGGCCAGCCCCGGTCGTGGCCACTGAAGCTCTGGCGTGTCACGATGGCGTCACGCCCCTCCGTCGCAGCCTGCCCCGGCCACAGCCTGGCTCTACTCCTCGTGGCATGTTGGTGCCGCCCCTTTTAAGTGACCCAACTATCGTGCAATGACGATCCGCTTGTGGTCGTCCTGTCGCCGGACGGTTATTCGCAGTCCGCCTCCATTGTCCAGAAACTAGAAACGAGAGGGGAAGGGTCGGACCGTGTTTGTGCGGTCCAAGCCCTTCCTAGTCAAGATGGTATCATGCGGCCAGACGATACTCAATATTTGATGAACGATGATGAATGGTATTAAAACATGAACGTAACAACCCCTACCTCGTAAAACGGCATTAAATGATGGAAAGTCGCGGAAGACGGGCATCGCGGAAGATAGGCGTCGTTCCGTCAACATCAAGAAGGAAAGAGCTGAGGGTGGCATCAACGTTCATCATTCTTTGTTCTTCGTTGGAGGAAGAGGAAAAATATCTAATTTCTCGGCGCTGTGGTTCGTTGCTAGCGTTCTGCCGCTTGAAGATGTCGTCCAGAACTCCTTCCCCTAGCCTGATTTATATTGGAGTGGGAGGGTTCGTCATTATCACGCATGTTATAAATGGAGGATTTATGACAGAGGGCTCTACCCAATTAATCTGTTGTGGCGGCGCATTAAAATGAGCTTGAAGTCAAAAAGGGGGTTATTGGCCCGAGTGGTCCCCACAAAAGAATATCCTCCAAAGGGAGGATATTTACTTGTGGGGCCCACCATTAATTAACCACAATAAGGAAAGGGGGTGGTTAATGCTTGGGTGGTCCCCTCATTAAAAAGGGAGGTTTCATCCTCCTCAATAAAGAGGGGTATTTGAACATAGAGTCTCTCCCTCATAAATGATGGGAGTCAAGGAGTTATGATTCCCCTCCCATTAATGGGAGGCCTCGGGTGGTTTCCACCACAATTTAACTCACATGGGAGGTTGGATATCGATGGGCCCCACCACCATAACCTCTCATGGGAGGTTAGGGTGTGGCAGTCCCACTACCAACTCCCAATTGGAGCTTCTGACCGCTTTATCTTCCCTGCCTGCGTTTAACAAAATAAAATTAATTGTTCACTTATTTTATTTTATTAACCCACGTAAAACCCCAAAGATTAACTTTCATACCCGATCATCTACCATCGAGGTGAATGTCTTCTTAAGTGAATAACCACACTGTGAGTTCAACGGTGCACTCATATTTCTATTCCAAGAACCGGTTCAAAAGATAGAAAAACCTGCTCGTTTGTTTACTAAATGTACCCGAGCTAAACTTCAGAAATTGATTCTGGGCACACCGGGACTCTGAATCAAATGTCGTCAAAAGTCACAGACTCATAAAATTCCCAAGAAATTATGAAGTAATTTTCCTTGAAGTTTCTGGGTCTTTAAATTTTCCATTATTTATTCGGACTCCTAACAATGGAAATAATTAAAACCAATTATAATCTTCCTTGGATAACCATGATCATTGAAGGAACCATCTCCACTATATTGCATTTACAAGGGTACTTATGGTAACATTGAGGAGTACACAAAAACTTCTACAATTAATAATGGATGTTCTCTTAAGGAACCACATTAATATACTGAATGGAGAAGAATTTTTTTAATATTTATAATTATACGAATAGTATTGTATTTATTTTCCACTATATTTCATTGATAAGGGTACACCATATTAATTTGATTATTACACCCCATCTTCTAATATTATTAATGGTTATTCTCTTAAATATACAAATCGTTCTATTAAATGGGTATGTATTTTTTCTATATTTCTCATTATAAAGATTTCTATATTTTTATTCACCAAAAATTCAATTAGGGAATGGTTTGAATTTTCTTGTCGAAACTTATGGTGAATGAATTAGAATTAATAATGTGATGGTTGGGATTAGAATTATACAACCTATTTATGAATAAACTGGTCTCATGAAATTAAAGAACAAGGGATTTAGTTTATACAACTCTCCATAAGATTATAGTTTTTTGGCATATAGCAATGAAAGTATATTTTGATTTATGAAATTATTCTTTCTATATATTTGAGATTAATTATTATTAATACCCCTATTATTTAATAATTGTTACCTATATAGAATTACCTCGGGTTTATTTGATTATGGGTTCATTTGGTTTATTTATCCCTTCCATATCACATATTTCATATTTATGGTACAACATTTTCCACTATATACTACTTCTTATTGGGCATCTGAGATCACCCTTATTTTCATTTCCTTCCCCATAAAACCTATAGGAGAACTACGAGAAATTATCATGGAAATTATGGAAGGGATTAAAATATTCTCACAATATGTTCAAAATTTTTATTTTGTTTTCACATATAATATATGTAAGTATCTAGAATTTCAATACTACTAATATGTTGGATCCTTTGGGAACTACTGTATTCTATACCAATAATTTAATATAAATATTGGATCTTGGTTTCTAGTTTTTATGTTTTTATAGTTGTTATAAAAAATAATTTACTAGGAATCATGGGGAATATATATATAGGAAACTAATTAGATATGAGTAATTTTAAAATCATCAATATTTATAAGTAACACTCTAGAAAAAGTAATAGGAATTGTATTTTACAATTCAATGTCTTCAGTTAATTAATTATGACATTGTATGGAGATGCAGACTAGTGGGAGGAATGGGAACTATATCAACACCTTTAGTACATATAAATATTCTCACCATGAGAAATTAAATGATGCTACAGTTGTGGATATTCAGATAAAAACTATTTTAGGCTAGTCAACCAAGGATATGAAAAATAATCACACTCGAATATTATAACCTAATGTTCCAAAACATGGTATAATTATGTTGAACTTCTTAATTTGACAAAAACGACAATTATTTAGTGTAATTACTAATGAATTTATAGTCAAATAGTAGATCAAGTCATTTGAAATGATCATTCCAAATTTGGGAATTTCTGAAAATGAAAAATTCTTCATGGTGTTCTACCATCTAATGGGATTTGTGTGAAAATAGTGGTCCCGAATCCAAAACCCTAAATATAAATATGAGATAAAGTGCTTGGGATAGAGAACATTTAAAGATGTATTCTATGTTAATATATTTCCTCATGAGAAATTAACTAAAGTGGAAAGGTAGTTCCTCAATATAATAAAAAATGATGGGTGGAATGTTGTATAACATGAGGATAAAATTACATGGTTAGCTAAACATGTTGTGGAATTTTTATACATACCAAAAAAACGAGAGTGATCATATATTTAGTCAGTTTAATTAAAAATTTAAAATTGAATTGGTCTCTCATACATTTTTATCACATGAGGATATAGTCTAAAAGGATAATTATGAAAAAAAGGAGTTCTCAAGGGTGAATGTATGAAATGTAAATTAAGAGAGGAAGAGTTTTTCTGAAAATCATGGAAAAAAAGTGAGATAATGGGGAAGACAAGAACAATGGAAATTCCCACATGTGATTGTCTTCAGAAGAAACACCATTGGGCTTGTTGAAAGGGAACTTGATTTTTTTATAAGTATGCAGAAATATGACATCAATATATAAAATTTAGAATAAATGAAGAATAAATGAATTTTGTATTATTTAACATTCAGTATATGAGTTATAATGTGAAATAACTACCCATATTTCAAGGGAATTTACCTCAGAAAAGCCCAATGGAGGAAGTAAAAACATATGTGATTACTATAGTTGAAGTCAAAGTTCCAAATAACATGCTAATACGTATTTTGATCATATACTTGATTTTCTCTAATGTTTTATTTTATTCTAGATCTTTGAAATATTTTATATTTTCTTTTAATTGTAAAAACATAAAAATTTTCACATAAATACTGCAAAAATGATTTATCAATTAAGACACCAACTAGATATCTTGTTGAAATAAATATATGTTAAGAAGTTCCAAAAAATTATGAAGTATGGGTATTACCTATTTATAAATTTGGTTCTTATACATATAGTTGACATAAATATGATCTTTGTTAAGGATTATATTTCAAAAAATAAGGGTAAAAATATTTCTAAGAGAATTGTATTATGATATAGGAAGGTGAGGTGGAATCACAATTCATTACAGGGGAATCATCATCATCTTATTCATGTATAGATCATCCCTTGGTAGTTCAACTAAATGAAATTTTGGGAAGATTGGAAGATCAAGCGTATTCTATGGATAAGGAGGATATATTATGGATAAAGGATATACCCATGGTGTAAATTTTCATTGCTTTTTTTTCAAATGAATTACATGGTCATCCACCATATCATGATGTTGTGTTCTCCCTTCAACTCATTAAATATGTAAATAATCTATCCAAAACTCCATATAGAATAGAACCAATGGATTTGGTAGAGTTCAAGAAATAGCTACATGAGTTTTCGGATAAGGGATTTATATGCCCTATTTTTCCCCTTGTGGTACCCTTTTTTATTTTTGAAGAAGAAGGTTTTCTCTATGATAATATGCATCTATTTTATAGAGATAAATGAAATTACAATAAAGAATAAGTACCCTTTAAAATCCATTGGTAACATATTTGATCAACTTCAAGGAGACCAATATTTTTTAAAGATCTATATTCACTATCATTATCAATATTTAAGGGTGAATATGTATGACATAATAAAGAAAACATTTCAAAAAAGGTATAAACATTATGAATTTATGGTAATGCCTTTTAGATTAACTAATAAACACTCTACGTGTATGGATATAATAGATAAATTATTTAAGGATTGTATAGATAATTTTTTTTATTTCATTAATGATATCTAGATATACTATATGTATTATTAAGAGAATAAGATTCGTGGGTAAATAATTATGGAGACCCTCAGAAAAAGAAATAATATTAGAAGTGTGAATTTTGGATCAATGATATTTCCTCTCTAGGCCATATTGTTTCAGAGGATGGAATATCTAATGACCTATTAAAGAAAAAGGTATTAAATGAATGGACTACACTAATGAACATAATAGAGATACAAATTATCATGGGTTTAACATGTACCTATCTATGGGTTCTTCACAATTTTTAAGAGTTGGTCAACCGGTTAACCATGTTGACATATAAAGGGGTTAAATTTACATGGTAACGATAATGTCAGGAAAATTTTGAAGATGTAAATAGGTGATTTATTAATTCATTGGTATTTAGTTTACCATTATGTAAGAACGAGTTTTTAAAATATAGTGATTAAATGAAGAAAGGATAGAGGTTTGTCCTTATACAAAATTCTAATGTGATTTACTATACATTAAGGAAATTTAAAATCCATTAAAAAAACTATCCAACTTTTTAAATTGAGCAATAAATCAAAACCATTTATTTGAGAATATGGATACACTAGAAAATTGATGAAATATTTGATATATATATATATATATATGAACCCAAAGTGTTTGAAGTATATCTTTTCTAAGAAGTATCTCAATATATGGAAAATAAGATGTTTGGAATTACTCAATAACTTTAATTTATCGATAAACTTTTACCCTAGGAAAGAAATCAAGGTTGATGATGCATTGAGAATTAGGGACTATGTATTTTTATCCATGATGATGATTAAAAATATACAAATATCTTGTAAATATTGATACGATGTTTTATAAGCTAGGGGATACTATATTCCATTTCAATGAAATTTCAAATCCATTCTAACGAGAAAATAATGAGAAGTCCTGGTAGGATGGAGAGTACCTAAAAAGGAATATTTATGAATTAAATGATGTTAAATTTATATAATTTAACTATAAATATGTAGTGTTGATGTCTGTGAAGAATTTAGGTGTTCTTTATAAACGAATGCTCAAGATGGATCTTCTAGATGAAGAACATAGCTCAAATTTCTCTATACAACCTGGTATCACAAATATGTATAAAGATTAAAAAAAACACTATTTGTGTGGTATGATGAAAGGAATTTTGGAATATTTATCTATATTCTTATTATAGTAGTATGTTAAAGCTGAAATACAACATCCTAAAGGATTCGGGAAACATATTCTTATATGTACATGGAAGTGTGAAAATATTACAACGTACTTTTTCATTTGACTCCCATAGACTCCATAGATGAATAATGGTACATAATTCATTATTGATAATCTTTCTAACTATACTCATTTAAAAGTGATAAGAGAAAATATACCCATTTGGTTCCTTTTAAAACACGATATCAATGAAATAGTAAGGTTTCGTGGGAAAACTCGATTAGTTTTATTTGATCATGGCCCTCTATTCACATCCAAATTTTGGAAGTGTATTCAAAGGTATCACAACACGGATACACATTTATGTACTACCTATTATCCCAAAACCAATAGGTAGTCATAAAGGATTATTTATACATTGTATGACATATAGAGATCAAGTTATCTTAAATTCCATGTTATGTGGGATTAATAAATATATATATTGTAGAATTTACTTTCAATAATTGATTATATTATAGCTTCTAGATGGTAACATATGAAGAATTTTGGGGGATGAGTTATCATATTCCACTCTATTGGGAATAATTTGTTGAAAGAAAGTTAGTTTTATCTGACCTTGTAGAGTAGATAACTGTTAAAAAACAAACTACTGTGAATAATGTCGAAGACTCACATGGATGAAAAAAAAGAGTTATTCTAATAATAAAAGTAAATAATTGTAATTATATGATGGGGATCATGTATTTTTAAAGGATTCACCATGGTTGGGATTTTAAATATTAGGTAAATAGGGGAAGATAATATCTATTTATGTTGTGCCTTTTCAAATACTACAAGGAGATAGAGTTTTATCCTACCATTTGCCTATGATTCCAAACCTTTCAAAACAACAAGATGTATTCTATTTTTCATTACTAAGGAAATACATGCCATACCCAATGCATGTTCTCACTTTTGATGGAATTGATTTGTATAGTGACTTATCTTATAATGAAGAACCAATCTTAATTCTCAACACCTCAGGGAAATAATTTTTGAATCAGACAACTCATATGGAGAATGTCCTTGGATAATGTTTAGAAAGCATAAGAGGAAACAAGGGTTCCTAATGAATCTATCATTATGGAATATACACATTTATTCAACATCTTATATTTACACCAATTTTGTGGATGAAATTATCTAAGGGGAGGATGTAATACCTAATACCTTACTGTAGAATGTAAACACCATATCATGAATTATCACACAATGTTCCCTCTAAAGAGACATTATTCATTAGTATATTTAAAATTTTAATTTAATAATTTAATAATTTTATTTCAATAATATAAAATTTATTTTTTTAAAATCACCGTAAATATATTATCTTAAGATAAAATTTTGTGTTTTTTACAAAATATTTATTTTTAATGAAATAGTACAAATATCATTTATGTAAAAAAATATATATTAACACCATTATATGTGAGAATAAAAAAACTAAAAAAAATTAACATTTTTATTTAATTAATAAAATTATACATCATTAAGTGTTGTTTTAAATTAAAAATCATATTTCTGAAATTTTTATAACAAATTAAAATGTAAATCTTATAAAATAATAGTTTACAGTCTTTTTGTTGAATGACATATTTTAAAGGTTATATTTGGTTATGGTATTCCATTAAAGCCTCATACCATCTATTTTTTTACAATAATTAAATATATGTTATTAAAATTATTATCCAATATAATTTTTTATTATATATAAATTTAATGCTTCAAAAAAGTTATTTTTATAAAAGATATTTTCTTCTGATTAAGTGTATTTATTTTAAAATTAGCATTTTAAATATTTAGTTATTTTATTTGATATAATTATTTTTAAAATTTAAATCATAAGGATAAAATTATTTAAAAGGTTCAACCTTATTTTTTGAAATTAAAAATGATTACTAATTTTAAAAGTAATTACCATGGTTAATGTAAATTACAACAAAAGTTAAAATGTTAATTAAAAATTACATAAAACACTCATACATGCCTAAAAACTGAGTGGATATTATTATTCTCTAACCAAAATCACTATCCCCTCCAATATTTTTATTTCTTGGCTATTTAACCATTAATAGTAAATTTACATTATTGATAATTTAAGGGTTGCTCTAAAACCTACCATTACCTTTACTTATAAAATGGTAACACTTATACCACTTCAAGATAGTCCATAACTTTAAATTTATTCTAAAAAATGAAATATTTTCCTCCTAAAACCCTCTCCCAAATTTAATATTTTATGGTCACCATTAGTTATCATAATAACTACATTACCTAGGATACTATTTAGGTAAACTCAATTCCTTGACATGATTATTATCAACGAAATATCTTTTCTACTTAATTATCATAATTAAAATTTATCTTACATAGACTATTATAACGATGTAATTGTCATTTATATATTTTAATTTATTTATATTATGTGTATTATTATTTTCCAATCAACTATTACATCTACTAAGAAAAATGAAATTGTCCTTCATCCGTACATGCAGAGTACCACTACCATTAAAAACGTCATTTATTTTCCAAGACCACCAACAATTAATGTTTCATAGAATAGTTTAATTAGTAAACATGACTTATATGATATAATTAAGGTTCTTTTATGGCAAATTTTTTAACATATTAATTATATGATCAATAAATGATCATCATTAATTTTATTTCATAAAATAAGTGTGCTATGAGGAAAATATTTTAGTAAAATTTTGTAATATATTAATATAAATTATGTATTATTTTAATTACTATATAATTATGATATATATAACTGATAAACTATAATAAATATCATTATTCTCCCTGCATAATGATATTACAATTAAACACCTCGTAAACATTCATTAAATTACGATATGTACATGTTTAGGACGGTTTAACCACTTACTTGAACGAAACTATAAATTTATATCATGGATAACTATGGGAACATAATATCAGGTATAATATAATATAAATATCTAAATAATTATTTTATATTGATTCTATCAATGATATATAAATATTTAATTCATCAATTTATAAATAACCCTTTGATCATTAAGAGTCACCAAAACACGTTTGTTATCGATTTCATCTTCAAGGATAAAGAATAAAACACTCATTAAAGGAGTTTAAAAATGTCACAAATAATTTTAAATCAACCTTAATGTAGTTGTAATGACCTATTAATGATTAAATTTGTAAGAATAATGAATATGAACAAAAATATTATGAATATATTACAAATGTTCGATACTATAAACACATGTTTTGAGAAATTGGTTGAATTAATAAAAAGAATAACTATTTTTGAAGAGTATAAATGAAGACATATATGTTTAATGTTCTGAATTATTTTATTAACATATCTAATTTTCATTGTTTGGTTTATATACATACTATTTGATATTTTATTCCTTTAAATGTGTTTATTCATGGTATTTTATGATCATATTCTTTCCCTATATTTTAATTGGTTTTGATTTAATTGTCACCCAATCCATAAGAAGGGGTTTTATGTCTCAATTTTTATTATTTGGGACACATGTTATATTCACCACCTATTTTAATTTTGGTGGTGCATAAATTTCCATGGATTAATTTTTTCCTTATTTGTCATGATATTTATGGGAATTGTTGGTATTTATTTTTAAAACTACATGATATTACATTAATTCATTATTTTCCAATAAATTTATAAACAATATATTTATCTTTGTTGAAAAAAAACATATGTTTTGATAATGTAAATGTGTTCGTAGTATCATAGGAAAACGTAATTTTCATGATTCAGAAAGGTGGATACAAAATATTAATAGATATAACTTTAGGTGATCACTCTAAATAGGTTTGGTTTGTCATTGAATCAATTATCACCCTAATTCACAAGGAATGAACTGAAGACTTTGGACCTAGTGAGTCACTCCCATAGGATATGCCTTATAATATTTAAACTCTCTTTATAAAAAATGATGAAGGATTTTTCATTCCTTTTTCTTAGTATACAGCCAATGAAAATATTTGATCCCAATAACAATCTTACATGGATAACCCAATATAAATAAATTACCTTCGCCATATTACTTATCTGATAACTCGCTTCTTGATAATTTGACTAATACCCCATGGCTTCTAACATGATTAACTGATGTTCTACAAGAAATCTACATTATTCTATTGAATGGTGAAGTATTTAGTTATCTTATTTCTCATTTAATTGATAACCATGTAATTTTTAACCCATAGTTTCATTAATGAATGGTATAAAATGTATTCTTGAATCTTTTGGTGAAAGCCTTGGACTTAAATAGGTGATGATTGGGGCCCATAATTTGGCAGATCGTCAATTAATTCATTAGTCAATGGAGACAACATTTCTTTTGTTTCTATTTATACATATACACATATCAGTATAGTGTCTATGAATATTTCTATGACGACGTTTTTTGTTGTCTGACATTATACATCCATCAATATGAGATCAAGAATTATTTGTATTCATGTTTTAATTTATTTTCATTGATATCTCTATCACACAATTTCATTTGATAATGGATTTATGTTCCTAATTTATTCACTCCATACCATTTATTTCTTGTTTTTGTTATGGAATATTGTGTTGTATGCTACTCCTTATTGAGCATCTGAGCTCAAATTTATTTATGATTCTTTCGCTAGGAAACCAAGAAGAGGAATATGTGTAATTATAACATACATTATGGAATGGATATTAATTTTTTCATAATGCATTTATATTGTATCTTATGTTTTAAAATTTAATATATTTAAGTATATTGTATTCCATGTCTAATAAGATACTATAACCTTCATGAACACTTATATTTTTCCTGAATAATGTAGTATAACTATTTGCATCGAGTTTCTGGATTCTGGTTTGTTAAAGCTTGGGAATAAGTGTAAATACATTTAAAAGGCAGGCGTTGTGGGGGATATGGATTATTTAAAGTTTTCTATGAGATCATAGTCAGTGGTGTTGGATTGTTTTCCTAGGTCCATTAGGATGTCACTCACGTAATCATAAGAGGGGTTTTTACAATTGGGTCTTGTAGAAGAAAGAAACTATTGTGTTATGTTTTATGAGGATACCTAGGTGGTGTATCCATAGTGGAAATATTTATTTCAGTGCTAATGAAGTACTTTAAGGGAATCCTTATAGTGGAAATCCCACCAATGGTTGGTGGTAGGTGTGATCCTCATGTTGGGAGGATCACCAGTTTATATGGATGTTATTAATGGTGGGTTGGGAATAAGTGGTGGTTGATGTTTCCAGGTTAGCGGTCAAAAGTGGGTGGGTATGTAATGTACATTCATTACATTTTATTATGGATGATGTTTGGTCCATGAAAGTTTGTTTTGAATAATTTTTTGGTTATAAGAGGTCATGGGTGTCGAGATATTGGTCATTGGATGGTGATGTTTAAATCTGGATTCTGTTAGATACGTGGATTAATTTTATTGGTCACTTGGTGAATAACATATATTGATTTTAAATAAAGAAATGTATGGATTTTAGACATCAATTTCGGGCTCAAAGTGGAGTTTCTGTAGTCTGAGGGTGATTCAGATCAATGGTGTTATGGGGGTTGAGCCCAATAAAGATGAAAAAGTCATATGGGTAAAGGGTTGAATATTATTGTTTCTTGGATTAGGGTGTGGGAAGTTTTTAACCATGTTGGAAGTATATTTTGAGTCATGGGTAAGGTGGATCAAGGATCAAACCTAGTTTTTATAGAAATTTCATGGTTTTAGGGCCTACTGTTTCGAGTTGCATAGTTGAATCTCACTTTGTGGTTGAAATTGTAATTTTGTATGTTGTTGACAAGTTACCCATTGTTGTTGATCAATGTTGTAAGCTTGGTTACTAACAAGACTTCAAAAGCATTAGAATAATTATGATCTTTAGACTGTGATGACCCTCGTCATCATAGTTTATTAAATTTAAAATAAATTCTAATTTTTGGATTTAAGAGTGATCATTCAATGTTTTGGAATTCATAATTGAATTTAAAATTTTAGGACCTATTTTATTAATATTTAGGATTGGTATGAGCCACAACAAGTTGCTTGTGTGTTTGAGTGAGATTCAGTAACATTATATGAATCTTATGTTTTTTTTTTGACAGGAATTTCCCCTAGCACATGGTTAAGTCACGTGGTTTACTAAAAATTTTGTGTGAAAACTTAGACAGGGGGTATTTCTAATTTGTTTTTGTCTATTTATGATAATATTTCATGTTTTATTCATTATTATGGGTAATAAAAGAATATCTATGAGGAAAACATATGAGCAGTGGGGTCTTTAGGTATGGTGTGCATTTTTAGTGCAAGAAAAATAATGTGAACATTTACAGGAAGGGTTTAATGAAATTTTCATTGATGGGAGATGGTTTAGAAATTCTTGAAGTAAAACCATAAATATCATTAAATGTGGTGAAATAATATTTTTCCATGACATGTTTTTATGTCCTCAATACCCATTTCCTCTACTATCTCTTGTGAACACCCCAAATTGTTTCCCCCTTACTCCATCTCCATCTACCATTGATCCCATAATGTTTTAGGGTGTTTTTTGATTTATTCATGAGAATTTATGGTAACAAGATTTCTCTCCTCATTCATCTATTCCTTCCCAATATTTATTGTTAATTTTTGGTTTCTCATTTCTGAGTTTCTATTATGATTCCTCTAAAGTAGGGTATAATTGGCCTAGGAATATGGTCATTTTTCTCTGTATACATAGTTTATGTTTTGACATAGTTTATAGAATCCATTTATCACCATTTTCTTAATGGTATATCACCCGATGGATTTTAATATAGTTTTTAATTAAATTTTATTGAATTTCATTGTGAATGGGTGTCCGTTTTAGGTATTATTCCTAGGATGAAGGTATGATATAGTCTATTCAGATGTATTTGGTTGCGGTTTCTGTGTGGTGGTGATGCTAGGTGGGTTTTAATAACTTATTATTTATTTTATTAATGTAATTAATTATTTATTCGTTTTTATAATTGATTAATTGTGGTGTTTAGTGAAATGCAGGGTCTCTTGTTGTGATGTGAGCTTGGATGATGCATGTTACGATTTAGATGAGGTGGTGAAGAGCTCAGCTTGGATGGTTTATCCTTCTTAGAGGTAGTCCAATTTTCATTTCTTATTTCATTTTCGATGTATCATAATATTTTATTAATTTTAAATGATTATGAATATTATATAATAACTAATGTGTATTTTTGATGTTTGAATTATGGGAAACTAGTGCATTAGGTTTCTTATAGAAGGGATTTTCATTAGAAATCCTGCTATTTTTTTTGTTTTTTGATAACACATCAAGTGTATTTGGTGCAAACATAAAATATTAGGATAGGGGAGGAGTATATTTGTGCTCATTACAATTTTTTGAAATTGGATCATAGGGTGGTCCATTTTTGGTATCCTCAATGTGGAACACATTTCCTAGGACCGTTATAGTGTCTTTGATTTAGGTGTATGTTTCTTATATGATTTAGTGGTGATTCATGGGAAGTTCCTCTTGAGGTTTGTATTTAGATTCTTCCCAAAAAGAATTGATATTTGAGGCCCTAGATCTAGGTTGAGTGGTTGGTAATTGTCTTGGATTGGGAATACTAAGGGTTTTTACCTGGTATTTAAAAATTGATTCTAATAATGAGGGAATGGGTTTATCTCATATGAGATTCTGGTGATGTCCCATGGTTTAAATACTGTTTACCTCTGGTATTTCTTAGTATGAGCCTTTGAGGCTGGTGTGACACAACATTTTGTTAAGTATGGTTTTATTCCATTTAATGGTTCTTGAGGCAAGTATAATTTTATATTGAGAATTACATTGTTGTAAGGTTATTCCATATGGATTTCCATGGGGGAAAACTATTCCTCGAGGATACACATGGGGTCTTGGTTATGACCATGGATCATTCGTGTGCCTTTATGGGTTCACTATATGTCTTAGGATGGTCTTAGATTGGATTTTTGAGATGATTTGGTGAGGTTGTAAGGGGTTTGTGGTTATGTTTTCTTGAGGTGTTATGGTTTTATGGAGAATCCACTAGGAGGGTCCTGACATTAGAACTATTTCCCATAGACCATGGTATTTTCCAACATTATAATGGCCTTGGGAGGGTCATATTTTTGGATCTTGTAGTGAAAAAATTTTATTAGGCCTCTAGCTACCACTTAGTCTTGTAGATTGTGTCCAGAATGGATAAGACTATACCTATTTAGAACGTAGATGCGAGGGGAGACTCTTAGATTATTATTAGATTGGTATTTTTTCTATTAGTGTGATCAAGATTCTATCCTATTCCCTTGTAATGAATAGTGTTTCTAAGCAGGTCTAGGGGATATAATTGATGGACTGGAATGGATATCCCACCCCTATTATTCTATTAACAGTGGATAGAGGTAGTTTCTCATGGATTCCCAAGGGATCCCATGGAATGCTACTATTTAGGAATTACCAAGTTTATGATGCTCCCTAGATTGGAAGTGAAGCACCAGTTTAAGTTGTTTTTCCCTAAAAGGGGTGGTTATTTTAGCTTGTAAACTTCTACAGATATTTTGGGATATGATAGGTTATCAAATGTGGAACAGAGTTCGTATCACTAATCTAGATCATACTGTTTTCATCCTAGATTCTATTTTAGATAATTTGTTTTATTGGATGAATATGGTGTGATAATAGGTTCAAGACTTTGTGAATGTTGTATTGTTAGTTTCATGGGGATCCTATAGGGTTCTTAACATGCATGTTCATTTTGGAAGGGTTAGAACTGTGCTCTGGAACTTATGGATTGATATAGTGAAAGGACATTGTTTATGGGTGTCATGCTAAGACATGAGGCTTTTTGGAAGTTCACTTTTTGGTTTGTTTTTTTATTTATCTTTATTCTAGTGTTATTGATCATATTGGCTAGGCAGGAAATGTTTTTCACACACTTGTTATGACAAAAAATATTACGACAATATATGGGGTGGCATACAAATATTTATATCTTACCCCTTACATGGGTGCTTCAACGTGTGTAAAGATTCATATATGTACTTTCAAGTAGATCATAGTTTTCATAGAAGATTATAAAAACACCTGATGTTTCCCGATCATGTGAGACTTCTTTGGGGAATTCTAAGGGCCAGGTTGTGTAAAAAAATAGTTGTTGGAGACTAGTTATGTGGCATTGATCAATGTTTCTAGTGAGACAAGTTGTATTTAATTTTATTTCATTTACTTTTTTGTCCGTATATGTGATCATCCCAATGGGTGAAAAGTCGATGGATGTTTCTATGATTTTATTTTTTTTATTTCATTTTTAATACATCTTTTTTATTTTTTATTTTTTATGAATATTATATGGGTTATGGATTTTAGAGTTTACATGGTTATTTTTGTTTTGATTGAACTCCGAACTAAGGGAAAAGTTTTTCCAATTAATGTATTAGGCCCTTGAATCTTGTCAAAATCCTCTGGCATATGTGTAGGTGTTCTTGAAGCCTTGTAGTGCACAAAATCATGTGATATGTATGGTTGGATTGGGTGGGTTCTATAACACGCCGAGTTTTTTTGGACCCATTTTTTTCTCGAATAAATTAAATTTTCATTTAGTTCATGAAATTTACTAGGTAATGAATTCCATTCAAGTGGAACCAAATCGACATATGTCACATAGAACATCAACATGGAATTTTTACATAGAACATCGACATGGAATTTGTTACCCAGAACATTGACATGGTGTATGTTCCATGAAACACTGACTTAGCTTACATTACATGCAAATCAATGTTTCTGTGATACATAATTTTATTATTATAATTTTTTAAATAAGATAATGATAAACCATATGTGAAACAATATAATATGAATTTTAAAAAATACTTTACAAATATTTTTTATATTTTTTATACTTAAATATATCATTTTTATAATGTGGAATATAATTTTGTTAAACACTTTATATATTCAAAAATACAATTTTATCAAATAAATTGATTTTCATGTCCTTTAAATAATGATAATATTAATTCCAAAAACATTTATAAAATTTAATTTTATAAAATAAAATTATTTTTTTCATTTAAAATGTTGAAATTATCTTAGATTGATTTTTTTTTTTATTTTTATGAGAAACTTTATTTTTTGATGAATAGTGAAAAATACATATTTTAAATTCAAAACTACTTTTCATATTATTTATTTATACAATTAAATGATATTTAAATTTTTTAAAAAATTTTAATTAGATAATATTTCCATCAATCAATAAAATTTAGGTCATTGAGATCAATATCCATATTAAATTAAGTATAAAAACATAGCAATCTTTTGAATGTTTTTACTTTAAAACCCTTCATTATTGACCTAACTATGGGATTATTTTTTATTTAATTTCCTCCAATTTTGTGATTGTAATTTGTAAAAATGTATTCTATAATTTTAATAATCATAATTTATAATGTCTAACAATTTTAACTTATTTTTTTTACAAAACGTATTAGTTAATATAATTAAAATTGTTTCCCTAACTTAAGTTAAAATTATTCTTAACTAAGGACTAAATGTTAAATTTAATACCCAAAATGTCCTTTAAATTATGAAATATCCATTTTATGGACATATTTTGACCCTATACTCCCTTTTACCTACTTGTTTCTATTATGGAAGCCACTTTCCGTAGGAAAACATCGGGGGAATTCTTTTTCCAATGATTTAAAAGAGTGCCACACATTTTCCACTATTAAAGGCCTCCTCCCCTCCACTTATTTACATATCTAAAAAGAAATAGTTTAAACCAATATATATTAAAATATACTCCAAAAAATCCTCTATTCCTCATTCAATATTCCCTTTGGATTGAAAGTCTTCCAAGGAATCCTTTTGGAACAACCCAAAAGGAGTTACCCGATTAAGAGGTCACGCCTTCTCTCATGCTCCATTATTTTATTTTCTCTCTCCACCCCTCCACACTATTTATTAAATTATTGTATAAAAAACCATTATCCTAAATATACTGGTAATTTTTTATTCTACAGATTATTCCTACACTTACACACACACCCATATAATGGGTAACAAACATATTGTTTATGTGTTTAGTGTACTACCACCACACTAAATGATGATTGTTCATTTATCCTTTACAACCTCTCATGGTATAAATTATGTTGGAAACTATTTTTATATATGTCATATATTATATTTATTATTACTTTAATCTTCATTAATCATTTTACAAAAAAATTCTTTATACATTCCATTTTGTGTGAATATGATAATTTCATTTGAGAAATTGTGGACTATCGCCCCATCAAAGTGATGAGATTCATCACACACCACATGGAATGTATTAAGGTTGGGTTTAGTGAACTTATATGATATATAAGATATAATAATTCATATATAATAATTATATATTTATATATATACATATATATATAAATATTTCATTTACCATCTTTTAATCAACACAACAATAAAAACCGAAACAATGTTCATTCATAAAAAAGCCCCACCGTCTCCCTGAATGGTGTATTATATTTCACACTTATATATTCTAAAACTTAATATAATACACATATAATGAATATAAATTATATTTTTTTCAGGGTGTATATTATTTAAATCGTGATATAAAATTAAGCACCATTGATATTAAAAATTAAGAGACATGCTGAGAACAACACCGATATTACCTGAAGTGAAACATTGACATGGGATTGTTAACAAGAGGGTATGATAAGAACATAATAAATAATATATGGAATTATATATAATAATATGGTTCTTTAAAGTATTTATAATAAATTTATATTAATTGTATATTTGGTTTTAATGAGTTCTATGAGACTTAAGACACAAGGTAATGGGATTTCATTTCACATTTATTCATGTATGATACATGCCATGTACACCACTATTCACATTTTAATGGAGTATATACTGACCATGAATGTATTATATAATTAATATTATTATATTTATGGGAAATTATATATACATTAAATGATCATCCTTTCACGAGGATTATGTTTGAACAGATACAAAACCAGTAAGATAGTTTTGTCTCAAATTACATTCTTCGGGACAAATGCAATGTTTTGAACCTATATTTTTCCACGAGGTGTATATACTAACATTGATATTTTATATAATGAATATCCTTTTTATAATTTTATTTTATATTTCATTTTATTTCATTTTCTTACATGGAGCGTATGTTGCAAATTTACCATGTGGTAAGAGTTTTTTGAAATAATCTCATCACTTTTTGAGATTATATATGATTATGCTTCCTTTGAGGAATTATTACATTAACTATCACAAGAACACTATTGAATTTTCTTATCCAATGGTTATTCATGATATATTTGTAAATTTTTACCATTATTTCCACTCTTTGGTATTTATGATAGTTAAGAAATATTTTTTCAACAAAGCTCAACATTACCCTCCATTCTGTCGGAAATTTGTGTTCCTTCAAAACATTGTTTTCTAAAAAGGGTTTACAATAATATTTTACTAATCTCTTATGATCATTAAAGGATATTTTTACTTGTTTTGTTATTTTGTAAATATTTTAAATGGGATAATATTATCTCTTTCCTAATGATTCATTTTCTAACCATTTTATCTTGAAAAATGAATTTCTTTTTTACCTCGTATAACATGTAATATTTATCCATTGTCTATCCTTTGATGTTTTATTTTAATGTTTAAAGGTTAATTTTTATGATTTTTTTTAAAAAAATAGTTTTTTAATGAAAATATTTTCAAAACATTTTCAATCTCCATTTATATATTATTTAATGAAAATTGTTTTCAAAATGTTTTTAAGATCCTTTTATATGATTTCAAAGAAAATGGTTTTCAAAAAATTTTCAAGATCCTTTTATAAGTTTCAAGGAAAAAGGTTTTTTGAAAATTTTAATGATCCTTTAATTATGTTTCGAGGGATATGTTTTTTCAAAATGTTTTCATACTCATTTTATAGGGTATCAAGGAAAATAGTTTTGAAAACATTTTCAGGCACCTTTTATACATTTTCAAGGAAAAAGGTTTTCAAAAGGTTTTGAAGCTCCATTTATATAGTTTCAAGGATAATGGTTTTCAAAAAGTTTTCATACATATTTTATATTTTTTCCAGGAATTTGTTGTTCAAAATTTTTTCATTCCTTATTTCTAATTTTACCAAGTCTTTTAAATGGATATGGTTTTAAATTTCTTTTATGTCTTATATATATTTTTTCATATAATAATTGTTTTTTTCCTCAATAAATGATTTCAAATTATCCTTCCAATTTATTTTCCTTCTAAGATGACATTTTTTGATGTTACTTATTCCTTTTTCAGAAATAATGCAAAGGTTACATTCATATTATTTCCTGAATTGCTTATTCTTTGAAGAAAAGATAATTATGAAACCCTTTTCCATTTCGTGATTTATATATTTTTGAAGCCTCATTCTTCTACTAAATTATGCTTTGGATTAAATGATTATGAATCCAGTTTATTTTACCGTAGTTTATGATATGATTACATGTTTATGATACACATTTTATTTCATGTGTTAGGATGTGATTGTTAATTATTTTTTCACTTGTTTGTATGATTTCGTTATGATGTGGGTGTGACCTATATCTCCTTACAATACATTGGTAAATAATAATATCTCTTGAGATAGATCTATCTAAAAAATAAATGTACATTTTTCAGAATTATGTACTAGAATGAAAAATGAATTCAGTTCAGTATTATAGAGCTGGAATGAGGAGTTAACTCTATTCAGTAATACATGACTAGAATAGGTTGTGAACCTGATATAGTAATGGACTTTTTCCGCAAAGATTTAATCAGTTGAAATTCAATGAATAATATTGAAATAATTATATATTATTATGTGTCTAAAAAAATTCTATGTTTTATTACCACAAGGTCTAGATGGGGATGGCCCCGTTCTCTCCTGGGAGACGTGCCCCCTCACTGGTGTAGGGTTTCTCGTGGCTTCATTTCAGCCGCATTGGCGGTGGTTTCGTCTTCGGCTTCTCGTCTGGATCCCCTCGCACGACGTTGCTGCCAACCCCTCCTTGTACGATGTCTGGCAGATCCACAACTCCACCGATTGTTGTTGTTCGTGGAACCTTCCATATCTGACACCCCAACATGGATCTCACTGCTGCAAGGCTGCTGTCATTAACGGATTGACCGACGCCCTTCAGCCTTCCCGAACACCGTGTGTTGCGTACGGCCGGGATCACCCCCCTTCAACGGAGTGACTCGTACAATCTAGATATCTACGCGTGTGGTCCGGATATTTTCCAGATGGAGACTCATCTGCTATTCACCTTCTTTGATGGCCTGTTTAGGGTGGATATTTTGTTTCGGCATCGTACTCTCTAATGTTCGTTTGATGGATCTTGTTTTGTCTGGGGGCTTGGTTTGGTGATGTCGTTTCCTACATTCCAGATCTTGCCTCTTTTCTGCGTTCTAGATCATGCCACCTACCCTTCCGATTTTGTGTCGTGTCACCTTACATTGGTGCTCAGGATTGGCGCCTTGTGCTTTCGTGGGCAGCAATGGTGTGGGATGTCTGTAGTCACATACACGGACGATGACAGTACGACCTGAGATCATTTTGTGACATCGGTGGATGTCGATGGTTTCTGTACCTGAATAGTTCTGCATTTTCCTGGTACCCTCTACCATTGCATCATGCTCCATCGCGCATGACCCCAATTTTTTTGGGTTCGACGAATTCAATGAGGTTTTCGATTATGTAGGTGGCTTTGGTAAATGTTGAACTATTTGAGTGCTCTTTGGAAGGTTGTTTCATTCATGGCAGCTCAAGAAGTTTGATTATAGGTAAAGTTCCTTAACCGGCCTGTTCCATCTTGTTTTTTGGTTTGGGTTCTCCATTATCCTTTTAAATGGATCTGTGTTATGGAGGGTTCTCACTTAACCATAATGTTTTTTTTTTCAGAAATAAAAAAAAAATTAATTTTCTGTCAATGTTTTATTCCTTTATTATTATTTCATGTCGTATGTTCTTCATTTTCTAATGATTCATGTATTATTAACTACCATGATTTATGCCATGATTAATTTTTATGATATTTCATATGCATGGTATGATCTTCTATTTACAAGATCATGTCTCATACCCTTATACTCATTTTTACTATTACATGTATCCCTTGTTTACCCTTACTGAGCATCTGAGCTCACCACTTTTTATGATTCCTTTCACTTATTTTGAAGATATATTTATTGTATTATATTTCTAAGAGGGGTGGTACTCTTGGAGGACCTAGTGAGAGTTATTGTAGCTCTCTCATGTACCAGTGTTTACATCTCCATGTTTCCAAAGGAACTAAACTAATATGGTCTTCAGTTGTTTGTTTGTATAATGTATTAAGTATTACACAAAAGTGATGTAACGTTTATATATGAAAATTGAGGGTTGAAATAATTAGTATTATAGAAATGGTTTAGTTAACCTAAGGAATCTAGGATAAGAAGAATTTATTGAGATGTCTAGGTATATTTCTAAGGATATGTCTAGGGATGTCTCTATGGATAAGTATAAGGATGAGTTAACATTTAGGAAAGTGTCCTAGAATTTTGGTAACAGATATAGTGAGTGGTTCACTTGATATAAATCCATGTCTAGATACCACAGGTGGATGTGGATCTGGTACAGATGTACCAAGGGGTATCAAATCTGACAAGATGATATGAGCACAGGTTAGGGTAATCTTCTACATGGAAACCGGCCTTAATGCACACCAAGTTTGACACTCCCAAGGTATATTCATTGCGAATTCAGAAAAATATTATGGAAAAATCATGAAGGATTTTAATATAAGTTGTATATGAAAAACATAGAATAAACCTAGGATGTCATAGATTAAGGAAGTTAACATCATTTTGATATCCTTTATGTAATTATTTTCATGACTATGTGGTTTTATTCCCTAATAACTATTTCTCACACTATACATATTGTTTTAGTAAGTGGTGGGAACTAGATTAATGTACAATGTGATGGAAGATTTACTAATGAGATGTCATGTGGGATGATAATTGGAGTGAATTATGTTGTGATCATGCCTAATAAGTTTTCATGGAACATGGTTAATAACCTATACCATAACCAACTCATGGACTCCCTAAAGAAGATAAAGATAGAGTTTGCTAAGTGTTTAGGTAAGGAAGACCATAGAGGGAAGAATATTCAGTTTCCTTTGAGTCAATAATGAGGAAAGAATCACCTATGTAAATTTATTAGAGTATCATGAATATGTTTTGATTCTGGAAAATAATGACAGAAATCAACTGATAGAAAGGGAGAAATAAAGATTTCAGTTAATGAAATGGATGAGAATATTGGCCTCCCTAAGTCTTAATTGAAGGTTAAGTGTTCTAAGTGGGTAATAAATGGTCATTATGCAACCTAATGTCATAGGAATAAATATCTTAATGAGAATCTGCAAGGGGGTGTGAGTAATGGTTATATTCCAGGTGATGTTGAGACTACAGATGAGATGTGAAAGGAATGTGGTATTGTGTAATAGGATGAAGAATCCATTTTAATGTCATACAGATGAAGTTGAGTAATATTTTTTTTATGTATTTGGATACAATAATTACTTTTTATGAAAGGTGGAATATATAAGTATCATCAAGATTTTTTTCTGATGTTTTATAAGAATACATTGAATGAATCCGATAGAATAGATAAGTGATTTAATGGCTAGGTGATGTCTAAGGAAAACACATGATTAAGGGAGAGATAAATATTAATATGTTCCCTATTTTATGATAATTGTGTTTCGATAAAGATATGTTGGATATATGTAAATTATATGGTACTGATTACCTTTGGGCAAATAAATACTTATTGACAAGTAGTTTATGATATCATGGAAGAAGATTACAACTTCTTTCATTTATGGAATATATCTTGTAATCTATGGAATAAAGATTCATGCATGTTTTCCAAAAGTAATTATGGTAATTTAGTTTATTACCTTGATTCAAGGGAATATATGATAAGGGTATTCACATGTTTGGAATGTGACAACTGAGAGACACTTTTTGATATATAAGGGAATCAATGTTAATCTGATTTTGTGACTCTCTTTCTAATGTTTTTAAATTTTATATTTGATAAGGGTTTTAAGGTAATCCATTCATTAAAAGTTTAAGCATATCATTAAAAAAGGCATTTATGATTTGAGTTTGTATTTAAAAACTTGGATAAAAGGCTATTTTTTATTAAACTAATTTCAAAAATATCCATATTAATTTTTTTTAAATTATATTAGCATAGTTTTAAAAAAGGACATAATGTATTTTGGGTGACAAACGATCAAGTCTAGAAAGTCCGCATGTCTTAAACCCTGGACTGAAGGATGATAAGGGTTTCATGCCAACCACTGGCCTATACGATGTCCCGGTTAATATGTAATTATTTTTGATGAATAATTATTAATGATGAACTCATAGAGTTACATTTTATGGTTAAAAATTAATGTATTAACCATATTGATTTATAATAATAGTGATAAAAAAATAAATATACATTTCATTCTTTTATGGGCCTTAAGATTGGCTAGAAGTGTATTTTATCACTACATGCATCAAATTTATTTTTTTATACATTTATTTATTCATGTAATGGATGAATTTAAAATATGTAAAATCACAACTAAAGAATTAATTTATGTTTATAAAAGTCTATCAAGTAAGTATAGTTCCTTATATTCTTGTTCAATAAAAGAACTACTCAACATTAGGATAATTAAAAAAAATGATTTTTCCTAACACATTAGTTCTGTTAAAATGATGGCCTTTTTAATCATCATAGATTGATGACTTTGAGACCCTTAACATTCCTTTTTTAATTAACTTTTTTTGATTTATGACCTCAGTCACTCCATATAAATATTTACCATTTTCCTCTATGTCTAATATTCCCTCCCAACCCATGTTCTAGTATGTGAAAACCTTTTTATTTGTTACTTTGGTTAACCGTTATGGTTCCAACATTCCCTTGTTAAGGGATTCTTTTGTAACAATTTTTTCAATGTGGGTTTATTTGAATAAAAAATTAAAATACTAAAAAATTGATAACCCAGATGAATTTTGAGGGAAAATTCAATTTAAGGGGGTAAAATGAAACACCTCGATTTTTTATGGACGATTTTTTACTCAAATAAATTAAATTTTAATTTTTTTCATATAATTCACTAAGTAAGAAATTCATTTCAAGTGGCACTGAATTAGAGTATATAACACTTAATATTGACTTGGTGTACATTACATGAAACATCGACTAGGAATACGTTATATAGAACAAAAACTTGTATTTTGTTACATGGAATATCGACTTCGGGTACATTACACACAACTTTGATGTTTCAACAAAACATCATTTTATAATTATAATTATTTAAATGAGGTAACTATAATCTAGCCATTAAATATAGTAATATTAATAGTAAAAACTACTTTTAAAATATTTTTTATAATTTTTTACAAAAATAAAACATACTGATACTAAAAGAAATAATTTTTTGGTAATGTCTATATATGATAACAAATTCTATTTTCTCAAATCAACTGCTTTTCATATGCTTCTGTGAAACAAATAAAAATAATTTTTAGGGACATTTAAAAAATTTCATACGATAAAATAAACATTATTTTGGAATTTGAATGTTGAAAATATCATGGAGTGATTTTTTTAGATTTTTTTGAGAAACATCATTTTTGGATAAATAGTGAGAAATACTAAATTTTAATTCAAAAATAATTTTTCATTTAATTTATTTATAAGTTTAAATTATATTTCAAATTGATTTAAAAGTTTAATTATATAATATTTTTATATATTAATAGAATATAGTTCATTTATATCAATTTCTCTATGAAATTAGGTATAAAAACTTAGCGATCATTTGAATTTTTTTACTTTAAAACTCGACATTGTCGACCTAACTGGGAGATTAATTTTAAATTAATTTATACCCCTTATATGATTGGAATTTAGAAAAACTGATTCCATATTTTTAATCTTCATAATTTATAATTTATAATAACTTCAAATTAGTTATTGACAAATAACATTAGTGAATGTAATTAAAATTGATTACATCGATTAATGTAAAATTATGTTTAACTAAGGACTAAACCTTAAATTTAAGACCCAATATGATCAAGACACTTTTCAAAGTGAAATTTTCTACCCATTTTTCTACCCTATCCACACTTTTATAGACCTTTTTCCAGTATTGGATCTAATTTCCCTAGATAAAATGGTGGTTGAATTCCTTTTCCAAATATTTATAAGATTTCCACTCATCCTCCACTATAAAAAGGCCTCCATTCCTCCACTTATTTACATACCTGAAACCACTTAGTTTCAGAAAATATCTACTCAAATAACCTCAAAAAAATCCACACTTACACCTTTATTCCTCCCTTTTGTGTACAAATTCTTCCAAAGAATCCTTTTCGTACAAAACAAAAAGAGTTACCCCATCAAGAGGTAATGAATTATCTCAAGATCATTTATATTATTTTCTTTCTCCACAAACAAAACACTCATTATTTAATTATTTTATAATAAATAAATAAATTCTCAATATACTAGTATTTTTTTATTCTATGATTTAGACCTATAAATACTCACAAATTCACTTAATGGGTAATGAACATACTGTTTATCTGTACGATGAACTACCACCCCAGTAAACAATGACTGTTAATTTTTCTGTTACTTCCTCTCTTGGTAGAAATTATGAATGGCACTCTATTTATATATTTTATATATTTTATTTATTATGTAATTAATCTTATATAATAATTTTAATAAACATATATTTATACTTTCCATTTTTTGTAAATATGATGATTTTGTATGAGGAAGTGTAGACTACAGTCCCCTCAATGCGATGTAATTTGTCCACACAATAATTGGAATGTATTGAGGATGGTTTTAGTGATCTTATATGATATTTATTATTTAAAATTTATAATAGACTAATTTCATACAAACATGCATACATACATGCATACACACATACATACATGCAAACAAACAAACAAACATACATACATACATACATACATACATACAGACACACACACACACACACACACACACACACAGATATATATATGCACATATTTCATTTACCTAATCTCATTCAATACGACAATAAAAATAGAAACATCATTAATGCGTATGTACGTCTTACCATCCCCACGAATGGTGTATTCCATTTCACACTTTTATATTCTAAATATTATTATAATACACATATAATTAATATAAATTATATTTATATAATGGTTTAAATTATGAAAAAATAATTATATAAGTATAAGGACCAAATATATGACAAAGTAAGACACATTCGAAGAACCAAGATGATATCACCCTAAGAGAAACCATAACAAAAGATTGTTAACAATAGGATAACATAAGGTCATAATCAAATAATATTTGGTATTATATATATGATTATAGTGATTTAAAAATTTATTATATATTTATATTTTCTATAAGTGTGGTTTTAATGAGTATGATGACAGTTAAGACAGAGGGTAAGGGGACTTCATCTCACTTTTTATTTTTTTTAGATACATTCCATGTTCACCACTCATTCCTTTTTTGTGGTGTATATACTTCCCATGAATGTATTATATGATTATTTTTATTAGTTTTATATGTAATTACATATCCATTCTATTATCTTCTAATCATGGGGTTTAGGTTTAAAATAATTTCAAAATGGTAAGATAGTTTTGTCTCAATTTACCTTTCTAGAGACACATGCCATGTTATGCACCCATATTTTTTCATGAGGTGTATATACTGTCTTTGAAATGTTATATCATGAATCCCATTCATTTAATCAAATTTTAATCTTCAATTAATTTCTTTTTCATATATGGATAGTATGATCCCAATTACTTGTCATAAGAGTTTATTGAAATAATCTCATCTATTTTCATGATTTTCCATGATTATGTATCGTTTCATTAAACCGTATGATCATCTCTCAAGAACACCCCTTAATTTTCTTCTACTCCAATTATTAATAATATATTCATATATTGGTACCATTTGTAAAATCATTTCTATATAATATAGTTAAGAATGTATTTTTATGAAAGCTTGAATTTACCATCTATTTAGTCAGAAATATGTGTTCCTTGAAAACCATGTTTTTTAAAAAGGGTTTCTAGGAATATTTCACTAATATCCTAGTATCAACAAAACAAACCGTTACCCTTTTTTCATTTTCTATTGATGGAAAAGGAATATTCTTGTCCTATTATGAATGAATCAATTTTTCTAACCTTTTTACCATGAAAATGAAATTTTCTTTTTACCATGTATGAAGTGTATGGATTTATCAACCATCAATACTCTAAAGATTTATTTTCATTTATAATGTTACATTTTTATGATTTTTTTTAATGTGTATCTCATAAAATGATTTTCAAAATATATTGAATATACTTTTGTATTTTTTCATGTAAAATGGATTTAAAAACACTTTCAGGCTCTTTTTATACTTTTTCAAGGAAAGTGGTTTTCCAAAAAAATTTAATGTCCATTTTATAAAATTTTAAGGAAAATGGTCTGAAAATTTATTTCATGATCCTATTATAGATATTGAAGGAAAAAAAATCAAAATGTTTTAAATATTCTTTTATAAGTATTCGAGGAAATTTTTTTTCAAAAATTCTTCAATATCCTTTTATAATTTTGAATGAAATTGGGTTTCTAAACGTTTTCATGCCCCTTTTATATGTTTTCAAGGAAAATGGTATTCAATAGGTTTTGACGTTTATTTTAAATGTTTTCAAGGAAATGCGTTTTCAAAATGTTTTCAATTAATTTTTATATGTTTTTAAAGTATTTTCAAAGGAAATGGGTTTCAAAAGGTTTTATGTTTGAAAGATTATTTTTTAAAGAATAAAGGATATTTTCCTGGAGATTTTTTTTCTAAAATATCCTTCCCTATTATTTTCATTCTAAGATGACATATTTTGATGTAACTCATTCCCTTTTAGGAAATTATACAGAGGTTCCATTAATATTATTTCTTGAATGGTTTATGTTTTGATGTAATTATGCTTATGAAACTCTTTTTTCATTCATGGGTTTTATACTTTTGAAATCCAATTATTTTCAATGGTCATGTTTAAGAAGAAATCATTATGAAACATGTATCTTTCTACACATGTTACTATATGATGACATATTAATGATACCCATTTCATTTCATGGGTTATTATATAATTGATTATTATTTTGTGGGACTCGTTTGTACGATTTTATTATGGGATGGGTGGGATCTATATCTCCCTTCAATCCATTGGGTAAAGATTAATATCTAATGATAAAGACATGGAAGTAAAAATAAACGAACTCAGTTCAGTATTATAGTGCTAAAACATGAAATGAACCCAGTTTAGTATTACATGGCTGGAATGAGTAGTGAACTTAGTTTAGTAATATATTGCTGAAATGGGGTGTGAACCCAGTTCAATAAAGTACTTTTCCACTAAGATGGATTCAGTAGCAATGCCTTGAGTACAACGAAAATAATTATATATGTTTATGTGTCTACCATAATTCAATGTTTTATTCCTATGTTATGGTTTCATGGTTTATGTTATTTTTTTCCTTATGATTCTTGTTTTATGAAATTACAATATTTATTCCATGATTAATATTTATGATCTTTGATATATAGGTTATGATCTTCTATTTACATGATCATGTTCTCATACCCTTATGCTCCAAATTATGCTTACATGTCTCCCTTATTCACCCTTAATGAGCATCTTAGATCACCGATTTTAATGCTTATTTCCCCAATTTATGAAGATATATTTCTTGTTTCATATGTTGAATAGGGGTGCTAGTCTTGGAGAACATAGAGGGGGATAATGTATCTTTCTCGTGTACCCGTGTTTATGTTTCCCTATCTCTAGAAGAACCAAACTAATATGGTTTTTTGGAGTATTCCTATAAAATGTATTAATTATTATACAAAATTGATATAATGTTAATGTATGAAAAGTGATGATCACTTAGGTTCCTGACACGGTCATGATTGAAGCAATCACTATGATATGTTAAAAGATGAAGGGGAAAATTCATTTACTTAGATGAATTACACTTGATCTGGATGATCAGAAGGTTATTGATACAGAGTGGAATGATAATATTTCCTCAATAAAATAATAATTTCATTAGAGGAAAAAATCTAAAAGAGAAACATGATCAATAATGAAAGACATGGACAATCAATTGATGGAAAAATACAAGAATATTATGGATATTTGAATTAAGTTGAATACGAAAATGATAATATGTAGATCCATTATAAATAAACCTCAACAAATGAACTCTGAAAGTATGGAAATATATAAATGTTAAATACAAGAAATATTTTTGTTAAACAATGAAGATAGGTCTCTTGATGAATGTTATTTATGAAGTGTTACTGTTATGGGATCATGTGAAACACCATGGATGTGGCTATAATATAATCTGGCCAATGGTGTAAGATGATCTACTTAAACATCTCAACAGAGTTATGAATATGATAAGTGTGAATTTATTAAGATATGTTATATATGTGTGAAACATGTACGTATGATATGGTTATAGAACCAAAGTAACGTAAGTTATACCAAGAAGATAACCCATATTCCATTTACAAGTGGGATTATGAATGTAGATAATAATAATTTTCTTCACTGAATGACATGTTCAATCAGTTCAAAGAAATTAATTATGGAATTAATGAAAATTTAAATAATTCATGAATAGATATTTTTGTGCAGCAATAGTCTAGGAAAAAAATGAAAAAAATAATGAGGATAAATAATGTAATTGTTAGGTCAGGAGAGATATATATGGGCATATTAAGAAAGATTTATCAGGGGAAATAAGTCTAAGGTGACTCTAATGGTTATTGGGGAGGATATGAATATTGTATGACTAAGTGGTTTAAGAAATCACGTTATAAGTTAAGAGATGAATATTGGGAGTAAGAAACCTACTTTAATAGATGAAGAATGAAAAAGGATGTAGTGGTGCTATATCAAAAGTGGTTATATGTACAAGTTGGAAGAGTCTCATAATGGAGTTGAATACCAAGTACAGGAATATAGTGAAATAAAAAGTAAATATTTGGGATGAATTTTGTATCAGAATTGTTGTTGGGAGAACAAAAGAGAAGGATTTGAAGTATATTAGAAGAAAAGTGTTGGTCAATCAAGACTAACAACATTCTTTTTCTGGAGGATATTTAGGGAATATCCCTATCCCAATATAAATAATTTCTATATTTTATGATTCTAGTGAGGAATATTTAAGGGTGAGTTATGATCCATGGGGTGAACACAATGTAAAATGAATAATTATTTGGAACAACAAGTGGTTTAGATTTAAATTACCCAACTCTAGTAGGCCACAATTGGTGGTTACATTATTACATTAGAACTAGTTATAAGAAATCTAATCCAAACGATCAAAATATTTTAGATTTCTTAGAAAACTATATATAAAATTAAATCCTGAATTATATTTGAACACATAAAATATAGGATAGTATTTTGTTAGAGTACACCATTTTCCCATTATTATATCCGAACTTATCGATTATAAAATATATTCCGACTTCCTAGAAAAATTAAATATAAGAAAGGGGTGACATAAGATCATTTTTAAGGGTATGAAAAGAAAAAATCTACAAGAATAAATAATTCAAAATCAATATATTAAGGTAAATATCTAAAAACACAAGCCATTTAATCAATAATATAATCCTGAATAATATGTTGACCAGAATATATAAAAAATAACGCTAGATTTGAAATCACTTTATCTTGAAACATATTTATGGATATCATATCCAATCAAATAATAACAAGGACAATAATAAAAAATATCATAAATAGGTAATTCACAATTTTGAACATCATTAACATACCATTTAGGCCTAATTCCAAGACATCCTATGTAAATGGGTAATGATTCATCAGATACCCAAGCTAGTTTGTCTCATGAAACTTAATGATGCATTGATGGGAAATAGAAGGAGCCAACCATCTCTTACTAAGTCCAAGGAATTTTTCCTAAAGAAGGGGTGAAACATAATCAATGAAATCATTCATATTTAAAAAGAGGAATATGAAATTTTTATACTTTCCCCAATCAATAAACATAATCATAAACCATCTAGTGTAAATTGTTGAATGGTATAAAAATAGTACATACGCAGTCAAATTAATTAAAGAACATCCATATAAATAATAAGTATGGAATTGTAACATGATATTATAGTTTTATAATTAGTAAAATAAATGTTATTCTCCTTTATGAATTGAAATTTCATAAAAATTTCATCAAAACATTCTTGATGAAAACAATCATTTCACTTTAAAAATCAATTTTAAAAACTAACAATTTCTAGAATATTATCACAATTTTTTTTTGAAAATGATTAAATAAAATTGTGGAGGAATATTGAAAAAATTAACCTTAATGATTTTAGGAAACTCTATTCATTCCATTTATGTTAAAAAACATTCCTTTCACACTTTTTAGGAAAAGTTGAAAAGTACCTCATTCAGAAAATGATAAGAATATTTATTTTAAAACAGTTTAATAAATGTAAAACATTGGTGAATATGAATTTTAACAACCATATGAGAATAGTAAAAAAAATTTAAAACATTTTCAAAAGACATGTTCATGGAAATTACATATTCCTAACCAAATATTTATACATAAACAATCCCAAATAATGATGAGATTGTAAAATAAACCCGTAAATTTGGTTCAATATACGCAGTACATTTTCAATACTCTTAAATAATAAATATCCACTTATTATAAGTATATTATATAACCATTACCTTATACATAATACCAAATATTTTTCACATATAAATTTTTATCATCTATTTATTAACAATTCTCTGTTAAAATCACTATTTTGGGTAATAATTGCTTCCATTTTTATGTCTATTTTGGTTTGGTAGTTACGATCGTCATACATGGTTCAAGGATATATCATCTTTATAATGATAATAATTATATAAATATTATATATAAATATTTTGAGTAATCCTCAAATGTTAAAGATATAAAATTAATTACATTGTTCATCGATATGGTAGGTCATACGTACTCATGAACGTTGTTTTCACTTTTCGACGAATGGAACGAAATAACGGTAAAAAATTAATAACCATTCCAGAATCACTGTTATATCATATAAATTATAAATATTCATAAAATTAATTATCATTACCAAATAAGTATTATAGAAATGAAAAAAGAATCACATCCCACCCTAGTGGTGGTGGTCCACTTGTATACAAGAGCAGAATTATCACTTTCCATAAGATTTGAAGGTTAGTAGATAGGAATAATATTTTCATTAAAGAGTTATAATTATATAAAAATTATCATATATAAGCATTAAACCCATAATAAAACTTATCAATGAAATATGATGATTAAAAATTATTTGTATCACTACGTGGAGATTGTAAGTCGTAATTACACATGATCAATAATTTCACTACCCATTTAATGGGAATGAGGGTGGGTTATGGTGTATTATTATTCCTGTTAATACTTCAAGAAATTTTTTATAGTAAATTTATTATTTAATTATAAATTAAAGATATTTAAAATATTTATATGAAGAATTAAATTGAAATGGTTCGGGCAATACATTCAACACTTCTTCCAAATCCCTCATTTGGATACTTCTTAAGAATCATTGGGCCAGTCATGTTGGGATACGAAAACCTCCAAAAATATAATAATTTTTATAAGATTAATTTTTAGGTATTATTCAATATAGGGTGATACAAATGGTCTAAATAAGTGAAGGAAGGGGTCTCCTATTTTAATTATGGTGAGATGTACTTATGAAAGTTCTTAATAGATTAAATTATTAAAAAGTAATTATCTAGCCCAAATTCATCCAAAAGGATTATTATTTGAGGATTATATAGTATTAGGTTTAACTACCAAAATAAAATAAAATTTTGTAAGGTTTATGTGGTTTTTCAGACCTTATATTTTTCTTTAACCCCTCAGATAACCTATTTTAACATTATTATGGTAACATATTTTTCACTATTAAAGGATTATAATTTTAAATATTTGGAAAATATGGACTCATAAAAAGAAAAAGTATGATATCTTTTACCATATATTATCCCCCATTGTCCCATTACAATATTTTAAATATTTTTTAAACAATTTAATAAAATATGATTTTGATAAATTATAATTAATGTAAATTTTGACACTACTCATTTAATTTGACTTAAACGAAAAAAAGAAAAAACTTAAAATTTTGATTTAAACCATTAAACCAAAAACATTTCATCATAAACATCTATATAAATCGCAGATAAATATAACTCATTCATATTATATCACTTTTATTTTTTTTAAATCGTTTATTTAATTCTATTTATCTAATGAATATATACTACATCGACTTTACGTAAGCATTTAAGATAATTATATAATTAATAAGACTTAGAAATAAATTTACATCATGAAAATAATATCACTAAACATAAAATAGGCATTTGTTATCAATAATATCTTTATTTATTCCCAATGTGGACACATATGAGACATTTAAAATTATAAGAGTGACACATTGTAACTTTTTTTCATTACACATTGAATAGGTACTTTTCATGAAAAAGTGTCCATTAAAAAATAATTTTCAAGAATAGTGTGATAAGGGTGGGATTATATTCATCAATTATGAATTAGTATGAAATTTTATGGTCTTATCACATAGTTTAAACCCAAATTGACCCAATTTTCCTTTTACAGAGGTGATAAATTTTATCATGGTTACTATTCAAAATGCCAAAATATAAAATGGCTCTATTTTCAAAATATAAGTCTCCTGGTTAATAATATATGATAATTTTAATGAAATTAAAAACTTAAATGTGTAAGAATATAATTTTAATATAAGTGTGAAAAACTCAACTAAATTGAGTTTTAGAAGACAAAAAATATTTTTTATTAATAATATTGATTTATTTTTATCCCATGGGTAGTAAAAATATAGAATGAATGTTAAAAAATTTGATTGAGAATATAATACATGAATTTCAATAAAATGACACTCAAATAGTGATTAATTTAATTTATTAATAAAAAACATGATTCATGTATAGAAATTGTTTTTAGAAAAAACACTTATTTTATATTCAAATACTTTTTATTTTTATTTAAAATCAATTGATTAAAAATTAATTTAATTTATATGTGTCTTTACCATGAAATGTTAGGAATATAGTTATTCCTTTTCATCCCCTCCAATTTCATATCGATGTTGTAATAATATACTATATAACAAATCATTTAGTCGTGTCAGTTCATGTACAATAATCTATCGAAAATACTAAGTTTAAAAATAAATATGTCATAAAATATCTAGGTGTTACATTCCTACCTTATTCAATAAATTTTATGGATGAAATTTCCAAAATGTCACCTCATGACAAGATTTTTTAGTTATCCATCACAATTTATTTAGGTTTATATATTTCCTCTTCTATATTATGATTTCCCCCATGTACCTTTACCAGCAAAGCCATCTATTTCTTGAATGCTTCTTCTATAGAGCTAGAATCTGAATAGGTGCTTCACAGTAAGATAAATCATGTCCCAATTATATATCTTCAATGGTGAGCACATGAATTTGTTCTTTCATTTAATTCCTTTATACTGATATATGGAACACATCATTTACTTTAGAGATACTTGGTGGAATTTCAAAATGGTATGCCCTATAACATTTTTTATTTCAAAATGACTTATATACTTGGGGATAAATTTTCCATTCTTACTGGTCCTTATAACACCCTTCCATATAGAAACTTTAAGGAAAATATGATCACCTACATGAATTTCCTAATATTTTCATTAGTTATCAATGTATCTTATTTGTCTTCTCGATCTACTTTGATATGGGTTTGAATATTCTTATCATTTTTCATCGTCTCATCCTCATGTTTTGGACTTATATGCTTACATTTTAAAAGAATTTTCAAAAAGATAGAGTATTAAATATCATTCCATATAATTCTTTATATGACAACATTTAAATACTTGAATGAAAGATATTGTTATAGGTGAAGTCTTCCAAAGGTAAATAATGATCCAACAAACCTTGAAATCTAAGATTGAACAACCTCACAAATGTATTCTAATGTTTGAATAGTCCTTTTCGACTTTCAATCATTTTGAGGATGTAAGTGGTTCTCAAGTAAATCATGGTATCAAGACATAGTTGAATAATTATGCATAATTTTGATTCAAATCGTTGACCATGATTATAAATAATTGAAAAAGATATTCCATGAACTCTTATGAAGTCATTAATATAGACTAATTCGTGGAACTCAACAGGTAAATATTCTCTTATATTGAGGAAATGTAGAGATTTGGTGAGGTGATTCACAATAAATAGTATTGTATCATTCTTTCTTGGATTTGTTGATAATATATTGAATATTTCCATAGTTATTTCAGCCCATTTCATTATAGGAATAGGTATAGGTTTTATGATTCCACTAAGATATTGTTTCATAGACTTCACATATTTGAAAACCAAACATATTAACACGTAATCAGTACCCTCTTTCTTCATATTATATGATAATTAATATTATATCATATATCAATACATCTTGGTTATACCATGACATGTAGAGAAATTTCATCTATGATAATTATCCAATAATTGCCTCTTTATCTCAGTTATAGATGGAACACATAGTCTCTTTTAATATTTTATAACCCTATCTTCATATACAAAGTATTCCAATTTCCTAACAAGTATGGTTATAATTTTCACTTTAAAATTCCCATAATCTAGATGATTAAATTTTATATCATCCAATAAGTATAGTTTGGTAATCATTTGAAATAGAAGTGTTGTTTTCCCTTTCTTAATAATTCCCAAATCCATCTATACAAAATCCATGAACGTAGGATCCCTACTGATCCTTATTTTTTTAGAACATCATGATCATTCCTTCTCAATACATTTAAACCATATTTCCCCTCCATGGGTGGTAGTTTATTTAAATATCACAATCCTTCTGTAAATTAAGCCATTATAATTGAGTTATATTGACATATTTCTATAAAAAGATTTATTTTAGGCTCTTATGGTCATTGTATATCTCACACATTTCACCATATAGAAAATGTATCTAAATAATCAAAGAAATGAATATGGTTTCTAACTCAAGATCATGAGTGAGATAGTTCTATTCATGATTCTTTAATTTTCTATATGCATAGAAAATAACATTATGATTTTTTAAGGAAAAAACCAAGTCCCTACTTAGATATTCTACTATATATTTGAAATCCATCATTTCTTGATGGAAGAGTCAAAACAAAATCATATTCCAATCTCCCACAAAATTTATAAATAGTCCTCTAATTCCTTTTTCCATATAAATATATCCCATTTATGAGTAAATATGGTAAACTGGTTTGCTAATCTGGAATAAATTTGAATTAATCTCCAATAGTAACCTTCCAAACCATGTAAAATATAAAACTGAATTTTTTTATCATTGGTATAGGCCAATAATAGACTATATTTCACTCTACATGATCAAATAATATTTTGTACTTAGAAAAAATATTTCCAAGAAAAGAAACTTTCTAAATCTGGAATTCAAAATTGATAAATTCCTTATTTAACTGTTTAATTTTAAGAGTCTCTTACATCATTAGTAAGTGATTCTCCTTGTTTTCATAGCTCATAGAGTAAACCAAGATATCAATAAAAACATCAAATGAATATTTCCATGATATTCCTTGAATACTCTATTAATTAGATCTGTACAAAAATAAGGATAATTAGTCAAACCAAATTGAATTATTATATACTCATAATCACAATACCACATTTGAAATGTTGTTTTTAAAATATCTTCATTCTAATTAACAAATAATTATACCTAGAATGAAGTTAAATATTTGAAAAATAATTAAGTCTATTAATTTGATCAAATAATTTATCAATGTGTTGAAGATTATACTTTTCATTATCATAATAGATTTTATTTCCCTATAATGAATACACAATATCATTAATTCATCATTCTTGTTAGCAAAAAATATAGGGCCACCAAGTTCAAAAACTAGGTTCTATAAATACCATATTACATGACTCCTCTAGTTGTTTCTTCAATTCCTTAAATTACACAATGGCCATTATATCAGGAGTATTTGATATAGGTATTACATCTAAGATTAAGTCAATGGAACTCTCAACCACATGCTCTGGTGGGTGTTTATGTAATTCATTCGGAAATACATCAATGTATTCCAGAATAATAGGTACATGCACTATTTGAATATTACATTTCCAATTTGTAGATTTTTTCTCCTCTTATTCTCGAATAATCTCATTCATAAATTCTATTGAGTGTGGATCTACACATTACTCTGATGAATTATCCCCTCTATAGATAATTAATTTCAATTCATCATAATGAATTTCAATTTCCTTCTATTTAAAATAAATGTTTTTTATTATATTTTGAAATCCAATCCACAAAAATTATTACATCAAAATCCACCACATGTATAATAATAAATTCAACAAATAGAGTAATTTTAGGTGTTATAATAGGAAGTGACTAACACATCATTATTTTGGTGTACAATGTCTGGAACCAGAGCTTAATTAAATGGTTCCTCAAGCTAGTAGTTCACATGACCTCAAGCATGCCTCTTCGTGCACAAAAGGATACTAACTAGTAGTGAGGGTCCACAGTTGTACAGTGGGGAGACTATACCCTCATATCTGAGTAGAACACCAGATTTGATAAGTAAATAGAAATAGTGGAATAATGGTATAACATATTGTACAATAAAAAATTCAATAATAAATTGTGGAAGAATAAAATATCGTGAAACCATAATAATAATAATAATAATCCCATATGTAGAGTCGTGTTCGTGGTTATTTCATAATAAGATGATTTACAAAATGGAAATATGGGATATAGGGGGTTGAAAATACAACATGATATACAAAAATAAGAGATGGAAAAAAGACTTCTCCTCTAGTATTATGAGAATATGGTCTATCTTCAACTCCCATGGTCCAATCCATAAGTTAATTATATCAAGAATCTACAGTAGGTTGCTTTCCCTTATCTATATTTGTAGTCATAAGGTCTACTGGAGTACCAAAATTGGCCAAAGTATGGTGTGAGAAAAACATGGTAGGAAACTATCCACAGTTTCTAGAATAATACATCAAGTGTATATATAAATAGACATGTGCCGGAATAGATAATATAAATAATGATAAAGACTAAATACCATTCGACTCAGGTTCATATCGGACACCTGGCATGATCTACCAGCTTCAACATGGTCTAGAATGGGTCTGATCCATGAACATATATATATAATAGTCATATATATATAATATAATATGTATACATGTATATTCACACTCTACCTGAGGGTTTTTAGAGCCATATATATGGATACTAGGTGCTAGTTGAACTCGAGGCATAACTTAGTCATTCATAACTAGTATAACAATCCAATGGCTCCAGCAATGGTACAATCCCATAATCTCAAATGAATATGAGACATCATTCATGTCTCTCAAGATGGTGTGGTGAGTTCTCATTCCCAACACCCCAAGTATAAGAACGTTGAGATTCATACCATGTATCCATATAATTGTATAAAGGAATGCGACATCATGTCCTACACCCAATATAAGGTAAGATTAAATTCCATACTCAACAGATCCATTAACTATTGTTCAACAACAAAATTTAATGGAATTATTATAATAATTGTAAACATTTGGGATTTTCTCTAATGCTTTTATATTAATTCAACCCAATTGGCCATGGGTAAAATAATATTCTAATCATATAAGGGTAATCAGGTAACACTTTTCTTGGACTATCCACCCATTACCAATAAATTCATTCAATACATTTAATAATAAGGTAAATAAATTCCACATAGGTTCTAATCTAAACACTTAGAAGTTTCGTTGGTCATTTAAATAGTTATAATAAAAGGAAAAATAAATTAAGGGCGTCCAAAGGGGTGGAAATCAAGAGTTGGGAAACCTCTAAGAAAATTATAGGGGTCAATGGGAGTATAACATCATAGTCTCATTAATTAATGAAGGAAGAATAAAATTTACATTATGGAATGAAATATTCTTGCTGGAGACACATCGAAAACAGATATGGAAACAATTCAACATTTTGAAAATGTTGATATACCAAATATTGTAGTTCCATGTATAACCACTCATCCCACATCGAACTTTAATTCAAAAAATAAAAAAAATAAAAAAAATGAATGAGCCAACACCTTGATAATTAGGAAAATGATATTTCTCCTAAATAATGTCATCAATAAAGAGAATAATGAATAAAAGATTACAATGATTGAATATATTCCCAAGAAAAATCCATTGATACCAATGGGTGTTGAATTGAATGTCAAATTATGAAGTTATAAATATACTTATGTGAGGAGGAGGGAGATATTCACAGGAGGAGAAGTGAGTGTTATGTCTACTAGGGAAGAATGAAAACAAAGGGTGAGGTGTTTTAAAAAATTAAGGATGAAATGTTAAAATCCCATATCCAAACTGGTTGAAATGGTTTTCCCACATGATCAGCCAAATTGTACACTGGTCATGATGCCTCCACTGGCCAAAAACTCTGTTCGCATGAACTAGGCTTAAGGTTTTCCTAACTATGTGAAAGCTATTTGAAAATATAATATCACTAATGTATGATATACCGTAGGGGAATTCAGCCTCAAACAATACAAAAGTTCCATGTATGGTTAAGGTTCACATTCAATACTAACCAAGCGCTAACCATGTGGCCCCCATTGTTTGTCCAATTATAGGAGATCTAGGCTTGAACAAGCCCCATATGCTTTAGAAACATTCCTTAGCTCGTAGGAAACATTTAATAAAATTAAATAATAGATTCAAACCAAAACATAAATTTGTGAGAAGTTGGGTCATTACAACCACCCCTCGTTAAAGAAACTCATCCTAATATAAGCCTTAAAATAGTAAAGTGGGATCTTCTATGAAAATCAGCTTCCCACTCTTTGGTCTCATCTTGTACTTTATTGTGCTTCTATAGCATATGTGATTTTTCTACTGACATGCATCATAGTGTCTTCATTATCTGATCCACTATACGAAATGGATACTCCTTGAAAGAAGCATCAATGTCTAACTCAACCTAATCTTGTTGAAAAACATGTGATGGATTAGGATAATTTTGGTGAAGTTGGGATACATGAATGATATCATTAATATAATGGTATCTCTAAGAAAGTTAAATCTGATAAACCAGTATTCTGATTCACTCTAATATCTCGATTGGGAAAAAAATATGCAAGGGATTTCACTACTTCTAAATTCATTGATGGACCATCCTGGGAGAAACTCACAAGAAAACCGGATCCTCGATATCAAACTGAAGAGGTCATTGACGATAACAGATATAAAACCTCTTTTAGTACTCAGCTACCAAAATGTGATTCCTAATCAACTAGACCTACTATGATGTCTCCTAGATGAGTCATGGTCTAAGAAAAGATTCATCCTCTACCTCTAACCAACACAGAGGTTATCAGAATGAATTACCATATAAATCATCATATGGATCAATTTGGATAGAATCCAGAAATATGTTATTAAAAATATGGTCCAATATTGGTATTTATTTATCCCAAGTACCCCCAAAGTCAATGAGACATGCATGATGCATATCCTCTAACACATTTATTATGTTATCTTTCTCTTTTTTAGTCTCAGTGTGATATTTCATGCTCAGAAGAACATATATACCCAATGCAATCTAAAACCCCTGCAAAAAAAAGAGAGTCATGAAGGAAGCATCCCTATCAGATATGATAGAACATGTAGATCAATTAAAATGTACAACCTCCTTGATGTATAGTCTCCCTAGATCATTTACCAAAATGTTTTCTTGAACATGTAACAAGTGTGTGGACTTTCTCAATCGATAAAAGACTACCCAAACTATATTTTCTCTATACGGAGATCTAGAAAAACTAGTCATTAATTCCCTAGAATCATTATCTCATTTTCACTCAGGAATAGGAATCATCTTCAAAAGTCCTTACAGTCACTTATGTTATGCATTCTCAAACTGACAGGTAGAACACTAAGTGATAAATATGTATATCTCCCATTTCATACCATGAAAAATATACTGAAGTCATATGTCTCGATGCATCTTAGTTACAAAAGATGTATCTCCCAAACCGAGGCATGAAATTTCTACATTTTCTTCTCTATATGGACTTCTGGAACCTAGACACGCCCATTAAATCATAGATTCTCATCATCATCCACGTTCCAACTAGAGAATGAGTCTTTATCTAAGATACTTTCCCATAGGAATAGGCCTTTGGGATTTGAGGGTTTCCTCATTCTCACCCATTCTATATGGGTAGAGGTCACTACTAATGCTGAGAGTATTTTCTTCCCATGATCCTCATGAACCTCAATCTGCGTAGCTGAAAACAATTCTAGGATATGCTACTCACAACTATCCTCTTAAAAAACCTAGGTATGAGTCTTCTGTCTTAGATCATTGATTACTGTATTTCATTTTCTAGGCTTGTAGGTATGATTGAAATCAATGGATTGTAGGTACTCAACCCATCCTTGTTTCATGAGATTTAGATCACACTATGTTAATATTTTCTTTAGTATTTTGTTATCTTTAAACACTAAAATATTCTCCCCATGAAAATAGTGTCTCAAATTGCATAAAACAAAAACTACCATTGCCATCTTGAGATCGTAAATCAAGTAATTCCACTCATGAGGCCTCAACTGAAGAGACCCATACAATACAAAACACTCTTCCGTTATAAGAACATCTCAAAGCCAAATGCATGATGTGTTGTAATAAACAATATAGATTCTTCCTGGATCTGATAGAATCATGATCAACGTTGAATTCAATATTCTCTTCAACATTTTAAAGGCTACTTCATATGCATCTAAACATAAAAATTTCACACCCTTCTTTTTCAATCTTGTAAGATGTGATTCTAGGAAAATGATATCAAGAATAAAGAATCTATAATAAAAGAATATACCCAAGAGACATTTTATATCAAATAGATTTCTGGGATTATCCGATGAAACTATAAATTTCACCATCGTTGGGTCTTCTGAATGTCCAATCTCTGAGATAATAAGACACAAGAAGTGAATCTTGTCGATCAAAACATGGCATTTTATTGTAAAAACATAAATCTTGTGCTCTCTTATTGTATTTAAAATTATAGAAATATTTTTTCCATGACCATTTCGAGAGTGTGAAAGCACAAGGATGTCATCCACAAATATTTCCATAAATAAATCTAGATACTGGTGGAAAATATAATTCATTAAAATGAAAAAATAGTTTGTGAATTAGCAGTACTAAATGGAATCACTACATAATGATAAATACTATACCTAATCTAGAAGTTTTTACAAGTTATGTTTGAAGATCAAACATTTACCTGATGATAGACCACCTTCAAATCAATATTTCAGAATACCCTCGCTCCTTAGAGCTGATCAAATTGGCAATTCATATGAGGTAGTGGATAATGGTTCTTTATTGAAAGTTGGTTCTGGTGCCGATAATCTACACGGATCCTAAGGGTACAATTTACCTTATTGGAAAAAAGGACATGTGAACCCCATGAAGATATTCTAGCTTGGAAAAAAAAATTATTATCAATGTTGTTCAACTATTTATTGAGTTCCAAAATCTCTGTCGGTTTCATTCTGTAAGGATGAAAGAACAATGGTTCAAATCTTAGAACTAGATCATTGGTGAATTCGACCTCCCAATAGAGGTATCCCAAAAAAATCATCAGAGAAGATATCCTCAAAATGATTGACTATAGGGGGAAACAATATGTCATCTTCCCTGATCATCCAAAAAAATATTTTCAGTCTAGGCTGTCAGTTTTCCCAAACCTTGATGCCTAGTTTCATCTCATGTCACTTGGTCATCCCATTCTCCATTAGGGATATGTCTAGTTCCCTTTAGTGATGTAAACATCATCCTACGATGATATAATCCTATATGGTATTGATAGGGAAAAACCCATATTATCTCCATAATTACATCAAACCATATCATATCATGGATTAAAAAACTCCACTCAATGATATATTTTCTTATCTCAAGGGGAAAATCCTTAAAATAGAAAATTATCTTTTATCCGGTACCCAACAGGGTATCGAGTGTCATAATTTCATATTAATGCTATATCTGGAGGCTCATACTCTCAAAAATACCTTATGTATAAAATAGTGTGATTCAACTATGTGAAATAAACCAGACACTAAAGTATAATTAACTAAAATAGTATATTGAATAGTATATGTTTGGGTTCTATTATCCTCTTGCACGTGATGCACTCCATATAAATGGCCCTTACCATGACCCTGAGTTACATGCTATCTTCTCTAAGTTGGAAAACTCTTCTCATGATGCATGTCCTACGTCTGAAAACCACTTCCTCAACCGCCACCTTATCCTTAGTGGCTAGTGGTATTCCAGCTACTTTCCTAGAGAGATACTACATGTCTAATTCCAAGACATATAGGGGTTGTAAATACCCTCTCACTAGGGAATAGTGGAAATGTCATACATAAGCAATAGATATGCCCAATCCTGTCATAGAATCTACACTCAAATGCATCTTACATAAATTGGGGTATCTTTTCTCCTAGTTTCCTATACTAGTCCCATATAAGGAAGTAATTGGTACATGTTGTCTAACTACTACTACACCCATGAGAAACCTCACAAATCGCTTCATTTGGATAAAAGAAACACTAGTAGGCAGAGGTTCAGAATAACCCTAGATCCCAGCTTCATCTTCTCTTAAACTCATTTTAATAATAAAGTCCCTATTGAGTATCTCAAAAAACTTTTTCAACCGAAAGACATTGACCTATGATCTGATGAAATATACCAGCTCATCCATAAATCGTATGGTAGTCTTGAGATAATTACTAGAAAATTAGTTGTGAATCACTAAAGATCAGTAAAATGATCATAATACCCCATGAATGACATGTATCCTTACTTCAGGTTCATCAATTATCTATCTTAGTCAACCCTCAATGTATATGAAAAAAAGTAATCATAAAAGATCATCTGGAATACATCCCAAATCATATCTCGATATCATTCTACCTGGGTAATGAGATCCCACCGTCGTTTGGCAGAACAACATAGAATATAGGTATAGATATTGACCCTTCACTCTAGAGGTGTCTCTAGATTTTCAAATATAAAAATAATGGCCTCAATCCATGACTTAGTGGCATGCGGTCTGACATCACCAGAGAAAGAGAGGGAATTACTATTGAAGCTCCTAATTCAACCCTGTCATAGTCATGGATGTTCAAGTCACACCTTCCATAGACTAAATAATATAGAAAAATCTCTCTTGACTATATGCATCTTTTCCCAAGTCATGATAAAATTGTGGTGTCAGAAGTGGAACTACATGATGTATCACTGGAGACTTACGGTCCACCTACAGTAGTGCACGGTCATCACCACCTTCTTGGAATATGGATCGAGGTTTTCATCGTTTCATTATTCTATATTTACTAATAAAAACCCCAGGAGTGAATTATGCAGTTGAAAAGTTCAAAGATAGATAATTTTAAATGAACACAATCTTACTATAGAATTGGTCACACCTCTCCAACTACTATAAAATTCTGGTCTAGGTTGTTAGAAAAACCATAAAAAGTCATAATAATGTAAGAGAGACTCCAAAATACAAACTAATAAAATCAGGATTGGGTATAGGTCTTATATCAGATGATATAGTTTTTGATATATAGGGTGTTAATTTCAAGTTATAGATTAAATCACCCTTTACATTTTAATTGGAATCCCATTTAGTGGTAACCATTTCTATTTAAAATACATCATTTAATTGTCTTCAGACCCTTTTATATAATTATATAGATTTATGTCATGGAAAAATTATATGTTTTACCATTGATAATTTATAAAGTTCATATTCTTTATAAATTGAAATTTCACATCATTTAACTAAAACAAGACCCATACATCTCGTATCGGGATATAACGTGTCATACAACTCATAGGTCCAAAACCCACAACATGGTATAATTTTTTAATCAGGCTGTTATCCCCAATATATGCTGGAAAACACTATTTATACTAACATAGGAACTTTAATTAATCCAATTATATTATCCATCCAAGAATAATTAGCATATTTCAGTATATAATGTTCAGGGGACTAAACTATATGCACCAGTTATATGAATGAAAAAAGTGGATGTGGCATGGAAAGATGCATGGAATATTTGTCTTATGGTTCCTATAATAATGTTTGAGATACTATTTTCATTCCTTAAAAGTCCCAGGAAAAATAATTTTATAATAATTACAATATCAATATTAATAACATCCCAAAACATGTGTGTCACCCAATAGAGAAATTGAATCAGCTATACAAGGGGAAACAAAATAGAAATAACCCATCCAAGTTAATTTTGGTTTTCCCTATACATCTGTTAGCTACTCTTAGGAACAAGCTCGTTACCAAATTATATTACATCCTTTCCTCATATCTGATACCCAAACAGAAACAAAAAAGGAAAAAATATATCCTCTAATTCAACATTGTAACATCCTGACCTAGGATGCACATAATTGGTTCCCCAACTTATTAGGTCACCTGAAATCAAGAACACCTCCCCATACATTAGAATAAACCAAACAACAGTGAGGGTCCATGGTGGTATAGTAGAGAGACTATTGCTTTATAACATAGTGTCACAACAGATATGATAAAAAAAATTAGAAGCATGATATAATTGATGTAATAGTGAAAATAGATGAAATTACCAACTATAGAGGAATAAACCACCATGAAACTATAAAAATAATTAAAATCTCATAGGCAGATTCATATACATTAAGATTTAATAGAATGATGATGTACTAAAAGAAAACATGGGATACATGGAGTAGGAAAATACAACATGCTATATAGAAAAAAATGGCCAAAATACTGCTCCTCTAGAATAACGAGCATATGGTCGGTCCTCTCCTCCAATTTTCTAATATATATGTAAATCAAATCAAGCTTATATAGAAGGAAACTTTTTTTTAAACCTGTAACCATAAATTCTACTCGGTTACCAAAGGAATCCTGAGTAGGGTTTGAGATAAACTCAATAGGCCACCCAAGAAGTCGTCTATATCAATCAATCTAGTGTACATTGAAATAAAAGTGTGATGGTAGAGCATATATAATCAATTATAAATAATAAATAAAAGTTTTTTGAGGTTCTTATAGGACACCTGGCTAGCTCTACCTATTCATCATGGGATATACTATGTCTTATCAGTAATTACATTTATATATATATATAGTTGTCATATATGTATATAAATATATATAATAAAATATGTATACTTCTATATACACAATATACATGAGTACTTTTAGATTCATATACCTGGATACAAGGTGCTATCTAGACTAGAGGTGTTAATCAGGAATACATAACTTGTCTAATGAGCCAATGGACCCATCAAGGATACAATTCCATAATCACATATGAATACAATACATCTTTCCTAGCATTCTAGATGGTTGGATGAGTCTTCTTTCCCAAATCCTGAAGCATTATAACATATAACACCATTCTCATAGTCCAAATAAAAGTATAATAGTGTCAGATATCATACCCACCACCCTATGTTAGGGAGAGTAAAATTTCATGCTCAATAGAACCCTTGACCACTTTTCAATATATAATAGTAATGGAATAATAATAATAATAATAATAGTATTAAACAATAGGGGTTTTCTCTATTTATTTTATAATCATCCACCCCAACTAGCCATGGGTAATACAATTATCTAATCATATATTGGATAGCCAGCAACACATGGCCTGACCTTTCCACCCATTACCATTAAATTTATTTAATCCATTTAATTATAAGGCAAGGAAATTCCACATAGGATATAATATAGACTCTTAGAAGGTGATTTTTTTCATTTAAACAATTATAATAAAAAGTAAAAATATGTTAGCACACACGAGTTGGTGGAAATCAATAGGTGGGATTCCTATAATGAATTAAAAGTGGCCTACGAGAGTATTACATCATGGTGTAATTTTTTAAAGAATTAAGAACTCAATTTAAATCATATCAATAAATTGGGTGGCATTCCACACTTTAGAAAAAGATAATAAAAACATAATCATTTGAAAAATATTTCGAGACCACCTAATTTATGTACATGGATGGCCACTCATCCATCGTCAACCATTAATTCAAAGAATAATGGAATAAAGAATAATTATGGACCAATATCCAAAAACAATTCATATGATCTAAAACCTAAATATAATATTCAATAAAAATAAATATGATAAAATGAGCCTAAATATTTAAGAGCTTAGCAGGAGAAATCCAATGAGATCAACTTCTGTTAAAGCAGACAATAGATCAGGGAGTTATCAAAATACCAAGGTGAGGAGGAGGAAGGGATTTACATAAGTTTAAGTGGGTTTTTTTCTTTTTGATATAAAATAAAAAGAAGGATGATATGTTTAAAGTATTTAAGTGGGAAATTGTAAAATCAACCCTAAAAACTATGTCACAAGGTTTGGTTTCATGGTTGGCCAAACTAAGAACCAACTATGCTAGCTCCACTATCCAATGAGCCCCTTCACTTGGGCTAGGCAAACAATTTTCTTAACCATGATCATGCAGTGTAAAAAGCCTCTATCACAGATGCCTACTATCCCACATGGGGCATGAATCTTGGATCACAAAGTTGTAGAGAAACCAGGAGGCCTCTTACTGTACACATGTTCCCCCCATGTTGAAGTATCATGGTTAGTAAAAATCATGCGCTAACCATTAAAAAAACATTCATTGTCCAATTCTTGAAGCTCCAGGATCCGAACAAGAGTCGAATTCTCCCAATACATTCCACAGTCCAAATGAAATGTTTCCTAAGATTAAAGATATAATTCAAACTAGAAAAAAAATGAGTTATACCTTCATGAAAAGATGATTCATTTCAACATACCCTCTATAATAAAACTCATCCCTATATTGGGCTTTCGTGTGTAAAGAGGGATTGTCTAAGAAAATCTCTTCCAACTAGACATGGATGTCATAATCCCACTCCTATGTCTTTTCCTATAGACTTCTATAATACCACCTCACCGGTACTAAATGAACTGACCTTCTATAGATTATCTTCACAGTCCGATCCACGATACATAGTTGATAGACCTTGATTGATTTGACAACATATAACTCAACCTCATCAGGTTAAAAAACATGTGGTCGTTCTGGATAAAACAAGTAAAGGTGTAATATATGAAATATATCATTCTATGATATGTATCTTTCATGAAAAGTTGTACAGTTTACCACTAGTATTATTCTCTATAAGATCTGTAAAGGAACGACTAATCTAGG